>ML682005.1:35335761-35551505 GCA_007922195.1 Podocnemis expansa
TGTGGCCCTCTCCTTTAAACTTAACTCACAGACTTTCAACTGGCTCATTTCCACCTCCATAATGGAGCTCTCAGCAGTCATAAAGATCTTTTATGTATGGCATTACTCTTCCCCCTCTTCTTCCCTGCCTGTCCTTCCTGAACAATTTATACCCATCCTTGGCAGAGCTCCAGTCATGCAAGCTATCCCACCACATCTCTGTTATCCCAATTATATCATAGTTCTTTGTCTGTACCAGTACTACCAATTCTTCCTGCTTGTTTCCCAGGCTCCTCACATTTGTCTACAGTCACCTAAAATACTGGGCTGATTGCCCTACTTTCCCCTGTCAATTTTCAGTTGTATTGCATCTACCTCCTTGCATTTTTTCCAGTGTTGTTCTCACCCACTTGCCTCAGGTATTAGAGCTTCATTAGGACACATAAGACAATTATTTTATTCCTCCCCATGTTCCAACTACCCTCTTTTTTATCCCTGGTGTTAAAGGCCCTGCACCCCCCAAGTTCCATCCCTTCCTCCAGGTCTCCCACATTGTGACTTACTTGTGGGATTTGGTCTCCTTCCCCCTTCAAACCTAATTTAAAGCCCTCCTCACTAGGTTAGTCAGTCTGAGTCTGAAGATGCTCTTCCCCTTCCTCAGCAGATGGAGTCCATCTGTGCCTAGCAGTCCTTCTTCCTGGAACAGCATTCCATGGTCAAGGAAGCCAAAGTGGTCCTAATGAACACCATCTTAGCAGCCAGGCGTTCACCTCCAGGATGCATCTGTCTCTCCTCAGGCCCCTACACTTGACCGGAAAGGTGAAGGAGAACACCACCTGTGCTCCAAACTCTCCTTCACCCACCCTCCCAGAGCCTTGTAGTCACTTCTGATCTGCTGAGGATCACCTCTTGCAATATCATTGGTTCCCACATGAATGAGTAGCATGGGGTAGTAGTCAGAAGGGTGGATGATTCTTGACAATCTCTCTGTAATGTCTCAGATAAGGGCACCCAGCAGGCACCATACCTCCCAAGAGGCCTTCTCAGGGCAACAGATGGGTGCTTCCATCCCCCTCAGAAGCAAGTCCCCAACCACCATAACCTTACATTTCCTCCTAATTGTGGCAGATGTGATCCTTCCAGCCTCGGGGGTGCATGGCATCTGTTCTTCCACCTCATCCCTCATATCTAGTGCCGTATAATGGTTCTTCACTTCAACGGAGGATGGGATGGGAGCAGGGGTGGAGAATGTCTGCTGTCAGAAGTAACCAACTGCCAGTGTCCTCCCTCTGCCATAAGCATCCCATCCTTCTCCAGTGGTGTGGCAGTAGTCTTTGACACCTGGATATTATCCTCATTCTTGCATGTCTCCTTGCAGATGCTATCAATAAATGTCTCCAGGACATGGGTACTCCTGAGCCTAAACACCTCCTCCTGTAACTATCCTACCTGCCTCTTGAGAGATTCCACCAGAAGGCACCTGTCGCATTGATCCATCTCCCCAGTCTGATTGTCTGTGACAGGGAAATGCAGGCCACAATCCCTGCAAGTCCACACCAGGATCTGGGTAGAGATATCCATGGTCAGGATGTCTGTCTGGCTACAGGCACAGATTGGGGAGACAGAAGGGGCGCTGGCACAAGCAGTGTGGCTCCTCTTCACCATCGTGGCCTCACCAACTCCTTCCCAAACCCCCTCTCAAACTCCCCTGTTTGCAGTCCCCCTGTTCACCAAGGGTGTCGCTGCCCTGGGGAATGACATAGGGCACAGGCATGGGCCCTGCCCCCTACCTGCAGGCTATGCCCCCAGCCAGGGACAAGGCAGGGAACGGCAGCCGCGACCGCGGGGTCATCTGGCCTTTGAAGGGGCAGGAAGTAGCTGCCACTGCCGCGATCAGCTGGTCCTGGATCCCCGGCTGGGGACAGTGCTGGGAGCAGCAGCCGCAGCTGCAGGCAGCTGGGCCCCGGGTCTCCGATCTGGCCGGAGACCTGGAGAGGTGGGGCCCCACCAGGACCAAGGGCAGTGGCGCTGGCATTTGGGGCACAGGCCCCATATGCCAGGCACCAGCGATGCCCCTGCTGTTCGCAACCCTGGGAGAATTTTCCTTCCCTAGCTGCCTTACTCTGAATCTCTTATCACAGTCTTTTAAAACAAAACAAAAACAGACGACTAGTGGGCCACCCTCTGGCCTTTTTTCAGCTTTCCTTCATACTTTTTCCCATTGAAGACTGTCTAATTTGGATTCTATATTTTACTCAATAAGGACTCAAATTTGGTACACAACACTTGTGTCCCTGTCTCAGTAATGTACTAGAGCACATCCACATATATGAAGCCTGTAAGTAACTCACCTTAAGGTCTGTGAGACTCCTCACAAGCTCAGGTACCTTGCTGAATTTAGTTTAAAAACTAGCCATGGCCTCAAATATATTATGGCCCATTAATTAAATCAGAAGGCTATAGAATTGTACCCCCCTCCTCAGTGATTGCAAGGGGAGTGTGGCCTAGTGGTCATGATATATTCTGTGGCCAAGAGTGGTATATGGAGAGAAGACTCTTAATGTCCAGGACTCAGAAATGGTGGGAGGAGAGAGAAGGAAGGCTCTCATCCCTTCTTCCTGTTGTCCCTGGGTTGAGGCCTCCCATTCCATCAGGGAGGGCCCTTCTTTAAGGGCTGTGGTGTTGGACTGAGGGGCTTGCTTCGACTCTGCTGGAGCTGTAAACTTAAGGTCAATTTCCTTCCAGTTTTGCTGCCCAAAGGATCCCCTCCTTTCTCTTTTAAGTACTCCACCTGAGGTATCCTCTGCTGCAGGTGTGTCAGGGCAATGCTGGCTGAGCCCAGCATGAGCCTTTAACTCTTGGCTTCCCAGTCAGAGATGTTGTACACCCCATCACACACTGCCAAACAGCCCATAGATGAAATTCCCAGCTTCTCCCAAGTATTCATGCATAATGTTGGAAATCAAATGTTTGATGCAAGTGAATCAAACATTAACTAGCCATATAAAAGAAAGAAAACTTCAAATCTCCCATTATATAGGAAATCTAACTATTTCAGAAGAGTGTATATTTTTAAATCCCTGACGTCAATATAAGCTCATAGGATGTGTGTGTGTGTGTGTGTGTGTGTGTGTGTGTGTGTGCGCGCGTGCACGTAAAAAAAAAAAAGCTGTAGCAGGAAGGCATGCCCCCCCCCTTGGAGATAGGCCACAGAGCTGTGCCTGTCTGCAGGGGGTGGAGCCAGAGCTGACCTGTCAATCAGGCCAGAAGCAGAGGGGCGGGGTGGGGCAGGAAGTATAAAAAGGAAGGCAGCCAGTTCAATACAGCACTAGCTACTGAAGGAGGATGTGCCTTCACTCTCATTTGATCCTGGGTTGCCCTGTGGGGAAGCTGGGCTCTGGCTGCTAGACCCAGGCCTGGACATTTGGTGGCGGCTGCCTGGGGCCAGGGACTGGAAGCTAATGCTGGGGCTCTGGGCCACCACAGGCCCACAGAGGGAGTCATCGGCGGAGAGACATTTGGGTGTCCCTGAGCCATTCCCTGCCAGGGACCCTGAAGTGCTGCATTCCCCCCTGTGACTTGGAGGACCTGCCCTTGGCTGCTGAGGACCCTGAACCTCTGCCCACCTCATGGGACTTGGAGGAACTTGACAGACTCCCTGACCTGCCACTGCCTGATGAGATGGAGGGGTTTTATAATCTCCCTCTGGGTGATTGTTCCAAAGAACCAACATGTACCTCAGGAGCATGAGGCCAGGGGTGGTGTGGGAGAGTGTGGGTCTCAACCCTCGATGGGGAGCCACACCTTGGGGGAGCATGTTGCAGCCTGGACCCCGCTGACCCCTGTGACAAGGTTCCAGGCCCTGGGGGCACACTCCAGGGGTGGCATGTTGTGGACTGGACCCCTCTGACCCCGGCCTGGAGGCCTCAGCCCCTACTGGGGACCTCGGCTGGGATACAGTGGAGCTGTGTGACCTGACGCCTTCGTTGATTCCTATCCCTGTCTCTATGCCCCCTCTCAGGCTGTAACCTCAAGAGACAACACTGTACTTCCCCTCACCAGAGAGACAGATTGAGACTCTGAAACTACCAAGGGGCTAGAGCCCAGGTGTCTGGCCCCATAGGGGGCCTGTGCCCGTGAAACTGTTACCCTACCAAGGAGCTAAAGACTTGGTGGTCCCACCTCTGAGGGGCTGGGGACTTGAACCAGCTGTCCCTCTCCAGGAGGGTGGCCAGCTTGCTTACAAAGTGCACTCAGCAATACACAACTTAAGCATAGCTGTATTTTCCAATGTTTTTATTAAATCACTTCTTTAGAGTTTCTATAATATTTCCTAGATAAAAGACAAACTGTATATCTATAGCTGAAGTTCATACAATTCCTCCCCCCCCCCCCCGGGGACAAGAGGAGAAGTGGCCTATTTGGGCAGGGAAGGGAAAAGAAGCAATAAAACCTGTTCAAACAGTTGACTGTGCTGTAACTTCTTTTTTTAACATAGTTAGAAGTTCAAGCAGAACAGAGGTTATATCACAATCAATATTACCCATTTTGCATCCATCAGTTTTTAAGAAAAACTACAACTAGTTCTGTAGGAAGCTACTCCTTCCTGCCCACCCATTTGGAATAGGTATGTGAAAAGCATGGTGTTATACTACTACATTCTGTACAGTGTTTGCTTTGTGCACTTACAAGCAGTACCAGAAAGGGACACTGTTTTATTTGAAACTTTAGCTGTTTCCATCATCACAGCACTTAGAATCCTTCCTGCAAAACCTCCACCTGCAGGACTGTCAACTCTATACCCAGCGTTCATCATCACAGCTCACAAAGTAATCTAAGACATTTCACCAGATATATTCTGACTTTAAAGTCATATATAAGCATCTGATTGCTTTGATCACTTACCTTCATTTCCAGAAGAGAGATGTTATTTGAAATCTGGGAAGAGAAGGCAATTTCAAGCAGGACATGGTCAATGCTATGTGAAAGAGTGATTTGAATAGTCTGTTTGGTGCTTGTACAGTGTATACTGAAATTGTTTGAGCATATGAAATAAAATGCTTCAGTTAAGGTTTCTTTTATCACTGCCATAGTGCTACCATAGACCCATTTTGCAAAAGCAGGTTTCAAGTTCAGCCAGTCATAGCTCAAATACACTTGTTCATATTAACAATAAACAGCTTACATGTTCACTATACACTTCAATAGTTCAGAAATATGCCACAATAAATATTGCAAAGATTATGCATGTCAGTGAGAGAAAAATCAGTGTTATGATTCCAGAGTTACCTTAGTGTATCTGAAGCACGGGGAAGGGGGAGAAAAAGATTTCTGAGACAAAAATATCCCTGTGTGCTATTTTGAGAGTAGTTAATGGTCCCAAAAAGGCCAGGCTAAGAAAAATAACTCCCAGAACATTCCAACAGCACTTTGGAAATTCAGAAATACACCTTATCAAAATACAATCATACTGTGTACAAGTCTTATACTAAGCCAGGTGCTGCAGTCTTTACTGTATGCTAGGTCTCATTGACTTTGACTGGGATTTGGACCAAATTCAGTAGTCCTTACTGAGTTCTAAACTTCTGACAGCAAGGGATTTAAGGTACAGGACCCACTGAGTTCATGAATGGGAGTATAATCTCAGTATGACCAACTTTACATTCTTTGACAATTCCATTTATATATAATTTAAAAAAACCAGAAGCCATAAAGAATTTTTATGACATATTGTAGCTCAAAGCTTCTGTGATACCACTAAGAAAGGTTGATTTTCATATTAAAGAAATATAAATGAGGTACATTTCAGAGAATCCTGGTTCTTATTTGACTGTAAAGGTAGATAATAGTTTGATAAATTGACAGTTACTAATTCAATTTTTGCTGAGTAAGATGTACAGAAATACCCTTTTTTGCATTTGAAAGTCAAGAAGAGCCTCAGGGAGAAATACATGAAGCCAAATATCTGTCATTAACCTGAAAGAACTCACACCTCAGACACCTCTGAGCACAGAGACTGTATGTAAGAACATCAGCTCTATGCCACAAATTGGATCTCATATTTTCTTTACATTTCAGATCAGGATATCTATGACTCAGCTTCTGGGAACTGCTACAAAATGACTTGATGACCCATGTCATTTTGGTAAGCACTCAGGAACACCAAATAATCAGACTTCTCAATTTCTACCTCTTTTTAGAGCATCACATGAAGGTGACCTGAAGAACGCTTTCTGCTCTGGATGGAAGAATGGTATTTATCAGGAGCCCATAAAAGGCTTCTCATCAAAAAGTGGTGAGAAAATCCAGTGCCTGGCACTAATATGAAGGAAAGAGAAACAGCACAGGCAGTATTTTGTAATGCAGCACCCTGCCATCAGATCAGGAATGGACAGTAATGACAAATGGACACCAGAAATCAAACCCAAGAAATGTGTAATCATCATATTATGGATGGGTCAGATCCACCCAACAACTATCAATGGATCTGTCTTTTCCTGTACTTTGTCAACAAATGTATAGGTTGGAATGCTGAGGAAGTTCCACTTGACTAGTTACTGGCTGAACGATTTTTTTACGTAAAGTAAACTTTACAGTTACCCCAGGCACTGATCATTCTACATATTCTCAGTGTTCATTTTAAAGAAAGATAATGGAAACTCTAGACCCATTCAATGTTATTTCTACTTCTAATGCCAACCCTTAGTTTTTGTGAATGTACCCTTGCCATGCTACAATAACGGTATGACATCACATGCAGTAGGGTGATTAATGTGTCACAATACTCCTGCTTCAGATTATTCCTATTCCTGTCTTTTCCTAGGAACATACAGAGCTGACCAATTAAAAAGCTCTTTTGCAGGACAGACCCCCAGTCCTACTGAAATAAAAAGACTTTACATTGCCTTTAATGGACTTAAGGAAGTATGGGTTAGATGCGTGGACTGTAAGGTGGATAGAAAACTGGCTAGAACAACGGTTTCAGCGTGTAGGAATCAATGGCTCCATGTCAAGTTGGCAAGCAGTAACAAGTGGTGTGCCCCAGGGGTCGGTCCTGGGGCCAGTTCTGTTCAATGTTTTCATTAATGATCTGGATGATGGGATAGATTGCACACTTAGTAAGTTTGCAGATGATACCAAACTGGGGGGAACGGTAGACACCCTAGAGGGCAGAGACAGGATTCAGGGAGACCTAGACAAACTGGAGCAGTGGGCCAAGAGGAATCTCATGAGGTTCAACAAGGATAAGTGTAAAATCCTGCACTTGGGACGAAAAAACCCCATGTACTGCTACAGGCTGGGGAGTGATCAGCTAAATAGCAGCACTGGAGAAAAGGACCTGGGAGTCATGGTGGATGGGAAGCTGGATATGAGTCAGCAGTGTGCGCTTGCTGCCAAAAAGGCCAATGGCATACTGGGCTGCATCAGAAGAAGTGTTACCAGCAGATCAAGGGATGTGATCATTCCCCTCTATTCTGCACTAGTGAGGCCACATCTGGAATACTGTGTCCAGTTTTGGGCTCCCCACTACAAAAAGGACATGGACAAATTAGAGAGAGTCCAGAGGAGGGCAACCAAAATGATCAAAGGGCTGGAGCACAAGCCCTATGAAGAAAGACTGAAGGAACTAGGCTTATTTAGCCTGCAGAAGAGAAGACTGAGGGGGGATTTGATAGCAACCTTCAACTACTTGAAGGGTTGCTCCAAGGAGGAGGGAGCTCGACTGTTCTCGGTAGTAACAGAGGGCAGAACGAGAAGCAATGGCTTCAAGTTACAGCTGGGGCGGTCCAGGCTGGATATTAGGAAAAACTTCCTTACTAGGCGAGTGGTGAAGCATTGGAATAAGTTGCCTAGGGAGGTGGTGGAATCTCCATCTCTGGAGGTGTTCAAGTCCCAGCTGGACAAAACACTGACTGGGATGATCTAATGGGAGTGGTCCTGCTTTTTTTGGCAGGGGGTTGGACTAGATGACCTCGTGGGGTCCCTTCCAACCCTATGATTCTATGATTCTATGACTTGGGTTCAGGCTCCAGATGATATGATTGAAATCTTTCGTATATCAGCCGCCTATTATTGACCTATCTTCCACTTGCTATTTCTTTTTATTCCCATATAATAGAGTTTTATCTTTCAATGTCTGCATTCTTTACTTTTTATTGCGGGAAAGCTAATGAGACAAATACTCTCCAGGGTGAATTCAGACATACACCACCACCACATCTTTATGACACAGAAATTACTATAGCCATAAGACTAGAAGCTATTGTTTTATGAATATGCAAGATAGTTAGATGTCACTTACAGAAATAAATGTAAATTTGACGTGTGGAATTCATCATCCCTCCCCTCCCAAAAAAGATTATGGTAAAACTGGCAAGCCTTTTTTACTTCTGACCCCTTCCACTTCTGTGGTTTATACCTGAAGTTTTTTTTTTTATTTCTGTATTTATTAAGTTCTGACAATGCACTTGACAAAAATAGAAGATAAGGCCTTTCTTAAAATCAAAAAGACAGAAGTCAGGATAGTCTCAGAAACACTGGTTTTAATATAGACATATTACTTAGTTATCACAGTGTTGTCATATTTTAACCTGAAATCTCATATTTGGAATTTTTCTGAAAGCCCCACCTGGGCCAGATCAAGGCTTGGGACTAGCCACCCTTGAAAATATGAAGTCTGAAGGCTCAAAAGAAACCCCAAACTTTGTTTTGAAACCAAACCTTGAGATTCTGGAACAATGGATTCATGATTTTTTTAATGCTGGGATAATAAGTGTAGTAAGTGTACACCACAGAGGTAGGGAATTTTTAATTGAGGTATTACAGGAATGATTGAGGAAATGGGAGTAATTATGAATGGACTGAAAGACTGAGAATTCTTACTTTAAAAAGGAGACAAAAAATAAAGCATATAAAATGAAAGCATACATGGCAAATACCACTGAGAAAAGGAAATACTTTGTCAGTGTATAATATTCCAGCATTAAGCCAATCTTTAGGCCTCATCCTAACTTCTACTAGTTAATATGAGAGGCAGATTATCCCACTTCTGTCCAATGTGGCATGTTCTTACACGTTCCTCTGAAGCTGACCAGTGTTGGAGACCCAGTGGTCCTTGAGTCTGAGCCAGCATGAGAGTTCATATGCAACTAAAATTTGTACTAGGAAGAGCTTGGTGAATTAGATTGTGGAAGAGCATTCCATGCATAGGAGATGACTAGGTAGAAGGCAAAGAAAGCAATGAAGAAAGGCCTCAGATGTAGAACAATGGGACACTGGGACTTGCATTTTGACAGAATGGAGAAGGCAGTGTAACTACAGATGAGCTCAGGAGGTACAGGCTAAAGTAGAGCTGTAGAGATTCTTAAAAGCAAAACAAGAATCTTGACTCTGAACTTATGGGGTTCAAAACAGACCTGATGAAAGAAACTTGCTGTGACAAATGTGGGGGTAACCTACTGTAAATTGCCAATATTGTATGTCAGTCAGATTCTGGCATGGAGCTCTCTATACAGATATCTTTGAGCAAGCACTTCCCAGTAAAGATTTGTCTGGAACAGGTCAAGCAGGAACGAGACAGCTATCAACTGCCACTTCAGCATTATTAATTTGGAGAACTCTAACTTGCAATCTAGACAGCCTACAGAACTTGTTTGACCAAAAGGGGGTCTAAGCCCTCCAATACTTGAAGACTTCAGGAGAACAAAGGCTTGGAAGGTTTAAAAAGGACACTCATGAGCTTGAGGGGGAGTTAGTGGGGGAAAAGAGAAAGAGGAAAACCAGACTGAAAGAGACACAGGAACCTTGAGTGGGCAAAGGGGGGCACATTTAGAAGCTAAGCCTGCCTAGGTACTCATTATGGGATTGTAGCACTGTAGGTAAAACAAATAAACATTTATGTATTTAAAAGCAACACATATGCCGCATTTTCTTTTAAGAAGGCTATCGGTTAGTATTAGCAGTTACAGGTTCCCAAAGGGATGAAATGGAGGTGCCTAAAACCCAAAACCTAGCTGAACCCACAGAGTGATAAGTAGTTTGTACATGTAAGATAACCTGACCTAGTCAACAGATAAGAGTAGAATCTCATGATTTTCCTACTTCAAGACAGCTAAGAGCAAGAGGCCTAAGATCTGAACTGAGTGCACTTAGAAGCCAGAAAGGTGTGATTAGCCTCACAACTGAGATGGTCATTTTTAGAAGGGATGGGCAGCAAAGCTTGTTTTTTAAAATAAAATAAAATAAAATAATTATAATAATAATAAAGATAAAAGAGAGTTTTTCATGAAAAGAACTATTTGATCCAGATTTTCTTGCTCTGGTTTATCATACATTAAAAAAAAAATCATGTCAGGTAGACATAGTTCCCAGTCTGTGTTAAAAGCTTTCACAATTGACTAGTCTCTGTAATTTATACCAAAAATTTCTTTATTCCTTTTCTCATAGGAAACCAGAGGTAAATAAGGAGAAAATACTTGACTACTTTCTTTTACAAAGTAAAACCAAACCAGCAGATGAGTATGAATCTGTCTTTGTTTATGGTATTTCCCAAGACATGATCTTACATCATAGGAACCAAGCTGTATGCAAGGAGATATTGTACAACACAAAATAAAAAAGAAATTACAATAAACGACTACAGTCTTTAAAAAGATGTTTGCTGAAAGGCCTCAGCCACACCATTATTGTGTTGTTCCCCTTTGCTTTTAAGCAAAGACTAGACTAACTTTCTTTTTCTCAGCACAGTGGTATCTTTCAGAAAAATCACATACACTGTACATTAACCTCTCTCTTGACTCATCATTCATATATGTCTCAACAAGCATATTAAAGTTATAAACCTAACACAGGAAACTTAGCAATGCTGTTAACTTGAGATGTTTCCATTTTGTTTAACCTTTATTTTCTTTACATTTAAAACATTGTGTACTAAAGCAAAGTGGGACTAATTCTATTTGGTTTTGCATTCCAGTACCTTAAATCACTGTTCTCGCTCACAGGCACTTCAAATCAGTGCTGGTGCCAGAGCAAATGGGAGAAGCAAAAATTTTTAGACAAGTTTCTTATCAACCATTTTCTCCAGCAGTCTTGTAAATCTGTCTGGAGAGGAGTTTCTTCCCCAAGCTACACCATGATGTTTCAGACTATAAGTCTGATTGATCAAATACTTTAACGGAGTAGAAAATTCAGATTCAAAGCTAGCATATCATAAGAAAGATGATTTACTGAGAGAATTAAATGAACTTTTGATTTTGATTTTGGTTTTTATTCACCCTTATAAAGAGGCAAATGAGACAGACGAACAAATGTGTTATGTAGTAAAATATTTCTGCAGTGTGCTACATAAACAAAAAGAAGTTTCTTTCTTTAAATGCAGAGCAATCAAGACCATCACCACAAGGAGATTCTGAGACTGACTCGAGGTGCAGAGAATGGCAAGATTAGAGTTTTGGGGTAATTATATTCTGAGTTGATTATGACGCTGTATATTAAGTGCTGTAATTAAGAACAGAATCGCAGAGGGAAAAGAAACACCATATCCACGACAGACCAGTCAAGAGAGAGTAATGTTTTAGTGATTCTGATCTCAAGTAAACTGGACTTCAATTGACTTATTGAAGTAACTGAGATCAGAACGTAGTTCCTTCTTTTTTGAGGGAGCAGGATTTCAAGTTGAATAGAGACAAAGAATTAAAGAAATAAGGAATCAATATATTTAATTCAAAAGGAATATTTCAATTTAGCAACCAGTGTTTTAAATACAAAAACTGTATGAACCTTCTGCATTTTTATAGTTTAGTTATATCAGTTGAAAAGTCACTTTACACTTGAATTTACATTTTGTTGTTGACCTTATTCAGGTTTCCTGCCTTGTCAGAAGCAGAATTTCAATTGAACCAGTTGAACAGATTTGAAATGAGTGCTACAAGTTCAATTTTTTTAAATAGAAAGCTTAGATCCCCATTGTAGTTTAATTGTGCTGTTTATTTCACACCTGGGGACTGACTTCATTAGCTGACTGCCCTTGGTCAGATACTTACTAAAAATGGCCATGAATCACACCATCATATTTATGTGAAATACCCTTTAAACTGTAGCTGAGCCTCAACCTGTGGGCTCCAAGTATTGTTTTTAACACAAGTGCAAATGGAATTAGTTCAGTTCACAGCATGAGGAATGTCAGCTAGAGCATTTGAAAATCCTAATCAAATACATCCAATAGCCAGAGGTGAAACAGAAGCAAATTTCAGAACTAGCCTTCCATTTTTGTGAGACATTAGCATACTAATGAGAAAAGGCAGCAAGAATGAGAAATCAGCTTCTGCTTTCAAAGTATTAGGACTGTGATGAGCCCGCTGGATATTTTTAAATAAAAAGGGTTTTAATATCTGTACTAGAGTGCAAAATCATTTGCTGATTTAAAATAGACAAACTCTGGGACTTCAACAAGTCATTTAACCACTCCAGCTCAATTTCTTTATCTGAAATGGGGAAAACACAGACACCCCCTTGGCAAAGGGTCTCCTACTCTTTCTGAGCAGCTCTTTGCTTAGACCTGAAACTCATTACTCCAAACATACCTTGCAAGATATTTAATCCAAGGAGGACATCATGACAAGATCTATAGAAAGTCTGTAATTTGCAAAGACTTGATCATTGTTGTCTTGTCTACACTAAAAAAACGAGTTGACCTAACACAGGTGAAACATAGCAAAGTGGTGAAATTGACAAAAATGACAGCCCTGCTGCTGATGTAAGGTAAGATGCAATGTCTACACTGACACTGCATTCCCCTAACTAGGCTGACATAACTCTTCCATCTCTCGTTGAGGTGGTTTCATTTTGTTGAAAAAATGGCAATTTTTTTGACCAGGGAGTTGATTGCAGTGTATAAACCAAAACCATTTCTTGGAAAAAGCTGACTTTGGTTGACAGAACTGTCTTGGGTAGACCAGGCCTGTGAAATGCATGTGGATGTAATATTTAAGGACTAATATATTTATACTGAAATATGCTTTATGGACTTGGAGTGTAAATTAGGAGTTTGTATGTCTTAGTGATGACCCATTCAAGCAAGAGGGAATTGTCACTACTCTCTAGTCTGCTGCCAAGGTAACACAAGGCTCAGTTGACTAGCCTTGCTCCTGCCCAAAACCATGAAGAGGCACCACCAAGTAATCAAAACTCTTGAAGGTGAAAAAGGAATATCGTGACAGAAAGCACTTCACCCTGGCCATGAACAGAATTAAGAGACTGTTTTCAGTATAAACAGAGATGAAAGAAGCACTCAGGATCTATTCACTGAGGAAACCTTTGAGGCACAAAAGCATTTTCATGAAGTTTGGCTCCTGATTCTTGTGAAACCAGCTGGCTCTGCAAAAGACAACTTTTGTGGGAGAAAAATACTGTATTCAATAGAAAACAACTAATATGTGTAGTTTGCACTTTATGGATTATTTTGCATTTTAACTATTTGTTTCCACCACTTATTCTTACTTTAATAAAAACTTATTTTGTTTTATCATAAGGGCTTACAAGTTCTGTATGGCTTACGGGACTGGTGATTTAAAGTAAAATCAGGGTATGCTACACCATTGGGTACAGATCTGCAGTTTGTGAGTACCCAGTATTGGGGCTGGATATAACAGAGGAATGATTCTATGGCTGAGGGAATGGTTAACCCACAAGGCAAAGAAAGGGTTGAGATAAACTCACAGCCAAATACTTAAGTGGCTGAAAGGTGTTAGGGAGCTAGAAGCAGAGAGTAGCTAGGTGAGAACAAGTTCCAAAGCGGTAGCCTTGTTAGTCTAGTTCAGATAAACAAACAAGGAATCCTGTGGCACTTAAAGCCTAACAAATTTATTTATTGCCATGTGATAAATTTATTTATTACTTGCAATAAATTTGTTAGGCTTTAAGTGCCACAGGACTCCTGGGTGAGAAAAATCACATATGGCATTTCCAGAGAAAAGAGAGAAAGGATGTTTAGCTGGTGTTTGTCGAATGCTTTAAAAATGTGTAATGATAAAGAAGTGTTCAATCTCACCACCTCCACATGAGGGAGGGGAGAAGATAACAGAAGAGGGTTAGAGTGGAAGGGACCTGCTCCATTATGACAGAGAAAAAAATGAACAGGGCAGGCTTCTCCTCAGTGTAAAACAATAAACTTATCCTATTAAGACATTTGTTGTTAATTTTCATCCTATTACCACCTTCTCCCTCCTCAGTCTTCAGAGAAAGGTAAGTCTTTGGGTGCAATTTTGGACCATGCTTTGACCTCCGTATGCAGCTATTTTTAGTAGAGACTCTTGTATATTTGATGTTACCTATAGTCCAGCAGATACACTTATAGGCATCTCTGGATGTGATTCAGGATCAAATAAGTTTGACGTTTTATCAATAACATGGCTGGTAAGAACTGTAACATGCTCTTCACCTTTCTTTAGTCAAAAGCTAAGGACTCATTCATGGACTTTGTCCTCACTGTTTTTTGTTAGTCCACTTCTCTCATAGCTTTTGCACATTAATATTTAACAATGTATTGTCATCTCCAGCCCTGAAACTGACAGGCATAAATATAGCAGATTTAAAAGCTAGTTTCTAGAATATCTGAAAGGCTAATACTGTATGCTTACCCAGTTACAAATTGAAACTTTCTACCAGGTAGACTACGTGGTTCAGTGTTTGCATCAAAGATTATACATGGAGAAAATTACCTTAGGAGTTCACATACATTTATAGCTACCCACTACGCAGTACAACCTATGAGTTATGCAATCTACTGCCTCAGGAACACAGCCTGCAGTGAGTGAGAAAGACTGATCTGTTCAGCAAGTTTCAAACAACACTACAGCAAGCTATCATAATCCCTCACAAGATGCTTTGACAATTAATAATAAGTGACGTGAAACCCTTTCTTGTTAGTAAACCGCAAAAGATTGGTATTTACCATTTCTGACACCAACTGAACTGCTTCATCATTTACGATAAATGAATACTTGCCCATACAAAAAGTCTTTTACTACTTTATTGTTTAGTAGCCTTGACCAAGAGCCACCACGTTAAAGAGCTGAAGTTAACTTAAACAGTAAGACTTGTAGTTGGCATCAGGTGGCAGTGTTTCTGGAAATGTACAAAGAAGTGACATGCATTTAGAGTACCATTGTTTCACCTCGCCTACAGGCTGCTGGCACCCCTTGACAGCACTTTATCACACCTCAGCTAAAAATATATAAAGTAAACTTTCAAATGGTACATGGTGTGGGTGTGGGTGAGACAAGTACTGTGAACTCCAAAAATGCATCCCTTTTTAGAGAATTACTGCACGCCTACAACCCTCTATGCTCTGTTACAACATGAAGTGCTGTGGCAAGCCCAGGCAATGCTGCTGCCTATGAGAGCCTGAAGTGCTACTATCCCAAGTACTTCAGAAATGAGGCAGGCCCACGAAACAAAAACAAAACAAAATCAACCAACAAGGCTTCTATAATTTCATGATTTTTTAAAATAAATTTGAGTGTTTTTCATGACTTCTAGTTTGAGTCTTTAGGCTTCACATTTTTCAGCCTGTGTTCACAACCATGGCTGGGATAGAAACAATGCTTTAAATTAGGGGTCTCAAACACACGGCCCATGGGCCGCAAGTGGCCCGCAGAGCTGCCTCCTGCAGCCCCTGATAACCTTGAGAATCCTGGGGCTCCCACCTTTCCAACCCCAGAGTTTTCTGCAGACTGAGACCAAGCAGCCTCACCTCCCCCCTGCGTTATCAGCCACTGACAGGGAGGAGCTGAACTGCTGCTTGGGAGCTGTCCTATTCATATGCAGCAGTTGATTGCCCTATTCACATGCAGCTCTTGATCAGGAACTGCCCTATTCACATGCAACAGCTGAAGCAGGCTGAGCTGTCCAGAGAAGGCTCGGGGGGGGGGGCTTAAAGGAGGGTGGCCTGAGCCTGTGGGGAGGGTTCACAGGGGGCTCCATTCTGGAGGAGCACCAGAAAGCCCCACCACTAGCCACAGCATGACCCCCAGGGCTTTCCCCACTGCCGGTCCCAGCACAGGCAGGGGGTGTTTCCCCCCAGGAGAGTGGGGTAGTGTTTTTTCTGCTGCCCACCCCAGTGCTGCTAAATTCTGACAGGCAGGGAATGTTTCCTCCTCTGCTGGCCCCACTCAGCCAAATTCAAGTGGGGAGGTGGGTGGGGGTTGTTTCCCCTTCTGCCAACCCCAAAGCAGCTAAATTCAGGTGGGTGGGAAGTGTTTTCCCCTATGCCAGCCCCACCACAGCCAAATTCGAGTGGGCAGGCAGATAGGGGGTGTTTCCCCCTCTGCCGACCCCAGCACAGCTAAATTCAGGTGGACAAGGGTGTTTCCCCCTCTGCCAACCTCAGCATGACCAAATTTGAGCAAGGGGTGGGGAGGGTGTTTCCCCCACTACCGGTCTCAGCGCTGCCCCCAGGGCCAGGCAGGGGGCTGCTTATTTACTGTCCTGTGGAGGGCTCTGACCAACCTGTTTTCAGCTTGTCCTGGGATGTGGCTGCTCTCCTCCCCTACTGGCTTGGGGATACATGCAGCCCCCTCTTTTTAAAACAAACAAACAAACAAAAATCTTCTAAAACAATTTAATTTTATTTAAAAAACTAAAACCTTTATAAAAATTTAATTCCAAATAAATTTAATTCAATTTTAATAAATTAAACTGCAACTAATTTATTTCAATTAACATCAATTTGAATTCAATAAATTAAAGTTTAATTTAATTGTAATTAAATTAACCAGTGGTCCTTCAGGGTATGAAAGAGTTTATTTTTTGCCCTCAAACCAAAAAGATTGGGAACCACCGATTTATAATGTAAAAATTTAAGTGTGTTTGTTTACTCCTTGTCTTTTTGATGATTTTGCCATCTTGAATGGCAGTAATTCTAAAAGGAAATGTGTGTTTTGGCTTTGGAAAGACTGACAAAATTAGGACAGGCTTCATGTTACAGTTTCAAAAAAGTTAATAAATTGACTGTTATTTGCATACTATATTACTCTTCATTTTTTACTGTACTTCCACATCATTGTATGAAAAGGTTTCAGTGGTGCGGCCCTCAGGCCAATATCCTAGTCCTCATGTGGTCCTCGAGGTGATTTGAGTTTGAGACCCCTGCTTTAAATAATAAAAGCTGAGATGCTCACATAACTACATGAATCCAAGAACTGAGATTTTAAGAAAAAACCCATACATCACAGGACTTCTGCTAAAATAACAAGACTTGCCATCTAGAGTGGATCAAAAAGTGGAATTTCCAAACGTTTTGATGGTCTCCAGCAAGGGTTTTGAAAAAGGCAATAAGCTCCCACAAAATATTTCAATTTCATTGAATCAGCTTTTTGTAAATGCTGACAGAAAATTGCTCTGTCAGAAGGTTTTGTAGCTCCTCCACTAGCAATATAAAATTCAGCCTGAGTTTCCTTAAATTCTGCTATAAAAAAACCAAACCAAGTATGCAGAATGCTGTTACAAAATATCACGTGAAAGCCTGATAGCGTCGCCACGCAAGTGATTACCAGGCCTGTCATGTTTTAGATGCTTCTGACTAACAGGATTGGTTCTAACCCCTATCTGAAGGGTTGGAGTCTGTGTCTGAAATCATACTGAGTTCTGGGAAGTCCTGATGCCCCTGGGTGAACAAGGCACCTATGATCTCTGTGCCTCAGTCACCAATCTGAAAAATGGGAATAATAGTGCTCCTCCATCCAACAGGAATATGTGTTAAAAGACTGTGAGGTACTCAGATATGACAGTGATGGTTGGGCCATGTAAGTACTCAAGATTTCTAAATAATGCGTACTGTTGTTTGGTTGGCAGAGTAATTTCCCAAGCAAAGGAAACCACATGCAGCTACCTTGTTCTTATACACCTACCTGTTTATGAATAACTATAGTTCAAGACCTATAAGCGCATAACTGTAAAGTTATTTCTGATCTGGAAGATTCTATAATCTTCAAGTTCAGGTTACTCTGTGAATTTAACAAAAGTTAAATCTAGCCTTCGTTATTAAAATGTAAACTGATTGTTAGGGGTCAGAGATTGTCATTATGATTCTTAATGTAATATACCACATCAGTGTTTCTCAACCTGTGGTCCATGGCCCATTGGTGGTCCGCAAGGGTACTGCAGGGGGGGAAATAATGTAATAATAATATAATCCTGTGTGTACCTCTTCTGTATCATATTCAGTGTTACATTGTTATTCGCTATGTAATTTGCTTCACAAACATCATTGTATAATATAACATTCTGTTGAGGTCTGTGAAACATCAGCCTTCTCTTTAAGTAAGTATTAATTTTTCCCACTCTAGGCCTACTGCAGGGTAAAAGTGCTGTGACAAGTGCAATATGTTTGTGAGTGACCATAATAAATTATTAGGAAAACAGCTTCATTTTAAGCAAGGAATCTTGTGGCACTTGAAAACTAACAGATTTATTTATTGCATGAGCTTTCATGGGAGAATATCCCACTTTGTCAGATGCTTTGAAGGGGGAGAACAGTGGGTTACTTACCAGTAACCGTCCTTCTTCGAGATGGGCTGTTCATGTACATTCAGTTACAGGCGTCTACATGCCACAGTGCATGGTAGCTCTGAAAGTCTTCAGCCTTAGCCTATCAGGTCAGGGCACATGGCCAACACCCTCTACACACCACAACTGCGGCTATAGAGGTGACCGTGACCCTGACCCTACCAGTCCCATATACCTTCGCCAACTCCGTTAGCGGGGACGGGGGGAGGTCCTAAATGTATGTGAGCAGCCCATCTCCAAGAACGATGGTTACTGGTAAGTAACCCACTGTTCGCCTTCAAGTGCTGCTCACATCGTTCAGTTACAGGTGGGAGGACTTACAGTGTACCCACATCAAGTACAGCTCTGCCCAGAGCAGCAGCATCTCTAGCCTGCTGGGTGATAGCATAATGCATCGTGAAAACATGAATCAACAACCACATAGCAGCCCTGCAGATCTCTCGGATCGGGACCTTGGCAAGGAAGGCTGTAGAGGATGCCTGGGCCCTGGTAGAGTGGGCTCTAACAGTTCCAGGAAGGGGCATTTTTGACCTTCCGTAGCAGTCCTTGATACAGTTCACAATCCATCTGGTGATACACCGAGTGTTACGTGTTAGCTCTGCATTCTTGAGGAATCAGGGCATAGTATCCAGCCTGTTCCTTCCCCCACTCCCCACTACACCCCCCAGCCTCTGCTTGAACCAAAAACCAAAAACAGTAGGAAATGGAAGACATCCTTTTCTACCCATATCCAAAAGCCATCAGCACAGTAAATGGAGCTTCATTTGCATTGATTATGGAGAGCCAGGCTCCAAAGCAAGAACTGCACTGAACCCTGGGATTGAAGAAGCAGGAACCACACTGAACTCTGGGATTGAAGAAGCAGGGAAGCATTGCATGATGGGGGAACCTCACACCAACTCGAACTCAGCAATTATCAGGCCATTCTAGTCACAGACATGATAACTGATACCCAAAATACTGAGTCTGCCTGATTGTATTGTGAGCTTCTCTGAACCATTACACCCACCCAGGAATGTGTATTGGCCACTTAAACAAGTCCTTATAAAAAACCTTTACCCATATCCAACAGTATAGTAGGGTGTGTCCTGTGCAAGTCCTGACTGAGTACTGTGTATCCTGTGCAAGTCCTGATTAGATCCTGTCTGAATCCTGTTTGAGTTTGGATTGAGTCCTGATGCTTGGATCTAAAGCTGTATCATTTCCACTTCGACTTGGCTTTTCCTCTTCTTTGCTGATTGCTGTGGGAGCTTTGTTTCTATCCAGCCTCTGACCCTGATCTGCACAACCTGGAAACCTTTCTGCTACACAGTTTAGTGACACCCCCCGCCACCCCCCCCCCTCTCTCTCTTTCTTCCCTCTTCCCTTGTTTAATTATGACTTTCTTTCTCTTGGCCTGATAGAGTAGAATCTAGGTAATATTGTAACTGGGTGTTTTTCTTTCCTTGTATGTTTATTAATGCTGTAACTGGGTATTTTGGGGTATTCTTCTCTCCTTTGATAATTATTTTTATTAGTGCAAGTTTTAGATACCTAGCAATAAAATGCCTTTTGTAATCAAGCCAGTTTCCAGACTCTTTTTAGACATCATTCCCTCTCTTTTGTGGTCTTGGTTTCTTTATATCACTTTGCAGCAACGCTTCTATTACCTAGCCAAAGATCCCTGTGATGCCCACAACCCTGTAAGGTTTTCTCATTGATGAGAATATTAGCCTGATTGACTCCAGGGGCATATAAGGGTGACAGCTGAAAAGTGCTATTTTGACCCAGCCTGACTGAGTCCAGGGGCATATAAGGGTAGCAGCTGAGAAGTGCTGTGTGACCCAGCCTGCTCAAGATCCATAATCAAACCTAGTTTGGTGAGGTACCGGAGCACATAAGGGTAGCAGCAGAGAAGTGCTGTGTGACCCAGCCTACTAAGTTCAGGGACACATAAGGGGTCAGCTGAGAGTGCTGATAGACCTGGTCTGCCCAGATGCACCTATATAGAAACACAAGTGACACAAGCAGCACACTAATAGAATTACCATCTTCCCCAAAGAGGAAGTAACCTAATAAATGAGCATACCCCAAGTTGCTTGGCAAAGTTGGCAACACGAGAGGATACCAGTAAACCTCTCTTACATTCGGCAACTGCCACAAACAGTTGGGGGGTCTTGCAAAATGGCCAGGTGCACTCGATGTAAGTTAGGAGCACCCTCCTCACATCCAGAGTATGCCACTACCTCTGGTTCTGCGTAACCTGGGGATCTGGCTAAAAAAACTGGCAAGCAAATTTCTTGGTTAAGATGGAAAGGGCCGGCCACCTTAGGGAGGAAGGATGGGTGGTGACACAAAACCACCATATCCGGTTAGAACCTTGTGTACGGGGGGTTCCAAGGAGAGGGCTTTCAGCTCCGAAACCCTTCTAGCAAAGGTGATTACTACTAAGAAGGCCACCTTCCAAGACAAGACCAGGAGGGTGGCTGAGTCCAAAGGTTCGTAGGGTGGCTCTGTCACTGCCTGGAGGACGATATTCAGGTCCCAAGATGGGGTGGGCTTACGAGGTTGGGGAAAAAGTCTCCCTACCCCTTTTAGGAATCTGACTGAGGTGGGATGGGAGAAAACTGATTGCCCATCCACACTCTCATGGACAGCAAAGATTGCCACTAAATGGACTCTCAGTGAGGAAGGAGAAAGGCCTCCTTCCCTTAGGTCTAGCAGATAGTCGAGGATCAGAGGAATTGAGGCTGGTATAGGGTCTACACCCTTGCCCCGGGCCCAAATGGCGCTTCCATTTGGGTGTGTACATGGACCTGGTGGATGGGTCTTCTGCTACCAACCAGGACCTTCCTAACCCTGTCTGAGCAAAGCCTCTCCTGCCCACTGAGCCAGAGCATCCAGGCTGTCAGGTGTGGGAGGCCCAGGTCTGGGTGCCGAAGGCGCCCCAAGTCCCGCATCAGGAGGTCGGCCCCCGGTGGAAGATGGAGTGGGATCTCTACGGACATGTCCTGCAGGAGTGGGAACCAGTGCTGTCTGGGCCAGTCCAGAGCTATTAGTATTATGTTCGCTCCGTCCCTGTCGATTTTCATGAGCACCTTCTGTATCAGGGGAACTGGCGGGAAGGCATACATCAGAGGCCCCAGCCAGTTGATGAGGAAGGTGTTGGTGAGGGACCCCTCCTCCCGGCCCCTGAGGGAGCAGAACTGGGGGCATTTGTGATTCTGTCATGTTGCAAACAAGTCTATCTGGGGGAGACCCCATTTGTCTACAAGGAGGGAGAACACCCTGTCATGAAGGGACCACTAGTGGTTCACTAGCAGTTTTCTGCTTAGAGAGTCCGCCAGCCCGTTGTCCACACCGGGTAGATGGGAGGCCACTGGGCAGAAGTCATGTTGCATGGCCAATTCCCAGAGTTTGCGCGCCTCCTCACAAAGTGGTGTAGAACATACCCCGCCCCTTGCCGATTCGTGTAGAACATGGCTGTGGCATTGTCCATGAGGATCTGGACTGACCAGCCCCGTATCTTGTTTAGGAAGGTCAAGCAGGCTAGCTGGATTGCCCTTATTTCCTTCACATTTATGTGGAGAGGGCCATTGGCGTGGGACCAGAGCCCCTGAGTGCAGAGATCCCCAGAGATGTAAGCCCCCCACCCAGTGTTTGAGGCGTCCATTATTAAGGTCATTGAGGGCCTGAGGTCCTTGAAGGGGATGCCCCTCATGGCAAAGCGGGGATCCCTCCACACCTGAAGTGTCCCCAGAGTGTCCTGGGGAACAGATAGTACCTTGTTCAGGGAGTCCCTCCATGTGTGGAACACCGTGGAAAGCCAGATTTGGAAAGGCCTCATCCTCAGGCGTGCCATCTGGATCATGGAGGTGGAGGCTGCCATGTGACCAAGGAGCTGCAGGCACTGTCAGGGCATGGTCACGGGGGATGTTTGCAGCCTCGAAATGATGGTACAAATGGACCGAAATCTGGAGTGGGGTAGGAATGCTAATGCCTTGCAGGCATCTAGGCACACCCCTATGAATTCTATGTTTTGGGATGGGTGGAGCTTTGACTTCTCTTGGTTTATATGGAGGCCCAGATAGTCGCAGAGCCTCACTACTGCTTTGACATGGAGCTCTATTTGGGAGCTTAATTTCCCGACTATTAACCAGTCATCTAAATAGGAGTAAATTCTTATTTCCTGTCTGTGCAAGCATGCCATGACTGGCGCCATCCACTCTGTCAACACCCTGGGGGCCAGGGAGAGCCTGAAAGGGAGAGAGGTGAACTGAAAATGGTCGTTTACCACCATGAACCTTAGGAACCGCCTGTGGTGGGGCCTTATGGCTACGTGAAAGTAAGTGTCTTTCAGATCAAGGGCCATGAATCAATCCCCAGGAGACAGAGACGGAAGGATTTGTGATAGGGAAACCATGCGGAACTTTATTCTCCTTATGTGTTTGTTTAAGGCTCTGAGATCTAGAATGGGTCGAAGGTCCCCATTGGATTTTGGGCCCAGGAAGTATTGGTGTAGGCATTCAGTGCTGGGAGCCGGTTGGGAGGGCTCCTCCTACTGGCGGAAAAGGGGAGGTAGCTGGTGTGGCACCCCTCCCGGCAGCTGAAAAAAAATGTCTCTGGCACGATCCCTCAGGTGGGTCGGGCCCGTTCCCAGTCTAAGGCCCAGCCCACACGCGGGGTGGGCAAGCACAAATTCTGGAGCCCCGGCCCCCAGGTGGGGCAGGCAAGCACAAAATCTGGAGCCCCGGCCCCCAGGCAAGCACAAAGTCTGGAGCCCTGGCCCCCAGGCGGGGCGGGCAAGCACAAGTTCAGGTGGTTAGGGACAGTTGAACACTTCCTTTGCCAGGAACCGGGGGGGGGGTTGAGGAGGGAGACGCAGGCCCACCCACTCCACTGCGTCTGAGCCCAGGGCCCTAGACAGGGGCAGGGTGGCACACCACAGGGTTAGCAGGGCAGCCTCCGAAACACACTGCCCTGGGAACATGGCCCACCATCCTGCCCACCCTGGGCTACTTCCTCCAACCCTGTCCCAGCCACCCGCCCTGGGTACCTAGCTCCATAGGGGATAGCCATCTTCAGCGTCTTCCTCATAGCAGGCCTGCGGGACCCCGGTGAACCCCTCGATATCCATGGGCGGCAGGTCTGGATACTAGGCTGGCTCCTCCGCAAGGGGCAACTCCTCCAAGTCCTGGGGCCCATACGGGGCCGGTGTCTCCTCCTTGGCGGAGGGCAGCTCCTCTAAATCACAGGGCTGGTAGTGGGTCGGACCTTCCGCTTCCCCATCTTCCCAGGCGGTCCCTGAGCGGGGAGGCTGTGGTGTGGCCTGGTGGGCTCTCAAACGCCCGTCCCAGTCGGCCACCTTCGGGTTCCCCTCCCAGTCACTTGGCCCTGGAAGGCTGGGAGGGCCGTAGCACTGGGTGCCCCTAAAGGCAGGGGCTAGCTGGTGGTTTTGGCCCTGGCCTGGCCTGGCCTGGCCTGCTCCCTCTGGGCCGGCACCTGCCTCCCCCTCGGGAGCTCAGCCTCAAGTGAGCTCCCAGCCTGCGCTCTTATACCGCCCCTTCCTGGCCTGGCCACGCCCCTCCGTTTCCAGGGCTGGGGTCTTGTAGTCCCCGGGTCTGGCCAGAAGGGGCGTTTGGGGCATTCTTCTAGCTCCAGCTCTGAGGCAGGCCACAATGCCTGTCTACAATCGGGAGTAAAATCCTTTTCCCCACTCCTGCTTGGGAAACTTTTCTTTGGCTCTGAGAGAGAGGAGTTTCTGGCATTCGATCTCAAGAAGGTAGGACAGTTCCTGGTTTCCGCGGGATGAACGAGGGGGTGGTTTTCTGTCCCAAGGAATTGAAAGAAACTGAATACGATACCACTCCATGACCATCTCAAGGACCCACTGGTCAGATGTAATGTTGGCCCACTGGTGCGTAAAGAGGTGTAAGCGGTTGGGGACCAGTCAATTCGTGGGTTCATTAGCCATATGGTAACCATCAAAAGCGCTGTTTCTTCCCCAAAGAGCATTCGGAGGCCTGCCCAAGCCTACCCGATTGGAGGACATGGGACTTCTCACTCTTCCCTGAATGGGCCTTGTCCCTGTCCATGTCCCCAAGCTGGCGTTGGGAAAAGGGGAGGGACCTGAGGAATGTATTCTGCAGTTGGATTGGTTGTTTTAACTGCTCGAGTTCTTGTTGGAGGAGATGATGAGGTTTTAGAGAGCATCTGTTAGGCTGTGGGGTGTAAATTCCCAGCGACTGGAGTGTGGCCCTTGAGTCTTTCATGCCATGGAGCTTCGCATCCGTGGCTCGGCGAAAAGGTCAGGGCCTTTGAATGGGAGGTCCTGAATAGTAAGCTGCAGCTGTGGAGGTAGGCCCGAGCCCTGTAGCCAGGCCGAACAGCGCATTACTACTGCCGATGCCATCATACAGGCAGCTGTGTCCATGGCATCCCAGATGGCCATCAGAGTGTCTCTGGATGCCACTTCCCCTTCTTCAAGCATCATGTCAAAGTCTCTAAGACGATCCTTCAGAATAATGGCACGGAAGCCTTGCATGGCGCTCCAGAGGTTAAAGATATACCTTGTCATAAGGGACGAGTGGTTTGCTATGCGCAGCTGAAGGGCTGCAGTGGAGTAAACCTTCCTGCCAAGCAAGTCAAGTTTCCTCGCCTCCTTACTCTTAGGGGTGGAACCTGGTTGACCTTGCCTCTCTTTCTTGTTCACAGTGTCAACAACCAGTGACCCCAGAGTGGGGTGCTGGAACCAAAAGGAGAATTTGTCCTGAGGGATGTGGTACTTGCAGTCCGCGACCCTGGATACCAGCGGGATCAAGGACGGGGTTTGCCAGCGTGCCTTGATGATGCTGTATACCCCTTTGTGGAGCGGAACAGACACTGTAGCAGGTGGAGCCCTCCAGCCAATGTCAAAGAGGTGATTCACCTCCTCTTGGATGAAACCAAGCTCCAGGTTCAGGTTGGCTGCCATACGGCGTAGCAGCTCCTGGTGGGCACGAGAGTCCTCGTTACAGTCAATTGGCCTCTTGAAGGTGTATTCATCGGGTGAAGATGAAGAATGGGCCCACGATCTACTCTGATGTGTGGAGTTGGGATCATGTTCATTAAGGACCTACAGCCTATTTAAAAGATAACCCTCACATGTAACCCTCAAGTCAGACCTCTACAACAGATCATTAAGGACCTCCAGCCTATTTTAAAAGATGACTCCTCACTCTCTCTAGCCTTGGGAGACAGACCTCTCCTCACCTACAGACAACCCCCAAATCTTAAAAAGATACTCACCAGCAACTACAGACCTAACAACAGAAACATTAAAGCAGGCACATATCCCTGCAACAAACCACACTGCCAGTTCTGTCCACATATCTGCACTAAAGACACCACCATAGGGCCTAATCAAGCCAGCTAGTCCATCAAAGCGTCCTTCACCTGCTCATCCACTAATGTGACTTATGCCATCATGTGCCAGAAATGTCCCCAAGCCTTATACACTGGACAAACAGGACAATCCTTACGCAGAAGAATAAATACACACAAAACTGACATCAGAAATCACAACACAAAAGAAACAATTGGTGAGCACTTCCATCTTCCTAATTGCTCCACTGATGACTTGTTAACGATGGTCATCAAGAAAATCAATGGGACATTAAGACTTCAAAGAGAAACAGCCCAAATCGAACTAATATGCAAATTAAATTGTGTAAAAGCAGGGCTGAATCTTGACTATGGATTCTTTTCACATCATAGCAGGTAATTTGACTTCACTCTCCCTCTTTATGCTCTCTCCCGGAGTTTGAATCCTTACAAATGCTCTGATTTGCTGTTGCAGTATGACCTGATCCCATGTCTCACACTCCCCTGCATTTATGTTCATCCAGTTCTGTAAGTTCTCCCTCTTCAAATCATCTGACGAAGTGAGATATTCTCCCACGAAAGCCCATGTGATAAATAAATCTGTTAGTCTTTATGTGCCACAAGACTCCTTGCTTTTTTTACTTTTCTTGCTTTACTAGACTAACATAGCTGCCCCTTTGGAACTTAGCTGCATTTTAATATCCCCTTAATGTACCAGTTTGCCTCCCATCAGTCACAGGCTTTGTTAAAAATGTTTAATACCATTTGCTTATGCATTGGTCTGTGAAGAGGAAAAGTTGAGAACTACTGTTCTACACCTATTTATAGCTTGCCTTTAACCCTGCAAAGCCTATGTCAATGGGTCTTAATGTGTGAGGGAATCCTTAAGCAAATTTTCAACTGGTTGGATAGGGTGACTTATGGTTGCCTGAAGTGCTCTCTCTCCCCCTCTGTCTCAGCCTCCCAGGGTTTCTAAATATCAGCCACCTCTGGTTTCAGAGGTGCCTCTACTCACAGCACTTTTTTGGTGTCGCTGGGTAGAATGATTTACGATCAGGCCCTGCAAAACACTTCAGCCCACGAATAGCTCAATGGTCTTCAATAAGTCTCCTTATGCAATGACAACAATCCAAATGGGGTTCTCAGTGGCAAGGATCAAACCTGGAATCTCAACGCATAAATCTCTACTGTCTGAGCTAGAAGAGATGGCTCCATTAGCCAAAGCTGTTGCAGGCTCATCAACTTCTAGCCACGGCTAGATGGAGAAAAAGTGCCACACAAAGCAGTCATGCTTTACACTTAAAACTGAGTATATACATAAATTTTAAATGGCTTTTACACCTAAAACTAAGCATATCTCTAAATGATCAGACTGTTAAACACTGGCATTTAAAGTTCAAGTTCACAACAGGAATCAAGAAAACTCAATATGCCTGACTGAATATGCTAAGATACTTGTTATATAGCAATACTGTCAAATTTCACTTCCCTGTTTTTCAAAGAAATGTTTTTCTCATATTCCCAACCTCCTAAAACAATGATCTCCACAAAGAAAGTCTAGTTAGTAAAATTGTAGAAATACTCAAATAATAAGAAATAAAGAAAAAAGCACTAGATATGTGGTATTTCATTTCATGGTAAAGCTCTGTTGAATAATTCAGCATCAGATCAGAATTCTTTCTGATAATTTACTGCATGCACATGACATACCTCATCTTTACACTGCTTATACATATGCATATATTTAGCTATTACACCCAAAATG
Organism: Podocnemis expansa; assembly: GCA_007922195.1. Classification (NCBI taxonomy): domain Eukaryota; kingdom Metazoa; phylum Chordata; order Testudines; family Podocnemididae; genus Podocnemis; species Podocnemis expansa. The sequence goes on from ML682005.1 coordinate 35,363,411, forward strand.
AAAGATGATTAGGAAGGCATTTTAAAGCACTATATCACCCAAGAAGCAAGGTTCCTTGCTTTATAGTTAATTGATTGGTAAATTGATTGGTTGAATTTACCAACATTTTCTGTAAGCATCCTTCCATTTAATTCCCCTCCTTCCTCCAAGTACTACCATAGACTCTGCAATGTCAGTACAGAATTTACAAGAGAGACCTCAGATAATATTTTTTCAAAGAAAGAAATAAAGCTTTTTTCTTTTTTGCTGTTCAGGCAAATAGACCCAAGTTACACTGCAGGAAATATCACAATAATCCCACCAATGAACAAGAGTAAATCTTAAGAGGTGAGTGATTACCCTTTAATAATTGTAATTTCTCTTTCTCAATTTTTATGTTGCTCACTCAAAGCTAAGGGTCAGATTTTAACTAGTGTAAACTGACATAGCTCTGACATCAGTGTCACTATGACAGTTTGTGCCAGCTGAAGACTGCCCCTCAAAACATTTACTGAAAATCAATTTGGTCTGTAGTCACGCATTTTAAAGAAATCAAATTAGTTTGAGGATTATTTTTAGCAACAAGCAAATGTCACTGTTGGCACAGGTGTAACTTCTGTTTAAGAAGCCAAATTCTGTCCTTAGTTAGCACTTTACAAGTCCAGTGTCTTATACAGGATGGGATAATTCTGACTGAGTGGAAAAGCTTGCTTAGATCTTAATGAGCATTTCAGGATAAGATGAATTATGACTTCACACTGACCAGCATTCTGAAACTCCATGAAAGACGACATACATGTAATGTAAGTACTCCATGTGCACTGGTAGGTAGGGGTATTGGAACAATTTTTGTAAATTTTCTTCAAGAACATTATTCCCAGCTGTGACAATTTGACACGGGTAATTTCACTGGTGTATATACACTGTCTAGTACTTGACAGGCATTCTGCATATACTTTTATTTTGACATTTAGATTACCATCCAGTCACAAGGCACAGTGTTTTCCAATCTACCTCTGCTACTAACATCACCTCCTTTTCCTTTTCCTAATATCAAGTCACTTAATAAGTTTGACCAAACAGAGCTGTCTTACACAGCAGTATAAAACCTCACAGATTTGAACACTCAGAGTTAAACCCTTATACACAGTTCAAAGGCACTCAGTATACCAACCAGGGATTCCCAAGGTTAGTGCCTTCAGCTTAAAGTGCCCTGCTACTGACCTTTTGGAGTTTAACTCCACAAAGAGAGTGAGTGGATTGTTGTTTTAGGGCCTGATACAAAGTCCGCTGAAAGAATCCCTTGGACTTCAGTGGATTTAAGAGCAAACTTTAACCACGCTCAGAGATGTAATGAAAACCATATATACAAAAGCTGCAGTTCTATCAGATGATTCACAGCAAATTTATACTGGTGAAATGTGCTGTTTGAAAGCCCTGGGATCTGAAGTCATCCCAAAACAGAGAAGAGCCATATAGCTTCCCTGTAACATACAGATAACGTGTTTCACCCCTGTTAGAACCTCCTCTAAAAGTAATATATAGTTTAACCTAAATAGTCACGAGTCTGGCTTATCACGTTAAGATCTTTGGTTCAAACCCATCTGAGTAGTGGACAAAGATTTGTAGCACAGGATAACTTTAGTGTCCATCTTAGACTTTCAGCTGTTTGAAGACTAGTGGACAAAGAATCAGACCTGATAACTTCATTGACAATCACAGCAAAAATGCCAGTCTCCTGAATGAACATTGTATATATTTTGAAGACTGTATTTGTCACATGAAGAATGAGGCAACAACTACTAATCTGAAGTGTTAATTTCACATTCAAGTACTGGGGATGTGCTCATGGATTCCGAATCTGTGGATTGTAAATCCCCTAAGTACAACCTATTTTTTTTAAAAAGAAGTCTGCCTTTGATTGCAGAGGTAACTTTAAAAATGTGAACCAAGCATAAATCAATACAGCAATACTTACCCAAACTTCCAGACAGTCTGATGCAACAGTGCTGAGGTGTCACCTGTTTCATTAATGGACCTGTGAACACTATAGTTCTGCAGCCATGGACTATGGCATTTTCTCAGCATGCTACAGAAATCAACATTTTTGATTACAGAATTCACTATTCTATTCCAACTCTGTAGGGCAACAGTAGAAGATGTTTATCACAGACAATGTAGTGATGCACAACATAGTGATGCTCATAGCCCTTCCCATAGGGTGATCTGCCCATGAAGTGTCCTGGGCTCACTGCCCAGAAATAGCAGAAAACTGTTTACCTCCTTGACTTGACAGGTGTTCTGGGGCCTGTTTGTTGCTCCTTTCTGGGTGTGTGTGCATGGTGGGGTTGTTTTTTGGTTTTGTGTGTGTGCGTGCGTGCACGCATTCCTGTGTCTGGAGGAGCTGGGCTTGGCGGGTCCAAATGTGTAGAGGGAGGGCACCCCCACCCTCACTCCCATCCCACCTTTCCCTGAACTGTGCTATATTTTAGCAACAGTCCCCTATGGCTGCTTTGGACTTCACCTCAGGACCAAGAAACAGGCTGCTTTGGTAACCTATGATCAAGGTGCCTCAGAAACTTCCTCGGGGTCGTCTGCAGTCATCAGCAGTCCCTTGCTGCTGACGGGACATAAGTTCTCTACCCCTATTATTTTGCTTTTATTGCTTAGGGTTATTCATCCTGGAATTCAATAAAAATTATCCGTCTTTTCAGTGGTCTTTGACTGTGTCTGGTGAATCCACAAACAAACCTCCCCACTGGAGTTACAAACCCAGTGCAAAGTATTTTATTTTGCCTACCTTTCCTTCCCAGACATGCCTACAGTTTCTTTTGCTCTTCAGTGGTCCTCAAGGAGGTATTTATTATACTCCCTGCACTGTTCCCACTCAGCAGAGTACTCAGAGCATTACCTTGCTTCCCTTTACTATGGATCCATCATGGCAGTTTCAGACCAAAACACGCACCAGAAAGCTGGCCCAGTACTATAATACTTTAAAGAAGTTGTTGCAATAATGCACAAAGATTTCTTGAAGATGCAACTGGCCAATGAAAAGGATGGAGACCTGTGCTATTTGGAGATCAAACATCCAATGAATTCTTGAAACTGTAGTTATGTGTTTACAAACAACAGAAGAGTTATTGAATAACAATACTGTAACCTGGCCCTCCAAGCACCACACTTAGTGTCACAATGGCTTGCAAAACCTGCCAAGTCTTGCAAAAACTGGGGAAATGTTAGTTGTACCTTGTCTAGACTATTGTCAGCGTGACGTTGGTGTATGCTGCTGCCAGTCAAAACCAATCCCCTATTCAATGACACCGTCAGCCGACCAGTTCATGGCATGTCTGTAGATGTTTGGGAATAGCTGTTTAGAAGAGTTCTGAAAATACAGTTTTTTCTCAGTACATTTGGCTGGAACTATAGATGTCTGCTGTCTAACTTGGTTGGGAAGGATCCAGTCATGAACTCTTGCTGTCCACTCACAATATGCTACCAGAGAATGAAATTCTTGGCTTTCCAGCAATCAGTTCTTGAAAATGGGTTGTATTGGTATTTCCATTGTAGGTGGCCAAGCTATCTAAGAAAAAAACACAGCAGCCATGTGGGTTGAATGCAGTGTCAACCATCACTTCACCAGAAAGCTTCAGAGAGCAGCAGCAAAACTGAAAGTTACTTAGGACTGGTCTACACTTAAAAATTTGACCGATCTAGCTACATCGGTCTTGGCTGTGAAAAATGTCATGCCTTGATCATCATAGGTCAACCTAATTCCCAGTGTTGAAACAGTTAATTTGATGGAACCTGCAGCGCAGACATAACTTTATTGATGTTTTCAACTTTTTTAGCAGTATCAAGGCTAGGTCCACCACTGTATGTCTATTCACTTGTTTATATGAAAAAAAATGTCCTTAATATCAGCAGTTCCTTCTCCATCTGGGAGTTCCTGAGCTTTCTCATGGTAATGCTTTAAATCACTCAACAGCAACTTCTCTCTGGGGTGAAACAGGACATTACTTTTCAACAATAGCACATTACTTTTCAATAAGTGGGGTTACTGTTGGGGGGGGTCACAAACAGGTATCAGGGATCACATCCATCCTACCCTTCTCATATTGCCAAATGTGATGTGGACTGGAAGGAGTCCATGGCAGTCCTGGCATGGACCTGGGGGCTTCAAATGTGAAAAAGATTGAGACACACTGCCATACTACAAATATATTCTTTTTGCCCACAGTAGCATTTGCCAGTGCTGACCTTACTACATTCATAGACTGTGATGAAGTAAGAAAACCTCTTGGGTTACTGTGGTTCTTCTTTTCTGTTCCTGTTCTCTGGTGATGGTATTCTGGTGATGGGACATAGGGGTGTGATAACTACAGGTACCACTAGGGGTGAAGAGGCTTTAGTTCGACCTTACCTGGACCCCCTGGGGGTGACAGGTTGTGGCCAGTTTAGACCAGGGGCAGGGCAGCTGGAGAGAGAGGAGAACAAAGGGGAGAGAGGGGAAGAAGGAAGATGGAGGTCGGAGGGGCAGGACCTCTGGGGCTTGTCCTGGGGGTTTACTATCTGCCCTCCTGGTTGATCTGAGAGCCAACTGTCCTAGCTGCTGTGAAAAGTGGATTGCTAATAAACCCTCTGACTGTTACACTGGCTTAGTGTGACTGCTGATTGGGACGGCTGGGACCCTTGTGGAGGGAGGAACCCCCCCCCCCCAAGGGAGACCAGACAGAGCAAGGATCGGACTCTCTGGGCCTGGATTTGGGAAGCTGGCTACAGGTAGCGTGGAGACCCTGGTGAATGGGAGAAAGCGCCACCGTAGTAGAGTCCTGGTGGGCTGTGAACAGAGGGGATCCAAGAGGCTTTTCTGGGTTCTCCATGACATAAACACACTTATCACCATATCAATTGTTCTCGCCTCACAAAAGGCAAGCAACCATCAGCTGAATATTGCTGCATTGCACAGAATATGTAGCCTCTCTCTAAGTTTAGTAGCTGCAAATGAGTATAACTGTTCTACTGATGGTGTCCCTGGGGGACACCAGCACAGCAATGAGTTTGGGTGTGACAGGAGAATGAGAAAAAGAAATATTTTGAATCAAGACAAGACGTGATCTATCACCTTTCAAAAAACTTTGAAACTTAAAGCATACCAGCCACCATTAAAATGTCAGAATTTGCCAACAGTTCCTATACAATTCAAATATCCAATGTTAGTGGTACCAGCCGGCAAATGATGACTATTTAAATAGCAACCACTGTCCCGTTTACTCTGATTGAGACTGAGTCTGATGATTCTCTCTCTCCATTTCTCTACAAGTGAAAGCTTTGCATTTTACTTTTCATCTACCTTATCTGATAAGTCCTAGGGGAGTAATTGTAACTTATACAAGTAACAGTTGTAACTGGACCATGTTGCTTGCAGCATTTAATTTGTAGGACAAGTTGTGACTTTGCCATGACATTGCAGCAACCTGGTTTCAATATAACTTTTTTTAAACCCCAATGTAAGCATTTTGTAAAAGATTTCATGCTGGCTCTAAGGAAAGACACAGATCCATCTCAAGCTAGACAAAATAGGTTTCAGTAGCAGCTAGTAGATAAGGAATAAAAAGCTCAATACAGGTGCAGCATCTTTTTGAGCAGAAGGTGCATTTAAAAACAAGATATAACCTAATGCTAAAAGTCATAAGAAAGACAAAGGGATGAGCAGTAGGGACAGCAACGTAAATTTAGTCATCTTTCTACTGCAATATTTTGGTGGATCTAAATTAAATTTCTATAATTTAATTTACCAAACCTTTAGGGATTTTTGGAAGAGAAATAGGTCCAGGCCTGTCTTTCTAATACAAGTTCACATTCTTAACACCCTCAAACTACGGAACAATTTAGAACTGAAATCTACATCTCAGCTAGCTGATTATCTGAAAGCCTCAAAGGATATCTTCATGTAACTGGGGAGTTGCTTGATCCATTGGGTGAGCATGTCATAGCCTTGCATTTTGACAGTATCATGAATGAATGGTGGTGAGGAAGACTACATTTCACTCCTTGTAAAACAGGAGACTATATATTCTTTAGGTCAGAGGAAGAGAAGCCATTGGGTTTGGTTTTGTTTTTTTAAAGTCCTCTCATTTTTTTTCATGGAACTGAGACTCTGGCCTGGCTGTGCCAGCAGAGAATCTAAAGTGGCAACTCTTTGATCTGCAGTGTTTTTAAGCTCTCTTTAGTGCATGTATGGGGGGGGGGTTAATCATACAAGAGATCATTGAACAGAGGTGACAGCACCTGCTTGCTGTACTGCACAAATAGTTTAAAAGGCCAATGGTACTGCTAGGCCCTTAAGAACAGCATGCCCTGTTTTGTAAGGGATCTAACTCAATGTGAGGCTTACCCTGTGGTTATTGCTATCTCAGTAGGCTCCAAATGTCTACCTATGCAGAAGTAAGAACATAGCTCTTAAGCACGAGTGGGATGGAGGGGGGAGACAAACCTTTTTTTCCTAAACCTTGTGGAGCCTAAGATCACGTGCAAAGTTGGAAAATAACCCAGTTTTCTCAAGCATCATGTCTCCCATACAGGAAAAATCATGGGTTCTGAGTAATGAGAAGCTTAAAGAAAGATCTTGAGGGAAGCAAAGTTATGTGTTTAGGATGTTTGTGAGAGTGGATCATGTACACAAGGTACTTGACAGAATTAAAAGAAGGAAATACCATATATACTCAGGTATAAGCCAATCCAGGCACAAGCTGACCCCCCCAATTCTGAGCCCAAAAAAGAAGCTAAAACTGGTGACCTGGGTATAAGCTGAGGTCCCCTCTTGGCCTTGGCCCCTAACCCCCACCCACTGCTGCTGGCTTCCTCTGGCATTTCTGACAGCTTCCCTACCCCAAAATCTCTACTGCTGCTTTTCCCTTGCCCCCCGTGCTGTCCGTTCCTCACTCCTGCCCTCCTGTTCTACCCTTTCCTCACTTCCGTCACCCCTGCTGCCCCCTGCTCCGCCCTTTCCTCACTTCTCAGTTTCCTGCTGTTGCCCCCTGCTCACTTCTGGTTCCTGATGTTGCCCCCCTGCACTGCCCTTTCCTCACTGTTGCCCTCCTGCTCCCACCTGCTTTGCCCTTTCCTCACTGCTGCCCCTCCGCTCACTTCTCAGTTTCCTGTTGCTGCTCCCTGCTCCACCCTTTCCTCACTGTTACCCCCTTGCTCTCACCTGCTATGCCCTTTCCTCACTTCCATCACCCCTGCTGCCCCCTGCTCTTCCCTTTTCTCATTGTTGCCCCCCTGCTCCCACCTGGTCTGCCCTTTCCTCACTTCCGTCACTCCTGCTGCCCCCCTGCTCCACCTTTTCCTCACTGCTACCCTGCTCACTTCTCAGTTTCCTGCTGTCCCCTACTCCCCCCTTTTCTCAATGCTGCCCCTGCTGCTCCTACTGCCCCCTCCTCACTGCTACCTGCTGCCCCCCACTCTGTCTCTTCCCTACTGCTGCCCCACTGGCTCATCACTGCTGCCCCCCTGCTCCCTTCTCAGTTTCCTGCTGTTGCTCCCGTTCCCCAACACCCTTTCCTCCTCATCCCCCAACCCCTGCTGCTGCTCTTCCCAGCCTGCCAGGCACCCCTCCCAAATCCCCGGTCCCTGTCGCTGCTTCGGGCTCCCCAAAAACCCTGGGTCCTCCTGCCGCTTTCCCCGGACTCCCCGACCCCCCCCCATGCCCAAGCCCTGCCGCCCCTTCCCTGGCCTCCCTGAACCACCCCCCCACCAAAACCCTCCCAGCCATCCCATCACTTTCGCCAACTCCCCGACCCCCTCCCCAAGCTCCGGTCCCTGCCACTCCTTCCCTGGCCTCCCTGAATCCCCCCCTCAATGTCCAGGCTGACACCCTCCCAGGACCTCCTTACTTGGCCACTCCAGACGCCGGGGGTCCCTTCTTTCCTCCAGCCCCAGCCCTGGCCGACTGCCTAAGATGGCTGCCCGGCAACACTGGAGCTCCAGCCTGCTGCTTGGTCACGGAAAGGGCTGGCTGGGGCTGTCTACCGTATTCTCCTGAGTATAAGCCGAGTGCCTGTTTTGAAGCCAATTTTCAGGCACAAAATTCTTGGCTTATACGCGGTGATATATGGTAACTGGGTGAAAAACATGAGAAGATGTGAGGCAGGGAAAATGCTATGGGAATGTAATAGGAGAGGAAGGACAGTGCTTATTCTGTTTTATGGGAAGGAACAGCTAAGACTGTGCAAAGGAGACACGACTCATTGAAAAAGGGAAAAGAAACCCAGAAAGAAAGAAGACAGAAGATACTAAAAGGAAAATCAAACAACAAAAATGGGAATGGAGGCTGAAAGAAGGAAGAAAAAGAAACAGAAGAAACCACACACCCTGCTGGGAGTCCCATTTTACAGTTGGTGTTACAACCTTTCTGCAATGCCGGATTTCCCATTAGGCACTGTAGGCACAGTGCCTAGGGCATATGAAATTTTTAGGGCCTATGAAGGAAAGAAAAAATTAAAAAAGCAGCAAAAATAAGGAAAATCACATGGTTTAGCATTAGAATAGTTTAAAGTGCATTGTGTCAATCAAAATAATTCAATTGGCATTTACCTCTCTTTTTGCACGTTTCGGAGTGAAAGTGCCTAGGGCCTACGAACACCAAAATCCAGCCCTGCCTTTCTAATGTCACTTTTGTTGAATAAATGGGAAAGAAAGTTTGCTGGATCCAGTTTTTCAGTGGTGAGGTCCAATGTGAATTTACAGAAAGTGACCATGATGTAGGGAGGCAGGAAGTAGGGGTGGACACTCCCTTTCTAGGCACAGTAATGACAGTGCATCTTTAGATTGCCATTACTGTGAAGATTGATGACAGAAGTATGCAAATTTTCATGGTTTGGATTTCAGTCACCCCCCAAACTTGCTTTGCTGTCCACCAAAGAGAATTCTAGGGCTGGCTCTGAAAGAGAAGTTAATACAGCCAATTTATACAGCTAATACAACTATTTTGAATGCCTCGAGACATGGGCAGTCATTTGCACAGGTCTGTGAGGGAGCTGAAGTTCAAGATAGCACAGTTCATGCAATATCAACTGTTCACTGCTGTATAGCAGACTCAGGAATCTTGTTCTCTACTAAGCTGTTTTCCTGATGAATCTGACACAAGGTTATTTGTCTGTATTTCATGTTGTAACCAACGTTGTCTATAATGCTGTGCTAGGAATCCCTCAAAGTTTTGCTGCAATTGTTTCAAGGCTCACTTGAACGCACAAACACATGGCATGGAATTGTGTCAGGAATGCTGTTTGGCAAATGACCAAGATTCAGTCCTTAAAAGAACTCTGGTTGGATCATTAGTTTCCCCAGTATGAACTGGGTACTCGTGGGATGCACAAGAACACTGATCTATTGCCGTTCTTGTTACAGTAATAAGTAGTGATACATCCATGTTACCTTAAATATCACAGACACAAATCTTCAGATTTCTATTCTGCTAATCAAGATCAGTTTAACAATAGGTGGTGGGAAGAGTCACGTTGCATAACACAGAACTCAAAAATCATAACTTCTAGAAATAGAACAGAACTTTTGCAATTAAGTTCTACTTCCTTCTTGCAAAGCTGGGGTCCTAGGCTACTACATTTTATTTTAATGTAATTGCCTGGTTAAAGGGGGCAAGAATTACATTCAGCCAAGAATCTTTATTGCTTAAATAGGCTTCTGTTCAGTGAGAAGTATTTGTTAAAAAGAAAAGCTTTCCTTTGAATCAATGGTGCAAGTGAAGGGCTGGAGTGAATGTTTTTAGGACTTGAAAACAGTACAAAATTCAATTCTTACAAACAATACTGATCCGGAATCTCTTGCATTATAATAAGAATAAATGTAAGGACAAATTTCAATGTTAAGTGCAAACTAACAATTCCAATGAAAGGTTTAGCTGAGGCAATGTGTGTGACAGAGAAGGTCAGACAATTCATGCTATAATCAGACCTTTAAGGTAGAAACAGCTGTATAATATATGGATGGTAACAAAAAATTGTACACTAAAGCACTGTATAAAGTCACAATTAATCCTTCTAACATCATAGAGTAAGAATCTATCATTTTGGCTTCAAAATGATGGATTATGATTTATTTTGGGAACATTCTGCTGCATTCATTACATAGGTGGTCTGGGAATTGTAGTTCAAATGCCTCTCTCACTTAAAATACTGTTTCAGAATGACTTTCAGTCCTATAAATGGGTACTGCTTTCACCTCAAAAATGTTTAAAGCTCTTATTAATATGAAGAGGAATGACACTAAGACCTCTACTAATTAAAACCACTTCTAACAAAGCTGTTTGCATTCTTAGAGATTTCACCAAAAATCCTCCATCGAATTCTATTGCCAGCTATGAAAATTCATTCCCTCTCCAGGACTCATAAGACAAAGAAAAACAATGTTAACAGCAGAGACGCTTTGCACAGTAGGCCTCTCCTATCAGTGCCCATTGCTAAAGTATGTCTACACTGGAGGCTCTGTTAAGTCGACCTAACAAGGTCAACTTTAAGTCAACTTAAAGTTGACCTTGTTAAGTGAACTTTGAGAGTCCCCATTGAAAACTCCTGTCCACTACTTGGGCAGGTGCTAGGTTGATGGAGGGGTGGTGTGTTCTGGGTAGCTGTGCCACATTGCACTGGAGAATTGCCCTCTTCCCCTGGCCACTCCTTTAAAACAGGAAGTGAGCACAACACCCTTCCTGATGGCCAGGAACTCTGGGAGGGAGCCTGGAGGCCAATTAGGTTGACTTAAGGGCTTTCCCTGTATACATTGGCTTAAGTCAGCTTGATAGCATTAAGTCAACCTTAAAAGGTGGTGTTATTAAGCCGATTTATGGAAGTACTTAAGTAGACTTAATAAAAGCCATATGTAGCTGCAGGAGTCTGTAGGTCAACTTAACCTTCCTGAAGTAAGCCTAAGGCTCCAGTGTGGACAAACATACCTTTAGGGTCAAATACTACAACGGACTGGGTACCTTTCTCTCCTACAAATGTCAATTGGGATTCAGGATATCTGGGTTCTCACAGAATCAGTACTTCAATGAATAAAGGAAGAGGTGCTGCAGGAAGGAAACGGACTCCCTCCTTCATGTAGTAAGCAATGGTGTAAGCTGTCCAAGAAAGCAAGCTTCAGAACCCCCTTGGATGACATCAGAATTGGGGGGCACAAAGATTTTTGTGTAGTAGCCTGAGGAATAAGCTTAAGTATTATTTAGTGTCACAGCTAAGAGCGTTGTTGCCCAAGGAAAAGACCCTGGGCCCAGGACCAGGCCCTGGGACCGACCTGGAGTCGCAATCCTGGGCTCCTGCCACTGCCAGCCCAGCCCCAACCCCCGGCCGGGGACAGGGCTGGGTGAGGCAGTGGCAACTGTGGATGGCCCAGCCCAGATCCCAGGCTGAGAGAGGCAGGCGCTGCCATGGCTGGCCCAGCACCAGCTACCCAGCCGGTCATAGGGCCAGGAAAGGCAGGGGGCGCACCAGCCATTCTGGGTACTGGCACTGGGACTTGAGGCATGTGCCAGGCACCAGTGATGCCCTTGGTCACAGCCCTGAAAGAGTAAATTCCCACAGACAACCCTAATTGTTCTCTTACAAGTTACTGTTATCTAGTAATCTGTAATCCCTCTTAGCTTTCTAGTCTTCTTAAAATGGAAAGAAACTAGGTGCAATGACCTTGAGCATTGTATTGCATGGGTCTACATGGAATACCCAGTGTTCTGTTAAGTGATAAGAACATCATGTTGCTAGCTACTTTAAAAAAAAAAATTAGCTGAAGCAGAACAGATAACAGCTTGTGCTAGCCACCAAATTTTCTGGATACAGACTCCAGCAGCTAGCGCACACTGCCTCCTGTGCCACTAGTCAAACTGCTATTTTGAGAGTATATCTACACTGCAAAGAAAAACCCATGGCATCAACTATCAGATTCCAGGACAACTGACTCATGCCTTCAGAGCTAAAAATACTGGTCTAGGTGTTCCCATTCAGGCTGGAGCCTGGGCTCTGAGACACTCCTACTTCACCACGTTTCAAAGTCCAAGCCTGAAGGTCTACACTGCTATTTTTAGCTTTGTAGCCCAAGTCCAAGTTGCTCTGAGACTTGGTGACACAGGTTTTCTTGGCAGTGTAGATGTGCCCTTATATGTAATTTACTTGAGCTGGAAATTAAACTTTCCAGCTGTGCAAATGTAACATTAGAGATGTAAAAATGGGTTTTAGGGACCTAAGTCTCTTTGACCATCTGGACCCTAATGCTTAGGGTTGTGCAGTCTTGCCTTTGTATACTTTGGTTGTACTACCCCTATGCAACCGGAAGGAAAAGTGAAGCTGTAATTCAGCTTTCCCACTTTTTGGGGAGAGTAAAGTGAGAGGAGGGGACAAAAGGGCTACGTCTACACCCAAAAGCTTAGTTCAGACTTGCTTAGTCCAAACTAAGTAGTTCAAAGTTAGTTTGAACTAACTACATTTTTTTAGTTTGAACTTGCTGAGCTTCTAGTTCAAACTAAAAAAGCACAGCTAGTTCAAACTAAAAAGTTAGTTTGAAATTATTTAGTTTGAAGCAGCATGACTACATCATGCTAGTTAGAACTAAATTTCAAAATAAGTTTAAAATAAGCAGTTAGTTTGGACTAACCAGCCAAATTAACTAGTTTGAACTCAGCTTTGCTTAGTTCAGACTAAATAATCTTTTAGTTTGAGCTAGGCAAAGCCTACTGTAGACAGGGCTCAAATTAGTTTGAATTAAGCCTCCTCAATTCGAACTAATTTGCTAGTGTGTACATAGCTAAAGAGTCTTATTTTTAGAAACATTTTATTTGTGGTCATTCTTCCCCTCTAGCAAAATAATGATTCACTGCTATGACACTAAGTAGTACTGAGTTTAATGCTCAGATCAAGTGGTCAGATACTTTTCTTAAACTAACCCTGCTAAAATCTGATTGCTTCCTTTTTAGTTTCTAACTGGAGGGGGGAATGGATCAGCATTCATGTCAAACTCCCCAGCAGTATCTGAACCAAACTAGGGAAGCTAATGATCCAACCAGCAGATCAAATTCTGTAATGAATCCTGATCATGTGCCACCTGAGGCACGTCGTGTGTATGCTAAGAAGTTGCCAGCTGAAACAGAGCATGCATTTGTATGCCTATCCAAAATGGGAATTAGGCCTGCTATCTACTGCACAGACATACTCAGAGTCCCAAGGTGTATGCACCATTGTGATCCACAAAATTCTCAGTCAATTGCCCCTAATCCTGTAGGTGCTAAAACTTATTTGGTGCTAAAACTTATTTGCTGTAAACCTCTGGGCATGTGCACTGCTGCTTCCCACATTAACCCTAGCATAATCCAGAAATTAGGGGATTAGTGTTCACTGTTCTCCGCCTATCTTGCATGCAGGGCCTGATCCCCTAGCTGGGCTCAAAGACCAGCAAACTAAATATTAACTGGACTACAGAAAGAGTATTAACTAGTAGTTGGGGCAATTACATGAAAGATAGGAGATCCTTTTTCAAACTCTTCCTCATCAAGCAGAAGGGCAAATTAAATCAATGTCTCCCATATGCTGGGCGAGTACCCTAGCCCCTGAACTGAAAGTTGGAAGGGAGGCAGCAGCCTCAGCGTCCTCCTCCTCCTCACCTCCATTGTTTATCTGCAGTTAGCTCCTAACTCATTCTTGCAAGAAACTGCTTAGGCATCAAAGCTGTCTGACTCCAGGAGGAGGGTCCCGAGTTGTGGGTGGAAATCACCTCACTGCAGCCTCGAATCATAAACAGCAAACTCCCAAAGAGACGGGCTCAAGATGCATCCGTCTATTCAACATCTCCCATTGGCTAGGTTAGGCAGCTCCTAAAGTACCCTGCTAGCTTTTGCAGATTCCATTTTCAGACACTTAACTCTTCCCATGCATTGCAAAGGGAATGTAGGCAGAGGCAGCCTTTGGCAATTGGGGGGTCTAGGTAAGGGCCCTTTATGGCCCCCCCCCGATAGGCCCCCACTGCCACCCTCACCAGGGTCTTGGTCCCCGCTGCTGCCCTAGCCACCCCCCCCACAGTCCCAACTCCCCTGGGGTGGGAGCAGGGGGCCATGGATCGTCGGGGCCAGAGGCTACTCTGCCCTCCTGCCCATACAGCCTCCCTGCAGCAGGGATGGAGCAACAAGCACAGCATACCCCTGGCCAGCCACAGCTCCCCAGGGGGAGGAATGGGCCAGCACCGAGCCATACATGTGGCTGTGAAGCAGAGCCGTAACTACAGTGGGGCCAACAGGGCAAAGCCCCAGGTGATGCAGAGCGGCTATATAGAGCCGCTCTATTAAAGGGTGGCTTTCGTGGTCCCAGCTTCAAGTGCTGCCAATGGCAAAGGGTGCATGCCAATGGGAAAGTGCCCTGGGAGGCAAAAACTGGCGTTATAGCTCTGCGATGGGGCCCTGGAGCAGCCTGCTCCAAAAAGAGTTCGGGCTGCTTCACCCCCAGCCCCCCAGGCCTGAATAGAGGCTGCCTCGCCCCAGACCCTGGCTCAGGTCCTTTCAGCCCATGCACGTGGCCAGGGGTGAAGTGGCCCGAACTCTTTGGAGCAGGCCACTCCAGGGCCCCACCTCCACATGCACATCTCAGTCCAGCCCTCTGTGCCTCCTGTGGAGGTGCAGCTGGCCAGGGGTACATTGGGCTTTCTGCACCGCCCCCACTGCAGGGAGGCTGGGTGGGCAGGCAGGCAGGCAGTGCAGTTTCCACAGCCCCCGCTCCCCTGACAGCAAGGGTAGGTGGAGCAGGTAACTGCTATGGGGCCCCCTTACTGCTTGAGGCCCTAGGTGGTCGCCTGCTTCACTTACCCCAAAAACCACCTCTGAGCATAGGTTCTAAACTCAGCCTTTGTATAGCCTATAGTTGCTCCACTGATTTTTTTCTAGGCAATTAAAAGTTAGATGTTATAACACTGAAGTCCCTTTAGGGATCTGGCTGTAGGTGTACCCCTAGCTGAGGGCTCCTTTTATTATAGATAAGTCTGTTGTACTTATAATCACTTTATTTGACTTATGCTGACAGAGACTGGATCCTGTTGAGTACAATTTGATTTCTGCAAGTCACCCTACTAGCTTAGACATCAATTTTTATTCTCTCCAAACTGTGACTATATATTACCTCCTGAACAGCAGAACTCCATTATACACCAAACTTTGGTCTAAAAGGAATTTTTATTCCTCTGAGCTCCTTAAATCATGATTTGAGAATATAAATAACTCAGTCATAGGTTAGAGGCTTATTGCTGGAACAGGTGGGTGAATTATGGAGGCCTGCATTGTGCGAGAGGTCAGACTAGATGATCATACTGGACCTTTCTGACCTTAGAGTCTAAGAGCTCAGATGCTTGACAACAGGGCTCAGAGACAGAAGTGATGAGAAGCTTCAGCTACTGCTGATGAAGTAAAGAATTACGAAAAAACAGAGCAGGGGACAGACCCTTTGTGTGCCATCCACAGCCATCCATTTATCCAGGGGCGTCGCTGGTGCTAGGCACCGGGGGCACGTGCCCCAAATCCCAGCACTGGTGCCCCGGGTCTGGCGGGCTGCCCCCCCCCGGGTCTCCACCCCAATTGGCCGGAGATCCAGGGCCCAGCCGCCCGCAGCTGTGGCAGTCCTGTCCCCAGTGGGAGATCCGGGGCCGAGCCACCAGCAGCAGCGGTGGCTGCTCCGTCCCCATCCCTGGCTGGGGATGTGGTGCTCAGCCACCCACGGCGGCACATGGTGGCTTCTGGCCCTGTCCCCAGCCAGGGGCCGTGGCCTGCGGGCTGGGGGCGGGGCCTGGGGCTGTGGCCAGGATCCCTCCCCAGGGCAGCGACACCCTTGCATCCCCCTCATGACCATGCATTAAACAGATCACAGCATCAGCAGTGTGATATGAGTGTTGTTCTAAACTACCCCTAACCCCCTTGAAAGAACCACCACAGCCAGGAACACTTTCAAATGCCGTCAGCATAAAAGAAAAGGCAAAATTACATTCCTATATATACACTGAATTTGAGAAAATCTGCCATTCTAGTAATAAATCATTCTTATGTGTTGTACCAAGGCACATTTAAGGAAATTATCTTCTGCTAATGCTTGATTAATAACCTCTCCATTCTCCAGAGTTCAATGTACAGTATACGATGAGTCCCTAATGAAATAACATCAAATGTATCATTTAATGGAAAAATGTTCTGGTCACCAAATGACCATGATTATTGCAATTCACTTTCCTTTGTTCTGGTCTCAATAAAAGAGCTTACAGCCATTCAGTAACAAAAGCATTCTCTGTAAAACTATTAAGAATTGCCCATAGGTATTCTCTATTAGACAGCTCCTGTTTTAAAATGCATCTATTTTGGAAATAAGAAATAAGTATGTATTCCTCATTTTGTCTATAACTTTCTTCATTCCTTTAATTGCAGCATTGCTTACTTCAGATGCTTAAATTATGTATTGCAAATAATATTTTCAGAGGGGTAGTTATGTTGGTCTTCTTCAGCAAAAACAGACAAAGAATCCTCCGGCCCTTTAAAGACTAAACATTTATTTATCACACAAGCTTTGTGTGGGCACAATCCCAAGATGAATGAAACAGAAAATGTAGCATGTTAGCTATAAATATATACATACAGAGAAGGGTGCATCACAAGGTCAGTTCAAACAGTTCCAAAGGGATAGACTGCTAGCCTATCTCTGCTGTTTTCATTCAAACAGATTACAGTGTGAAACTTCTGAACTAGAATTTATATGCAAACTAAATACCTTCAGACTGGGTTTGAATATAGACCTTGAATGGCTAAGTCATTACAAAAGGTGATTTCCTCTCTATTACCCTTCTTAGCTCCTTCTTAATGCTCTTGCTTTCCCCCTTCAAGACTGTTCTAATCAAACAGTTTATTTTCCATCCTTTTCTGCATGTATATATTTACAGCTAACATGCTACACTTTCCATTCCATTCATCTGATGAAGTGGGATTGTGCCCACATCAAGTTTGTGTGATAAATAAATGTGTTAGCCTTTAAAAGTGCCACAGGACTCTTTGTTTGTTTTGCCAAATAATATTTGTTTCCCTTGCCCCTGGGCTCCTGACTCCTGCCTACCAACACTTCAGTATCAGGTATTCTAAACTGTGCATGGTAAAAATGTCACTCTTATTGACTCGGTGTGGCAGGCTTAGCACTTCAAAAGCCCAGTCTGCAAGTCATTGAGTGGCTCTCAGGGGTAAAGAACTTTGATTAATAACTAATTGGTTCTGGAGGGAAAGTTTAGGGCCACCCCAGCTCATGCAAACATCTAATAAAATAAGCTGCACTTTTACCTTTTCATAAGTTGTTTGATAATTAAATCTGAGTTTTGAAAATATTCCACGATTCCCACACTGGATCATTAGAACTCGAGAAAGAAGAACATACATACCTTTGATCAGAGATTTTAGGCAGACAACCCTTCACACTAAAACTCTGGAAACCTCTGGTACTCATGGACATTTTTAGATAGCCTTGAGGCTTAATGAATACTCATGAGCAGCAAATTTAGAAATCAGCAAATCACATTCATCTTATTATTTGACCAGCTCTACCATTTATGGTAATAGGACTATAATTTGGTAAGATGTTGGATGTCGCTTTGATAATATTTTAGCTGAGGATTAGTTTAGAGAAATGCAGCCAAAACCAAACAAAAACAAAACAAAATCCCTTGAATATTGTTTGGTTTCTAAAGTTTGGTGCATTAATAGTTTCACTACATTTTTTTAAAAGTTCTTTTCATTAGCATATATTGGAAATATTTTAAAGCACTATCATTCACATTAATGTACATAAGATAACTTTGTTATTGGCAAGTAGGAATTCCACTTCAACATTTGTGCATGGGTGCACAGAAAATAGTTCATCATCTCCACAGATAGGCATACAAGATAATTTTTCTAGTGTGACAGTCTTTTTGCAGCATAGTCTCCCACTAGGACATAACTGGGTTCTGAAAAAGACACACAGCAAAAACACCTCTGGTGACCACTTGTGGATAGTCATAAATCTGTTGGCACAACATTGACGGTACCGCCAAAGTTTCATGGCTTAGTAGTTGCTGCCACAACACTGATGGTACCGCCAAAGTTTCATGGCTTAGCTGGCAATATTTTAACACGTCATGGAAAATGTCAGAACATTTAAGAAGTTTTGGGCAACATTCTGCAGTGTCAAGCACAGCACAACACAAACCTGAAAACTAACTCAATCTTTACCCTACTCTTGTTCAGAAAACACTCATTCAGGCTTGATATTTCAAGTCACCTGTCTTCTTAGTGGCCTTCTTTTACTAGGGAATGGAGAGCTCATTCTCTCAAAAATCTCATCCCTTTGCCTTGGACTGGAAAATTCACTTGTGGCCCTTGAGGGGATAAGAAATCATGCAATGTCTATCATCAGACAAACAGACATCAGTCTCCAAGTGACAGAATAAGATCCCTCCTTCCCTTTTGGATCTGGCTAATTCTCACATGGAATCCAAACTCAAAGGGCATAGCTTCACTGCAGTGAGAAATGTGCCTCCTAGCCTTGGTAGTGGGACTTAGGCTACTGCACCCAAGATAGCAGTAAGGACATTGTGGTATTGCTGGACGTTCGGGTATGCATGAGCTTGAGTGGCTAGCCCAAGCCTCCACCAATGCCAAATCATTCACACTACTACCTTTAGAATGCTACCTCAGGCAGAAGTAGCATGGAGTCTGCATCCCCCAGGCTGCCATGTAGACATATCCATAGTGGCCATACACAGATAGGCTACCATCTGGGCCAGGCTCCAACCTCAGACTCTTAACCAGCCAGAAATAAATAGAGGTGAAAGCCTGCCAGCTCCCTAGCACCCCATGGCTCCAAGATGGTGGAATGGCCTTTTCACCTTGTTGTAATGTGGAGATAGGGCTCCATACAGGCAATTAGCACACCACACCTATTGTCATCTCTGTCCCTCAACCTGTCGCCTCCAGAATGTTATTTTCTGGCTAAGAAGTGGCTCCTTCCTCTATTATCTACTGGCTAGAGTTAAGGAGCCTTGAATGAGAAGGAATCAGTCAGTATTTCCACTCAGGGTTGTAACACCTGGGCCAGGGTGAGGCAAGAGGCACCGTGAGTATTGCCAACACAAAGCATTGCAAAATCCTGTCACACCTCCCCAAAATCGTGATATTTAAAGAAAATATATTGAGTCGTTTTTATATGCCCCCTGGTTTCTGAGTTTTTACAGTTCATTAAGGTCACATTTTCAAGTTTTTCTTAACAAAAATGACAGTTAGAAACTTACTTCAAAAAAAAAGGCTGAGATGTCACCTAATCACAGGTCTTCAAGAACTGGAGCTATAAGAGGAATGTCAAAAATTGCAAAAGAAGTCAACATCACCAACGTCAGGATAAAAGCGATCTTATCATTCTATAAATACAATAAAGACAAAGCAGGATCAGTCCCTCTGAGGAATCACATCTCCCTGAGTACTTTGCTTTTTACTGGTTTCCTTTTTTGGTAAAATGGAACACGCTCTGGATAAAGGCATATGATTTCCTGCACTGTGTGGGAAAGTTAACAGCTCTAATGCAGTGTAGGTAAAATAATTATAGATTGTTACAGTGTCACTTAAAACTGGAATGTGTGGCATATTTCATACTGCAGGTGAGTGAAAAGTTTTAAAATAGATCCAAACTGTTTAGCCATTCCTCCTTGATGAAGGGCCTACTGGCATAAGAAAATTATTTCAAAGTATTCTCTTGATTTTAACTTATTTTAAATTTTTTCAACCCTACAAATAATCCATAAGATGAATTGCAATCACTATATTTAATCTTAATATATACATCAGGGTCAAGGTGCCACCCACACCTATGTTTGCTCTGGAGACAATGGAAGCAGTATGATTCAGTTTCACAAGGAGTTTGACCCTCTGCTTAGTGCAGAGCTCAATGCAGCAATCTTCAGAAAGAGAGGGACTGAGCAGAAGGGCAAATCTAAGAAAAAAGGAACTTGTAGAAGAAACTGGGACAGAGATAAGTAGGCATGGGTCCTGTGTTAAAAACAGTATGTGATTATATAGTTAAATACTATCATAATTCACAAAGGATCAAATTCAGATTGCACAATCAACCTAAATTCTGGCGTGGCTTAATTTCTGAGTATGTGACTTTGCAACCTGAATGTTCTTTTAATGTATTTGTGGGTGGGTGGGTGTGTGGGTGATGATATATTTACAGTGTTTAGGGCTATGAAAAACAGTAACAGTATGTCTCAGATCCCCCAAGGTGAGCTTGCCTCTGACCTGCAGTCTCTCTGGGAATCTCTCTCTTTTAACGTTAGGCCCTAAGCTTCCACTTTCTGTGAGAGTTCCAAAGGGGGTAGCCCTGTTAGTCTAGTTCTAGTAAAACAAACAAGGAGCCTTGTGGCACTTTGAAAAACTAATGAATTTATTTATCACATGAGCTTTCATAGGAGAAAAATTCCACTTCATCAAATGCATGAAGATGGGGAACTTGCAGAATGGGAGGAAAAGAAATGCAGGAAAATGGAAGTCATAGGATCAGAGAGACTTAACTTTCTGTGAGAGAGAACTCTAGAGCAGCATTACTCCAAGTCTGTGTTCAAGCCTCAGCACTGTTGTTTTTCACTCGGTGTCTTCAGAAAGTACAAACAAACTTCAACTCCTATTGGAAACTTTACTTTTTGGGAGCAGTGCAACCAACAAGTGTGTGCAGCCTTTTCAATACAAGACAGCCTTTGTTAGGCAACTAAAATACATTATTTTAAGGTCTTTAGGTAAGAATGGATAAGCACAACCTGCCTCTCTGAGAGGGCTGGATTAAGGAAGGGGCTATAGGGGCTGCAGCCCCTGGCCTAGTCTTAATGGAAGCCCTGTGGCCCCTCAAGAATTCAGGCCCTGCCTGAGCGGAGGGCTGCTGTTGTTCACTTTTACTGGCTTCCCTGCCAAGCCCTGGGACAGGACAGGCAGGAGTTTGGCAGCCCCAACCTCTGGCCCATCTCCCCCCCCCCCCCCCAAACCCAGCAGTGCGGGCCTGCAGAACGCCCCTGCCGCTGGGGAACTATGCCAGCCCACAGCCCCCTCTGCTGTCCCCACCCTCAGGCAGGATACCATGGCAATGGGAGGGAGCCCCTGCCCCCCCTGAGCCTTGATCTGGCCCTGCTCCGACCCCAAAAGAGCCACAATTCCATCTCTCCCACTACCAGGGCCGTCCCTAGGGGGGGAGCAGGGCCCAGGGTGAATCAGTTTGTGCGGGGCCCCCCATTTTAAACTTTGCAGTGCAATGTTCCCTCGAAGCCAGTGGTTCCCAACCTGTGGTCCGGGGACCCCCAGAGGTCCACAGACACATTGCAGGGGGTCTGCGGAGCCTCTCCCTACCCAGGGCCGGAATCCAGCTACAGCCCTGATGCTCCCTGCCAGGGCTGCCTTTCCCCATCTGTGGCTGTCTCCTGGCAAGGGAATGGAGCCACAGCAGCTCCCCAGCAGGGGCAAGGGCAGGGGACCACAGCTGCCATGGTTCAGCTCCCCGGTGGCGCAGGCAATGGTGGTGGCAGTGCTGCTCATCAGCTGTCCCCCTGGTGCGGGCCAGAGTCTGCCCATGCAGGCCAGATTACATCATCAGCTGGGGGGGTCCACAAAGATTTTTTTTTGTTACAAAGGGGTCACCAATCTGAAAAAGGTTGGGAACCACTGCTCTAAGCCGATGATGCAGCTGAGCAAGTTCCCCACTGGTTCTCCAGGCCCCAATGGTCTTCTTCCCTGCTGCCTGCTGGCTCCCCAAGTGCACCCATAACTTGTTCAGCTGCATCATCAGCTTAGAGGGAACACTGGGCAATGTCATAATTTTTCTTTAATAAAATCATAGATGTCTAGCCCTCAGGCTAAAAAGTTGCAGAGAGAAGCAGAAAAACATGACCTGACTTTATCCTAAAGGCTCAAAACCCAGAAGTCAAAGAAAATAGCTTCCCCTCATTTATTATTTCTTTAAACATCTCTTTAATTTTAAGTGAGTTTTAATGATATATTTAAGCCAGACTTGTGACTATTTTTGATGTTTGGGGTAGGCAATACTGAATGTGTCATGGTGATATTTCATCAACCTCACAGCCAAGTGGACAGGAGCATCAGGAGGTACTCTTCTTTGTGGTTCTGGTTTTCTGTTCAAGATGGGCACACAATTTTACAAGTTTAATAATTTTTCTTAGATCAAGTTTTTATTAAATTGAAAATTCAGAGAGAGACAGAGAGATGCTATTTTTGGATAATATCAAGAAATAAATCCAGGTCCTCTCTCACCTTAAAGCACTGGATTCCAACTGTCTAATGCATGTTATTTCCTTTATGCTGCCTGACTCTCTCCTTTCCCATCTTGTTTTAATATATGTATTCATACATTCCTCATTGCTTTGCAGGTGATCTAAGTAATGAAACTCAGGTACTGTTTGAGGATGAGAGGAAGAAACAAGGGACCTTTGGCCTCCTCTCAGATACCCTGATGTAAAACAAACAAGAAGTCTTGTGGCACTTCTAAAGATTTTAAAGATTTTAAAAATTTATTTATTTGTTAGCTGTAAAAGTGCCACAAGACTCCTTGTTTGTTTTACATCCAGGATTCCTTGTTTGTTTCGCTAAACTAGACCCACACAGCCACAGCTGCTTTCCTCTTTGCCATGCTTTGGAACTGGTGGTCTGACTGCAATCAGTGACAATGGGGCTTATTTACAGTGCAGAAGGAAGGACAAAAAACTTCTTTAATGTGTTGATTGGTGGCCATTAACCCTAAAAACCCAGTATTTCCATATGAGTGCTAGCCTGGGGTCTTCTCTCTCAGGTGTAATAGATCATTATCTGCACAGAGAAGTTTGTTCAAAAAGATATCCCTGAAGACTGAAAACTCTTGTTAAGTGTAGAAGGAAAGAAGTTCCTTAATATCTTGAATGCCTTCTAGAGATGCTGATGTAAATTCAAAGAGCAGGTCCTGTTTTGTAAAGGTTGGGGATGTGACATTCTCCTGACTTTGTCCCCATTTGCTTGACTGAGGCCGGCTCCATAAGTTTTATCTCAACACTTGCCCTTTCTCTTCCCCTCAGGGAGCAGTTTTGGGAAGGTGGCTACTTAAGTGAAGAGTTACTGTAAACAAACGCTGCCTGTCTGAATTCCCTTCCCCCTTCCCTGACCAGCAGGAGCTGCTCCCTGGGCAGGCTAGCTCCTCACCTTGAAGAAGGTCCCTGCTCCCTTACTCCCACCAGTTGTGTGGGCCCCCCAAAGCGTGAGGCCTAGGGTGGTTGCCCCTTTTAGCCCCCCTTAAGGATGGCTCTGCCCACTACACTGAGAAAGAGAGTTCTTATCACACTTGTCTGACTAGAAGTAGCCAAAAAGAGATTATTTATTTAAGACTAAGTTTTGTCCTGAAGTCAAACCAAATGTCAAAAACTTTTTCATGGAAGGAGGTTCCAAGAGAAAAAAAATGTATTTTGGGTAGGGTTACCAGATGTCCAGCAAAAGGAGGACATGTCCTCCTTTTTGCCCTGCTGTCCTCCATCCTCCAAACATTTCAGAAAAAGTGCAATTTGTCTGGCTTTTTTCCGGATGCCTGGGGCAACACTGTAAAAATACAAGGGCACACCAGCCCGCAGCTCCCAAACATATTCCCCTGCTGCTCAGCCCAGCAGCTGCAGCACCTGGTGGGGTTGGGAATTTGGAGATGGTCCCTTGCTGGCCCCTGCATGTCAATAGGCAGTGAAGAGAGCCGACTGGCTGGGGGCGGGGCTGGCTACAGCCAGGGACATGATTTCACTTTGCCTCCTTACTTCTGCTCCTCACCCCCAGCTTCCTTCCAGGCTCCGGCTCAGGTCTGCTCACCTCCCATCCCCTGGATTTTGGGGAAGGCTTGATCTTATTTTTTGGAGGGGCTGGGGCTTTTCTGCAGCTTGATGGGGTGCCCTGTGGCTGCTTCTTCACTTTCTGCATTGCTACCCTGCTTTCTTTAAAGTTTCTGGGGAGGTTTCTTTCAATAATGGCTCAGCTAAGCCAGATCTTTATTCCTCCTAATGGGGATTGGCTTTTTGTAACAAATCTTTTGTTTATAGGTCAAGGAAAGTTCACTTTGGATTGTGAGGAGGTTTGAATGCATATGATTTTCCTTTTCTCAGTTTGCTTCTCCTTTCCAAGATGAGATTAGTCCCCTATAGATGTATCCTTAAATTTTATTAAGATGCACCGATGTGCAAGTATTACACATGCTAAAGTGCGTGCTAAGCTGGGCCAGATCCTGTAGTTTAAATGAAGTCAGTTAGAAATTTGACTGAGCAAGGATTTCAATATTTGTCCCTTTGTTAGTAGTTTATCAAATCACAGAAAACAAGCAGCTTAGTTTTGCGTTTTGCTTATATAGTCGATGCTTATTTTTATTTTACTTTTAGGGAGAGTGTTTCTTTTGGTATATTTAGGGAAAAAACTGATCATGGCATCTAAGAATAGGTGCTGTTGTTTTGTGTGGAGCATTTTATAGTCAAAAAAATCTAATTCTAATCTGCCCCCCCCCCCCATTTGACATGTATTCCACATAAAAGCAAACAGAAAATGTCAACTGTCATAAAAGAGATATATCTCCATCTGTGGTTTATGGTGGACATAGTAGGATACGATATCTAGAAATTTGCATTTTATGTAAAAACTTATGTTTCAGGCAGGTCTGCACATAAAAACCAGCACCTCTCACTTCTGATTTCTCCTTGCCTGTGTGTGTAAAACTTAGCTTGTCTGTGATTTTTTTTTAAATACTGCACAGTGAAGCTCAAAACTGAGGCTAGATGGGGATTTCCCTACACTCCTCCTGCACCCGTCCCAGTTGTTAGCTAATAAGTGTTATACCAAATCAGTGAGCACTCCTTACACCCTTCAGATCTCCCCCTGTACCCCCCTAATTTCATGTGTTGGGGAGAATACTGCCAACAGAATTTACTTTTCCTTTAGAAGCCAACACCACAAATTCAACCAGACTTCATGGAGTCAAGGGCCTGTTCCTCCATGTGTCAAACAATGAGAGTGAACTCTGTGAAGAACTTACTGTCTTAAAACTGATTTCAATTTTGTCCATACTTACTACACTCCATTGCAACTCATAATGTAAAAATATCAATCTGGATAGGAGTTCTCTGGTGTGATTCTCCTTGCACCTTGATATAAGTATTAAATACTTAATTTTGTGACACCTTAAAGTGGCTGGCTTTATGGTTACTTTAATGTGAAGATGAAAAATACTTAAGCCATTCATTTGATATTCCTGAGCTGCTGTTCTTCCAATTCATCTCACACAGTAACTAGGGGCTAGACAGATTTCTCTGGAGTTGGATGATCAATGGGGCAAGCATTTGGGGGAGGGCAGTGGCTGAGTGGAAGAAGGGGGCCTGGGTGGGGCCCCGGTTGTTTGTGTGTCCTCCAATGTCCTCCTTTTTGTACTTCCCTGTTCTCCTTTCCATGCTTTGCTATCTGGTAACCCTAATTTTGGGAAAACCATAGTGGATTTTTTTGGCTTACCCGCTACCCTCAGGGAAGACTGTAAATTGGCAAGAGCTTTATAGCACAGCTGCTGGACCCAAGCACTCTGCCTCCTACCCCTCCCCTCACTTTTGGAAGCCAGAGAAGCACCATCTCCCACAGCTGGTTGGGAGGCAAAACCCCCAGGACTCAGCTTCTCTAGCTTCTGTTTCATCAGAAAATTTCCAACCAGCTCTTCTCTGGAAACCTCCATTTTTTGTTCTAGATGCACTGATTTCACATGGCTAGTAATCATTAAAAGTTCATGCCAAAGCTATTAGCTTCCATTTTATCTGTGGGGCTGCTCTGTTCATATCCTGTCAGTTCCGGATAGTTCATTCATACCAAATCAAGCCTGGCTTACATTAATAATTCAGACTGGCATAATTACTTTCCTCAGGACATGAAAAATTCACACCCTTGAATGCTATGGTTACACCAGACTAACCCTTAGACATGGCTTCCATTAGCCTAGCTATTGCCACTTGGAAAGGTGTTGTTTCTGTGGTGACTGAGAAACCATTTCCAGTGCTGTAGTGCATGTCTATGCTATGGGATTACACCTATGTCAATGTGGCCCCTATCATATAGACAAGTCCCCAGACATGCCCACATGACCAGCACCCATCTGGCCCTTATGCTTCTGTTCCATGGAAGACACCAGAAGCATCTGGTCGTTATGTTATTGTCCCTTCAGTCCTAATATATAATACAAAAAGTAAGTTAGAAAACTGAGTCAATGCATATTTTGTCATAAAAACAGTGTAGTGATTTCTCACATTGTCTATGCATAACATTATAAAGTGAAAAAGGGAAAAACAGCAACTAAAAATGAAGAGTATACGTGAACAGTCCCATAATATTTCCTTAAACAGTTTCAAGATGAAGGTCAAAAGGAGGGGGTGGGAGATCTAGTGAACTTTCATCTAGCTGTTCAGATAGCCACAGAAGTGGCTGGACTCCTATACCAGTCAAAAAATCCATTCTGCCTCTTTCTGTGTTTCTCATAGCCTGATATTTAGAAAATGCAATTTTTGTCTCTTGAAAGAAACACACCAAATTATCCCTTTTACAGTAACTTGATCATGAACCATTAGAGAGAGAATGCATTTTACTTTTCCAGTTTAAAAGAGATTATTGTCATACTTTCAGCTGAACAAGAACACAGTAAGTGGCGAACTGGGAAACAGAGAAAAGACATTTCAGCCATGTGCACTGTTCAGGAACAAGCTTAAGAAACTGACTAAACCCTCACAGGAAGACAATGAAGGAGATGGACAAACAGAATGCAAAAAGTAAATGATGTGGCAATGAGGCTGTAAGCTTTCAATAAGCAGGTAAAGTAATTCCCTTTACTTTTTATGTTTTTCCCCCGCTTTATTGCTTTGGTGCAAATCCTTCATATAATTTTTGATGCCTTAGTTGTGTGAAAGGATGTAGGTTTCAGTCAGCATTGAATTCAGTAATTCTATTTTAATTCAAGCTATTGACCACATTTTTAAAGCAATAGTCAAAACTACAGACATCTTAAAGAAGCTAGCACCGAATTATGGCAACTTGAGAACTAAAATATTACTTTTGAGAAAATTTCAGCTATAGATGTCTAAGAGTTTTACAAATCCAGTTACGTACCTTTCTCAGCTTCAGTATTTCATTTTCTCCTAATTCCTCCCCCCTCCATATACAGATAAACGTCTCCCCCAGCCTCAAAAAACAGGGCACTGCTTTCTTCTCTGACTGTCTCCGTCTTTCCCACATCTACCTTTTATCTTTAGACTAATTTACAGCCAATGCACTAACATCCTCAGTGCAGCTGCTGGATGGTGCCAATCTGGCTTCCTGCCAAACTACCCTCACCCAAGCATCTAATGATATGTGCCTGACCTAGGATGACCATAGATCTCTTTTGACCCCTTTTTTCCATCCTGTCCTGGGTGCCCCTACTTCTTTGCCAAAACTGGGTATTCTTTCCTGGCTTGTGCAGGCAGGGCTGCCTGCCAGCAGCAGTGGGGAAGTGATCAGAGCTGACCCCTAGGCAGCAACCACGATTCTCCAGCTGCAAGCCATGTTCAGGTCCATGTCCTGCCCCCTCCCTGGCAAAACACAAAACAAACAAACAGGTATTGTGGAATAAGTGGATTAAGGAGGGGATTCCTCCTCTTTCAAGGCCCTGACTTGAGGCAAAAGCCTCTGTTAGAGTAATGGGTGGAAAAGCTAATACCCCCACTGACTCTCCACTACCCTCGTCTCCAAGGATGCTATTCAGTAGCTGTAATGGTAATTCATATTTACACATCTGTGTGATTAGTCTAACTGTATGTCACATCTTTAGTGCAATAAGAGTACATTAGTCTCTGTGAGAAGGGAAACACTTGTGCTGGGATTGATTTAGGCTTTGATCTTCTTCTAGATTATTAATTTAGTCCATGTTTCCTGATTACAGGTGACATATATATTGTCTATGATAAAATTTTTGCTTTATGGGTATTAATTTATGCCTGTCATTTCCAATGCCTGAAGTCTCTTCTGTAATATCATTCCTTTAGTCTGCGGGCCACTAAAGGTATTGTGCTAAAAAAGGGTGACCTCTACCATTTTGCAATTTATGATATGGCTGGAATATTTTCTCTCTTCTATTTTGCTAACACTTAGACTAATAGGAAGCTACAGTTATGTTCACTAATGACATGAGAAATCACTCTATGATGTCATTAAATATTCAATTCCATACTTAGGAGAAGAGATCAAACAGGATTTATTGGAAACATTATGTGTGATCAGACCACTTGCCTGAGAAGAATAAAACTATGAAAGAAATTCAGCAAGACACAAGAAAAGGTTCTGGCATTTCCCAGCAGCGTACTTCCCAAATTTCAACACATGAAAGACCTAAGGGCACATCCTCTGATCTCCTCCTTAAAGGTGGATGGTGGTGGGATGGAACAGGCCAGGGGGTGCTCCTCAAGAGAAAAAGAATTGCAGTAGCTAAGTATGGCATGAAAAAAACGGTGATAGAAAAATGAGAGTTGGGGAAAGGCAAAGATAATGAAGCTGAAATGTGGACTAGGGATACAGCTGGCTAAGGATCCTGTTCCCATCTTCAACTCCCCTCCTTTCTACAGCAGGGCTACTCAAAAATCCTACTGCTTGACAGCTCCAGAATGAAATAGTCTGCCATTCTGGAAGATTTTTAGAAGTTGAAGGAGTTCAGCCATTTGGTACTGCACAAACTATTAAAAGAAACTGAGTGAACCAACTAAGATGATGTTCACAATGAGAAAATGATCACTATTGGCAATGAATGTCAGCCCTGGCTGTAACCCTTATCCCACACACAACCGAAAAGTGGGGGGGAAAATCATCATTAATTGGTCACTAAAGGGGTAGGCTTGACCAAACCTCTTTTAAAGAGCTAAATAATGAAAGCCTGCTAGATGATGTTGTGCACCCAAGGTGAAATCTTGACCTTACTGAAGTCAAAGTGAATTTTACCATTGACTTCAGTGAAGCTGGGGTTTGACCCCATTTCCCATCTGTTTTCACTGAAGACAGTAGTCTGGCCAATTTATTTTTAAACCCAGTTGTGGGCTGTGCTATTCAGGGAAAGGGGAAAAGCCAAAGGCTGGCACATACTGTCATCAACAGGTTGTATTCATCATACAGATTTACCTCAAAGAGCCTGAGTTCCTCAGAACAGTGATCCATTTCCACAGCTTTCACATCTTTTATTCAGTCAAGAGGAACTGGGAGTTATATTTACTCTTCCTCGCCCAGATCTTGTTTACTAAATTTGGAGGGTTTAAGCAGCAAGACTGTAATGTAATAAATTTGTCTCCTACCATTCTCTCCACATTTGCATTCTGACTAAAATACTCTAGAAGACAGATCAGTTTCAAAATATATAAGGGCCAACTGTGAACATTTGAGATGGTTTTCTGTAGGCTCATTGCTACATCATCCAAGCAAAACACTCGGGCAGGTGAATGCAAAAACTAACACCACAGTGGCTGCAACAACTGCCACACTATAGGTCTCAGAGTTGTTTCTGTTTAACCAACCAGGCAAATCTGGACCTGAAAGCCTAACAAATATCTGAGCTGCTGAAAACCCACCATTCCAGCTCAGGTAGATGCACATTCAACATCGCTGAAAAAAAATGAGACTCACAACAGATCAACCTCAGTGTATTCTGAGACTACATGGGAAAAGTCCCATTACAGGAGCCAAGGGGTTAAAAAAATACTGAAACTGAGCAATTACCACACAAACAGGACTCAAACATTCATTGAAATAATCATCACAAATTCACTTCAAGGATATTTGCAGACCTTTTTATTAATTTTCTACACACATTTATACAAATGGAGGGAGAGGTTTGTTACAGGACTGTTAATAGAAAGTATAAATCTCATGCATACTTACATGAATGTGCCTCATGCAACAGATGCCAACATGAAGCATTCATATACTTCCATAAACAGTGGGAAAATCACATGTTGTTGAAAGATTTATTCATGTAATGAGAGAGCAGAAAAGATGTCACACATCACAATAATTAATAGCAAAATAATCAACCACATATATGGGTAGGAAAATTTTTAAATTCATGTGCAGAAATGTTTGCATAATGTGTTTGGCAACAATTATGAACAAATTCCTAAAAATAAAGTGAATTTGCCAATAATTCATGAATGGAAAGAAAGACAGGCTAAATAAATCAAGAATATTCTCTGAATAATTGAAACCAAATTCTCACCTGGTTTTGTGACAAATGTAGCCCTACTGAGAGTAAAGGCTTTCACCTACCAGAAGAACTATTCCAGGCACCAGTTGCACCCATTAGCCATGTTTGGTTCACAGAACCTTTAACACCCCCTTCTTGAGCTCTGTTATCTTCATACATAAAGCAGTGCCCCTAAGGCTTGGATACATTGCTGGACATTGAGCTCTCCTTGCTTCTTTAAGTGCGTGTAATATAGAACAAGAGGGCACAGAAAAGGTTGACTAGTTAAATATGGAACAGCAAAGATCTGGATGCTGCTATCATTTTCAGAGGCTGAGACCTGACTCAACTCAGGAACATTCCGTTTAGGCTCAAGGTACAGGCACCAATTTACCCAATGGGAAATTCAGCAAAGAGGGGACCAGAGCAGTACCTTATCTATGAAGCCTGCCCCACCTTATTGGTAGCAAAATTTTGTTTTTCACAAATAGAAAATATTTTATCAAAAGTGTGACAAGGAAAGCATTTACAGGCACAAACTAGAATACATGTAGTGGAAACTGAATTGCAAGGACAGTCAGTCATTTTACTGCCTTCAGAGAAAACAACCATATAGCAGGATAATAATGCTTCACTGAAGGTAATCTTATGCAAATTCCAGTCACAAACAGTTCCTTTTGTAGGGAAAAATAGAGTGAACAATCACTTGTTTATTTAGTCTGTATAAAATTCTGTTTGTCCAACTCTGCATGTGGCATTTCATACAACATGCTGAAATGAGAAGGGAAACTAAAAAGGATGAGATGATATACTACTTCATATGCTACCTGTCTGGAATTCCAAATACAGAACAAGGTTGGCAGAAGATTATACGCAGTACCCAGAAGCTGGAAATGAGAATAAAAGATAAAACAAGAAAGGGTCAAGTCTGAAATTTGCTGCAGTGCTAGTGGCATAGATGTCAGGAAAATCACTGCCTTAAAATGCTCTTTGGGTTTGTTTGTTTGTTTGTTTGCTGCTCCATTTTTCAGAGAGCTTAATCCTTGAAGAGTCAAACTGCAAATTTAAAAAAAGACTAAGAGTTACAGCTCCAGTCAATAATCATACATTTCCTGGTTGTGAGCAAATTATTTCAAGCCTGAGTGGTAAGTCTGCCTTATATCCTTATACTTCACTGTCATCTCCTAAAGAAAGAGAATTACTTGCATTACTGTTACATCTGGGATACTGAAAATTACCAAAACTCTGGAATGATAGATAGGGAACATGTCACAGCCAGGTTACATGCAGTTTCCAATGAGCTTTAGCAGCCACTCATTTGGAGCAGCCTTGTCAAGCCAAAGAATTGGTTTCAGTATAGATTTGTAGTGACAGACAGGGATGGAACAACTTCTTGTATCCTAATTTCAAAGGATTATTTATAACCTGAGGATAATTCATATTTTAATAGACAAGGCTACCTATCAACATGAATCACAAACTTTAAATCCTCCACCTATTGAAATGTAATTTTGTCCGTTTCACTGCTAGAGAAATCAAGGCAATGTGAATAAAGTTAATGTAGTTTATTTAAAAAGGAATCCAGCTTGCAAAATGTTGCCAGTGAATCACCTCAGGTGGGTGTAAAGAGCTGAGGCTGCTTAGTACTGACTGTGACAGACTGAAAATCCAATTATACCAAATTACTCCAAAATGAAAATTCCTAATTGTTTCAATGCATTGAAAAACACACTTCTAGATGGAAGGTCTGAGCTGTAGGTGGGCCTTAACCTGTACTCCAAATTTAGACATCCATCATGCATCAACTCATCAGGAGCTTCTGCTCACAGAGATAAAAATTCTGCCTGTGAGAGTGCATGCATGACATAATTTAAATGGAAGGGACCAACACATCCAAGGACAGACTACATATTTGCATGGAGTAGTGCTGAGGAAATTTGGGTAAAAGGCTTCTCATTAAGAGCAAATCGCCTGTACCAGATCTATTCAGTGATTTATTTGGGGCAGGAGGAGGGACAGAGGAACAGGTATTGATTATTGAGATTGTAACTAATCGTTTGAAAAGTGGCCCACAGTGGAATAGGGGAGTGTATAATCATGCATACATTTTACATGCAGTCCAACAACATCCTTGCCACTAATAGTTGTTTGAAGATGCAAACAAGATGGCAAACTGTGAGAATGCTGGTATCAAAACAGGCGTATGCTAGCTATAGGTGCAACCATACCCACTGGCTTGAAGTGGTTCTGATCACAGAGGGTTGGGTGTACAGTTTTGTTTGATGACCCTCATCTCCCTCACTAAACAAATTGTTCCAGCCCCCTGACGCTAGCACTGATCTCAGACTGCACGTGAAAAATTGGAGCTTGCCAACTGAGCTTCAACTCCATCCTCTATATTTGTGCAAA
This sequence comes from Podocnemis expansa, assembly GCA_007922195.1. NCBI lineage: Eukaryota > Metazoa > Chordata > Testudines > Podocnemididae > Podocnemis > Podocnemis expansa. The sequence continues at coordinate 35,396,113 of ML682005.1, forward strand.
AAGATAAAAAAGGTCAACATGGCAGGATGAAGGGTGGCAAACCCCCCTTTTTTCTGCCTTGGTTACCCCTTACTAAGGGGCAGAGTTTTAGCAAGGCACGCTGATTAGAAGGACTAATGCAGGATAACTGGCTGCATGCCTTTGCATCAGGCAGTTCCCTGAAATAATGAGGGAGTGCTGGAAATGGCTGGGTGGATGTCCAAGGAAAGAAAAAAAAAAAACCAATGAGTCCTGTGGCATTTAAAGGCTAACAAAATTGATTTACTGCATGAGCTTTCATGGGAGAAAAATCCCACTCTGTCATACACGTAGAATCTTAGATGGGGGAACTTGCAGAATGGGGGGAAATAAATGCAGGGAAGTATAAGTCATAGGATCTGGTCACACTGTAACAGCAAGTCAAAGCAGTTAAGATTCAAACAGTAGGGAGCAGCATAAAGAGGAAGATGAGGTCAAATCACCTGTTGTAATGAGAAAAAAGTCCAAGAAAGATAAAGACTGCTTCAGAGGTCTGGGGAAGGAGGAGGTCTGGCTCAGGCAGAGGGAGTCTGTGTTGGTGGGAAGAAGTCAGAGCACTGTAAATAAATGAGCAGGAGTGGTTAAAAGCATTGGAGACTCTAGGCTCATCTCTGGAAAAGGGAGTAGAGAATGAATTCCCATGACAGCCAACATGAAAGTTTATTAGGAAATTGTAAAATCCACTGTCTTTTCACTAAACTACCTTCTGATACAGTGTAACATTAACATATTATGTTATTTAAAATATTCAACATTCAAAGCCAACCAAGATGGGAGGGCCCACTGCACTAAGCACTATGCAAAGTATACAAACAGTCCCAGTCCCAAACAGCTAACAATGTAAACAGATAAGGGAGGCGCAGGGTGGAGGAAGGAGTAGAATACACCAGCAGAGCCAAGAATGTGGTAACAGCAAGTGGTACACAAAATAAATAAAATGTTTGTTTGATATGTTTGGTTAGGAGAGGATAAGCTAGAAGGGAAGAGAGACAGGGACAAGAGACTAAAAGGGGAGGTTGTGGTTTGAAACTGACAGACAGAGATTGAGGAGAGAGCAGCAGCACAGGATAGAAAGAGACAAGTCAAACTACTCTGAAAGGACAGAATGCCCTGCTTTGGTTGCTTCTGCTCCTAATGCTGAAGAATTGGGCTGGTTCTTTTCTGCACAGTAGGGAGAGGCAGCACCTGGGTTGTAGCACCCCCAGCATGAAGGGAAGTACCTCCCCTCTCTCCCCTGCAAGGTACTGTGTCAAAAGAATTGCTGGGCAGGAGTGACCCTGGCTTGAACCCATTTCACACCTCTCCCCAGCACTACATTCCCAGCTTTGGCCCACACGCACACAAACACACAGCTTTATACAGTAAAAACTCTTACCCCTGCCCCTCCCAACCCCCGATATGTTAGTTCTGACAAAAACACAATTAGAAACATAAGCTGCACCCACTTATGTAACCAAAGAACACCAATTTAATTAGGACCTTTGTTACAGAATAGATGCTGGTTCTATTCCTAAAAGCATTCTTCTGTTCCACACCTTATCACAGTAAAACAAAACCTACAGAGCTCTGCCATAGTCTCAGGTACTTCATTTTTCTTTCAAACTCTGACACATTTAACAAACAATATATGAAATTAAAAAAAAATGTACAGGTAGCAGAACATTTCCATTACCAAGAAAACAAGACACAAAGTTATGATTGGGTTGGTGGTGGTCAGGTGAGATCAAACTGAGCAATGAAGGGTTGTAAAGCAGTAGAGAATTGACATTGTCCCTTAATTGCTTTTTTCTAGATCTTTTTAAAAAACATCAAGAAAGCATAAATTTATCTCATTTTATTTATCTGTAAAGAATGGGCAGTTATGCTTGCAGAAGGAAGGTTGTAGATCTCTAATATTACACATATTTGATCTGAATTTGTTTGGAAATAATTAATAAAAACACTATACCCTGAATAGTTCTCTCTCAAGGCTACATTGATGTAGTACTTCAGCATGCACTGAAAAGCAAATAAATAATTTGAATAAAGGAAACTTACTTAATCAGCTAGTTATTAACCATTTTTCCTATCTTGTATTTTAAATAAGCACAGAAGTTTTGATAGATTCTCAGCATGAAGAAAAAATGATTACTAACCTTTCCATAAATACTAGCAGTGGTTTTTTTTTTTTTTTGTGATGGTACACAAGGGTACAGAAGACCAGCACCATTTTGGTCAGCCCAGCAAGGAGAGGGAGGTGGAGTCAGCAGGAGAAAGGAAAGTACTGACACTTAAACAAAAAAAACCCCACTGAATATGGGTCAAGACGTGTTGCTCATGTCCGTTCCAACACAGGTGTGCACATGGCATGTACAATATCACTACAAGCTTTTTTCCCTAGAAATACACGCCAGTTCAGCTTTGGTGCCTCGGAATGCAACCTTCAAGGGACAGTACATAAGCAGCCACTAACCTGCTACTCCCTATGTTCCTTCTTGCCAGCTAGTTTAACAGAGGGACAGATGGGAAGGTTTTGAAATCAACATGAGCAATTTGTTTTGAAGAACAACATTTAGGGAAAGTTTAGTAACCATTTTTAGTTCGAGTGCTTGCTCACATCCATTCCCAATCCATGAGTCAGGAGATGGGATTGAAAGTCCATGTTCATACAGATTGTAGGAGTGCTTGTCTGAAGGCACATCATTCCTTGCTTGTTGTGTGAGGGTATAGTGTGTAGGGAACATGTGCAAGGATGACTAGGTTACCACACTGCAGATGTCCAGAACTAGGTCCTGCACCACACAAACTTCTGAAGCTTGTGACATTGGAGGATGTGCTGTTTGATAAAGAGGCAAAACCTTACCTAATCATAGTTCATGCATATGCATGATGTAGTCCAGAAAAAGAGTCTCTGGGCTGAGGCCTTCATCCCTTCTGCAATTGCCATGAAAAGTTGGGTGGTCTTTGAAAGGGTTTGGTCCTCTCTATGTAAAACACCAAGGCACACAACATAATCTCCAGACAGCGACATCTTTGTTCCTCCCTACTCACATGCGCCTTTGGATAAATGAAAACAAGAGAAAACTGTCCTGGCTACTTTAAAAGTGCAAGACAACCTTAGAAAGGAAGGAGAGATTTGCTCTAAGTTGTCTTAAAGAAGGCAGCATACAGTGGTTTGGGTTAAGGTCCCTGCTGGCCAAAGTAATGGCAACTAAGAAGGTTATCTTCCAAGAAGGATGGAGACAGGATCCCTTCGCCATAGGCTTGAATAAGGGGCCCCAGTAAGCCTTAACAGCACCAGGTTGTGGTCCTAGGGAGGCAGCGATTGACACACATGGAAGTATAAACACTTCAGCCCCTTCAAAAAGTAAATCAAATTAGCTAATACATTCAACCATTTTATACCAGCTGATGGAAAGCTGAGATTCCAGCTCAATGAATTCATATGGATGACGCCACAAGGCTTCCCTTCTTCAAGTAAAACAGATAGTCCAGGAGAAGAGGGAGGGGAGTCTCATTTGGCAGTACATCTTTTCTTGATGCCCACAATGAAAATTTCTTCCATTTCACCAGATGCATCAATCTTGTTGACTGTTTTCTGCTACTCACAGAAAACCTCCATACAAGAGCCAAGCAGTTCTGCTCTGCCCTGCTCAGCCATGAAGTTTCCATGTTTTCAGATACAGCATAGAGCACATCTCACTTGCTGGTTAATTCTCTGTACCTTGAAGTCTTTAAACCATGGTTTGTGGACTTTAACAACTTATTCAGAGGTCAGAGATTTATTGCAGCTGTGAGTGGATGAGGTTTTGTGGCCTGCACATGCAAGAGGTCAGACCAGATGATCATATTGGTTCTTTTTGACTTGAGAATCGGAGTCTAACATGAGGTTCAAGTGCAGCAGGCAGCCATGTTCCTGCAAGATCAGATCTGGAGAACTGACAAGCTGATGGGTTTGCTCTCCAGCAGTGCAAGAGAGTCAAGAACCAGTGCTATTATGGCCATGCCAGGGTTTTAATGAACATCTTTGCTTTGTCCCTCCTGATCTTGAGCACCATCCTGGGGATCAGTAACTTGGGAGAGAAGGCAAAGCATTAAACAGACTCCCTTCACAGGGAAAAGAAAAGCATCGAATAGGGATCCCACGCTGTGCCCCAGGTCTGAGTAGAACTAATGTCTAGTTACAGGCACAACCACTGAAGCAGATCACTGGCAGAGGAAAAGAACAGTGTTCCACTGAGTCACCAACAGAAAAAAGGAACTGAGGGGGTGGCAGCTGCCTCTATACTGGGCCATGACGGCACAACTTTAGGGGAAAACAGAAGAAGAGGTTACTTACCAGTAACCGGTGTTCTTCGAGACGTGTGCTCCTGGCCATTCCTTAGTAGGTGTCTGCACGCCTCGTGCACGGCACGCCGGAAACTTTTCCCCCCAGAGTACCCGTAGGGTTGGCTGTAGCGCCCCCTGGAGTGGCACCGCCGCCACTGCCTATATAGTCACCAGCCGACCCGTCCCTCCTCAGTTCCTTCTACCCAATGTCTGAGGGGAGGTGGGAGGGATTGGAATGGCCAGGAGCACACGTCTCGAAGAACACCGGTTACCGGTAAGTAATCTCTTCTTCTTCTTCGAGTGCTGCTCCTGGCCATTCCTTAGTAGGTGAATATCTAGCCTTACCTTGGAGGTGGGAGACATCACAGAGAGACCGACTGCAGCACTGCTCTGCCCACTGCCGCGTCCTGCTGCGCTTGCTGGTTAATGGCATAATGCTGCGTGAAGGTATGGGGGGTGGACCACGTTGCCGCCTTGCATATAATCGATAATCGGGACACCCGCGAGGAACGCTGCGGAAGCCGCCTGGGCCCTAGTTGAATGAGCCGTTACCCTTGGCAGGTGCTTACCCCCCAGCTTGTAGCACTCCTTGATGCAGGCTGAAATCCAGGAGGCTATCCTCTGAGTAGACACTGGTTGGCCTTTTTTATTGTCCGCTACTGCCACAAAAAGCTGGGGGGTCTTGCGGAACGGCTTTGTCCTTTCCACATAGAAGGCTAGCGCTCTGCGCACATCCAGGGAGTGGAGACGCCTCTCCTCTTCCGATGCATGGGGCTTCAGGTAGAAGACAGGCAGGGAAATGTCCTGGTTCACATGAAAGTGTGACACCACTTTAGGCCTGAAGGATGGATGAGGGCGTAGCTGTACCTTGTCCTTAAAAAACTGGGTATACGGTGGATCCACCACCAACGCTCGCAGCTCGGACACTCTCCGGGCTGACGTGATAGCCACTAAAAACGCGACCTTCCACGACATGTACAGGAGGGAGCAAGTCGCCAGTGGCTCAAAAGGGGGTCTAGTAAGTCTTACCAGTACCGTATTTAGGTCCCACTGAACCGTGGGCGCCTTTACAGTCGGGTATAGTTTGGAAAGCCCCACCAGGAACCTTTTTACCATAGGCACCGTGAACAGCGAGCTACCCCCAGGACCGCGGCGAAACGCTGCAATCGCCGCAAGGTGGACCTTCAGGGACGATAATGCTAGTCCACTTGACTTCAAATACCATAAATAATCTAGTAAGCGGTGAACCGAGACCGACTCTGGTTCCTCCCCGTTGGCTGAGGCCCACCGCGCAAACCTGTGCCACTTAGCGGCATATGTAGTTCTCGTGGCAGGTTTCCTGCTGCCACACAACACCGCCCGTACCAGGGAGGAGCACATCTGTTCGTTGTCTGTCAGCCATGAAGGCACCACGCGTGGAGGTGTAGGGCCTCCAGGTTGGGGTGGAGAAGTCTCCCGCTGTCCTGGGATAATAAGTCTGGTCTGAGTGGCAACCGGATCGGCCTACGTCTGGACCACCGCATTAGGGTCGAAAACCAATGCTGCCTGGGCCACGCGGGGGCGACCAAGATGACCTGCGCCTTGTCCATCTTTATCTTCCACAGCACCTTGGCTACTAACGGTGTCGGAGGGAACGCGTACAGGAGACCTCTCTCCCCCCAGTGGATCTCGAAAGCATCCGCCCCCGAACTGGGGCTGCGTCCCCGGAAGGAGCAGAAGCTCTGGCACTTTGTGTTGACCATGGAGGCGAAGAGGTCTAGACGGGGATAACCCCACTTCCGGAAGAGTGACTGCCACCTCCGGGTGAAGAGGCCACTCGTGGGCCATGAACTTCCAGCTGAGCTTGTCTGCTAAGCAGTTCCGGAGACCGGGAATATACGATGCCACTGGTTGGATCTTGTGGCGAATATAAAACTCCCAAAGCTTCATGGCTTCCTGACAAAGGAGAGGCGAGTGCGTGCCACCTTGCTTGTTGATATAATACATTGTGGTGGTGTTGTCGGTACAAACCGACACCGTCCGGCCCCGGAGGTGTTCTTGAAATACCTCGCATGCGAGTCGGACTGCTCTGAGCTCCTTTATGTTGATGTGTAGCGCGGAGTCCGCGACCCCCCACAGGCCCTGTGTCCTGAGGTCTCCGAGATGTGCACCCCAGCCGATATCTGATGCATCCGTCGTCAAATGCAGTGATGGCTGAGGAAGACTGAATGGAACCCCTGAGCATAAATTGGCTTCGCAGGACCACCAATGCAGGGTCTCCAGCACCGATCCCGGCACAGTGAGCATAGCGTCCAAACTGTCCCGCACTGGGCGGAACACTGTCGCCAACCACAGTTGGAGCGGTCTAATCCGTAAGCGGGCGAAAGGGACTACAAAAGTGTAAGCCGCCATGAGACCCAGTAAGTGAAGGCATTCTCGCGCCGATACCCTGGGAAACCTCACCAGAGCATCCACCGTCTGATAGTCTGAAACCGGTTGGTCGGGAGGCTCGCCCTTACAGACGTGGAATCGAGGACCGCTCCTATAAACTCTATTCATTGTGCGGGAACCAACGCCGACTTTTGGACATTTATCAACAGACCTAAGCGATCGAAGACGTATTGAGTCAGGTTTATGTGGGACAACACCTCTCGCCGCAACTTCCCCACGATCAGCCAGTCGTCCAGATATGGAAACAGGGTGACTCCTTGTTTCCTGAGATGTGCCACCACCACCGCCAGGCACTTTGTGAATACCCGCGGAGCTGCAGAGAGGCCGAACGGGAGCACGGCGAACTGCAGGTGCGTCCGCCCCACGATGAAGCGCAGGAACCTCCTGTGCAGCGGATGTATTGCAATATGAAAGTACGCATCCTGCAAATCGAGGGCGGCGTACCAATCGCCCGGATCCAGAGAGGGAACAATTGATGAGAGGGACACCATCCGGAACCAAATCTTGCGAAGGAACCGGTTGAGCTGCCTCAGATCTAAAATTGGCCGCAGGCCCCCTTTCGCCTTGGGAACAAGGAAATATCGGGAATAAAAATCTTTGCCCTTGCAAGGTGGTGGCACCTCCTCCACTGCCCCTTTTTGAAGTAAAACCTGCACCTCCTCCCGTAGTGCGTGCTGGTGGGCCTGATCCTGCAGGGCACCACGCAGCGTAGGAGGGGCCGGCGGGGGCAACGAAGAAAATTGGAGGGAATAGCCCTCCTGAACCGTCCGGAGAACCCAGCGGTCTTTTGTGATCTTGCGCCAACGTGGCGCGTAAGGGGACAGTCTGTTGCTGAATATGGGAGTCTCTGGATCTTTGGCCTTTGATAAACCGCCCTCGTGTTGACCCTCAAAAGGTCTTTTTTCCGCCTGCTGGTGGACGCGAGGATCCTTGCCCGCTGGGGTGACGCCCAGCCGGCCGACGGGGCCCTTTGCCCCTCCGTCTGTCGTCGTCCTGGCGGCAGAAGTAGGGCCACGGGGGAGGAGGGGGTGGCTTGAACTGCTTCCTTTGGCTCGCCGGAGTGTGGAGGCCTAAGGACTTCACCAGCGCCCTAGAATCTTTTAACGTCTGCAGACGAGCGTCTGTCTGCTGCGAAAAAAGTTCAGGTCCTTCAAAGGGTAAGTCCTGAATCGTGGTCTGGACCTCTAGGGGCAGCCCCGACGCCTGCAGCCATGAGCTACGCCGCATCGTCACCCCTGTGGCCATGGAGCGAGCCGCAGCGTCAGCCGCGTCTAAGGCTGATTGCAGCAGGGCCTTAGACACGACTTTACCCTCTTGGATAGACGCCGATAGAGCCGCTCTGGAGTCCTGCTCCATAGAGTCACTGAAACGCTCCATAGCTGACCATGCATTAAACATGTAACGGCTGAGAATAGCCTGCTGGTTCGCTATTCTCAGCTGCAGCCCCCCCCGTAGAACAGACCTTACGGCCAAACAGGTCCAATCTTTTATAGTCCTTAGACTTAGGAGTTGACCCCAGGCAACCTTGTCTCTCACGCTCATTCACCGCCGCAACGACTAATGAGCTGGGGGTGGGGTGTGAATAAAAATGTTCATAATCCTTAGAGGGCATGAAGTACTTTCGTTCGGCGCGCTTAGCCGTAGGGGGGATCGAAGCCGGGGTGTGCCACAGCGCCTTGGTCGTGTTATGTACAGTCTTGATAAAGGGCAGGGCCACACGGCCCGGGGCCTCTGGGAGCAAAATGTCCACCATAGGGTCCACGTCCTCCGCGATCTCCTCGGCCTGCATATTCAGTCCGCTGGCTACCCGACGAAGCAGCTCCTGATGGGCCCTAGCATTATCCGGGATCGCCAGTGGCTTAGCTCCCACCACCGCCTCATCGGGGGGCGAAGAAGAAGATTCTTCAAGATCTGGGTCCTTAAACGGAGCTCCAGATGTCACACTATGGTCTCCAGTGGCCAGGCTCTCTCTATCTGGCTCGTCTCGCAAGGACTCCACCTCTGACACCTCCCCGGTACCGAGGGGGAGAGGGGCGCCGAGCGCGGCCGAAGGCGGATGTCTGGCCTGCGAACTGGGAATGGGGGGTGCCGAGCCTACACCCAGTCCCTGGACGGCCCAAGGGGTCCAAAAAGGCCACTGCCAACCTGACCACTGAGGGTGGAAGGGCGGTACCATCGGTGCCGACAGAGGCTGCGACGCCGAGGTCTTCTGAGGTCGACGCGGTACCGACTCCTCTGCCGAACTCGACGAAGAGCCGGAACGAGGGGACCACGGCGGTGCCGATGACGACGGCACCGGAGACCGGCGCCGACCCTCATCGCTGCGGTCACGGTGCCGACGAGGTGACTCACGGTGCCGATGAGACACTGGGGAGCGGAACCGGGGAGCCCCAGCCGCAGCTACCACCGTTGGCAGTACCGGAGAGCGGTGCCGTTGCTCCTGAAGTGGCACCGGGCTTCGACCTCGACCTGCTGCAAGGGGGGTCGGTTTCCCCCGGGACGGTGCCAAGCGTGGTACCAGTGTCGCCGCTGGAGCCGGCGGCGCCGACTGCACCGATAGCTCCTGCGCGGCTGCAAAGGCCTCCGGCGTCGTGGGCAGGATCAAGTCCTCCTCTAAAATGTCCCTGGTAGGCGAGGAGGTCGAGCCCGGACTAAACTGCGCCTCCGAAGGGTCGCGTACCAAAGCCGGGGACACGGAGATAGGCCGGCCAACATGGCTCTGGCTGTCTCCCTGCTGCACCGCCGCTCGGTGCGGTGATCGCCCCCTACCAAGCCGTTTCTTCTTGGGCGGTACCGGGGAAGAGGAGCCGCGCCAGGGCTCCTTCAGAGTCCTGGGGCGAGCCGGCTTCGGTGCCGCCGACGGTGCCGAGGATGCCGGTGCACTCCGCACCGACGGTGCCGTGCTGGACCCCGAATCACCGGGGGCCGGGCGAAGAGCCTCCTCCATGAGGTGCAGCTTAAGGCGCTGAACCCTGTCCTTTTGAGTCCTTGGCTTGAAGCTCCGACAGATTTTACACCTCTCGGTGAGGTGAGCTTCGCCCAAGCACAGAAGACAATCGCTGTGCGGGTCGTCCACGGGCATGGGCTTTTTATAATGCCCACAGGTTTTAAAGCCCGGCATAGCCCGACCCCGGGCCCGGGGCGGGCTCAAACTACTAACTAACTTAACTCTATGTAATTAAACAACTAACTAACAACTATCAACTAACTGGTTCGGGTACTCCAAAGCAAAAAACGGCCACGTGCAGTACTGCACGAAGCCAGGGAATGTTCCAGTGACCGACAGGGCGGTAAGAAGGAACTGAGGAGGGACGGGTCGGCTGGTGACTATATAGGCAGTGGCGGCAGCGCCACTCCAGGGGGCGCTACAGCCGACCCTACGGGTACTCTGGGGGGGAAGAGTTTCCGGTGTGCCGTGCACGAGGCGTGCAGACACCTACTAAGGAATGGCCAGGAGCAGCACTCGAAGAAGAACCAATCTTAAGCATACCATTGAGGAAAAATCTTCTGGTGGTGGTGTAAATGGTGCACAAATACCTACACGGGAATGCACATGAGCAAGCATTCAAAGAACCCAGAGAAATGAATATCACTGGGAATGGTCCATTTGTAGAACAACTGTATCATTAACCACTGGTATCAACACTTCTGACCTGTGGTACATATACTTCCATCTAAATAGGCCTTGCACCTTGTAAAGCTCTGGTGCTTTGGTTTCACAGAAGATGCTTCTGACAGATAAAACAATGTTAATCAAATCAAGGTCTAAGCTCTCAAACTTCATCTTCTTTCAGGGTTCACAAGCCTTACAGTTTTCTCCTTTTGTTATAATAATCTCTGTTGACCAGACCTGCAGTAAGTACAAAGCATTACTGCTCCCTGGCTGCAGACATTTTAGAGATGCTACAAGATGAGAAAAATTCCCAAAAGGATTTGACAAAGTTCGAAAATGGTAAAAGAACAAGTGAAGCACTGACATTCAATACATCTTTCCTTAGCACAGAAAGCTTACAACAAAAAAATGCTTGCCGCCATTTCCATTTTGATTTATAAGGGAGGTAGAAGAAAGGACGTTAGGTGATCAAGTGTAACAGTTCCCAACAGCTATAACAAATACCCACTAATTCTAGTTTAGAAACTCGTGATGTGTTGTCATTGCAATTCTCAGCGATTTATGGAAAAAACTTATTTCATCTGTACAATTTTTAGTTCAGCCTTATTTAGTATTTGTGTGAGCCCATATTAAACCATTTCAAATCATGTTATTCCCAGTCTTTTAAACATTTCTTCTTTCTGCTCAGAACCCCACTGTCACAGAGCAAGCCCTCCCTAGTGTCCCTGGTGGGAAAAGTGCCAGGGGCGTGTCCAGGGAGAGTGCTTCTACGATCCTTTTTAGCACCCTATAGCAGGGCAACTGGGCCTAGCGGCCACAAAGTCACTAGGCAGCCCTTGGGTCAAGACAGCATGGCCTAGCAACCACAGAGTCAATACGAAGTCTCCAAACAGCCCTCAGGTGAGGGCAGCACAGCCTAGAGGCAATAGAGTCAATATATTGAGTCTCTCAAGCAGCCCTTGGGTCAGGGCAGCACGGCCTAGCTGCCATATGGTCAATGCAAAAGCACCTCCAATGGGGCACCATGCCCAGGTAAGCAGGCTAAGGCCCTCCCACTCCACTGAGCCCCAGCCCAGGGCCTTAAGGATGCCAGGGTTATGGCACCAAGTCAGCAGGGATCCAGACCAAACCGCGCTGAGTCGTCTTCCATTCTACCCATGGCTCACCCCTTTGGGCCCCCTGAGCTATTTCCTACCTGGGATAGCCACTGGTGGGTCCCTGCAAGTCTTCAGGGTTAACTTGCTGCAGCAGATGCCTGGGCGATAGCCTTGGGATGCTCATCACAGGGCAGATCTTCCTTCGGGCTCCCTCTGCGAGTCAGTATCCCACTGGTTGTGGCTGATGCAGCTCCAGGTCAGGAGCTTCCAAGTGCACGTCCTCCTCTTCACTAGTCAGCCCAGACTGAGCTGAGCTGCAGCCTTTTATACCAGAACAGCAGCCTGAGCATGACCAGCAGGGCCTAAGGGGCAGGGCTTCCTCCTTCCATGGTCTGTAAGGGGCAGGTTTAGTGTGGGGTGTATCCACCCTGTTACACCCACAAACAACTAGTTTTAATCCAAAAGAGCTGGAACAATCTGTAGCCAGAACTCAAAGCATAATTCAACAACAAATTTAAGTGTGTAGAGAAAAAGACTTCTCAGTAGCTCTGTAGTTCTTTGCATTCAGATGACTAGGAAGCAAAATATATTCCCTGAGTGCTCCAAACAGTGAAACACCAGTTTTACCATCAAAAATAAACAGCTGAGATAATCACTGTGGAGTGTTTTAGTGCATGAATTTACCAGAGTTAGATATATTTAAATTAGAGTAAATTTGAACATGCTTGGTGCGAGTACAAGATTGAACGTACATCCACTGGAACAAGGACACTGTCACTTACCTGGTAAGCTCCCAGGGGGAGGACCAGTCTTTTTGTTCTGTTGGTAAAGCATCTCATGCAATGTGATCCTGCTTCATGGAAGGCTCTTCGGCACCATAGTGATACAAACATAAAACTGTAAGTGGTCGGGAAAATCTACAGTGGACCAAAGTGTCTTCTCTTTAACAAAAAAAGGGGGGAGGGAGGGTAGGTAGATTCTTTTTAAATAGTAATTTCCAAGATTCCTCCATGCCCTCCTCACCTTTCTTCACACAGAATTTAGCCTGAGCCTGCAAAAGCAAACATAATTAAGCACTGAGTAGTCTCATTAAGTTACACACATGCCTGGGTGTTTGAAGGATCAGAGCCAGAAATATTGTGATTTGCACAGCAACCAGTTGGAAAAGTGTAACAAGCAGTGGTGTCACTGGCACCCAAAAAAACTCTCGGGGCACAGGCCTGTACCCAGGCCCAATATGCACCCCACCACCATCCCTGCCCTCTGGCCCCAATCCAGTCCCAGTTTCCTGGTCAGGGACCAAGGCTGGATCTGGTTCCTGCATGGCGCTGGATCCAGCAGCCCAACATTCCCAACCACATCCAGGGTCAGACCCGGCTGCCACCACTGTGTCTTGGCCCCAAGTCCCTGGCTAGAGTCAGGGCCAGATTGGGCTGCCGCTGCAGCCCAACCCCAGGCTCCCAGCCATATTCAAGGCTGGATCAAGCTGCTGCCACAGCAGCCCAGCCCTGCATCCCCAGCTGGGGTTGGTGCCAGAACTTGGGCCATTGGCACAGGGTGCCCCCTGTGCCCAGCACCAGCAACACACAGGGTAATAAGATAACATTTGTAATGGGTCGCTGTACGATATTTCTAAGCAGCTTGTAATACTGAGAATATTTGAAGATGAGGTGAGCATGTGGAAACAGAACTGCCTCATTCAGAAGCTACTGCAAAAGATATGAAGGGAGAAACATCTCTGGATTAGATGACGGCCCACAGGCCACACACACTCCAGAGGTTCCAGTGATCTGCAGCTCCTGTCATAAGCTCGATGAATAAAAAATGACTGAATCAAGAGGTGAAATCTTCTGGTGACACCCTGATATTTAAATGAGAGAGGGACAAATCCTCAGCTGGTGTAAATCTGCATAGCTTATTTGAGTATGCAGTTTTGTAGCCATGTTGGTCCCAGACATTAGAGACAAGGTTGGTGTTGCATGACCACATGGCTGCTATGGGTACCGAAGCAAAGAACGCCACCAAACACCTGACAGTTACCTGCTGACTATATTTATTAGCACTTGTGAGCAATTACTAGCACTTGTTAGCATTTACTGGCACTCATTAGCACTTACACTCCAAAACAGAAAGGGGGGGGGGGCTGAGTACACCCTGGAGTGGCTGCCCCAGGGATCCAGGCATGGCTGACCATCTGTCCATGGTGAGCCTCAAAGTCCCATCTCTTTATCTAGACTTTTATAGGGCCTGATGTTTACCCGCTGCCATTCTCATGCAATAAATCTTTGTCCTCCTCTCTCTATATAACAACTTATTCTGGGAAACTTTCACAAAAAACAAATATATGCATCTGCCAAAACAACCTAACATACAATACATTTGGCAAAAACAACCTAAGCCTCATGGCAAGCAGCCCATACAAAAACAAAATTAAGCAATCATTTCCCTTAACAATATACAATGCTCGGGGTCCATGGGCCCATTACAATACTCCTCATCATGACTTAGGTCTTCTGGGCTGGCCCTCTACAGTAGGTGAGATATCTTTTATTGGGCCAACTTCTATTGGTGAGAGAGACAAGTTTCAAGCTACACACTGCTCTAGACTTAAGGAAAAACTCTGTGTAACTCAAAAGTTTGTCTCACCAACAGAAATTGGTCCAGTAAATGATATCAACTCATTGCTCACCTTGTCTCTCTAGCTCCATTTAAATCAATGGGCATACATGATTTTTATAGCAGCTGAGGATATAGCACAAGATAATTTATACATCATTCCTTAAAAGAACTACAAATTTAAGAGCACATTCCACAGCAAAATGTTCAAAAACACAAGGCCACAGGATACAAAGTAATTTATTTATGCAGTAATTCAGCAGTGAAACAATGACAACAGCAGGGTTCACATTCTGATGTAGCTTTCTTTAAAAAGAAATTTCCCTATTGCTACCACCATTTCAGGAAAAAAAGGCCTATTTGTTAAATCACTCTTTCAAACCCACTGAACCCTTTTCAAGGCAATTTAAGCTCATTACATTAGATGAACACTATTATACGTGTAATAAAATAAATATAACTACTGTTTTTATGCTTGCCTGCCAGGTAAATTACCCTTTTAAAAGTTTTGTTGTATAGTAATTAAATACACACATTTAAAGTTATTGGCAGTTTCTCTTTTTCACTTTGATGAGTTTGGCTTTAAAAATGCATACAAATAAAAAGCTCACTTCAGTCTGGGTTTGCTTTTACTTACTAGTAGGAAACCGCCAGAGCAGATCTGGCCAGCTGTCCATCTAATCAAGTCAAAAGTCTAACTCCAGTACCAGATGCTTTTGAGAAGATGCAAACAACTCCATAATAAATAATTATGGAAAAGTATGGTTTATGGTCTCTGTGTCAAGCATTTTGAAGTATGCTTCTTTCCTGCTCCTGTCTCAATTGAAAATTTGATCCCACTGGCCTTCTTTGTTTCTTATGTTAGTTCTCTTTGGTTGTTTAAAAAATGACGAGATGTGGAGGGAAGTGTAGGCCTCCAACTTTCCATAAGCTTTGGGGGGAACATGAGAATGGCTACTGATTGAGGAAGTGGTTTCAAAATAATAATTTTGCTATTTGAATTTTCTCCATCTTCTAATTGAGAATGCTTTTCCCCTCATATCCCCGTGCTGTTAACAAACCTTCAATGTTGTTTACTTTCACAAAGCAGTAAGATGCTTGGAAAGAGCTGAAAAACATGCAAACTCCTATCAGGAATATATATGTATCATTTCAGGACACAGTTCATGCATGCTGGGTTTCATTCTGCTGCCATATAGATCAAGAGCAAGTCTAGTGAAGTTAACAGTTATAGTAGTATAAAGCAGAGGTAAAGAAATGCAGAACCAGAGGCCTATTAATATGGAAACTCAATCCTTTTTTTCCAGACAGAGTAGGATCATCAGCCATTCATTAAAACATGATTCACTGAAAATATACAAAAAAATAGCTTCATGATCATGTGATCTTCTGTGTTGCTTTAGATGGTATCAGAACAGATTAGTGTAGTATACATTTTTAAAATATTAACAATAAGGTAGCAATAACTTATGGTGAATTTAGTTTCAATATCCCATCTCAGTAGGATGTATTTCCAATTAGTAATTCATTAGATAAATATTTTGGATTATCTACATTTCTTTGGATTTGAACAGAAAATCCGTTAGTCTAATGCCATAATCCACATCTAAAAGGGAGAGATATTTATAACATTCTTATGCATCAACCTCTTAGTAAATTTTCTGTTGGGTTTGTTTCTGTGATATGCTGTATCCCACCTATGCCCTTACAGTGTGATTTGTGTATCATTCATTTGCTGTTAGTCTGATCAGATCCTATGACTTACACTTCCCCACATTTATTTTGCTTCCATCCTATAAGTTCAAGTATCTCTCAAAGTGGGATTCTCTCCCACAAAAGCTCATGCAATAAATAAATTTGTTAGTCTTTAAAACTGCCACCAGACTCCTTGTTTGTTTTGCTGGACTAGATTGGCACAGCTACCCCACTGGAACTGATGCAGAGTATATCATCACATATAGTGTTTTTGGATTGTTCCTGACATGCTAAACTTTATTGCTATGGTAGCACATTTTCTGTAAAGTCACATAATACAGGTATTAAACTCTGCTACATCATATTCCTAAATAAATGTCTCATATGGCCTGAATGGATGCAGCAGACAAACACAAAGCTGTGTTTCCACACCCAGTGGAGGCATGCATACAAGAACAATGGACAGGCCTAAGCAACAGTGAACACTTTGGCTCAAGAGGGAAAAATCATGCCCATTGCTGGACATGATCACCTGACCCCAAAGGGTATAGAGGAAACTTGTTAGAAGAAGCACCTTTGAGAAAAACAGGGGTGTCAAACAAGCGGCCTGCAACACTCTTCCATCCAGCCAGTGCCTGCACTTGGTGAGACGACACACTTCATAACAGAGTGAGTGACTTCTGTGACAAATGGGGTTGCTCAGGTACCATGGGTCGTGTGCTTACAGCCTGGCTGGCAGATTAAGCATGGCTCTCTCTCCTCCAAGCTTCCCAGTGCTACACTGTCTCAGGCCTCTTGCCCAGGAGCTGGACTCTTTTCCCCCATAGGCTGCAGGGCCTAGGGCCCTAAGGCCTGTCTGGGCAAGTCTGCCCTCTCCAACTGTCTGGTGGAGTTTGCTCTCTTCATCTTCTAGGTGCTCAAAGCAACAGCTACTAGTCAGCTTTCTTCGGTTGTGCTTCACTCTGCTACTTCTCTCCACATGAACTCTCCACTCCGCACAATCCTCCAGTTCTCCAACCACCATTCCCAACACTCACTGCCTGCAACAGAGGCCTTTTCATCTACTGTTGATCACCCCAGTTGGTCTCAGGCTCTCTACCTGGCTTCAGGTGCTCTACATGGTCTCAGATGCTTTAACTGGCCTCAGAGCAGCCCTGCCCTAGTTACCTTGTGAAAGGGATTTATTACCTTCCAGCACCCTCCTGTAGCCCTTAGGCTCAATTCTTGTTACATTTTGCACACATGGTGCTCTACAATGCCACGAGAATGTCAGGTCTTGCAACATCATGGAGCGCTGGGTATGCAAGACTAAACCACAAACTCTCCCCAGCACACACACACGCATATGCACACACACAAGCACATGTATTGCAGAGCAGTTTCACATACACAGCACTTTGTGATGCCGCAAGAGTGCTGTAGTACTTTGACTTATGGTATGTATGGCCCACTTGAAGTACATTTAAATAAAATCTGGCCCACCACAGTAAATAGGTTTGACACCCCTCTCTAGAAATGCTCCCTGCAATCTATCTTCTAAGAAACTCCAGAGACTGAGACCTACCCAGCAGGGGTCTGGCTGGAAAACATGCCACAGCCACCCTCTGTGCCTAGCTGGAAACAGACTGAAACAGTAATCTTAGCTTACAGTAAGAGTTTTTTTTTTTATTTGATTGTTACTAAAAAAATTAAATCATAGAGTTATATTATTCTGACATCACTTAAAAACTTGCTGTAGTCAAATGTATTTGTTTATTTTTAATCTAAAGCCGTGCATGTGTATGATGAGTGTACAGAGAGTGAGTACAGAGTGTACTTGGAGTGAGAGAGCTGGTGCATACTTTCTTTGGTAAACTGATGGACAAATGTAAATGAGCTTACATGATTCAGCAGGCAGCACTGAACCCTGCACAATGATAGTTCCCTGTGTTTTATCAGAGACTGGGCATGTTTGCTGGTGGTGCATCCCCTGAGTAGCTGGCCAGAGTGCTCCTTCACTAGGTGAAGGACCGATTAAACAAGGGAGCTGGTCAGGACTGTCCCAGGAGTGGGTGGTTCACACAGCAATGCGGGGTAAGTCAGGACCCAGAAGAAGAGTATTGGGGTGACACAGACACACATCAGTACAAATTAGGAATGTCACAGTTTTGTATTGTTAAGAATCAAGATCCCCAAACTGTCCTTTACTCTGAGGTAAAGAGGCAACAGATCAAGATCTAGGATCAAAGCTTCCAAGCCCAGGGGTTAGGAAGGGGTTCATGCTGAGTTGCAGCAGGTCAATGTCTTTGTACCCTATGCAGTCTGTCAAACAAGCTTCCTTTTTTCTTTAGGTCCAGCTCTCTATTGGTGCTGTTTGATGGTGCACTGGGAAAGACAGAGTGAGATCAAAATGATCCTTGATTGTTTCACTGCTGCCTACAGGATTCTGCAAAGAACATGCAGAAGCAGAAATCACCAGAACCTGTAAGTTTCACTCTGTTGTTAGCTAACTCAAAAGCAGTGAGGAAAGCACAGAAGCTGTTGGCCTGAAGACCCAAAAAGACAACAGGACTGCAGATTTACATTATCCAGATCATATTTACAACCATGACAGCTAGGAACATATTTTTAAAAACTAAAAGTTAGTTAACTCTCTTCACAACTTTGCTGTGGGTGAGTGGATTTTTCAAGCCCACAAGAAGGCTGAACATAACTGGAATGGAAAGTAATTTTGTCTCGGATTCAACATTTTCAGAGTTCATTTAGCTACAAAGAGTTAATATATAATAAAATTATCCCCAGTTTAACAGTTATCTGCTTTCACAGTATGCAAGCTGATAAATGATAATGCTATTAAATGCTATTTTCTACCTTTCCCCATGGGCTCCTTTAATAAAATAAATTGTAGATAATTAGATTTCTATCAGTTTTAGAGACTACAGAGATGTATATTTTTTGGCAAGTTTTCATTATGCCGTCATATTGTTTTTGTTGCACCACATTTCCTTTGCCTAAAATAGCATTTTTAATTGAAAAGACATTTACATGAATAAAAATACTTGTGTTTTACACTGGAAATATAAAATATTAATACAACTAAGCCACTTCAGATCAGTACTGACAAAACATTTTTAACATCTGCTGGTTGTTTGGTAGCCAGTATAAAATGAGTTTGTTGCTTCACTCCAGGTCTTAAAGGACAAGTGTGTTCACATCACAATACTGTCTTTGCAAGAAATTAACTGGCACCCTAGTTTGCAGCTGCAGCAGTGAAAGCTGACACAGAAAGAACATGGAAGCTGAACTATCCTTTCTCCACAAAAGTTGGTTCTTCAAAGTCAGACTCAGACATGGCTGGTGAAGCAGGTTGAGCCACTCTTACCCAGGCAGCACTTGTCAATGCAGAGAGAACTTTAGTATCTGCCTTTCTAGCACCTTTCCCATCATATTAAGGTTGCTAACAATGAAGTTTTATCTTTATTTTGTTTTTTAAATAAAAATACTAGTAATGCAATTAAACTCGTTCTTTGAAGACTGTTTAGCCTATTATTGGTAAACTCACATTTTGCATTCACCTGAGTTATATAAAGCAAAGTTTTCATCAGTGAAGAACTGGATTGGTAAGGGTAATTCTTTCTAACCCTTCTGTTACTGAAAATGCATTGAGAATATTACAAAAATTCCTGACTAGACCCTCAGATTTGCATTTCTTTATGTTAGGTGTACATCGTGGCAACATCCATTTGTGTACATGATAAAGTCCACTCTTCAAAAGATGCTTCATGCTATTAGAACCAAATACTCTATTTTCAAACTAAAATGAAGAATTAAACCTTTCTTTCAATATTATTTAATTTTATATCTCAGTGCAATTATTACAATGATGTAAAGAACCTTATCTTTGCACTGAAGGGGTAAATGACTGGTTAGCCTGAGACAGCCAAATCCTTTGGTGTTACACTGGAACATTTTCAAGGAAATGAAGTTTCATCAATGCTGAAATGGTCTGTGAAGAAGTACCAGTAAAGAGACTGGTGTGTGCTTTCTTTATGCCAGCTGGTGATCAGGGCACAAGCCTGGGATGTGGGAAATTTGGGTCCCAGTCCCTGTTCTGCTGGATTGTAAAATGATCTGGGATAAATACTTCTGCTGTGAATCAGACTCAGGTAGAGCAGATCTTGTGCCTCAGCTTCCCACATCAGTGTCCTAAACACCAATCATTCTCGCTCCCACGGTATGTGAGTGGGTGGACAGACACACACACTGTCTCTACTACTTTAATTCAAAAAGCTCAAGCTTCGATTTAATAAATAAATAAATACAACAAATACCAGATACTTGGACAAAAAAACTCTGTTTTTGAGAAAACATTTGAAAGATTGTTATTTTGATGCAAAAAAACCCCCAAAAGCACAAAATCTTAGAGTTGCCCCCAAAATGGAATAGCTGTCTTCAAGTCAGCTCTAGTTATCTGTGATCATCTTGATCATCTAAGCTGACCATGCCAGGGGTTCCCAATCACTATTAATGGCCAGGAAGGGCAAGAGGGGGACAGAGTAGGAGAATTAGGATGTGCCTGGTTGGAAGCAAAGAATCAGAAATAATGTTGATTGGCCACTAAAATTATGGAAACATTTTGTTTCTTGATTAGGCGAGGTTACACTTAAGTCAAACTGGAAACACACTGTTGAACCCAACCCACATTTTATGTTTTATTTGCTTAGTATCTTTCAGTTCAAAGAAAACAGTAAAGGGTTTAAAAATTAAACAAAAGAAATAACTATATCTGTAGTACAAAGAACAAATACTTAAACTTGGCCATCATTTAAATAATTCTGCATATATGCATGTTAATACAGAGATAGGCAAATATATTAAAGGAAGTCTCTTTTGCCACAATTAAAAACAAGTCACATAAGTCAACAAATAAGTAATGATTATGTTTGCACACCCCCATTTGTAACAGGAAGCACTTTGGAACACCACCAAATGTATCTATTTGTAACAAACTATAAATCAACTTTATCCACATTTTTCAGCAGGACAAAATTGTGCCAAAGCTGCACACCTCCCCGAGGAAAAACTCCAGGGGATTTCAAGTAAACACTATAGGATAGGACACTAAAGATACAATCGAATAGCATGAAACATTAAGGATACAAGACAAAATTTTCAAGCAAATGCCTCCAGACAAACACTAAAAGACAAATTTTAGGCAATTTTAAATTTTAGGTAATTATTTAAGTAGCTGAATGCTAGCTATGCCAATGGAAGCTAATTAAAAAAAACCAAACCAACCAGACCATTTATTTAGGGACCAACTTACACTTGAATTCTTAACAAAAGACTTCGATGCCTGAAAGTGTTGAGCAGAATACCTCAACCAAATTGAAACAATTACATTCTTTTCCTGATCCAATAAGTGTTTTAACTGTCAGCTTTTAAGCAAAATGATCAACAGAAGCCATTCGCTTGGAGAAGTCGTTCGTTCCCACATTGGTCATCTCTGTGCCTCAATCCAAATCCTTAAAGCCTCAGTCTAAATCCTTCCACCAACAGTGAATTATATATTTAACAATACCTCATCTGTATAAGATTTGTCATATATCAGAAGTTTTTCATAATTATCTCAAGAACAACACAGGCTCACTCAACACCGCTATGGCACTGTTTTGTCATTTCAGACTTCATAGGCAGAGTTTTCAAGGTGAATTTTTAATTCTTAAAAAACAGAATAGAGCATATAAATATAGAGTGATAATGCAGTCTTATTTACACTATTGGTTTCAGAAGTAACATTACATATTGGATAATGTCAGAGGATACTGTAGAGTTACAGCAATCTTTTTACCCCTATCATTCCCAGTATTTGAAACAGAAAGTAAAACACGTCATGGTGCTTCACGGGAGAGAAAAGTCTTTACTTTTTATGGTTAAACTTCTTTCCCCAAAAGTAAAAACAATAATAAAAATTTTTAAAATGACTGCAATTGCTAGTTTTCAATAAATAAAGCAAAATACTATCTGTAGCACCTGGATTATGGGGTTTATTTTACCCTTAATCTCCCTCCCATCCCACAAAAAAAAAAAAAAAAGCAACTAGTTACCAGCAGAAAAAGTAACTACTCAGTTATTAGAATCAGTAGTTTGTTCCAAACCAGAAGTTAACTTTTTCTGTGCTTAAGTAAAGGACCAGATTGACTATATAGTATTCTTGGGTTTCTTCTATCCAAACCAGCTCAACATGAACTTTACCCTCTGAATCCACATAGTTTATCTCATAGTTATGGCCCATATAGTCATAAAGGCAGGATGCCTTGGAAGAAAGTTTCATGCAGACTGGGGTACTGAAACACCAGAAAGGCTTTTCCATTTCATCCAAGAGGGTCACATCCATCAGGTAACAGTTCTAAAAACATAAACAAAACATTCATTTCCTACGTACTGTGTATCTCATAATAACCAGAAGGCTACATCCAGTACATTTATTTCACAGTCAGGCAGAACCACCACTGATATTAGGGGGAATTCTCCATGAGTAAGGGCTGCACAGACTGCTAGATTTGGCACATAAGCTCTAGACTGCCAAGTAAAATTCACAGCACTTCCATGGCCACTGCAAAAGGAATGTAATCTATTTAATTGAGAAGGCTTGCAACCAATGGGATTGTGGCCAGATGGTCACATACCAATGGCAGCCCATAGTAATGCCAGACAATACCCTATGAAATGTTTTAAAGTATTGTAATCTATAAATAATTACAATCAGTTTGCTATTAGTTAAAATAGTACAATCCCTCCATTATGAACAACCGTGTGGAATTGAAAGTTAGGCCCAGGACTGCCACCAGGCCAGGCAGTATCCTGAAATGGGCTCAAAGACCTATATAGCAGTAGAAAAAGACAGACATGAACAAAGAGCTCAGCCCTTAAATTAAAAATATCACAAGACATACTCCTGCTTAACCCTCTAGATATGGGCAGAGGCTATCAAGATTTTTGACTTCCAGGGGGACAAGTAAGGTATTTTAATTATATATTACAATTTAAAAAAAGACAGACATGATTCTTCATAAAAATATTATACAAGACTAAAGTATCAAGGTGTGCATCAGTCAACCTACAGCATTCTTGAGCGTTTTACTGGAAAAAATTTACAGCCTTGTACATATCATTCTTCAGTGCATGTATGCCAGACACACACCATACCAGGTGGTGTGTCATTGTCAATCTGCAATTAGCTCAGAATTGTTTAACTATTCCTGTACTCTGACTAAGGATGTATATTTTCAGTTTTAATGGTCAGACCATCTTAATTATGTTGCTTGTACAAAGTATGTGTATATATGGCTGAGAAACTTCAAAGTGAAAAAACAAAGGAATTAAAAATATTCCATTTTTCAAAATATAAAAATAATCTGGTTTATTTATTCTTGGCTAATCAAGTCAGTACAACATTGCACACACAAGATGACGACATGAAGGAAGTCCCAACACCTTTTCTTTTTCTTCAGTACTTAATTTCTCTCTCTTCTTAGTGACAAGATCCTTGTCTTTCATTACTTTTGTAGTTCAATTACATTACATGCAAAGAGGAGAATACTACCTTCTAATTAGTCAGGTTTAAAGATGCACTGTTTTATGGGTATGATACAATATAGTAAGCACTTCCTATCTCAAGATTATTCATTCTTTAAATCAAACATTTGTGTAAATCATAATGCAAAGTGTCCTTTGAAAGACATTAACCTTAGTATTGTCACTTACTCTGTAAATAAGAAGTAACTGACCATTGATATTGCATGCCATAAAACAATCCTTAAGTTAACGAAATGTTAGGGGTGGAGAAATAAAGCATTCAGCAGTTAGGAAAGACAGATCTATGGCTGTACACTAATCTTAACTGCATCCCCTATGTTATGTCTGATAATATGCTCTCTTCATAACAGATTTTATCATATAATAAATAATAGACTAGACTGAACTATAGAATCTTACATACAAGATATAGTACGTACACTCTTCACATTAGTTTCCTTTGTACACTTCAATGAGACTTAAAATTCAAGCAAAATTTGAAGAAAATCAGCCCAGAAAATTTATAGTTCATAGATTTTAAGGTATTATCATCATCTTATCTGGCCTCATGTGTGTGTAGCTACTTTTAGAATCAGCTATTTACAGTTTTCTAAGAACAACATTTCTGACTGATTGATACAGATAGGAAAAAAGTGAATTTTTCCATATATGCAAAACTAAGAAGGTTCAACTGATCTTGCTGATACTCTAAAAATACATTTCACCTCTGGGCAAAGATCAAGCATAGAAAATTTTAGTGAAAAAGGAATTTAAGAATGTTATAAACAATTGAAGACTGGGGACTCAAAGGAAGTTGTAATCCAAGTGGGTACTCCCAAAAACAGCCGTAGTAAATCACTGAAAATTAAGCTGAATTTTACACTCCTTGTTGCACATGGCAACTGATTAACACTGTAAATCTTAAAGAGGCAGATTACTATGTGTAAACCAAATATTAACTCATTCATACAATACTCCTTTGTGCTCGGCTAGCCTAACCACAAAATGTCAAATTCAAGCTTAAACTCTTTAGTCAGTGTTCGTTTAGGACTGTTTGAAAGATATTTTTTTTCCCCTACAGATTATTTCAGTTGTGTGCTCATTTAAAGGTTTCTGATCTAAGAGAAAGAATGCATTTTTAAACATTATTGCAGAATTTCACTATATCATTTCAAGCTCGTTATTACAAATAAGCATGTTTATAGTTTTTGATATCCCCGTTTTAGGAATTTAATACAACAGAGTTCTAGGCAGGCATTTCTCAAGAATGACACTAGCTTCACAACCTCCCTAATATCTGGATATTATGAGGTTTGTTTGTTTTTTAAAGTAAACCTACTAAAAAAATAACTTTGTATAATATTTAGCATGCATCACTCCTTTTTTAAAATAATTATTTCCAGCATCAACACTATTGATTTACCTGTATACTGCCTTCAAACACATCAGTTCTCCAGAAGAAGCCAACTTTCCCAGCAAGAGGTAAATGTTGTGAATTATTTTTTAAACCTATAACTGTAAGCCTCAAGTATCCATTTCGAATGTAATCTGAAAAGATTAACAATATATACATAGTTACAACACAACAAATCAAACTAGGTCAGCCACATAGGGAATGTTCTTACCTCTACATTGTTCTTTCCCTAACCCCTCTACCTGCCTCCTCCATATTCATAAGATACTTAGTCAAGGGTTAATAATTCTTCACACCCAACTAGTTGTGAAAAATTCAAGCCAGCATGTCTCAAAGACACAAATTATTTATTTTTCTGAGGTAACAAAAGATGGGGTAAAGCTGGGATTCTTGTTTTATTCAGATACAGAAATCTGAGACCATCCTAGTAGAGTCAAAAAGGAGACAGAGTCCCAAGTTAACTGTTTCAGTCCCTTCAAGTACAACAAAAACATCAGGCTTAACATCAGAGAAGGATGATAAGAGTGGCGTTTCACGATTACCCTTTTGTCCACTAGGTCTGATGCAAGGTATCGCACTGAACCAATACTAATTCCAGTGTTCATTTATTTATACCAGCGAGCAGAAAACCTTGATTTAAAATGAATGATTTATGTTTCTTGCTTGCCTTGTTATTTTCCCAAAGAAAGGTTCATTTTTAATTGTTGGTGCAACCATTAAAACATACTGTTTGGGTTACTTATGATTAAATATAGCTTTATATTATATCTGAGACTTCTTTTTACTACTTAAGAGGGAAAGAATCCCTTGCAGAGATTTTCCTGCTGAGAAGAGCTTCCTTTAGAGTCCTGATTATATTTCAGTGTCTATCTTCCCCCACCCCGGTCCAGCTCCTTGGCGGCTGTGAGTCCCCACATGCCCCTTCCCTGCCCCACCGGGTCAGGGGTCTAGGGCGGGTGTGTGGGGACAGTCAGACAGCCGATGGGGAAAGGGCGCAAGGGGTGGGGTGGGAAGAAGGTGAGCTGGGGAGGACATGGGACAGAGGAGTTTGATGGTGGGGTAGGCATTTTGGGGGCAGTAGCTGGGGTTGGTGAAGGGGGCCCAGACCTACACGAAGGGGGCTCGGAAATTTAGGAGGGTTCTGGGACCTGCCAAATTATACTTTTAACCACTTGAAGAATAAATACTGAATACCATTAAATCTCCATGAGCAAGAAGGGAGGAGGGATAATTATCAGAGCGCTTCATCATGTTGGTGCAAGAAAAGGAAATACCAAATCTAGCCCTCCACAGATTATTTCAATCATGTAGAAAGACAGGGTTTGAGTCACCCTTGCTGGCTCAAAAACTGGTGTAAATTATTGTCCCTGCATAAGCCTGGCTCCATTACACTTGGGAAGATAGCTGTTTATAGGATTCACCATCTCCTTAAGGATTTGTTGCTAGTGAAGGGAGAGCGAGGACAGATTTAAATTACCCCAGTGACTACACATGATATCACCTTTCACAAATGCAGCAAGTGCCAAATCAGTGCAGTCATCGTAGCCATATCCTCTCTACAAACCAGCTGAACACTTTTGGGGACTCCGATAGCTACCTGCAAGACTCTCCTCCACACCCACAACCACACACACTTCTATTTTCCTCCATACATCCCACCCCAATGGAGGCACGGGCAATCAATTTTTTTCTGGATTTCAACCTCTGTCGTAGATCCTTCACTCTAGACTTAGAGATAAACTGAAAATAGCCAAAGAAACATACCTAAATCTAACCCAGTGGTTCCCAACCTCTTCTCAGCCATGGCACATTTTGATGCTTTTAATTATTTTGAGGCACCCACCATATAGTCTCCAAATGAACTCATGAATACTCATAAGCAATCCAGAACTCCAAGTAGTTTTTCAAAAAATTCTGTGGTACACCTGCTGAGGCATGACACCACACCTGTCTGCCATGGCACACTGGTTGGGAAACACTATTCTAGCCAACAGTATTTCTATCAAGAGTTGCACAGTATAGCACCCAAGAGCCAGAATTGCAAGGAAAATCCCACTGTTTGGGCATGGCAGAGGAATTCAACCACAAAATAATGAAACAGCTAGTACATGCGCCACTGTTCTTCACTGGACAGAAAGAACTGCTCAACTTTGGCATAGGCCCTCTGCTGAGAATAACAGATTCTGCATGAACTCAAGTGGCAGAAGATCACCGTAGGTTTAGGATCAACTCTCTCTTCAGTGTCCTGTGATGTTGCAAATGGCTCTTGTGCGCAGTTCAGTGACAACCATACCAGTCACAGGTAGGAAAGGATGTGTTACATATTTGTTTTTAAACAATGCTGCTCTCTCCCATCTCCAATAGCCCAACAGAGTTGAAAACAAACTGACTTATTGTAGTGCCTGACTGACTCTCTGGCAAGCTACCAATATTTGTATTAGCTCACATCTAAAACTTCATACCAACAAAATCCCCAGTGAGATGCATACGGGATGCAGAAATAGAGCCGTGGAAGAACAAGAGGGGAATTTCTCTTTCCCTCCATTTAAAAATGTTTGTAAACTGCTTTGAAAGCCTTTAGTGAAACAGTTATTAAAAAGACAAAGTATTACTGCAAAACAATTTTGAACTATGATCTAGTTCTACTGTAGAACAAACAAAATACCAGCTGCTTATGTAAAATGGTCAAAAATTTTAAACTTGATGCCTAAAGGTAGGTGCAATGATACAATATTAGCTGCTTACCCCTAGACACCCACATCTGAAAATGTTGGTTGATGTATTTTGGGAATCTTTGCTGTGATGTGTTGTTATACTGACTATGAAACAGTTTTCACCTACAGTTAACAATACTGCTGCTTTTAAAAAACATCACACAGTAAGCCAGGCTGAAGATAAGTTATCTAAGCATTTGACTTAATTTTTCTAGATCTGAACTGCTAATAGATATTTGAAGACGTCTGCTCCCAAACTTAGGTAATATAAATCTACTACAATAGAATTTAGAGCAGGATCCTTTGGCACAGAGCGAGCATTAAGATTTTCCATTTGATGCTAAGCTTTTGCAAATGGGATTTTACAAGACCACTTGGTTAATAAGCATTTTCCCCAAGGGAATGATATTCACCTACCCACAAGTCAGACTCTATAATGGAATGGCTACTTCTGCCCCCATAATCCACACAGAATCAATCACATTTTAATCGAAATAAAATAAAGCAACTGATAGACCCATGCACCAATAAAGAAAGAACATCCAGGGCACCACAATTACTACAGGACAGTAATAAAAGGAATCCCCACATCCTTGACGAACCACCTTGGGCAGTTATTCTTCAGGTAACGCATTTCCTCTTACAACTACCTGTCTGGTCTCCATGCTAAAATTGATAAAAGGTGATCGCCTACTTTAAAACTGCACCTTAAGCATGTCTGCATACATGAGGCAAATTAAGCTTTACACTATGCTCAAGGCTATAAATGCATTTTTTCACAAGAATAATACTGCATAAGGAATACTTCTCCCATTTCCTGGAACAATGAGGCCTAGCCAACAATTGCAAACAATAAATAAACAAACCAAACACTTTACCACTTTAAACACTGTTTAGTCAGTTACTACATGTCTTTTTAGGTATCAAACACTTACCCTCATCTCCTGGTGGAATTTATGACTATAGACATTGCACTTAAAATTCCGAGAACTCAGCAGCAATTTTTTTTTTTTTACAGGACTCCTACAGACCCTCTGACCATGTCTCCAACCTTTTCACTAACAATAGTTCAATCACTTGATGCAAATAACATTCACTGAAAAGTTAGCCTATTTTTAAAAAACATAATTTGTCACTCATCCAGATCTACATTTTACACTTCTTCCTTCACTATAGAGACCTCCAAGACACATACAGCTTTCTATAACCATGGACATCTGAACTGTATGCAGCAATCCCTGTGCTGCTGCCACCATTGACCACAAAAGGCATACCTCCAAATCCAGACATTCCCATATGTGCATTTTCCATTCCGAATACATCAATTCTCAACCAAAAATGTATTTCCTCTGTCAAAATCTAAACAGTTATGCGTTCTTCTCGCCACCCTCTTCAGAGCTGTTCCTGTGTGTATGGGAAACCCTTGGTTCTCCCCATTTATTGATTTCTCCTCTCTCATCTGGTCCACAGAATTAATGATATATCCCTCACATGCTCCCCCTCTTATGAGGAATACAGCTGCTTCTCACTCACTCTGCTGCCCACCCCACCACCACTCCTCAGAACAATCAGTGGTACTTGAGCTGCTTTATCCCTTATCTCCTTCCCTCCTCCCTGCAGAAAGAAGTAATGGTTATCCAACCACACACAACTTGTCCAAGGAACATTTACATGTGCTCTGAGAGAAGAATGAGTGGGCTTTTCAGACTTCAATATAGAGGCAGGCTTCAAAAATTCTTATTGTCCAGAAGTTCTGGACAAGCAGAAGTGCAATGTACACTGGTGTTGGGTTTTTTGCTTTCTAGGTAAGGAAAACAAGAAACACAGTGGCTGACTGAAGGATATCAGTATAGCACTTGGCAAGGCTTTGTGCTGGGTTGAAAGGGCATGTAGCAAAAAGAACTGGGAGGGAGCAGAAGAAGAAGAGGTTCAGCAGACCTATAAAGCTCAACTGCCAGCCAGTCAGAGAGATGTAGTAACTCTTGAAGCAAAGGGGGTTAGGTGCCAAATGCACTACTCAGCATATCCGAGGCTGAAACACTGAACATGAGATCTGCTAGCGTCCTGATCACAAATACACAATAACTGAGGAAGCAAGCGACTGGGCTGGAGCTTTTCAACTACACTTGGATTATTAATTGTTTTTGCTAGACATTACAATGATGTTATAATCTCTCAACCAAGCCAGAGTAGCCTTTGTTGTAAAATAATATAATTTGATTACTTGCTGCTGTAAACACAGCTTGATGTCATTTTAGCACAGAAATGCCCTTAAGTTTGTCATGCTTTATTTCAGCTTTCCAAGATTAGCTGTGGCTGCCAGAGTCAGGCAGTTTAATTTGTAAATCAATCCTCAATTTCCACACAAATGGGTTTCAAATAGTTGGTGTAAAAATTACTTACACACAAACTTGGTCAATTTAAAGAAACACCTGAGGAGTGTCTGGAACACACGAGACCACCCTGTTAGGATTCTTGCATTTGAAAAAGAAATGTAAAACCATAACATACATAAAACTGACTCAGTAGAGAGCAAAGCTGAAGAATTCTAGGCCAAGTAAGTAAAAAGCGTTAAGTTACAAGATTGCATGTTAAAGGAACATGTGACACCCACAGGGAGACACTCCATGATTCAAAGGATGCTAGACATCCATGAAAACAAAAATGTACATTATTCTACCTTCTAATAAAAGAAATTCATCAATTTACATTACACATCCAACTGCCTGGATAGAGATTAGGGACCATTAAAATAAAACTTTGTACATTGTTCCAAAGGGGAGCTGTGTTAGTCTAGCTCAGCAAAACAAACAATGAGTACTGTGGGCACTTGCAAACTAACAAATTTATTGATCATATGAGCTTTCTGGGAGAAAATCCCACTTCATCAAATGCTTTGAAGATGGGACTGTCTGATGAAGTGGGATTTTCTCCCACAAAAGCTCACGCAATCAATAAATGTTAGTCTTTAAGCACCACAAGACTCCTTGTTTGTTTTGCTTTGTACATTGTTCCTCTCAATTCTGATGGCATTCTTGGAAGTTACCAAATTCACAGGCTGAATTAAAATTTCATACACTGTGACTAACTCTACTTTAATAGCTGTTCAACATGCAAGTCAAACGCCAACAGTGCACTTTACTGTTCCTCAAAACCAAAAGTGCATCTGCTACAATGAACAGAAGCATCAATATTAGCAATTTATTGGAAAAATAATATGAAGCAGTAATAACTGCTTACTACATTTTTAAAACAATGGTTCATAGGATATAGACTTTTGCTCTATAAATAGATACGACTTTTAAAAAGTTTTAAAATGTTTTCTTTCCTCCTGAATCCAACATTAAATGGCATGTATATTTTTTCATCATGTGATTTGTAAGGTTGGGGGGGGGTAAGAGAATGACGAAGAAAACAGAATTTTCTGATTTTATTTGTTGGCTGGGGAAACTGTTATTTCAGTTTAATTATTTAATGCTGTTGGTAGGCAACATTCATAATGTATGTTATTATTTAAGGCTGTTAGGTGGTTATTATTGTAGATATAATTATTGTTAGGCCACTGAGAACTTCTACACAAGCATGTTTTATTGTTGTTAAGCCTAAAGAAAAGTAAATAAGTATTATTGTAATCATTTACAAATTCTTATGCAATTTCTCATAACTTTGTATTGATACTCGTGACAATAATGTATCTCAATCTAGGAAAGTAGACCAAACAATTATAATTCATCTAAATCACAGAATGCTTATTAAGTTGTATTGTACATGAACAATAAAGCTCTGTTAAAAATCACATCTAGTCAAAGAAAACTTAAGTAACTGCAAAAGAGCAGTAAATTTAAGAAAAATAAAACAAAAATCAACCACTAAAATCAAGTCCTGGTTATTAAAATTGTTTAATTCATAACTTTGTTTCTTGGAAATAATTTGTTTCTTACCAAGATACTTTTTTCTTTTTAATAAATCGTGTTGATATCTAAAGAATGTTTTATTTTTAATCCACGTGCCTGCAATTTAAATAAATAAATAAACCACAGACATTGCCACCTCCAGACTGTTAACATGTCAGCAATATCCTTCTGAAGAATTCCATAACAAAAATTCTGAAGAATTCCATAACAAAAAACATAAGAAATTTTAAAAAATGAGTTTATTTGTACAAACTAATTCTATTGAAAACCCTTGAACAGCAAGAAGTTGTGAACAAATGAGGGGAAATGAATCCAGGAACTATTGTAAAAGGCACATCTAAATTCCATTAACTCTACCTTTTCTGCAGAATAGATTGCGAAATGTGCCACATATGTAAGTATGCCCTCCGCTATGCATATCAATATGTAGTTGGTAGCCATGCAGTCCATATTCTGAATCAATATCATCCAAGATAGGTTTATGAGGGGGCAGAATATGTTGTCTTAAATAAAATCAAGAGAATTGGGTGTGAAAAAAGCAAGTTAGTCTGGAAAGAAACACCAAGTAATTTCAGCAGAGATATTTTTAAAAGATTTGGAAAAGGACAAAGTCAAGCTGTTCTACCTTCCTACTTCATTTCTGAAACTCTAGCTTTACTATAGTTTACCATACTCATTACAAGGATTATTAAAATGCTGTAAAGACCAGCTAACTAAATTTACAACCAAATGCATCTGAAGTGTGTACATGCAAAACTTTAAAAGATGGCTTTGTTTGCCACATACACAGGCAAATTAACTCTGGATCTAACAGCCATCTGGGCCATCTGCTTTCCTCTAACAGCAGGCAGGGAGGGAAATATTCTGCCTGTGCCTGAACCCTAGTGGAATGAGCAGAGTACTAACTCACTGATGTGAAGTAAAATTTTCAGAAGCATGTAAGGAACGTAAGAACTGAGATCCCAATGAAGTTCAATGAGACTTGCACTTGACAAACTAAGTCATTGAAGCATATTTGAAATTTGTAGCCATATATATGACTGCTTCAGGGGAGTAAGAATAATTAGGTATTCTGTGTATGAAGATAATACCAAGGAAAGGGATGGAGAGGGTGGGAGACAGCAAGCATATCTATAACAGACAAGATGTTCCTTTAATCTAGGAGGAAAGGGTGTGGCGGGGGGGAAGCTCCTCTAGGAGGTCATTTGACATAGTAATCATTGTAACCATTATTTTGAATATTTATTATGCATCAGGTGAAGCTCAACCATAATGCTGCATTAATATATGGTGTTTATATAAAACACACTGGATGTTAATGCAACATTATGGTTGAGCTTCACTTATCACATGATAAATATTCAGAACAATAGTTACAATGATAATTGTGTTTACTGACCTCCTTGCACAGCTTTCTGAATAGATATCTGTTGATAAATACATTGATAGACATTTAAAGGACATAGTCTACTAGAAATCTAATAACTTATTGATAAGACTTAAAAGTAGATTCAGATTCCAAATTCAATTAGCCTGTCATTTTTTGTGGTTTTACAACAATTCTCTTTATTTTAATATGTTCCTCTTTCCTGTGGGTCTGTCACACATCAGGAGAAAGTGACTAAATAAACTGAATGGAAAAATGACAGAAAAATTTCTAAATCTCTTTCAGCTACAGTGAAAAATTTCAGATTTAAGTGTAATGAAGTTTACAGTGTCTCTTTAATGCATTACTTCATCACAGCATATTTTAGTATGAAAAATATAGCACATCTTAATATGAAAAATATTTTCTACATCATTTTGTAAGCCAGCCATTGCAACTTCCATGCACAACACAGTTTTTATTCTTGTTTAGAGGGAACTACAATTGCTACCAAATTTTCTTTACCACTAATTAATTTTAATTATAAATAAAGCTTTCGATTTGGAAAAAACCATCCCTAGCATCCATAGGCAAACAGAAACCAGCACTTACATTGTGGCAGAGCCCAAAGTGCTTCTCTCCAGAAGCTGATGAAGATGAAGACTGGCCATAACAAATGCAATTCCATTTCCTTTCTGAAAAGTTAATTACAATGAATGAATTTCTCACCTGGAAGTATTGTGCATTGAAGCCCAATGCTCAAATGCTTCTTCTTTTGCTGCTCCAAGATTACCACAGTGTATTAGTATAATTTTAATAATAGTTGTATGTCATAATGATAAGTGGGCCATTAGTCACAGAAAGTGCTACCATGCATATTGTCCCAACACAAGAACATATAAAGCACCCAGACAGGAGGATTCCATGCAGTATCAGAATCAATATATTAATCCTATTTTTCTACTTTATAATTAGCACTCTCAAAAATTAAGCAAAAAAATTTTTTTACTCAAACTAATGAAATCAGGCAAACTTAGATGATTAATAAACAGCTACAGCCACGGTCAAGGAGACTAGCTGAGGAGTAAGATGCTACTCAACATCATTCTAGTAACGGTAGGCCAAATGACTCCAACCAGGGAAGGATAAAATTAATGAAACTGTCACCTGGAAGAGCACTCTAAAGGGTTCCTCAATGGGTCTAAAGCACCATGTGCCCTGTAACACTGACAGTATGGTGAAAAGAAGAGATGATGATGTCTGGTGATCCAGCCAAAGTGGGAGGAAGCAAAAAGTAGCACTCTAAGAGAAATGCAGATCAAGGTCTGTCACTTGGAAAGAGCGGCCACATTTTGGGGAGAGATGACAGGCGCAATTTAAATGTGCCACTCTATCAATTAAAAAAAATCCTTGGCACTTCAGGAACTGGAAAATTAACTGTAAAATGTATATCTGCATGTCATGTTAAAAATATAGGTTTCTAACTATTTCAAAGCATAAATGAAGGTGTTGCAAAATTTAGTTTTGGCTAATCAGTGAGTAGAGGGTGCCTTGACTGTAGATTCGTATTAGGGTAAGGCAAATAATCAATTATCTGTGTGTGTGTGTGTCAGCGTATGCATGTGTGTGTGCATGAGTGTGTACTTTACAAAAAGGGAAGAAAAAAATAGGACAGATGGCAGAAACTATGCTTTTCAGGCTACCATAATGAACAAACATACTGACCTTCCAGAGTCCCACCAGGAGTCCTGGATTCAAAAGGAAAAGCTGAACAAGCATGTCAGAGCCAATCATTGTAGCGGTTTTAGTCAAGTTAGTAAGGCTGAATTCAGAAATTAGGGAACGTCGCCGAGGTCTTTGAAGAGACATAACAGAGTAAAGAAAGAAGTGAGTGAGTCCTCATTAATATGAAAGTTCAGCTACTTTTCATCTTCTCCCCGGACACCAACACAAATTAATCTGCAAAATCAACAAGAAGTCTGTGGCATTTTTAAAAGACTAACAAATTTATTTATCCCATGAGCTCTTGTGGGACAAAATCCCACTTTGTCAGATACTTTGAAAGTCTAACAAAGTGGGATTTTTATCCCACAAAAACTCATGTGATAAATTAATTTGTTAGTCTTTAAAAGTGTCACTAGACTCCCTGTTTGTTTTGCTGAACTAGACTAACATGGCCACCCCTTCAGAACTTATCAACAAATCAATCTGAAACTGTGCAGCCTGAGAAGCTCTAAAAGTGCAACTAGTGGCTTACTGCCTAGCGGGAAGAGAATCACCAACAAGAATATCTACCAAAATAATACAACTTCCACTGCACAGTTCAATAAAATAAACTGATATGCTCAGTAAATTTCTTAATTGTTGAAGGGGGTCCTTTATCAACAAATCTGTTTTATAAAGAAAAATGCCTATATAAACAAGGGAAACCATGGAATATTCATCAGTATGAAGCAGCCAACTTAGGAATCAGAATCAATACACTAATTAATACTGGAATGGAGAAGTTTTCTTGGCACAAGTGAAATTTGAACAGAAAGATCATTTACTAGTGAACATAGTTGGAATTTTCAAGTATTTTTGTATCCTACCACCAATCTGGGATCAAAAACTGGAGTAGATGTACAACGGTAATATCAATATTTGATACCACCTATTGGCACCTTGTTGACTAACAGGTGAACTCTTGCAGGAATGTAACTAGTGGCTCCTCAGTGTGTTCACAACTTCCCATCAGAGAAGATATCATTCTCTGCAAAAACTTGTATAAAGATCCATAATGCCACTCCTCACATGCTTTTGTGTTTGTTTTTGTTTTAAAAAATAGGATGCCATCAGCACAAGATTGCAGCTGCAAACACAACCCAATCACATCAATATGATTGTCATGCCCAATTCTTCATTCCTAGAATTTCAAAAACGTAATTTTTAGGATACAAGAGTAAAATGTCCTTTCACTGAAATTCAGATTCTGCAGGCTCAGTATCAGTCTTGTTGCTAACCAGTCTTTGTTAGCTGTCATGTTTTAGCATGGGAAAGCCTTTGCCATATGGAAACTTTAAGAGCATTATTTACTGCATACCATGAATTATCAGCAACAACAAATCAAATAAGATTAGCAACAAACATTGGGGGGTTGCATACTTAAATCTATTTTGTTAAAGTATCTACAAAGCAGAAATCACATTCTTGGTTTTAATTTTTTTTTTTTTTTTTTAACCATTACATTCAAGAGGCCCTAAAGAATTACTTTTTTCTGCTCTTATATATCATCTTACATTTTACCTTTATACAAGCTGTAACTCCTGGTACTTTACAATATTTAATAAAAAGAAAGTACTGAAATGAAAGTGTTATGATTATCCAGGAGAAAAACTGAAAGGTAGAATTAAAGCAGAAGAGGACATGATTTAAGAGAGGTTCTGAAATGACATTGGAAAGGTGTAGATGCCCTACTGTCCATATTTCTTATACTCACTCACTAGGGCATCCTTCTCAGCGGAACAGGTTGTCCATATGCCTTTTGTTGTTGACAAACTGTAACCCAACAAATACAGCACAAAACTAAGGGTGCAACCTATTTCCCTTTTGACCACCCCCACCCTCAATCCCATCTAACTATGACACAGACAGAAGTTTCTCCTTCATGAGGGAAGGATGCCAATAGACTTTTACAGCATTAATCCTAAACTACCGGCCAAGAAATATATTCCACAACCATTATTTAAAAAAGATGAGTAATTCAACCAGACCTGTTGATTAAATATAAAAGCATCTAATTCCCTCTCTCCCCCACCCCCCAGCAAGGAAATGAAAAGCCTGATTTTCTGATAGTCCTATAATTACTCAGGAAAACTTATTTTAAGAGAAAAGGAAACTAATGCAAAGACTTAAATACTGTATTTTTAATTATATGTAGTTACATAATAGTGGGGGACTTGATGGTATTGATTGCCCTATGAAAAAATAACAAATTTCACAAACAGGTACTTTTTATAGATTCAGAAGTTTAATTCTTTATAATTTGTTAACTGGAACACTCTTAAAATGTTGTTCTAGCAGAAGATCAGCAAGTTACACAAGAAAATCAAAATAAAAGTCAACATTTTACAATAAAAGGTAAAACACTATACCTTTTATATGTAGAAGGACTCCTTTTAATCACAATCAAACACTTGTCAATGGCTATGGCTAACAAACTAGAACTGAAGTTACTAGGGCACAAATAAACCACCTTTCCTAATAAACTAGATTGTGCAGGACAGACATATCTATATAGTCTCCACATACATGTATTTGTCTTATCATTCTTCTTAGACAATGGTACTAGACCAACATATTTGTGTTCTGGATCTTATGCACTACTCTACTGTGGCATGCAGTTTTACAACACTGCACATAAACATTTAAATTATTAACACACTGAAATCATTCCACATACACCAAAGAAATCCCTTCACAGATTTTTTTAAAAGAATGTATTTTTACTCATATGAGGTTCTCAAAACACATGTCTTCATTTTAAAAAAGAACAAGAAAGATTTCCTAGGATAGACTCAGGTAGACTAAATATAATTCACTGGCTGAGTCAATTTTAGGTAAGATAATTTCAACACTGACACTTCCAACAATATTTAATTATAGAAAGAACACTATAAACTCACCCATTCTTGGTGGGAACCTTGCATTGGTCAAGAAGCAATGGTGTCACTCCACATAATTGCAGGATTGACAAGTTGTCTAAACATGGCCAGTTCGTACCATCCCAAAATATAGTAATAGATGTATCATTAAAAGAGATGTCCACCTGCTCCATTACGTGTTCCTTCCCATTTCTGTCCTTCAGGACAATCACCCAATTCAAACTATATGCTCTGTTATTGAGGGATTAAAAAAAAAAAAAAAAAAGTTTTCAAAACTGCCTGTCAGAAGTGACAAGGATGATGTATGGAACTTTAGAAATTCAGTCAGCAATGTGCCTGGGGATTCCTTGGAGAAGAACATATTTACTTCCTATTACTTTCAATAGGAATAACCAAGGTAATTTCTCTAAAGTGGCTACTGCCCTGCAGGCAAAACTTAAAGTTGACAAAAAAAAAAAAAAAAAAAAGCAGCGAGATTTCACTTTTATTTTCATTAAGGTTTATCTTGTGACTGAATCACATTAAATCAGAAAGTGATTGCATCTCCCCCTCATGGTCTGAATTAGCATCTCTATTTCCCCATACACGGATATGATACAGAACCGCTATAACAACATTTTGAATATAGCTTGGGAGCAAATACACCTTATGACAAAACCTGACTTACTTGATGGCTTCTTTGGTTTTAAGTGGAAGGCCAGTGTAAGGGTTTATAGGTTTCAGAAGCTGAATTATTTTAGTTTTGCTAGCTGCTATTTGTTTCATGATATATTCCTTCTTCCAGTATCCTGATTCTCTGTCCTGTCCTGTAGCATGGCTTAGTAAGACAGCTGTTCTTCCAGCAGACTTAGTTTTCCAATTTGTTCTTTTAGGTGGAAAAAAACTGGAGTAAATTTTGAACCAGGTCACACTGGAAAAAACATTCAAGAGACAAGCAAAGTGAACCCCACAAAGAGTTATTGCCAGTGACAGTAAAGGCCCACCAGCAGCAAAACTGAAATACACAGGTGCAAGTGGCCCTCAAGTACAACTGAGAATGTTATTCGGAAAAATCATATTATCCAACTTTAAGAAAATGTTGGATTTTTTTTTAGGTGGATTAAGGGAATATCAATCATTTATAGGAAGTCCCAACATCTAGGTTTTGCCTCAGTGGCCGATGTCCTTCTGTATTAATAATTTCCCCTTCTTTTAGCTTATCATTAAACTGCCCATTCTGTATTAGTGCCAATATGCTAGAATTTAGACTGCTTTGATAAAAAGTCACATAATGAGAACCAAAAGGGCATTTATACACTTCTTGATATTTTTGTTGTATACAATGTTTTATCTGACATCATATTAAATGGGATACATCCTACTTGGTATGCAGTGCCTTCTCTGTCAACTCTCACTGACATCAGAAGATATATGAACAAAGCCTGAGTAAGCACACCATAATAATAATCAGCAGGGAGACACAAAAGTTCCATTTGGGTTGCATTCCCCCACTTATCCTCAGCCAGGCAAATGGCAGGGCAGTTGCCTGTTAGAAACCAGAAGGCTGCTTTAAGTTGTGCTAGCTAGCAATGTCCGTCCAGTAGCTAGAACATAGGAGGGATGCCCTGGGCATGCCCTTTTTGTCCCAAGCCACATGCCTTGCACCATGGCTAGGAGAAGGTGGCATCCAAGCTGCTAGAGTGGCTCCACATCACCCAAGAGAAGTCATTTTTCCACATCAAGTATGTTTTCTAGTTAATCTAACTAGGCTATCTAGTTAAACCCCACCATACTCCAGTAAGATAGCTAAGTATCACTATTAAGTATGAGGGAGATGAGCCAATAAGTTTAAAAGATTTGCCTGATGTCTCAAAAAAGTCAGTTTCTGGGTCAGAATACAAACTCAGGAATTCCCAGTCTGTAGTCTTGGGCTGCAGCACTAGATCACTTCTCTCCCTCTTTCAACCTCATGCATTTTCTTATTCTTTCCCTGTGAGGCTCTCTTTTCCTTATTAAAACATGTTAAAATTTCATACCTATTAGAGACAGGTGGGTGGAGGGAGATGACGGGCACAGATAATCCTGTCCTAACTTTAATGAAAACAAAATTAAGCCAACACAGTACTTTTGAAAATCTCACTGGCAGTATCCACCCCAAAAGGGTCAGAGATACCAAGCAGGCAGCAGACTAGTCAGTCATAAAACATTTTAACTCTCTTGCTCTGACACAGACACTCATGTCTGAAAAACTTAGTGTTCAGACACATAAGCTGCTGCTATTGTGCCACCCATAAGAGAAACTCATCTAGGGACACTAAAAAGGATCACATTCCCATTTCAGAATACTGCGTTCTCCAACAACCCCAAATAACTGCATGATGAAGAATGCTGTGTGTAATCAACGTTGCCATTTATCCTTTGAATACAATTTGATATGCAGGATGTACTACCAAAGTACCAATAACACAATCCATGTTAACTATACCAAAGACACACTATGGTGTTTTATTTATCACTCAGAAATTAGTCTCATCACAGGATTTTCACACCCACAGGCCAGCCAGGTCCTCCTTATCAGTTTTTGCTTTTTCCAGATGAAAACAGCGTTAACCAGTTCAAGTATGTTTCTCTAAGTCTTTTTCCATAAAACATTCAGGGCTTAGATGGCTCCCGGACTGACCTGGGTCCAGAAGAACAGCATGTCTCTCTCTTTTTCCAATGCCCTCTGTGACTTATATTCTCTACACACTGGTACCATCATGAGTACATTATTCCTTCTGTAGGAGCTTCTCTGGGAAATCAACATTAGTCTGATGTTTCTAACTCATGTAAGATTTATGTGAAACTTCTTTTCATCACTTTGAGCTGAGACTGTGTAAGGCACACAGACTGGGATGCTGGTGTTTTTTAGGTTACACTTGGGAACTGCAAAGAGGCACCCAATAAGAGAAGATCCTACCACCAACAGCCCCAGCTTTCAAGGTCCCCTGCCCCAACAATTTTACTGCAAATTCTGGTTTGTAAAAAGATGTTCAGGATGGAGAACTTAGGCTTCTTTTCAGAGAAAATCCCAGAAGCAGATAAAGAGGTGAAGATACTTAGCTCTGGACACTATGCTAGGAAGGGAGATGGTATTCTCAGAAAAGTTAGAAACATCCCCAAGATGCCTAATACAACAGTTACCAACCTGGTAGGCTGACCTT
Source organism: Podocnemis expansa (assembly GCA_007922195.1). Taxonomy (NCBI): domain Eukaryota; kingdom Metazoa; phylum Chordata; order Testudines; family Podocnemididae; genus Podocnemis; species Podocnemis expansa. The sequence goes on from ML682005.1 coordinate 35,436,680, forward strand.
GCAAAAAGGAGGCAGGCACCAGACTAAGCTACTGCAACCTCTCCTACTGGCAGTAGCTGCACTCATTCACAGTGTGAACAGAAGGAAGTGTCTGAGAAAAGGCAAAGGAATTATTACAAGTCACAAGTTCCCTAAACCAGGGTTTCCCCCTTATATTTATGTGGTCTGCATGATATGATCATGTTTAAAATTGAAATTAAATCTGAGGCTACTTACAAAGTATATTTGTAGCTCTCATGGTTATAGAGCAATTCTACATATATAAACCAAACAATCAATGCAATGATGCCTGCCCGCATCTGCGGACAGTAACTCAGAGCTGTGGACTTCCATGACTACTTAATCTTACTGGAGTGTCAGCTCCAAAGCCCATTGATGACATTTCACTATCAACATGAACAATTTCAGTGTACATCATTTTAGAGGACAATGGAAAATTGGGGTGGGAGAAACTGGACAGAGGGCCTACCAAGAAGCAGAGTCTCTTTCTACAGTATGCTAAACACAATAAGGGGACTGAAAAAAATGATACCTAAACTTTTTAATTACTACAAACAGGTAGGCCTCTCTACTTGATCCACCTGTAAAGCTCCCAGTAGGAGATCTATGTATGAAGTCTTTAATTTATACTCTGACCCATGGACTACAATGAAACAAGGAACTTAGCTCTATGAACTGATAAACAGAAAAAGGGTTACTGCTGTGTGTTTTTTCCTTCTGTTTTGATCAAAAATAAATTCACTGCACTGTGACATAATGGCAGCAGCTAAAACCACCAACAGAACTGGCTTCCTATGCAACTCCTCCTGCAATAAAGCAGGAGAAAAACTGTGATGAAAAAACAGAAACCTGAAAGGAAGGTATGAAAATCCCATGATGTTACAGTCTATAACAGACTGTGAGAAGGAATCCCAGCAGCTTGTGCTAGTTTATCTAAATCAGAAAGAAAAAGTATAAGTAATACATGCAAGTGGATAAGTTTTCAAAACAGCAAGCTTGGCTTTAGCCACATAAGTCCCATTTACTTTAATGGAACTCACACAGCTAAAATCCCATGCAATATATTGAAAATTTACCATACGCACTGCAATACAACAGAAAAATAGCTGGTGGGTAGTTCCATCTGTTCCCTGGCATCCATGAAACTAAATTTAAAAGATTGCTATAACTCAGGTTATCATGACTGGTTGGAGAATAAGATTCTGTTTCCCAGAAGCTGAAAGTGAACAAAAGGGGAATGAATCACTTGTTGATTAGCTGTTCATTCCTTCTGAAGCACCTGGCACTGGCTGATGTCAGAAGACCAGATACCGAGCAAGATGGACCACTGGTCTTACCCAATATAGCTATTCTTAAAGTCTTGTGTACTATATGTTTCCCCCTCTTCCTTACTTGTCATTAGCCAGATGATAGAAGTGTTTATTCACACAACCAATACACAACAGGGATACAGCATCCAAATAAGAAAATATCTTCAGCAATATTTCTGATGGCACACTGAAAACAAAGAGAAAAGGAAAATATTACTGGACTTATGGGGAAACTACAGAGTTGACAAGTTGCTAAAACCTTTAACCCCTAAGTACAGGAAAATGAACTGAAAAGAGAGAGTCTACCATTTCATAAATCCACATGTCAAAACTGTCTTTGTAAAACACCATGTTCTCACCTCAAGAGTTAACCTGCAGCCAGATCAATTTTGATTTGTTGCTCTGATGTAAAGCTTTAGCTTAGCACACTTCACAACATCCCATTCAAGTGGCACAAGATGTCAACTGCAAGCTTAGCTCCTCAAGCTTTCATGAGGTCTTCTTGGGTTTTTTATTTTTTTTGTTTTTGTTTTTTTTAAAGCTTTAAACCAATTTGATTTTGAAAAGTAACAGAGAAGTCATTCAAATTATGTAAAATTATACAGTTCACCCACCCTCACCCTTCAAGGTTCAGAGTCTTTTTCACATCACAGTTCCACAGTCAGTCACCACCAACATGCAAATTGCAGAGAATCTTTAATTTTTTACATTTGGTAAAAAAATAAAAACATATTAACTAAATTTTATTAAAAGTATCAGTCTCTTTTATTGAGTAAGGGCTAGCCATCCCAGTAGTTACCTGGGGTCCCAATGCCAACTTCATACCTAATAAGTTACAAAAAGAGCTAAAAATGTATCAGGTTAATTCCTCTGCTCTAGAGTCCCACCCACCAGCCTGGGATTTTATAAGCTACATTCTCTCATTTTTTTATAAAAATGCTTTTCCTCCTCCTTGTTGCTGTGTGAAAGAACCACATGGTGACAAAATAATTAATGAAACAAGTAAAATGATTGCATGCAAAGTGCTATCAAATGTACAAAGTACTCAAACTCAGAAGTTTCTCTACCCTTCCAGTTATGATGATCTCAGCTGTTACCTGCCACTAAAGTAGACATAAGATTTTTCAGAAAGAATTATGATTTTTATGTTCAGAGTGTCGCCTTAACATTACCAGGCCCAGTGGTACAGTTCTGTTTTCCAAAGCTGTTCTGAAGGAAGATGCCACCCATTCAAAGCACTCCATCATTCTAAAATTCATTGTGCTAAATACGCTTCTTACCACAAAAGTATTTAAAAGTTTAAGTCCAAAATGCCATTTATTTAACTAACACTAACAACCTTGATTTTAAGATGCAATACAGTTACTTGATCAAGGGCATGTGATTGCACACCAGTAACTGAGGAACTAACAAGGCCTGAAGAACCTTTATTAAGAGCGAAAAGGCATGAGAAAGGACCCAGCTCAATACCCAGGGCCCAATCTAAGGTTGCAAGCGAGGCTGGTAAAAAAAAAAAAAAAAAAAAACCAACACTCTTTTCACTTTTTTACTCAGAATATTTTATACAGAAGCCAAGAAATACAAATACAGAACCTCAGTAGGCTATCCTTAAATGTTAGATTATCTCAGGGCAGAACAGCTCTTTAAAATTTGATTATCACTTTGAAGCCACAGACATACTCACTTCTCAATGCACAGGGAAGATTTTGATTTCACAGTAGTCTTCTGATATTGCCTGTGAATGCAAACATTTTGGGTTTCAGATAGTTTCACGCACTTTGTAACGCAGACTCTTGACTTCTACAGATAAAATGATAAAACTGTTAATGCAAAAATGAGAGTTCTGTGGCACCATAAAGACTAACAGATTTTTTCAGGCAAAGCTGTTAATAATTACATGATCATTAACTGAGAGGAAAAAAAATAAAAACATGTTCAGTGATACAGCAACGTTCACTATACCTTCCAATAGAAATAGGATTCATAAAGGATTAATGTTATACTGTCAGTGTTTCACTTCATCACCGTGACTTCTGTAATATGAAATACTTCAGCTGATGGGAGGAAATGGGGCTGGAACAGACAGCCCTTGCAATGACCACTCATGTCAATCTCTACTAGTACTCAGAGATGAATGGTGCCATGACAACACCAAATCAGTTTTACCAACGAAATAAATCCATTCCTCTCAAAACAAAAAGCAATTCCACGATGGCCAGCATAATAATACATCAGAAGTGTTTCTGCTAAGTATTCAAGTTTCTCAAAACGTAAAGAGGTTTAACACCAAGACATAAAACACTTTTGTTGACCCACCTAATTCTGGTATGTTCATAAAAATATTAGCATAACTTATGCTTTGAATGTGTCAGAAGCCAAGAAAAATTTCTCAAAGCTACAAATCTGAATCATATCTAAAATGTGCAAATATATTCTTAACTCAGATCTGCTTTTGTGTAGTGTAAATTCTGCAGACACAGGAGCACTACATCACTGAACAGGTGGATTTTGCTGTTGGGGGTTTTATGTATTTATTTTTAACATATGCTTGAAGCTTATTACAAATGGTCATTTCTTCCTGCAAAACAAAAAGGAACATAAGAATGACCATACTGGGTCACTGCAATGGTCCATCCAGCACAGTATCTTGTCTTTTGACAGTGGCCAATACTGAGTGCTTCAGTGACAATGAACAGAATAGGTAACCACCAACTGATACATCCCATGTCATCCATTTCCAGCTACTGGCAAAATTCAGAGCATGGTTTTCGATCCCTGCCCATCCTGGCTAACAGCCATTGATAAACCTATCCTCTATAAACTTATCTAGTTCTTTTTTGAACCACATTATAATCTTGGCCTTCACAACATCCTCTGGAAATGCATTCCAAAGCTTGAATGTGTGTTGTGTAAAGAAAAACTTCCTTTTGTTCATTTTAAACCTGCTGCCCATTAATTTCATATGATGACCACTAGCTTCTATGTTATGAATAAATTAACACTTTCTGATTTACTTTTCTCCACTCACTCACAATTTTATAGACCTATATCATACTGCTCCCAAGTCATTTCTGTTCCAAGCTGAGATGTCCTAATCTTATTAATTTCTGCTAATATTGAAGCTGTGCCATATCCCTGCTCATTTTTGTTGACTTTTTCTAAACCTCTTCTAATTCCAGTATACCTTTTTTGAGATGGGGCAACCACATCTTCATGCAGTATTTAAGATGTGGGAGTACCATGGATTTATCAAGAGGCAAAATGATATTTTCTGTCTTATTATCTATCCCCTTCCTAATGATTACCAACATTCCACTGCCTTTTTAGATTACCACGGCACACTGAGTGCACGTTTTCAGACAACTATCCACAATGATGCCAAGATCTCTTTTTCAAATGGTAACAGCTAATTTAGACAGCATCATATTATATGTATTCTTGGGATTATATTTCCCAATGTGCATTTCCTTGCATTTATCAGCATTGAAGTTGATCTGCCATTTTGTTCCCCAGTCATCCATTTTTGTGAAATCCTTCTGTAACTCTTCATGGTTTGCTTTGGACTTAACTAGATTAAGAAGTTTTGTATCATATGTAAATTTTGGCATCTCACTGGTTGCCCTTTTTCCAGATTATCCATCATCCTTGTTGAAAAGTACTAGTCACAATAAAGACCTCTGGGGAGACACCACTATTTACCTATCTCCAGTCTGAAAACTGACAATTCATTCATACCCTTTGCTTCCTATCTTTTAACCACTTGTTGATCCAGGAAAGGATCTTCCCCCTGATGCCAAGCCATCTTACTTTGTTTAAGAGCCTTTGGTGAAGGACATTTTCAAAGGCTTTCTGAAAATCTAATTATACTATTGCCACTGGAACACCCTTGTCCACATGCTTGTTGACTCCCATAAAATATTCTAGTAGATTGATTTCCTTTTGTAAATATCATGTTGACTCTTCTCCTTCAAATCACATTCATCAATGTTTTTCCTAATTCTGTTCTTTACTACAGTTTCAACCAATTTGCTTGGTACTCAAGTTAGGCTTGCCTATCTGTAATTGTCAGGCTCTCCTCAGGAGACTCTTAAAAGTTGGCATCACATTAACTGTCCTCCAGTCATCTGGTTCAGAGGCTGATTTAAGTAAGACTGTATTCCACAGTTAGTAGTTCTGTAATGTTATACGAGTTCCTTCACAACTCTTAGGTGAACACCATCTGGTCCTGGTGACGTATTACAGTTTAATTTAATTATGTTGTACCAAACCCTCCCGTGACATCTCAATCTGGAACAGTTCTTCAGATCTGTCCACTAAGAAGAATGGCTCAGGTTTGGGAATCTACATCACATACTCAACCATGAAGACTGATGCATAGAATTCATTTAGTTTCTCTACAATGGTCTTATCTTCTGAGTGCTTCCTTAGCATCTCAAGTGACCAGCAGCCCCATTGGTTGTTTAGTAGGCTTCTTGCTTCTGATGTACAAAAACAAATTTTGCTGTTTTTTTTTGAGTGTTTGGCTAGCTGTTCTTCAAATTCTTTTTTGGCATTCCTAATTATATGTTTACATTTCACTTGTCAGAGTATATTCTCCTTTCTATTTTCCTCAGTAGGATTTACATTCGACTCTTGAAAGGACATCTTTCTGACTCTGCTTTTTTTCAGTTTGATGTTTAGCCACAAAGGACTTTTTTGGTCCTCTTACTATGGTTTTTAATTTAAATTGAATCTTTATTATGGTATCTATAAAAAGTTTCCATACAGGCTGCAGAGATTTCATTTTTGGCACTGTACTTTTAATTTCCTCAATTTTATGTAGTTCCTATTTCAGAAAGAAAATATTACTATGGTGGTCTGCTTTTGTGCCCCCCACCAGGTGTTAAATTGTACGTTATGGTCACTAATGCCAAGTGGTTTATCTATATTCATCTCTTGGCCTACTAGTGCCAACTTCAAATAAAGCCACCTATCTTACCCGCCACACATTATACACCAAAGTTTCCAAACCAGTAAATTTATTTGAAATCATCTATATATTCAGAATATCCTTAATTATCAATAAAACACACAAAAGCACTAGAAGAAATAAAAGACTGCATAGATGAGGCCTTAGAAAGCTAATTAGACACTAGCAAGTAAGTGCCCATTGTTTACATAATACTACAGAGTAAATTTTCCTATATTCTCCCTTTGACCATGCTCCAGAATTTGATTTGCCAGCTGGCACTCAAATATCTGGTCAATTCAGTTCCATGTTTCTAGGCAAGCAGCTGATGCTGGGGATGCTAAAAAAATAAATCTAATTTGGATGAACATAGGTCAGCAGAAGATTTAATACACAAAAGGTCCAAAATAAAGAACAGTTTATGTTTCTGAAGAAGAAGTAAAACTTGGATAAGGAGCAAAATTTAACTTAAATGTCATTTTTACTGGGCTAGTTTCACAAATTACTATCCCATTATAGTAGAAATCACTAAGGTCCTATTGGGCACCATTAGAAGCATATTTCTATCTGATCTAGAAGCCATACACTGCACACTTCAGAAGGAAATATTCTAACAAACCAGCACAATCAGTAATAACACTTCTAAGGACATGCCTACATGGCTGGCAGCATTTTCAGCAGTGCAGGATCAATTCTGTGAGATCAGTTGCCAGCAGTGAAAACCCACTCATTTGATCCCGGAAGTGACCTTTGATAGATGCCATTAATCTACTCAAGCAAGAAGAGTAATGCTGAATTAACCAGATGGCATTTCCTGTTAGAGCAGTAAAGTGGGGATACTGCAGTAAGTAGAAGTTAAGCTGATGGTTGATATGCAAGCTACTGTAGGTAGTTTTTGTATGTACCATCAACTGGGTCATCAAAATCCACCAGTAGTGTGGACCAAGCCTAAGCATATGTCAGATATAATCCTGAGGGTTAGATGTATGCTTGACTATGTCTACTATTGTTAATAGGCAATTTTGGATCACAGATGACATTTTGGACTGTGAAAGAGAAATACGTCTCTTTGCATTTTCCAGTGCAGCTGCTCAGCAACTTGAAACACAGAACTTCACCTTTAACAGCTTAAAGAGAACACTAATCTTTTGATGTGCACAGGTTAGCAATACAGCTGTCTAAAGAAAGGGATGAAATTATATCATCTTGGATGAAGCAATGTCATTAAGATGTCTGGATTCTGAGGGAGGTTTTCAAAAATCCTCTAGGGATTTAGGAATGTAAGTCCTTTTAAAGTCACTGGGATTTGTGTTCCAAACAGCACGCTGGCACTCCGCAGTGGCATTCAGGGGTCCCTGAAGCTTGTTTTTCCTTCCTCAGGGGGTCCCCAGCCTTACAAAGGTTAGGAACCCCTGTTCTAGAGCACTCTCATGATAAAATAGACTACGCTGGCCCACCCACATAAAATCTGAATGCCAGATGTTAACCCCCCACCATACCTACTTTCTTTAAAAGCATCATATAACATTATATTAAGAGGCTCTAGCTCAAATGCATAACAGCCTCAATGGATGAATGTTCAGTTTGGTACACAGTTTTGTAGCTGTATTTTTACCTCAATAACCTGAGGTATATGTAAAGCGGAAACCACCTTTTCTTAGAGGAGGAATAATCTGGTCCATTTCAAAGAATGTAACAAGTTGTAATTAAAGCTGTGACAATATTGATTTTGTTTCCAAATTTTAAAATATATCTAGTCATAAACAATGACTAATAAATTAAATGGCTATTCCTTATGTCATCTGATAATCTCAAGTGCATTACAAAGGGGGATATTACTAGCCCTATTTTACACATGGAAAAACTGAGGCTAAGAAAATAATGGCCGAGAAACTTGCTCAAGGTTCCACATCAGAAGGGCTGAGAAGAGAAAACAGGTCTTCTGACCACGCTACCAGGCTCACATTTCTCAAACCATTACAAGCTGAACTCCACCACAGAAAACCAAAACATGACACATCCCCACACATGCTAGTAAAGGTTTAGTTAGCTTAATTTCTATGCCCTGCTGATTAGTCCTTTGCATGCACACTCTCACTTGTATCCACAACACTTTGGAATTGCCAGTGAAGATACTTCCTTCCTCTTCTTTTTAACATTGCTTTCATGAGCACTGAAATAATTAAGAATGCTATTAACTAGTTATTACTTAGTCCTGCCTTGTGTGTACGGGACTGGACTAGATGACCTACTAAGGTCCCTTTCAGTCCTACACTTCTATGATTCTATCATTAGAGTATCATCATGGGCATTCACAGTTAACACTCGTTGAAATGAATGACCCAGTTCACTTCTCAGAACTATTGTTTCAAGATCAATGAAAGTTTGTGTTTTCATCAACCACCATCATTCCTTATTTCTGAAGGTTTTCTTCACAAGCATAATGGCTAGAGAGACCTCCTTTTTCTTTCCTTCTTTTTTAAATGAAAGCTGATGCCCTGGAGAACAACTGTGAAATTTGTTCACATGCCATAGCTAGTCCTTTGTATCCAAGAGAGCTGTGCCTCAAATTTCAGGGAAACCTGCACTAGACCATGCCTTTTCCGTACCATTAGATCTGATCCCCTTCTGTGAAGCACTCTTGAATTTACGGCATTCCAAATGTCAAAAGCTAGAGTGAAACCAGCATGCTTTCAGTCAGTTCAATTTACTTCTCTTATTTCTTTTCTTATCATTCAAATGAGCAGATGCAGAAGAATGCCAGGCTACTGCACTAGTGTTCTATCAGCACATCCTGGCAACTGATATTTATGAGGACCAACAGCTGCCAGAATCAATTGTCCTAAAGATGCAAGATGGTGGGGGTGGAGAAAGGAGGAAAAAATATCTCCTCTGCTTACGAGGTGTTTTAGACAGGTAGACTATACCCCAGTCCTAACGGATGATCGACATATAAACCTAGGATTTTCAAAGGAGCCTAAGGGATTAGGCATGCAGCTCCCTTAGAACGTTAACAAAGCAGGGCATCTAACTTTCTTAGGTTCCTTTGAAAGCTTCACACTTAAGCAATGCCGAAACAGCCAGGTGAACACCCAAGGACGTTGCAAGCTGTGTGACAGTTACTTCACAATCTGTACAATCATTTCACCCTAGCATACTCTCCAGAATTTGCCAGATAAATGTGTTACTTCACAGAAGCTTGTAGTCCATTTTTAGTCCCTCATAGTTCATTAAGCTGTGTCCACCACACTGCCATAGACTATCATAATCACATGTCCAGCTGCTCTCCAGATCCAGCTAATTTCTCTCTGCAGAGAATGAGGAGTGTCAGAACTGACTCCGCCCAGCCTTAGGAGGCTATTCCCGCCTTCCTCATCTTAGCGATCATGCACTTGGTTGAATTTAGCAACCCTCAATTTTATAAATGTCACAGAAAGCATGCAATATCTTTGTAAAGTTACAGCTTCCTGACAATGAACTTTGGATTCTAAGTGAATGTTGGATTCAGGATTAGAGATTAATTTTGGAGATTCAACTATTCGATGATTAGAGCTTACCTACACTAGAAATGGGGAAGGAATGGGTAACAGTTTCTCTGTTAGCATACTTACGGGAAATCCTGTTTAACTTCCACTTACTATTTCTTTGTTTCCCACACTTTCTTTGGTAAATACCAATTAAGCTTCTATTTCCTCAGATTTCTCTTTCCCCATTCTTTTCTTGCACAGTTCATTCAATAATGCCACAATTTATCTTTTGCAACAAATTTCATGGGGATGGATTCTGATGACCAGACTGTGGCACTACTAAATGGATCAGGCCAAGCAAAAAGACGACTTTAAGAAAAGCAATAATGAAGAAATCTAATGGAATTCTGGTCAGGTATGAATTCTCTTTAAAATTTGCTGAAGAGTGCCATCAGAAGTTCCATCATCATCAGAATTATCAAGAGACAGAAAAAAATATGTAACACAATATACCCATTCCGCTACCAACACAGACCCAAAAGGTGCTCCCTATCCAGCACAGCAACACAATCCTAACCAGTTCTCAATTAGTAACTTTACACGTTTAATTAAAAAGTGAAAATAAGATTGGCCCAGGAACAAGTTTTGCAATAGGAGAATATAATAATACAATCCAAGGGCATCAAGAATGATGTATTTAACAGTCACAGGAATAGACTGATTCAACCAAGGTGTTTTAATTCATTGTAAATAGTCTCCATTAGAATAACCCTCAACTGTCACAGTCTTCCTCTGAATATTTACCTTTCAGATACATAGTATTTTCTATTTCTGTTTTCCTAGTTAAACAAGTAGCTTATACCGTCCTATTTTATGTTATACAGTATTTTCAGCAAATGATATAGAATATACATTGCCAAATTCCAAAAGGACAGCTGTGTTAGTCAAGCCCACCAAAAAAAGGAAGGAGTCCTGTGGCACTTAAAGACTGAGAAATTTATTAATCACATTGCGGTCAAGTTATTATTGCTGTCTAAACCTTAGCCTTTATATTTCCAGACTGTCATTTTAACTGTGCAACTTTACCACTGCATAACAAGTTCAATGCAGTTTTAGCATTTTTTTTTCCAAAAAATGTTATTGACTTTTAGTCTTAATTTAATTTCAAGGCTACCTGACAAATGTCACTTACACATTTACCGGACCTCTCATTCTTTCACTCTTACCAGATGAAATAAGCAATGATGCAAAAGTGAAACGCTACAAGAACCTACTTTCAGGCCTTCAGCATAGGTGGTCCCCCCAATCCCCTTTCTGGATGTCCTGCCTCCTACCTACCTAAGGGTATGTCTATGTTGATGGTGACAAATTTGCTGCTGTCAGTTTGGGCTTCCGGGAGCAGATCGCAGCAAGCATGAACTCATTGCACCACCCCCAGAAGCTGACCACAGAAGTCCTGGGGGGTCAAAGAGCACAGGAGAACGCCAAGCACAAGCAGTCTGTGGTCAGCTTTCCCCTAATGTGTAACGGCAGCTTAGAAAGTTGCTGCCATTTACAAGGAATTTTGCGTTCCTTGTGTAAACAGTGATCGACTGCTGCCAAAAAAGTGTAGACGAAGGCTAGGAATGTGACATAACATTAAATACTCAACTACTAATAAAATATTAATTTACAAGTATCACCAAGACAACATACAAGAGGCAACAATAAACAAAAAACAAATGTTAAGATAGCCACCAATCCATAATAGCAACCCTATTAGAGAGACACAAGGGGGGGGGATTCAAATAAGAGGCATTTAGTGGAACTATTTTGACTATATGCACCAATAACGTGGTTATGTAAACAGCCATGCTAGGACCATAATCCAGCTTGCACTGTGTGTCAAAGTGAGGTGAACCACTGTGTGCAAAAGACAAAGACTGTTTACTCTGCAGAGTATTACTTCATTAAATAATTATTCACAACACACGTGAGAAGTTGGGCTGGAGAGGAGAAAGCAGTAAGGGGTGGTATGAGCTGTGACAGCTGAGCGTAAGTCCAGTTATTATTCTGGAAGCTGTCTTGAGGGGTGCAGTGAACAGGGTACCAAAGCAGACCAGGAGTTTGGCAGTAATGTGTGGCTGGAGTTTGGGGAAGGGCATGTAAAGTGGTTCTGTACTGGCTGCAAGAGGGGCTGCAGAAGGAGGAGGCAAACGTGCATGGATTCAATCTGCAGAATTATGAGAGACTTTAGCAACTGTGATTGCTCCTCCATGGCTTCTGTCTTGCGCTCATAACCTGCTATTCTTTCCATCCTCTCCTGCCTATCTATTTTCTGATTTTTTGATACTGTGTGTCTCCATGCCATTTTTTCTTCCACCTCTGAGGACTGGAGGAGGTCTTGGAACATCTCTATGATTCTTGTTGGTCATTTTCTCATCAGCTGCAGGCAGCTGGCAGGTGTGGGTGGGGGGAGTTCCCCTCAAAGGCATATCTGTAGAAGCACTACAAACAAATGAACAGAAGCACAACTGCAAGTGTAATAACATTAATTCATTACCATAAAATGCATCCTTTTCTCACTGTCCACTAGCAAATTCACGGCCTGATGATCAACCGGGTCATGGAGAGTTGTGTCCAGGGAAGGGGGCACTCAAACTGGGAGAAATGTTCTAGGAGGTTGTTTGGGGTATTGATGGTGATAGATGGTGACCTAATTTCAAATTACGTCACTGTTTTCCATGGGCAGCAGCCATAGAAGCTGATATCTCACTCCAGATAGTGAGCAGTATGCATCTCTTCCATATAAGCATCTTCAGAACAGGTTGCTCTTCTGCTTGCCTGTGTACCGCTCTGGTCCCTGCACAAGTGATCACTGACTGGTATGGAAAAGTTTCTTGTAAGGAGGAAAGTAATAAAGCAGTTCTGTCAAGGAATTCCTGACAGAAGACTGGCAAGTACCTCCAGGAAAGTTTCCTAGAGCACTCTTGGATTCCCATGAAATCTTGATGTACAGCAAAACATTTTTCCACAGCACTGGACAAGCAAACAGGGAGCGGGAAGCACATCCCAACACAGCCACTCTTGTGCATTCCTTCAATCAGCTCTATAATGCAAAAAAAAAAAAAAAAAAAAAGAGCAAAGGACAGCTGTACCTCATGTAACCAAGCAGCATACACTCAAAAAATCACCCAAGCTCACTTCTCCAACATCCTGTATGCCAGATCTGGAGGGCTAGAACCTGCCTGAATCCTCCTAGGCAAAGAAGAGGTTCTGGCTCCCCATGCCAGCAAATGGCCTGGTCCCCTGCTAGATACTGTCCTCCAACTCAACCTCTTAAGTCCACAGCTTCCTCATCAGACTTGACTGATTTCCAATGCCTCCGGGCCTGCAGAGGTATCAATGTGTCTCTCGGAGGTGGGGGTCACCACTGAGGATGGCTTCCAGCTCCTTAGAGAAACAGCACATCTTTGACTCTGTACGTGACAGACTTCCTAGCCTTTCAGTACACCTGCCGCAGCTCCTTGAATTTTACATGACACTGCAGCATGTTCAGTTCATAGACCTCCTCCGCCATTAAATGAGAAATCTGACAGTTGAAACAGAGCTGGGACTGTAGCAGAGCTGGAACCGAGTTAGAACAGCATGGTCTTCTCTCTCCAAAGACAGATCAAAGCCACTAGCTCCGGTATGTTCCAAGTGGGGTCAGCTAGGAAGGCAAGATGTGAGCTTGCCAGACCAACCAAGCAGGAAGTGGAATTTCAAAAATTCCAGGGACTTTAAAGGAGGAAGAGTGAATAGCTGCAAGTCAGCAGAGTTCAAACTGATGGCCAAAGCAATCAGGGTGGGCATTGTGGGACACCTCCTGAAGACCATTTACTACAGCATAACCAAGTGTGGTGTCTACACTGATGCTATGTTGCTAAAAAACTGGAACAAAAAGCTCTACACCTTGCATTGAGATGATTTTATTTAGTCCCAAAATCTGAGGAGTGATCCAGCAAGAGCATGACCGCAGTGTGTAGATCACCTCAGTCAACAAAATTCTGTAGTGTTGACCAGCCCTAATTCTCTCCAAAAACACATGCACAGGTTCTTGGATAGAGTATGCATTCATCATCAACCTCTGGCACTCAAACACATGCAATCTGTGTGACAGAGGAGTCTGGAAAGGTGGAGATAGAACATCATTCGCAAATCTTAAGTATGGCAAAAGCATTTAGCAAGTTATTTCTGGACATTTCCCAGGCTAAGTGGGTGATTTTGTCTGTTCATTTGGTTTCTCGCTCTCTCTCTTTTTAAGGGGGTATTTGTTTTTCAGGAGTGAACTGGTCTTGCTCAAGGGCTCCTCTCTCATGCAATACAATAGTTATATTACATGGAAGGGAAGCTATATTTATATCCACAGCAGGACCCTGGCTTTATGGCTTTCAACTTGCTTGCCAGCCTGGGAACATGGCAATTAAACTTGGATGGTCTACAACATGGAAAAGTGTGTATGCTTAAAGTGGCAGTGGAAGGGGCGGGGGAGAAATTCACTATGAAGCAGTGAAGAAGACCATGCAGTGGATGCTAAAGTTAAAACTGGGTTATTTTCCATGTTGAATTATTGATGCAGTAAGAGGGCGTGACCTCAGTTTTGTATCACATCCAAAAATGGCTGCTCTAGCAACAATGTACCACTTCTGAGGCCTTCTGCTCAAAGACAATTCTCCCAAGTGTTGCCTACCAAATCACCAATATCACTTTCTGCAACATGTTGGGTTTTCCCTGGAGGTATGCCATTCAATTTCTCACACCTAGGCCTGGAATAAGATCTTCCAGGGCCAGAAAGGTTTAAAGTCCTACACTACTATACCCTCACTTGACCCAGATCCTCTTTCATTCCCCCCCCACTATAAATTAATTAAATAGACATGAGCTCACAGTTCTTGCCCATCTTCACATTATTTATAAATGAGTTTAGAATGTACTTTATGCCCTCTTAATCACACCAATTTAATCTGAAAATATACATGCTTCTTATAGAGGCCCCCTTGACTACGGTGAACCATCTGAGATAGCCCCCAACCATAGAGAACCCGAAGCGCTCCTTAACAACACTTCTGTGATCAGCAGCAGCTATCCTGAACCTGCTTCATGGACAGATTGATTACACTGCCTTGGCTTCCCATCCGGATAGCTTGCTTGGACCTACATTTTCCTCCAACTGAAATCTGCAGTTCTGGAAACTAGGGAGAGGAGAATTACATCACATACATATTTACAATCAGAAAAATATATATTCTCTGAGTTAAGCAAATACATCTCTTTTGCAACCTGCTGGGCCTGTCATCTTGTTTTAGTTATTAAAACCCTTCTAAGTGAAACACTTCCAATACTAGAAGTGAATAATTTTGATTTGGTAGCTTTTTATAACTGCTTTACACAGATGTAAAAAACTTCATAAAGTTCAAGACATTTTATTCAAGATTACTTTCCCAGCTAAAGAGTCACATATCCTTATGGGCCATCAAGACATACCCTTTGTGACTGCTTCCTCATCCCCAACATATAGTTTAGTTTCCCCATCTCCTAAACAAGGAGAACAACAACAATATCTTTGCTTTAATCCTTAGTTATTTTTTTCTTATCTCAGTTTTAAGGTGCTCAGAAGCTACAATGATTAGTATTATAGAACAGATTTTAAATAAATACTTCATAACCTCAGCATGAAATTTTCTTATTTTGTTAAATCAAACCAGAAAAAAGCACATCTTCTGTGTATGAATTCCATGCCAAGAATCAAACTTTTGGCTTTTTTGCTATAGCTATTTAGAAAAGTTATTTTAAATTTTCTTTTATAGAAGAGAGTTTAATTTTTCCATAACACAAAAGCAGATCATGGAGTTTTGCTGAAGCTTTCAAAAAAAATCAAACAAAATATAAAACACAAACAAACCAAAACCAAACCAAACATATTTGTGCAACAAACTAACAAAAACAAAATCTTACCTTGAAAGTGAACATTCCAGAAAGATCTGAGCACATGCAAAAAGAGGTCTAACTTGCAATATTAAGAGCAGTCTACAAACATGTATCCATGTTATGGTTTGTAGGATTAAGTCCTCAATTATTGCAGATCCTAGTACCAACCAGCATTGTTATCACCAATTAATTAAAAAAGAAGACAATGATTCCCAACAGCAGCAACTACTAGTACAATTTCCTCACCAATACTGCTAACCCCAAATGTTCAAAAATCTTGAATCAGGCCTTATCATCACATTTAAAAAAAAAAAAAAAAACAAAAAAACACACTTTTCAAGATGGGGAGTGGGGGAAAAATTTACTACATTTGCCCCTACTTTTAAGCCTTTAAAGTTCATATTTCATGTTTTCCTATATTCATTATGGCTGAAAATAAGAAATGTTCACATAATTGCATGACTCCAGGAGGTAGGACTTTAACAAAACACCATATACTCGTTATGAAAACACAAGCAGCAGCAATTGTGCTTCACACTTCTAGGACTAGTTTTACAAAGCTTAAGCTACCAGACCAAGCAATAGGAGATCTAGTTTCCTCTTTTATTCCTTTCTAAAAAGCCTTTGCACTTAAAATTGATTAACTGCTGCTGCCTGCAGCATATTTCTCATTGATCTGCAAAGTCCTGACCTTTAAACTGGCTGAAGGTACAACATGGGTAAGCAAGCCTGGAGCATGCCAGCTAGGATTCTGAAGCAGCAGTTACTGTCACACCCACTGACTGAGAGGAGAAATAAGGAGGGAATGGTTCTCCTTTTGACCATCCTATCAGAGGCCTCTTCATACACTTGCTTCCCTTAAATTTTTGCATGCAGTTGTACTAATGGTCCCAACCAGCAGAACAGGTGAGTGCAGGAAGGACTCTGAACAGGGGCTCTAATCATCTGCAACACCCCAGGGGAAAAAAAGCAGCCAGGCTTTCCAAGCTTTGGCCTCATCATGAGAAGCAGATCTGCAGACTTTTGCAGCTCTCCTTCCCCTTGCGTTTTGTTATGAGATTTGTATGAGACCACAAACTTGTGAGCATAAGTGACTCCATCTTAGCACTGTTCCCTTAATATTATTTCAACCTCTAGCCTAACTAACAAAAGTATAGAGCCCCTCACATCCTTGAACAGTCTATAAGCAGGAGATTAGGGAAACTGCACCTGTCTCGAGGTCACCTATTAATCAACAATTTCTCTTATTACATTCCCAGGCTCCAAGGAGCCAGCCTGACCTTCTTTACTAATTCTCCTATCTTATATGAATATGTATGAAAACTATCCCTATATGGTACTAATAAATGTATTAATTTTGTTTACATTGAATATATTAACCATTTTTAGATTTCCTTGAATTAAGTTGTACCTGGGTATAAAACCCTTTTAGCACTGGTCCTTCGGGGCCGGCCGCACTCAGTAGCTCTGAGTGTCAATAAACTGGTGATTCTTCCTCCTGTTGTCCGGCTCCATCATTGACCAGAGCAGAGAACAAGCTTTTCTCTTAACAGTTTCCCACAACAATGCAACAGCCCGGACACCATTATTAATGTCCCAAGACAACACTCCCATAAGTAGGGTTACCAGATGCCGGGCAAAAGGAGGACATCTCCTCCTTTGTAGATTCAAGTCCTCTGTCCTACAGGCATTTTAAAAATACATGATTTTGCCTGGGCTTTTCCCTTACAGGGGTTGAAGTATGCTGGAACACCCTACTTTTAGGGAGCAGCATTCCAGGGCCCCCTAAAAACTGAAGAATATGAGGTGAATGCTGCATTTTCTCCACATGTCCTGCTTTCCACGCTTTGCTATCCGGCAGCCCTACCTATAAGCAGCCTGGGCCAGGAGGAGGAAGCTCTGGAGCAGGCCGGCCTGCAGGGGCCTCTTAGGGCGGCTGGAGAGGGAGGGACTCGCGGGATTACTCGGTGCTGGGCCCAGTTTCCCAGGCACCGCTGCAGGGAAGGAGGCGGGTTACCTGCGCTGCATGGCTAAGGGGCCCGGAGCCGGGCGGGCAGGAGAGGCGGCGGAGGGCTGGGGGCTGCGGCCGCTGCATGCAGGCGGCGCGAGGCGCTGGGGAGCAGCAGCCGCCGCCCGGGCCAGCCCTAGGCTGTGCTGCTGCAGGATCCAGCCGCGTCCCGTCGCCATGGTGACGCCGGAACTCGAACGTCCCGGGCCGCCAGCGTTCTAACTCGCCGCCCGCCCCCCAGCCCGAGGCCCGGTCACGTGCTGCTTGGCTGCGGAAGCGCGCCGGCGGCCCGGGCCACGTGCAGGCGCCAGGGTGGAATTGGGCGGGAAACGGCGCGGCGTGGAGTGTGAGAGATTCTCCACAGCCCCTGCACTGCTGGCGGCTCAAGGCGTGCTGCTGGCAGCCCAGTGCACAGCCGGCTCCTCTGCCCACGCCTGGCCTCGTTGGAGCCCTTCAGAGGCGCCCCTCGCACTCAGCCAAACTTTCAGCCCAGGGAAGAGTCCGGGTCTAGGGTTGATAGCGAGCCCTGCGCCCCCTGTGGATTACATGTCTAGTCAAAAGCACCCAGGGAGCCCTGTGGCGCTTAAAAGACTAGCGCGTTTATATATTGCATGGGCTTTTGTGGGAGAAAATCCCATTTTGTCAGGCAGGGGTGTCGCTGGCGTTGGGCACACCAGGGCACGTGCCCTGGGTCCCAACATCAGTTCCCCAGATCTCCAGCCCAATCAGCGGGGGATCCGGGGCCTGGCCAGCCGCCCCATCCCCAGCTGGGGGTTGTGGGCCTGGCCGCCTCCGGGCACAGGCCCAGCCTCCAGCGGCCACTTCCGGCTGGGCAGCACCGCAGCCTAGCTGCCTGTGGCGCACCCCCCCCCAGCCCTATCCCAGGCCAGGGGGCATGGCCTGCTTGCTGGGGGCAGGCTGGGCCCGTGCCCCAGGTGCCTCCCCACCTCAGCACCGCTTCTGTTGTCAGGTGTGTTGAAAAACATCTGAGGAATTGGGATTTTTTCCCACAAAAGCTCATGCAATAAATACATGTTTTAGTCTTTTAAGTGCCACAGGACTCCTTGCCAGAGCCATAACGTGGTGTTTTGCCACCTGGGGCGTGTTCTCACTGGAACATGTCCTTCCCATTAGCAGAGCTTGGAGCCGGTGCTGCAGAGCTGCCCCTTTAATAGAGAGGCTCCACTGAGCCGCTCCGGGCCTTGCCCCGTCTGCCCTGCCATAGTTATGGCTCTGTTCCTTGCTTGTTTACTGAACTAGACTGAGAGGGCTGCCCCTTTGGAACTTAGTAAAAAGCACCTTCACCTCAGCCCAAAAGATCCTTCACAGCAATCACCCCCATGGTGGGCAACACAAAGATAAGAGCATCCCTCTAGCTAACAGACTTCTTCCCCGAGCTTACTTCAGTGCTCCCACCATTGCTCCCTCCCACTGTTTCAGGCCTCAGGCTGGATCCAAAAAAAATTTTGGTGCAAAACAAAACCCAGCACAAACAGAAATACTTTTTCCTGCCCCAATGCCTTACTATGCTAACTTTGGGTTGCCTGTTCTTCATAAGCAGCTCTTACCATGGGATCTGTCTACACACGCGGCACCCCAGGTGGTGCAGCTGAATCAATGTCGTGCATAATGATGCTGCCTACACTGCTGCCCTTGTTTCCGTATCCTACCCTGACTGCACTCTCACCTTGATACCATTCTTGCCCCTTCCCTTTCCATTTCCCATACTGCTGATGCCTCCCTCCTTTCATTCACCTTTCCTTTGACAGCTTCCAGAAGGCAACATTCATGTTTCCTTATCCATCTGGTGCTGTTGTTCTCCTTCTGCCACTGTCCTTTGTGCCAGGGACTGAGATGACCTGCATAGCATCAGCAGTATGGGCACCACGCTGGGTGTCTTGTCTGCCCATTTACCAGCCATAGGACAGTTGCAGGGACACAGCTGGAGAATGACTGGAAGTCTCTAATCCTGGCCCTGTTGCACTGCAGAAGGAGCTGCAAGTTTTCTGAAGGACTCTTACGGGGTGAGGAACAGTGTGCAGCTCCATCTGCAGTGCTGAGGGAATCTTCATCTTGTCCTTTGGGCATTGGGGGCCGTTTTGAAGGAGAACAGAGGAAACAGGAGGCAGGATGCTACGGCTTACCAGTAAAACTGTAGATGCTGTGACTCCATGATGATTTGGAGGTCAGTCACAGATTACCGTGGCACCCAATAGGAGCTGCTAGTACTCCTGCCTGTGAAGATTCTTCTCAGCCCTCAACATAGTGCCAACCATCTTCACAACATGGAATACTTGGGGCTGTAGGGTGGCTCTCTGCAGCTACCGGATTTTCTCCTTCCTTGAGGAAGGGGTGCGATCTGTGATCTTCCCACAGGAGACCCACAGAGGTCCAGTCATTGAGGCTGCCTGGTGGCTAGAGTGCAAGAATAGGGCGTATTTTAGCTATCTCCCATTTGTCCGACTGGAATGGCCACCCTGTTCTCCCCTCACCTGCAGCCCGATGTGCTGGGTGTTGCTGACATTGTGCAGGGCTATATTACACCTCCGGGCTCATGTGTGAGAGGTGGATTTTTCCACCCCTCTTTGTGTTTTCTTTTGCTGTGGCCAAACTTCAGCTTGTCTTATGGAATGTGGCCTGTTAAGCCTCTACAATTAGATGGTGTTATCTCTCGACAGCAGGGAATAACAGCCATCAAGAAGAATTATTGTCAGTAAGTGGGACCAGACCTGAAGCAAGTGATAAAATAAACTATACCTTACAGCTGTGAAACTTGAGTTCCAGCTACAAAACTTATGAGTTACAGCTGAAAGACTTATGAGTTCCTCTACTGACCAGACCAGTGTCAGTAAGTTTCTATGACAACAAGTGATATGCTAATTTTTGGGGCTCCAAGACATAAAGCCGGGGTTCTGGTCTAGGCACATTGGAGAAGCGATAGGCCAGCAGCCTGTCGTGTTGCCAGGGGATCTGGCCACCCCCTAAGCATCTCCCCACTCTTCACAAGAAAGAGTGTTAAACCCCTTGACTGATCACCAAGGGAGCCTGCAGTTTTTGTTTTTGTTTTTGTTTTTTGGCAGATCTTTTGCTTTTGCTTTTGCTTTTTAAATTCTTTTACTAAGTATTCAATTTTCACCTGTTCACCCTGGAGTGGAGGGCCATAGCCCACATCCAAAGGGGGTGGCAGGGGGTGTTCAACTGCTGCAGCTGGTCGCGGTGGGCTCTGATTTCTAAGGCCACAGATAGGAGACCAAAGGCTGTCCTGTGTGCCCTTGGTCGATCCACTTTAACACCGGTCCAGCCAAGTGCATGGAGCTTGCATTTGGTAGACGTCAGACCGGTGGGGCTGCTGAGTTGGAGGCAGCAGATAGGAGCCTGAAGGCTGTCATGTTGGTCCGCAGCCAGAGCCATCTTAACACCAGGCTGTTTTATCACGTCTTGCTATCTATCTCTTAAAGAAACAGGTCTGCTGTCTGTCACTCTGGAGGTAACATACAAATGTGGTAAATATAATCTGGTCAAATTTGGGATTTAAATTGGGAAATGCTTTTTGGGAATGTGTGTATGTGTATTATTACTGCTCTGAACACAAATCAGAATTAAGCTAGTGTTCCACAATCAAATTGGGAAACAGCAGTGTAAATGAGTGTGATGAAAGAATAAATCCACTTGTGTTCCCCGCCAGGTACCCCAGCTGACCCTTGTAACTCCTAGCCGCAAACAGCACATGGCTAGCCTCACTGGGCAGTGATCCATGGTGTCTGGAGAGCCAGGGGGAGAAGCAAGGTGTTCATGCTGTCCTGGGCTGTGTATGATGTTTTAGTGTGACGTTTCAGTGTGTGTATGTGGTAAATAGCAAAGCTCTTTTGCCTACAAATTGTGTGCTCTCTCTCTGTCTCTCATAAACCCCACTCTGTTAAATTATATCAATCAGGATTGTAACTGGGGGGTTTAATTCAGGGTTAGGCACAAGAATGGGGATAAATGTTATAGTGATATTTGTGCTCTATTTTCCGTTTATTGGGCAATTAATTTGCACTTAGAAGATCTTTAAATGCCTTAAAGAAATAAAGTTCTAAAACTGCAGTTTGTATAAAATTTGGTAAGTGTAATTTAATAGGAATTGCAAGTTTTAATTTTTGTGATAGGAATATTAGTAATTAAATAATATTAACCTCTTATTTAACCTTTTTTCCTCTTCTTTCTTTTTTGTAATTTTATTTAGTTCAATAAAAGTCACATAGAAAGTAGTTAACCCAAAAAATTGTGGTTTGGTCTCTTGCCTCTCAATTGGAACTCCTTCTTGCAGTGTGGGGATTGTGTCCCCTGCACCCACTCCCCCACAACAATGTGGAGGGGCTGACATGTAACCTGGTTAATTTCTGTGCCCTGACATCAGGCCTTGGGCCATAGGTAGCAAACCATATTGGACCATGGTGCCCATGTTCCACCAATATTCAGGAACATAGGCCCAGCTCCACCAGTGTTTGGGCTTACATTTTGCATACATTTTGATGCGAACAGTATCTCTGTTAACAACTGTACAATGAGCATCAACTTGAAGGCAATGCTTAACTTTATTTTCTTAAAATAGCTCAATCATGTGTCTTGAGAAACAGGCTAAATTACCAGGGTGGTTTCATGATTCACACACAATGGCAGAAATAGCATAGAACTATGATGCAGACTTACATCATTTTTGTCATTGTCTAAGCAGACAGTTGAAAGTCTATGTGTTAGGAATTCACCCACTCTGCATCATTGCATCTCCTAAAATTAAGGCCCACATCCACAGGGGTGGCCTTACCATGAGACTAACTGAGGTGATTGCCTCAGGTGCCAGCCTGTGGGGCAGGGGGAGGGAGCCACTAGGACCCAAAGTGTGGAAAATTGTGTCTGCTACTGGTGCCTATGTATTCTCTCTGCTCTACATGCACAGAGATGGTAGAGTGCTGTGCTGGAGAAAGGAGGGCACAGGAGACATAACAGGCAGGCAGGAGAGAAGGTGAGAGGGAATAACAGAAAGCAATAAGCAATGTTCCCTCTAATTTTTTGTAGCCTGTGTGCCTAAAAAAAAATTCTTTGTGTGTGCTAATATTAGGATTGTTGAATTTTTTGTACACTCTTTATTTTGTTGTGCACAAGGGTTTCACAGCCTGTGTGCATGCACGCACACGCACACAGCTTAGAGGGAATGGGCAGCAGGATCTGCAGGGAGAGAGAGGAGCAGGAGCTTCTTATGTACCTCTCCAGCATCCCCAGGAGCCTAGACTGTTTAACACCAGCTTCCCAGGAAGCTTCCTGTTTCCTGCTGCTTCCCTGAATACACTTGATGTGAACAGGCAGTCAACTGAAGTAGTAGGAGCCAGTTAGCAGGGCCATAACTAGGATGGGGCGAACGGCGCAAAGCCTTGGGCACCAAATTTTAGAGGGCACAAGACCAACCCTGCCTGGTCCCGAAGAGGAATGTGCCTTTGACAAAGGCACATTCTTCTGGGAGCCAGGCTGGGGCTGGAGCTGGGGGAGCTCCTCTTCTGCCCTGCCCCTGAGCATCCACAGGTGCAACCTGGAGGGGTGGAAGAAGCCTCAGGCCAGCCCACGAGGCAAGATAGAGAGCAGCTCCAGCTTCCTGGGACCCACGGCCAGGTAAAGGAAAGGATGCAGGCATCCTGGGGACCATGACAGGAAAGCCAGGCAGGCAGGTGGGGACTTGGCCAGCGCAGACTCGGCTGGCAGGGAAAGCACTTGGCCAGCAGAGAGGGCGCCTGCCCAGTCTTTGCTGGCAGAGAAGACTCCCACCCAGCCCTGGCTGGCTGCACCAGCTTGGCCAGCAGGGAAGGCGCCCTCCCAGCTGGATCCGGCTGCCCACCCCCAGGACAGAGAGGGCCCAGCCCAGTTTGGGGCCCCAATCAGGAGGGTGGGGGGCGCCTTTGGGGCTGCTTGCCCTGGACACCAGAAGACCTAGTTATGGCCCTGCCATTTAGTCCCTTAAGATACTGATATCTTCCCTCAGTCAGGCCCTGCTTCCACCAGCCTGCTTGTTTGTCCCCTTCAACTGAGTGTTGAGAGCCATTATAGCTGGCACAGAACAGCAGTCATGAGTGAAATAAGAAAATGCCCCTCTGGGGCAGCATTCAGAAAAAGAAAGAAAGCAAAGGAAGCTTTTTTATCTAAGCAGGAAGGAGCTCTCCTGAGATACATAGACACAAATGTTGACGGTGAGCCTTCCAGCCCCAGTGCGGATGTGAGTGGTGAGATGCCTGACCTTCCAGTTAGTAAGAGTACAGGTGACCTGGCAGCTGCTGCAGCAAAC
Source organism: Podocnemis expansa (assembly GCA_007922195.1). Lineage (NCBI taxonomy): Eukaryota > Metazoa > Chordata > Testudines > Podocnemididae > Podocnemis > Podocnemis expansa. The sequence continues at coordinate 35,460,675 of ML682005.1, forward strand.
ATATCTCTGCCTCAAATGCATGTAATCATGCACATTCCTGAAGAAAAGTGTAGGTCAGAGAAGAGTATGGTGGAGGCACAAGAAACAGCTGTTACTGAGTTTAGTTCCTTTAGTCTAGATGATCCAGGTCTGTGGACCCACTTGTGAAGTAGCCTGAGGGGCTTCTTTGTATGTCATGGGCCACAGTAAGTGAAAAACTTCATGTTCCCCAAAGACAATGAAAATAGAAGTTTCCATCCAACACAGTACTGGCGTGAAATCCCCAGGGGTGACAAAGCAGGGAGCCCATGGCTCAGGCTTGTCCAGAGTGCGGCCCGGGGGCCACACTCTTGTGCACCAAAGGCTTTCATCCAGCCCACGGAGTGCTGCCACAAGAGCCTGGGAGTTGGGGCTGGCCAGGGTCCTTGTCAATTTCCCACCTTGTGCACAGCTGCAGAACGGTGCGGCCTAGCCAGAGAGCTGTTCAGGGGCTGGATTCAGCCCCTTTCAGGTGTGCAAGCTGAGCTGGCATTGTGCTCAGTCTAGTCGGGGGGTGGAAGAACTAAGCCTGTGAGCAGGCAGAATCCAGGGAAAGAAGGGCAGTGCTGAGTGGAGGTGAGGAGAAACCAGGGGTGGAGACAAACACAGGACAAACTGTGGCAGTTCTGGGAGGGTGAAGGGGCAGGGGCATGGTCTGGCTGTTTGGCAGGACCCAGCTGCTTTCTGACCTGGACCACCACCCAGTTCTTCTTTCCTCCCACACCCCTAATGCAAGCACCCTTGTCCTTCCCCTGACCTTAGTGGCAAAAACTCTTCTGTAGAAATTGCTAGCCATCAAAGTTTCTGATACAGAGATGCCCAATGCCAAAACCTGTGACCCCCTGCAGAACTACCAGGATTTCTGTCCTGGCTCTGTCTGACTCTGGTCTCCTCTCCCTCTCCCCAGCACTGCTCTCCTTTCCCTGACCAGTGATTGGCAGGGAGTGAGGATAGCAGAGTTGGTGGGGTCCCTGTCAGGAAGTACCTGAGTCTTGCCATCCAGCTGCTCTGCTCCCCCCACCTCACCCTTCTTCTCCTCCCCATGTCTGCCATGCTCCCCTATTCTGCTTTGCTCCTCATGTTCTGCCTTGCCCCCTCACACAGGCACCCCTGCCCCCTTATCCTTTGTAAACAGTTCAAGCAAAAGCAATGCCAAATATCACACTAATTATTATTTTATTAATAAGATCAATTTGATTGTCTTATCTATCCAAAATTTTCTCACCGGCCCCCCAACTGAGAAAAGAATTGCAATGTGGCCCTTCACCCAAAAAGGTTGGACACCCCTGCTAGGGCTTATGTACTCAAAAATCCAGAATGCTGCATGTTGTTTCTGTTGCAAACTCTTCCAGTCTAATGTTCCAGCCACACTGGGTTCTGCAGGAACAAAGGACTGGAAGAATCTACCTAGAAATTTGGCATGCCATGAGAAGGCAGCAAATCATCAGAGAGCATTCCATAGGGGAAAGAGCTTGAGATGAGACTAAGGTTAAAAGCTACCATAGATGAGTAGCGTCAAGAGACGATTGCATCCGTCAAGTGTCTTTACTGGCAAAATGTTCTGAAAAGGCCCATTGCCATTCAATGTTCCCTCTAAGGGGAGAGAGCAGCTGAGCAACTCCTGTTGCTCTCTGCGCAGCCCCTCCCCCTGCTCCCGCTTGCCCCCCCCCACTCCCGCTAGGCCCCCGCTCCCGGCATCGCCCCCCCCCGGCCCCGGCATCACCCCCCCAGCTCCTGCTAGCCCCCCCGGGTCCCAGCATCGCCTCCCGGCCCCGGCATCACCCCCCCGCTCCCACTTGCCCCCCCCTCCTGCTAGCCCCCCTGCTCCCGGCAGCACGCCCCCCTGCTCCTGCTCGCCCCCCCCCCCAGCCCCCACAAACTTACCTCCGGGCTGGACTGGAGCGGCAGGGCCCAGCCCTAACTCCTGGGCCAGAGAAGCTCTACAGATCATGCCCAGATTTTCTGGGCATGCTCCGTTAGAGCTTTTCTGGGCGGGAGTTTTCAAAACTCCCTGCTCCACAGGAGCTCCCTTGAAGGAGTATGGCTGCCGGCAGTGCACTGCCGGCTGCCTTCCCTGTGCTGGTGGCTGCGGCGGGCTGCGCTGCAGCGCGCCAGCGCAGCTTAGAGGGAATATTGTTGCCATTGTGAGAATGCTTGCTACCCAAAGCCTAGCACTTCATGGCACTTCAGATCAGCTGTGTATGCCAAACAATGGAAACTTTCTTAAAATTGTGGAGCTGATGGCTGAGTTTGATGCTGTACTCCAGGACCATCCAAGAAGAGTCACCACCCAAGAAATCTACACACACTACTGCCTTGGAAAAACAATTCAAAATGGAGATGATACAAAAGTCAAACAGAAGATTAAAAACGAGAGTCCTGTGGCACCTTATAGACTATCAGATTCTTCGGGCATAAGCTGTCATGGACTCCAGCCCACTTCATCAGATGCATAGAGCCCATGAACGCTTATGCCAAGAGAAATCTATTAGTCTATAAGGTGCCACAGGACTCTTGTTGTTTTTTCTGTAAACAGAAGATTATGGCAGATCTGAAGTCAGCAAGTTGTTACTTTGGTATATTGGACTCCATACCTGACAACAGCATTACGGAACAGATTACTTTAATGGTTAACAACCACCAAACCTAGTGAAAATATCCCTGCATTGACATTGATGATACTACAGGAACTGGTATGATAAATGTGCTCCTTAAAAAGCTGAAAGATACGGGAATTGTGATAGCTGACATGAGAGTCAAGGCTACTATAATGGTAAAAAAAAAACAAACAAGGAGTTGTGTGGCACTTAAAGACTAACAGATTTATTTTTCGCATGAGCTTTCGTGGGAGAAAATCCCACTTTGTCAGATGCTCATGCAAAAAATAAATCTGTTAGTCTTTAAGTGCCACACGACTCCTTGGTTTTGTTTTGTTTTTTTCTGAACTAGACTAACACGGCTATCCCTTTGGAAATTTACTATAATGGTGCCAACATGAGAAGAAAGAATAGAGGAGTGCAAACACAGATCCAAGAGTTAAACCGTAGAGCTTTTTCTGCCTCATGCAGTTCTCATTCATTGAATGTGGTGGTCAGTGATGCAGCATCTGCTTCTAGTGAGGCTGCTGAATTTTTTAATGTAATTCAAATCATCTGTATTTTTCTCTGCATCAACTCATCAATGGCAAATTTTGAAGGAATGTCTGGAAACATCCTCTCTGACACCGAAAGCACTGTGTGCCACATGATGGAAAAGTCAAGTGGAGGCAATAAAACCTATCAAACACCAAATTGGGAAGATAGATGATGCCATAGTTGCCATTTTGGAGGATAATGCTATAACGGGAACTGTTGGTGGGAGAACATTGGCAGAGGGAAATGGAATCACCAGAAACATATATAACTTCAGATTTCTGTGTGGCTTATGTGTCCTGGGCCTGCTGGGATAACCTCCTGAATGTGCAAATGTCAGAGCAAGCTGCAAAACTAGGGGCCAAACCTCCAAACCACTGACGAGTGGTACTTCAATCAGTCTCCCAGTAATTAACAAAACTTGTTTGTGATTCCCCACACCGGTCATCATGAAGCATAACAAAATAGAAACCATCCCCTTTATTGCACAGCAGCTCCTCCGGTCCCCACCTAGCCACTAGGTCTCTTAAAGAAATAGGTTCTCCTGATCCCAAAGGGTCAACCACATCACTCAAAACAATATAAGCTTGGATCTTACTCAGAATACCATGCTGCCAGCCAATCCTTTAGTAACTACAATGAAAGGTTTAATATAGAAGGAAAATAAACAAAATAAGAGATTTAAATGGACAACGTGAATTACATACATACAAATGATTTAGAGTCCATAGAAAGCAAGTCCTTGAAGAATTTGGAGTTTTCAGATTAGTACAGTTCCTCTGGTATTCCCTAGCACCTGGGTGGGTCTCTGTCTTTTGTCCAGTTGCAGGGGAATAGTTCCAGAGGTGGTTGTTGGTCACAGACTGAAGGCAAAATGGAGATGGGCCACTGCCTTATATCACTTCCAGCCTTCCCCATTTGGTGTGGAGTTTTTTGCAGTTCAAAACAGAGTTGGGTCACATGGGCAAGTCCTAGTGGTTCAACAGGTTTCTCCTTGAGCACACTATACCTGGGAGCTTCCTTAGTGGACCATTAAGGAGACAATGGTTTTCTAAATTTTAAAAGGGATAGCCGTGTTAGTCTAGTCCAGTGAAAAAAACAACAAGGAGTTGTGTGGCACTTTAAGACTAACAGATTTATTTTTTGCATGAGCTTTCGTGGGAGAAGATCCCACTTCCTCAGATGCTTCGAAGATGGGTGAACTTACAGAAAGGAATAAAACTAAATGCAAGGGGGTATAAAACATAGAATCAGGTCATAAAGTAACAGCAAATCAGAGCAGTTTACAGGCTCAAACCATGGGAAGCCTGAAGTCAAATTGCCCTTTGTAATGGGAAAAGAATCCATAGTCTTGATTCAGTCCTGCTTTCACAGAATTTAGCTTGCATATTAATTCGAGTTCCGCTGTCTCTCTTTGAAGTCTTGATGTCCCAGGTACATCTCTAATGACAGTCGTTGACAAATCCATCATCAAGTGATTAGGAAGATGGAAGTGCTCAGCAACTGGTTTCTCTGTTCTTTGATTTCTGATATCAGCTCTTTGCTCATTCAGTCTCTTATGGAGTGATCATTCTGTTTGTCCAATATCCAGTCTGGGAGTGCCCTGAAATCCAATAATTTGAAACACAAATAGAACAAACTGATTCCTAACTTCTAACACAGATATGACACCTACATATAAACCATAAAAACATTCCTAGCAGATTACAATCTTTTTATTGGTACCAAACAAGGCATATCACATATGGATTATTGCAAATACGAAAGATAATCATATATAATCTCCTAAACCCAGACAGCGTCACATGGGATAATCCCATAAGAGACCCCAAACAACAATTCAAAGTTGAGTTCTTTAGCCAGGTGCTAGATTGTGCAATACAATCAGTTAAGGAGCATTTCATGAAGCTCAAGGAACACAGCAGTATATTTGGTGTGTTGTATGATATTCCAAAACTCCTCACTATACCTGAATAAGACCTATACCAGCAATGCAGAGCACTAGAGACAGTGTTGACACATGATGATGCGCTCAGTATTGATGTGAGCAATTTGGGTGATGAACTGAAAGCCCTTTCAGGATACATTTCAGCATGATCAACTCCAAAGACTGTTTTGAAATATATGTGCACAACAGGGCTGGGACAAGGGGCTATGGCGCCCCAAGCCAGCTTTTGCTTTAGTGCCCCCCGCCCGGGCAGGAAGGGCCAGCCCACAGGCGGAACAAGAGACCAGAACCCAGCCCCCCAGCCAGCCCAGCATCACTGGCTCAGCGTAGGGAGAAGTGGAACAGGAGTGCCAGGTCTGGTTTCTCAGCAGCCCTTAAGCCAATGGTTGTCAAACTTTTATCCTTGGGACCTATCTCTGGACCCCGCTGCCATGTGGTGACCCTCCACTGAAAAAGGTGGCCGCCGCCAGAAAATTGAACAGTGACCATGGCTGGGGGGGTACGGTTTGGGGGTCGCAATCCCTCATGGCTTTCATCTTTTCTCTTGAGGCTTCTATTGCATCTCTGAAATCTACACATCTAATTTGAGATCACCTACGTGGAACATGCAGAGGGTGATCCTACATGCCATACTCATGTCTCAAATCAGGAAGTCAGAACAGTCTCTAAAATTGCATGTAGTAGCCTGGAGTGTGCATGTGGGAGCTCCTTGCAAATGGGCTGGAAGGGTTACTGGGTGGAGAAATTAGATGAATGTGCTGAGACAAAGGAAGGAGAAGAGAGACAATGCCAGGCTGGAAAGAAAGGTCCTGGAAAATCCTGTCTGCTGCTGAGCCTTTCCAAGTCCTTCCAGGTCCTGCTCCCTTCTCCATTGCCAAATCCCAGGAACCAAAGCAGCCCCCGAGTTACACTTTCACCTTTTTACTTCATCTGCTCCCTGAGTCTGCAGGAGTTTCCATGAACACACAATTGTCCACAATATTGTGATTGAAGAGGTGTTAGCCCTCTCTGCTTGGCCTGGTGACCCCTGTTGCTGTCAGTGTGCATAAGGCAGCAACACAATGGGGCTATCCACTCCCCCCCTTCAGATGAGGACCTTGTTATAACTTCTCCTTCCAGCAGATCCATCCCTGAGTTGGATTTTATTCTATTGCTTAGGTTTTCTAATTGTAGAAAAAACACCATACTTTGTAACACAGGCTCCTACTAGAACAGTTTGCTTTTCTCTTCTCTTTTTAATTATCAGTCCAAAAAAATCTCTGGAATTTTGATTAAAATCTACAGGTCATAACTTTTGTTGCAAGCAAGGGAATTCTCAACCCACTGAAAAATAGAGGCAAGTCCTAATTTGCAAAAATAACTGCAATCCCCATATCCCAGAAATGATGGAATAAGGTGGTGTTCCAAGTGTTTTCTTCTCTTCATTGGGTCTATTGATAAAAACACAAAGGTTGCTTGCCAGTGACCTCAGTCCTTTTCATATGAATGAGAGAAGCCCAAAGAAATACTGACTCAGAGAAGAGGCATAGAGGTTGTTTGAACATCAATTAGCACATCATTGTTAATCCTAGTGATTCACCTTTGTTGCAATGCACTTTAATGAAAGCTGATACTGTGTTACAACTAACAGGCTGCATGAACACTTCCTTAAGCAACTTTCACCCCAAGTCACTCCTCTCTCTGGCCTCACAGTAGAGCAGATCCTGGTGCACAACTAAGTTGACCACCCTCTTTCCAAATGCTTTTGTTGCTCTGCACATTCTTCTAACACTTCCTGTAACAGTTGCCAGTGGAGAACACAGCTTCTCCAAGCTCAGTTTAATAAAAACACTCTACAAAGACACAGGAGAGGCTGGTCAGCCTTGCAACCATCTCAACAGAGCATGAGCTAGCCCAGACTGTGGATCTTCAGGAAGCAGCTCAAATCTTTGCAACCAAAAAGGCATGGAAAGCACCACTTTGATTATTCAAGCAGATAAAAATGCCACTGTTTACCATGCAGACAAAAAAAAGATACATTTGCTGTTCAGGCATTTGAAAGTTTATTAAAATTTCTGAACAAGGTATTTTAAGTTGTTAGCTCTCCTTTATTGGGGTAGGTAGCAGAGCAGTACCCTGAAAGGAGTAGTTTAGGAAGAAGGCAAAACTGAGCCCTTTCTAAGTTTTGGCCTAAGTGAGAGGGCATGGGGGTGTCATTTGAGCTCCCCACCTCAGGTGCCAAAATGTTGTGGGCCAGCCCTGCTGATCCAGCTTCATTTCAAAGGCATCCATATGAGTACATGAGGGAAAAAAAATATGCACCTGATTTGAGGACTTCAATAACTCAGTCATAGGTTAGAAGTTTACTATAGGAGTGGGTGGGTGAGGTTCTGAGGCCTGCATTGTGCAGGAGGTCATACTAAATGATCATATTGGTCCCTTCTGACCCTACAGTCAATGAAAAACTTAAATTCGGTGGTCAGTTTAAGTTATGATTGTGTTTAGAAAAATACTTGATTATTTTATATTCTTTAAATTCAAGTATATAATTGATTATATGTGCATACAACTAAATATAAAATGTATTGAAGCAGGCAATGAGTGCTGCTTCTGACTTTCAATTTTTAATTAGCCCTTGTACCCTCATGATGCCAGCATATTGTAGCTTCATTTTATCCCTACAAGAAATTATCAATTCGTAAGACCAGTAATCATAATCAACAATAATAAATCCTTAATAAAGTTACCCAGAGAAAAGAAGAAAAGGATAATTCATCAAGTGACAGTCTGAGCTCAATACCCACCTTGCAAATTGAAGTTATACAAAAGAAAGATGTGGCAAATCTACAAGATAAGAAAAGGAGTTTTCAGCAATCTTGGTTATCAAGATTTAGGTGGTTGGGATACAATAGCAAAATTGACAGGGCTTTTTGCTCGATCTGCAAAAACTGTTCTGAAAGGGTGATCTTAATATTTTTTACAATGGCTGAACCCAACATTTTTTTAATCCAGATTTCAAGATTGGAGACATGCAATGCATGGTTTTACATTACAAGAAAAATCCTCCTGTCACAAGGGAGTGGTAATGAAGTACGTTGCTTTGCAACCACAGGAAGAGGTTTCTGCATTAACGTCAGCCAGTTACAGAAAAGAATCTCAATCAGCTAGGAATGCATTGCACATTTTTAACAATGTTCAGTATCTGCTCAACACCTATAAGTCAATGATGAACTGTTTGGATAAATTTAGTTACTCTTCAGATGCATTTGGCTCAAAATTTAATAGATTCTCAAAGCAACTTCAGACTTTTTCAATGTACTTTATACTAACAGTTCTTGTTAAAGTTTCTGGGTCCAGTAGAAGGCATTAATGCAAAAATTCAAAGTTCATATGTGTCGCTGGCAAGCCTTATATAGAAAGTCAGTCTCATAAGAGGAGTTGAGTAAGTGGGATGCACTTCGACTCATCATACAATTACATCTGGGAAACAGCAGTAGATAAGACAAAAGATCTTTAGAAGATGCAACGCTCCTGAGAAAACACAAGCCACCGAGGCAGTTCAACCATGGAAGCCTTCTCATACCTTCACTGACTCCATTATTTTCATCAAAGATATGTGGGGATCATTGATGATTGGAAAGTTGCCACTGAACAGAGATTTTCATTGGAAAGCTTTACATTCAAACTAAAATTAGAAAAGCATGTAAGTGATGCAATAAATGGCTCAAAACAGAATCTTAAGTGAATCTTTCCATGATGATGTTAACATGAAGAGGCTGTTCTCTTCATTTAGAAACCTTGGGTGATATTTGCAGATCAAAAAATTCCCAGCTGAATTCAGTGAGTGAAGTGAAGCAACTTCTGAAACAAAACAAAGGCTTGCGTGTCATGTTGTCAGATATTACAATTCTCCTGAAATTCTACACAATTCTGACAATAACATACACCACTGAGCAATCATTCAGTTGCCTGTTCAGACAGAAAAATTATTTGCAACTCATAATGGGCCAAGAATGCTCATTCATAAGAACTCTACCTCTGAATTGAACATTACAAGTCTCCTTCCTGCATGACTTCATTTCAAGAACCAGTCAGCAACGAAAAATGTTTGCTGCCTCCTGAATAGTAAGTGCTAAATTGTATTTCTTCTGAAATATACATGCTTTATTCATGTACTTTATAATATTAGGGTACGTTTTGGAGTTTAAATTTTATCTGTAGTCAAGTTAAATTATTTTGATGTACATTTTCAAACTGTATTGGATTATATGTGGCATTTATATGCAGTTGAACATCATTTAATTCATTCACGTGTTTTTAATTTTTTTATTGATCTCATGTTTTTATTTATAGGACTATAACTGCCATTCATTATTGTATATCATAATTAATTTCATATTCTTTCTTTGTTGCTTCTTTAAATATTGTTAACACTCATTGTTTTGCATTTAAATACTAGTATAATTATTTAAATGCAGTGTTTGTGCTGTCAGTGCGGCAAGACACTGTTAGAAAACAATTATTACAAGAGCATTACAAAAGAAAGGGCTACATTTTGTTTAATTTTAAAAAGTATTTGCTTTTGTGGTTTATTGATCCAAGAGCAGTTGGTTGTTTTGTATTCAAAATTGCGGTGGCCATGTTGGTGGATGTGGTCTATCCAGGCAAGACATATTCCATCTCAGCCATACCATTTTTGATAACCTCTGTTTGGTCCACAACCTCCTCAAGCATGGATGTAGGGATGGTCTGTCATTCACCCTTGTGTCCCTGCAACAGGGGAAAGCAAATATCTCCTGGGAACTCTACAGTAATTCAGCTTCAGGCCCCTTTTCATGAGTCTTCTCCAGGTGTTGCATGCTTCCACAGAGTGCTTGATCAAGCTCAACTGCAGCCTGAGCAACCTGTCAGTTTCAAGTGAGGGATGTTTCAAGGCTATCCACTGTCAAGCCAGATGTACAGTCTGGCCACTGAACCCTTCTTCCATCTCCTCTGCCGGACGTTGTGAGAGTTGGTACCCTGTGAGCCAGAGTTGCATGTGGTCCTGTCAACGTACACTGATGACACACTCATCGTGGTCCAGGACCAGGCAACCTAGTGTGGGAAGAAGCCTGCCAGGTCATTTACACAGCAGCCTCTTCCACCTGGGTTAACTGGTTCAAGTGCTGAGTGAAAAGCCTGATGGTCAGGGATAGGTACTTAAAAACCCAGCCAGCCAGAGTTAGTGTCTGAGAAGATGACATCTGGGAAAAACCAGGCTTATGATAACCCTACCTTTCCCAGCTTCTCCAGAACTTTCTCCTAAGGTTCTGGCTGCACTCTCCTCATGCCTTCTGATATATGCGCACCTCATCCATGGCCCTACAAAGTCATGAGACCTCTTCACCAACCTCTTTCTACTGTTGGCCAAAGTAGCGATCCTAACACCAGGGAGAAGATGTTGGCTCAGGGGACGTTCTGTGACTGTGGAGCCTATTTCCATTCTCCATACGTTCACTTGTCAGATGAGAGTTCCTCAGGGCTGTGTCCACTGACTCCTTAGACACCTTTGAGAAGCAAGAAGCATTCTCCAGGATTCTCTGCTTGGTATCCCCTTCAGGGCCTAACTGTTAAAATAGATTTTACACCCATTTGTTTCCATAATTAAGAACCATAACTTCAGGAACTCATCCTGCAAAGACTATGGGAGTAAAAGTATTTAAACAGTGTGAGACTGAGGCCTTAGTGTGGTGGTTTTCAGACTTAGGGTTGGGACCCAGTATTGGGTCGTGGACTCTCAGGTACTGGGTTGCAGCGTCTGCTTCTGTCCCCCCCCAAAAGACTGGAATGCATTGCTCAAAGATGTAATTATTGGGTCACTAGCATAAATGATTTTTTTCAACTGGTTCCCAAGAAAAAAATATTGAAAACAACTGCCTTAGGGTGATTAATTTACTTCACCCTGAGAAAAGTAAAAAATACTGATGGTCAGAACAACAGACTAGACTTCTTCATTGATTGCTTCTGTCACCATACAAAGGCTGAAATCATGGACAAACAACATCCCTTACAGCATAACCTCAGCCATGCAGAACACAATTCCATCCACAGCCTCAGAAACAACACTGTCATTATTATTAGGGAGGCTGACAAAGGTGGTGCTGTCGTCAGCATGAATAAATTGGATTATGATCAGGAGGCTTATAAATAACTCTCCAACACAATGTTCTACAAACCACTTTTTTCTGACCCCACTGAGGAATACCAGAAGGAACTATACCACCGACTCAAGAAAGTCCCTAAGGCAGCACAGGAACAAATAAAGACAGACACACCACCAGAACTCCAACCAGGGATATTCTATCTACTAGCTAAAAACCATGATAAAGGAAACCCTTGATGCCCTATCATTAGAGCCCTGCAAATCCACGGGTATCCGCTGCAGATCCATGGGTATCCTCATCCGCTGGTGCGGGTGCGGATGCGGATAACCACAGACCCATTGCTGCGGATCAACTCACGGATGCAGCTTCTATTGTTACCCTATCACAGTCTCCATTGCCGAAGCTGCTGCACAGGGGAAGCAGGAAGTGCTCTGGCCAATCCTAGATTGTGATTTGCCAGCCAGTCAGAGTCTCAAGGTGGGACTTGGAGACTCACTGCTGACCTTTGATTGGCTCATTCCTCTGCCTGCTTCTTCCTTTTCTTGCTTCCAGTTGGCAAGCCATTGCTGTCAATCAGAGATTTCATAGGTGGGGAAAGAAATCTGATTGATAGCACAGCATGTGAACCACAAACAAGAAAGGAAAAGTGCGTGGGACTCATGTGGGTAATGAACCAATCAAAGTCTGAATAGTTGTATGTGAGCCCAAGCTCGATTGCACCTGCGGTTACAGATGCAGCTAAGTCCTGGCATGCAGATTTCAGATCAGATTAATGTTATCACTGAGCGGATGCGGATCAGATGCAGTTCCACATTTTTGTATCCGCGTAGGGCTCTACCTATCATCTCAGGTGCTGGCACGCTTGCAGCAGGCTTACATGGCTATGTGAACTCCCTCCTCAGACCCTATGCTATCAACACTCCTAGCTATCTCCAAGACACCATGGACTTCCTGAGAAAAATACAATCCATTGGTGACCTTCCAGAAAACACCATCCTGGTCACTATGGACATAGAAGCTCTTTACACGAACATCCCCCACAAAAACGAATTACAAGCTATTAGAAGAACCATCCCAGATGATGCCATAGCACACCTTGTGGTTGAACTTTGTGACTTCATACTTGTAAGGAACAGGAGATCTGGCCATCCTCAGAGACAGACAAAGAGGGTGGACCAATCCCCCACTGGCGGGGGCGGGGATCAGGAACTCCCACACCACCTGACTGGAAGCAGTGAGGCGGGCTGGGAAAGCGAAGCATAAAGAGGCAGCCCTTTCCATCAGTTTCTTGGCAGCTTCAGGATGAGGACCGCTTGGCCTTGCCCCAAGGCCATGGTCCCCGTGGGCCTTCTAAGGAAACCTGGGCAGAAGTCCAGACAGCCTGGGGCCTGGACAAGTGCCTAGACTTGCTTACGCCCTCCGGAGCTCAGAGCACCATAGCCCCACGGGCTCTAGAGGAGCTGCCATCCAAGAGTCCAGAGGACCTGCCTGCTGGCACAGAGATCCAGCAACCCGAGGAGCCTGCTAGACCCCAGGACCTGGATGAGCTACCCTCTGCTGAAAGTGCCGCAGAGTTGCCTGCCCTACCACCTGATGAGATGGATGGTTTTTAGAGCTTCCCACTGGCCATATACGCAGACATACCATCGGCCCCAGCAAACAAAGTGCTCTGGGAAGAGACGAGGAGGAAGTGGTCCAGAGAGACCAGGCGCCTGGCTGGCTGTAGGGCAGTAGTGTTTTGGTCAGGATGCCCCTGCAGCTACTTGAGCTCTGGGCTGGGACACAGTGGAGACAGGTGAACCTGCGCCCCCCTGCTTCTCCTACCTTTCAGGGTAACTATGTCTGGGCTACCTACTCCCCAACACCAGTGACCTACCTGATCCCTGACCAAAACTGCTGCCTGCCCTGTCCTGCCTGAAGGCCAGGGCTTTGCTCCCACAGATTCACCCTAAGCCAGGGCTAGAGACTGCTTTCTGCCCTGCTGTGCCTGAGGGCCAGGGGCTTTGCTTCCACAGTACTCACCTACAACCATTTCAGTTTTGAGGGTAAATTATACCTTCAGGCCTGCTATGGGTACCCACATGGCGCCACAATATGCCAACATTTTTATGGCCAACTTAGAACAACGTTTCCTTGAGTCTCATCCCAAAGCACCTCTCCCCTACTTACACTAAACTGATGACATCTTCATCATCTGGTCCCACGGCAGGGCTGCCCTTGAAGAGATCGACAGAGATTTCAACAATTTCCACTCCACAATTAAACTTAGCCTGGAACACTCCACACAGGAGATTCATTTTCTAGACACTACAGTAAAAATTAAGGATGGATACAAACACCACCCTATACCAAAAACCTACTGATTGGTATAGTTACTTACAAGCTTTCATCCAAAACACACCACACAATCCATTGTCTACAGCCACGCCCTAAGATATAACCGCATTTCCTCTGATCCCTCAGACAGAGATGGACACCTTCAGAATTTCTGTCAAGCATTCTTAAAACTACAGTACCCATCTGCAGAAGTGAAGAAACAGATTGACAAAGCCAGGTGGGTAGCCTGAAGTCAACTGCTACAGGAGAAGCCCAAGAAAGAAAACAAGAGAAAGCCGCTAGTGATCACCTACAACCCCCAAGTCAGAACTCTACAACACATCCTCCGAGAGCTACCGCCTATTCTAGAAGACAATCCCTCATGCTCTCAAGCCTTGGGAGACAGACCTCTCCTTGCTTACAGACGACCCCCCCTCCAACCTTAAGCAGGTACTCAGCAGTAACTACAGACCTAACAACAGAACCATTAAAGCAGGCACATATCCCTGCAAGAAACCATGCTGCCAACTTTGCCCACATATCTGCACAAAACACATTATTAGAGGACTTAATAAAACCCATTACTCCATCAAAGGCTCATTCACCTGCTCATCCACCAATTTGCAAAGGGGTATCCGTATTAATCTAGTTCAGCAAAATAGACAAAGGAGCCTTGTGGCACTTAAAAATTAACAAAGTTATTTATTGCATGAGCTTTTGCTGGAGAATATCCCATTTCATCAGACACTTTCAAGATGGGGGAACTTAAAGAATAGGAGGAAAATAAAATGCAGAGTGTAAGTCATGGGATCAGGTCACTCTGTAATAGCAAAGCAAAGCAGCTGTTAAGATGTGAACACCAGGAAAACGCATATGGGGGAAGGAGAGGGCATGACTTACACTCCCCCAGGGCCGTAACTGTGGCGGGGCAAATGGGGCAAAGCACCAGGCGCGAATTTGAGAGGGCGCCGGACCCTTCCTGTCCCTGAACAGGAATGTGCCTTTAAGGCACATTCATCTGGGAGCCAGGGAAGGTGCTTTGTGCCCAGCTCTGGCCACAGCGGGGTAGGGAACCCCGGCCAGCTCTGGCCAGTCAGGGGGAAGGGACCGCTATGTTTGACTCTTGTCACAATGGGGAAGGGACACCTCGCCCAGCTCTGGCCAGAGACAGGGAAGGGACCTCCCAGCTGGCTCTGGGAACCAACAGAGAAGGGATACCCTGACAGGCTCTGGCTGTGGTGGGGTAGGGACCCCCTGACTGGCTCATGCCACTGGGGAGGAGGGCCAGATCAGGGCCCAGGTGGGGTGGCTGCCTTTGGGGCTGCTTGCCACAAGTGCCCAAATGTGTAGTTACAGCCCTGCACTCCCCTGCATTTATTTCCTCCCATTCTGTAAGTTCCCTCATCTTCAAAGCATCTGGCGAAGTGAGATTTTCTCCCACAAAAGTTCATGCAGTAAACAAATGTGTTAGTCTTTAAGTTCCACAAGATTCCTTGTTTTGTTTTTCTAAATTTATAGTTTTCACCACTTTATCTGAAGAACAGTTTGCTTTTGCTGCAAGGCATGATGTTTTCCTAAGGAGATGATGATTGGAAACATTAAAAAAAAAATCAGAAGAGACGAAACTGTACAAGGCACATGCTATTTTTCATTCAGTCTCACTTAAAAGGAGGTAAAAAAGGTCTAGCTAGCCTCCCTTAAGACTTTCTATGTGCTCTCTCTTCTACAAGCGGTGGATTGAAATTACTTCGGGTCAGGGCTGTGTAATATGAGCTCAACAATGCGCTTTGCATTGTGGTAAATGTAGTCAATTTTCCTTTAAGCCACTTTTAAGAGTAACTATGAGAAGAATTTCTGAAAACTACAATTCCCAGGGTCGCACGGCTCCCCCCCCAGTGAACTTTGCAAACAGAAAATGGCGAGGAAGTTGCAAATATCAGCGAGCGAAAGATAAAATAATGTAGGGTTCTCAAGTAAAGTAAATCAAGATAAAAGCAAAACTCAAAGTAAGAATGCTCTAATTCTATTTCATTACAAGGTCTAAACCTTCTGTGCATATGCACAGGCTACAGTAGAGTATATCTGTGCAACAATCAAGGGAAGGTTTAGTTCAACTAATCAGCATAGATCTTACTTGTTGGTAACATATTAAGACTTTTGTCTTGCCTCATCATGTTTTCTGCTTCGTTTATGCGACTTATTCATTGCAGTGAGAAGTTACAGGTTTCCCGAGGGAAGTGGTTGCTTGTACCCCATGGTAAGATGTTTCTAAGGCCTGGGAGGTGTTTTAGGTGGGGGCAGGAATTTGCCCACAGAGAATCTGTGTTGCGCCCACGTATATTTCTCCAGAGTGCAAAACAAAATATCTGGACTCAGGAATGGTCCCTGAGAGCTGAGAATAAGAGAAAAGAAGTGTCGGTGCAAAGAAATAAAAAAGGAGGAGCGCCACTGTTGACTGCTCAAAAAGGTAAGTGAGTGTATAGCTAGTATTAATTAGGAGCCATATGCATTGCTTAGAAATTTTTACCTGCAGAAACTAGCTGCAGTTTTACAATTTACATTTTACACATCCAGAACTGAGGAATTAAACACTATATTTGCTGTAGCTGCAACTCATCCCCTTGTGTATACATTGCGTTGTTTTGCATGATTCCTAGAGTGTTCATTTTTTAAACAGGATATTACACACAGAGAGAAGTTAAAAATTTCCCTTGACTTCCCAGTTTCAGTTCTTGACTTTTATTTGGGGGGAAGGGGTTGGCCTGTAGAGAGGCGGCCTTAGGCAGTTGGAGGCCCTAGGCAGAGGCCCACTGTGGGGCCCCCGATAGACACCCACAGCCCCCCTCCATGGCCCCTGCTCCACACAGCCAGCCCCCCCCCCCAACAGTCCTACCTCCCCTTTTCCACTGACCCCAACCTCCCTCTGCACACCTCCTCCATGGTACTAGCTCCCCGCCACTGGCCCCCAGACCACCCTCCATGCCCCACCGCAGCCACGACACTTCACCCACCCCATGGCTCTGGTTCCCCAGCGCCAGCCTTCTCCACCTTCCAGGAGCCACAAACCTCCCCTGCAGCCGCAGCATCCCGGTTCCCCCTGCAGTCCCAGCAGCCCACCAGGGGCCTCAACCTGCCCACGGCCACTGCTCCCTTTCACTGGCTCCCTCCATGGCCCTGGCACCCTGGTAGAGGACCCAACCCCCCGGCAAAAGCAAAGGGCAGGGCAGGAGCACAGACCTGGGGCTCTGGGCTGACCCACTATGTCCTGGCGATGGAGCAGCCGGTCCAGGGGCAGGGTGGGAGCACTGCCTTTGGAACAGCATGCTCTGCCCCACACTCTTCCCTCCAGCACCAGGGCTTCTGCAGCTTGATTGGCCCTGAGCCTCACCTCCCCACAGAGACCTGCCCCCTGGCCCCGGCCCCAGTCCACTGCCACGTGTTCTGTAGCATGAGAGGCTGACACTGGTTTTGGGGTAGGCAAAGGGGCCCCTTGCTGCCCAGGGCCCCTAGGTGGTTGCCTGCTTCCCCTACCGCAAAAGCCACCTCTGAGTCTGTGTATAAAAGGGTAGAATCTGATACATCAAATGGCGGGGGGGAATGACACTCTGGATAACTGCCTATGTTAGAGAAAAAGAAGGCCCATGTGCTGCTAATTCAGGTTCAACTTTCATGATGGTATTACCAATAGAAATTTAGTTGTTTGGAAACTTTCCAGTCATAGAAGTTTGACAGACTGGACAGTTCTGGGCCAACTGTGCAAATTTCAACTTGTATTTTGGTTGCCATCATATGCTTTCTATAAGTGGTAGGCCTCTTATATAGACTAAACAGGCCAAATGCATTTTGTACAGTCTTTTTAAGTGGCATGCAGTGCCTCTCCATCAGTCTGCCCAGTTAAGGCTGGATCTCTCCCATGCATATCCCCATTCCCTTGGCATCTGCCTACCTGCAGTCTGCCCTTGGTACCAGTACAGTCCTGCCACTTCCCTGCCCCACGGACTAGGAAGTGAAGCACAAGTACAATTTTCCAAGCAGAGAGACCAAACAAAGACTTTTAGGGATAAATCTGCTGCTACAGAGTGCCACCCAAGTCAGATGGGACATAGATGGAGAGTAAGGGAAGGCAGTTCAGAGCTCTTGGAAAAAAGTGGTGTCTTATGCAGCAGCACATAGGTTGAATGTTGATACAAATTCAAGTGGACTCTTAATTAACTTGTCTAAAATCATTTGACATGCTAACAGAACAGTGTTTTTTCCAATTTTGGGTGGCAGGGGGGAGGAGTTTTGTATTTGATTTTCACATCTATATATTACACCAATATTTGGTCTGAGTTTCATGAATTCTATTTAATATGGAGGTTGTCACTCACTGTTGAGGATTTCCATATGACCATGGCAACAATCGTTGATTGAACAACATCCATCAAATCAAACTGCAAGGAATGCGTAGGTGTCTCAGGCTCTTATCACAGAATGACTAATGTACTGGGAAATGACTGTCTGAATGTGCTCATATAAATCCTATCTCCTTGTCATTTCCTGAAGATTAAGACTGGCAGGGTTTAATGATTTAAGAGAGTAGTTTCTCCACAGTTGCAGCTTGTCTGCAGAGAGCTGGCTGATCACTTGGTATTGGTTCCTCCTTTACAACTAAAAAAATAGCAAATGGTTTCCAGCTAGTGCATTTCCATGTGCATAGTATAGTTGCCACTGACATTATTATATGATCACCAGTAGAAGAGAAGCTAATCCATGTTGTTCCAAATGAGAAAGAAGATGGCCCATAAAAGGCTCTGGTGTGGTCTGTGTTTGGGGATCCCACGTTTGAGGTGTTTCAGCTAGATATTAATTCCCAGGAGCCGCTTTGGGCTTTCATAGTTCTTTGTTTTAATATTCAGTAGTAACAAATACAGTGCTAAACTCTGGAATTTTATTCGTCTGCCACAATGTTACCCAAGGAGATTCTACTTTCTCTGATGGGCATGTCTCAGAAGTGGATATCAGAATTTGATGTCTTTATTAACCTTGAATGCTTTGAGCATCCATTAAGCCATTTACAACAAGTAGCTTTTGTTATAGGAGGCCGATTTAGTTCACTAAAGGCTCTAGCAGGTTTTCTTTACTACTACTAAGTGAAACAAAAATGAAGTACTTGGCTGAGAAGTAGAGAAGGATGAAAGGACTTTTCTTGGAATTAATATAATTACTGTATCATTTAATTATGGTTGTAGTAAATATTGTAATAAATTATTATGGTTGTAATTAGTGATGACTGTTCTGTCATATGACCATTAGCCCTGTGGTTACTCCCATTCATTCCTTGGAGCAAGAAGTGATTGTTACACAGTTAGTATAAGAAAATGTAAGCACTTTTCTTTGGACAAAGCACCTTCTCAGCTGAGGAGAAGGCTATGGAAAGCTGCCTCACTAATTTTCATTTTGTAAAAAGGCGCACTTTATAATCCATGCAAATCAGTGGTCTCTTTTCACTTCCCAACAAGATTTTATAGCAGACGCTGCAATGAGGTCTTGTACTAAGATTTCTTGCTTCTGTACACCATGAAATATTATAAACAAACAGGTGACAAAATAAATAAAAGTATATACTTTTCTGCATCCTTGTCTTTTTATTGTACACATACATGATAATTCCCCAAATTCAGTCATTCACAGTCTTAGTCATTAGAGTTGACTCTTCTCCTATACGTTTGTTAAAAAATTGCTATAAATGAATGTTACATTGTAATTTGAATACTTTGCTGCTGAAAATGCATTACTAGTAGTTAAAAGAAAGATTTTGTATGTCAGCATAGCTGTGTCTACACAGCCACAGACATTTGAAAAAAAATTTTTTCAAATAGTTATTTCAAGTTTTTTCTCAAAATAATTATTTCTAAATAAAATTATTTTGAAGGTATTTCAAAATAAAAGTCCAGGGAGGACATTCTATTTTGAAATAAGTCAGAGTTTTTATTTCAAAATAAAGTCCTCACTGGATTTTGGAAAAAAACAGGAGGCCAACATAAAGTATACGGCTACTATTTCGAAAAAAGCCAATCCTGCGGCTTGGATTGGCTTTTTTCAAAACACCTATTTAAAATAATGACTATTTTGAAATCGATCTAGGTTTCATTTTATAGAATAGCATTCCATTTTTTTGAAAAAAGGGAGCACTATTTCGAAAAGGTAAAATGTCTGCAGGGACAGGAAATAAAGGTTTTTTTCTGAAAAAAAGCCTGCTTTTTTTTTTTTAAAAGACTTTACAGTGTAGACATACCCCATGAGAGCAGTAGTACAAGTTAGTTTTAAATCCAGAATAACTAGTTGAAAGGCTTAAAAGAATTCTGTTGGAACTGACCTAAAATCTTTTCATGGTCTCTTGATTTTACTGCTGCAATTTAACAGCATCCCCCACTTCAATATGAGACCTGCTTTCCAAACTGCTATTTGATTCCTAGACTGGAATGTAATGAGGAAAATTATTTAAGTGATAAAACTATGCTAATTGTAACTTTTCTATTTCTTTCTCTCTGTTACAGTGAAAGAAGTTGGAAAGGATTTTACCTATTTAATAGTGGTGCTCATTGGGATTGGTGTAACAGGTTATGTAAAAATTGTATGCCCTATAAATATATTTTGTTTGTTTTTTTTCATCTGGGTAGACTAGTTCTCATTTGATTTGCTTTTGTTTCCCTTTATTTAGGTGGTCTGTTCTATGTAATTTTAAAAGAGCTATTCTCTTCTTCCAGTCCCAATAAGATCTATGGTTATGCCTTGGAGAAATGCAGATCTCACCCAGAGGTTGGTTTTCAAGCTTAAGTTACAGGTTCATATTTGAAAAAAAAAGGATTTCTTTTTTGATTGTTTTACATATTCTCCGAATGGAAGGTTTGAACCATTAAACTCTAAAGCAAGTTCCTATTGACTCATTCACAGACAATTACACTAAATATAGTGGAAATTGGCCCCCTCTGAAGTATACCTTATAGTTTCTATCTGCTTTCTTCACTGATAGTGATATACTCTTATTATTTTTACTGTAGTACTGCAAACGAATCTCACCAATATCAGAACACCACCATTGTGCTTAGGTGCTGTGCAAATACACATGAAGATACAACCCCTCAGCAAAAAAAAACATAGTCTAATTTGAAACAAAGTGTGACTTTAACAAACAGAAGGGAGGGAAGGATGAAAGTAACAGTAACGAGACTATGCAATTATATAGGTTAGTTAGATGCAAATAAAAATGAACTCAAAGCTAAACCTTAAAATGACCTTTTCCCACAAAACTATAAATGTACATAATAACCCTCCAGGCAAGATTACTGGGGATGTCTGGGCTTCACCTAGAAGTAGCAAAAATATTAGAAAGATAAAAATAGATGTGAGCTTTGGAAATAGGCTTATAGAAATGATGATCTCATTCTAGTGCCATGCCACAAAATCATACTTCATCTCTGATTTGACTAAACTAGGTTTGAAACCATGGCTGTTTTTTTCCCCCTCTACTTTGGAATCAGATTTACAGAAATGACAGAACCTTTCATTTGTAGTCTTTTAATAAAGAGAATCATTGCTATTTAGATTAAGTGAAGAGGAACTTATTTATATTTTAAACTAACTTTGAAGTAATCAGAAACATAGTCTCGGGGAGCTCCGAATACATTTTTGCTTTTTTTCTTTATGTAACTTGACTTGAGAAGACTAAAATAAATAATATACATACAGTACAAATAAGTTAGAATTCCTTCAAGTAAAATAGCACAGAATGTAGATCTTTATATTATCTTAAGGAACATTGAATACTCTAGTTTATAAAGAAATCCATTGAAATATAGAATGCTATTTGATATAATCTGCTGCTTTCTTCTACTTTGTCCCTGTGCTACAAGTGTATTGGTGAAATGAAAATGATTTCGGAAGGGGGAGTGGGAGACACTGACTAGAGTATCTGTTTGAATTTGACCTTTCGGACATCCTGTACTTGATCTCTGTTATTTTTTTTAGGTAATAAGTGTTTTTGGTGAACCCATTAGAGGTTATGGTGAGCCTACGCGACGGGGAAGACGACAGCATGTCAGGTACGTGTTCATATTTGTTCCATATAAAAACCAAGTTCTGCAAAGCTACCTTTGGGCTCTAGGTTACATCTAAACCAGTGTTTCCCAACCAGTGTGCTATGGCACACATGTGTGCCCTCAGGCCTGAGCAGGTATACCACAGAATTGTTTGAAAAACTACTCAGTTTTGGATTGGCTTATGAATATTCATGAGTTCATTTGGAGACTATATGGTGGTGTGCCTCAAAATAATTAACAGTATCAAGGTGTGCTATTACAGAAGAAAGGATGAGAACTGATCCACACTACCTTAGCTGCATAGGACGTAGATATTCCCTGTCATTTATAAGAGGAACTGTGCAACTGTTTTTGCAGGGCCTCTTACATGACACTTAGTTAATAAGTATTTGCTTGGGTTAAAGAATGTTTGAGAACAATTTTAGGTGGAAGATTTTTTTCAAGGTAATCTTTCTAAAGTTGTAGAATTGGAATTATTAGGGTTGCAAACACAATGGTACTATTTCTTGTCTTGTATTTATGGTTACACTGATTTGATAATAACCCACATAATTATTTGTAAATTGTAAAATATTATGGTGGAATCCCTTTTGTTTAAAGCATAGCTAGCCTTATTTCCTGAACTACCACCTATAAAAGCATTTTATTTATAATGCAAAAGACCAGTCTTTAAAAAACAGGTAAGCCAAGGATAGGTTTATTTTTCTTGTCCTATATATAAAGATTCACATGGTCCCTCTGTTCCAATTGTTCTTTATGTCCAACACTGACTGCTTCTCAGTCATATTGTTGCCTTCATTTGAGGCTTTCAAACTTTTTTCTTGGAACCCAGTTTAAAAAAAGCATTTATGCCCATGACCCAACAATTACATCTTTGAGCAATGCATTCGAGTCTTTTGGTGGCACCAGCAGGAGGTGCCGCAACCCAGTGCCTGAAGGTCTGCAACTCAGTACTGGGTCCCAACTCTAAGGCTGTGTTCACACAGCATTTCGAGGTTGTTTCGAAACAAAAAAAAGCATGTTCATACGACGCACAGTTGTTTCGATACAACGGAAACCCGTTGTTTCGAAACAACTGTGTTGTTTCGAAACAAGTTAAACCCCATTTGGGGGCAAAACAACCTTGTTTTGAAATCATTGTTTCGAAACAATGCGTGTGAACATGTTGTTTCGGAACAAGGTGTTCCGAAACAACGTTTGAAGGGCTGCCCCCTCAGCACCCTGGCCAGGGAACCCTCAGCACCCTGCAGTGCCGCTCTGCAGGCACTGGCGGGGATCAGCGCTGGGCTGTGCTGAACCCTGCCGGTGCCTGCAGCCCCCCTCTGCAGGCACCCGTGGGGATCAGCGCGGGGCTGCACTGAACCCCGGGGGTGCCTGCAGCCCCCCTCTGCTGGTACCCGCGGGGATCAGCGCGGGGCTGCGCTGAACCCCGGGGGTGCCTGCAGCCCCCCCTCTGCAGGCATCGGCTTGGATCAGCGCTGGGCTGTGCTGAACCCTGCGGGTGCCTGCAGCCCCCTCCCCAAGCGAAATAGCATGTTCACACTGTGAACTTGCTATTTCGTTTCCCACCTTTTTCCTTATTTTGAAGTAACTTTTTGCTAATTCGGCTTAAGTTATTTCAAAATAAGGTGTTATTTCGATATAAGTTGTTTTGAAACAACTTATATCAAAATAACCCCATGTGTGAACACAGCCTAAGTTTGAAAACCACTGCACTAATCATTTAGACCTCACAGCCTCTTTGAAGTGAATGTAGTCCTCTGAAAGTTTGTGAATTTTTTACATTCAGACTTCTCTCATTTGTCATATTTATTTGCTCTTGCTCTTCTTAAATTTAATTGTGAACACCTCAGAGACATAGACTCCTTATATCCAGTGCCCAACACTTTGAGGCCCCAATCTTCAGTGGGGCCTTAGGGCTTCAGTTTACCAAAACAAAAAGGAAAAGAATTTCTAGTCATAATTAAAGATTAATTTTTTATAAGATTGTATGTCAGAAATACTGTTCACAGCTGAACTGCTGAATACTAAAGTATAAAAAGGGAGTTACAAGCATCAAGAGGAACTGTCTTTTTATGGCCACAGCTGAGTGAAGAGGTTTTTTTCTGTGATTCGAATTCCAGCTTTTTGCCAAGTATGCATTTTTTAAAAATTTGCTTACAGTCAGGACATTTGAGGAGGACTGCAGTAAAGTCTGTGTATTGAGCCATAATCTCAACGGTCTCAAAATGCCTATGGGCTTGCTCGCAGGTCAAGGAGGTCCTTTATATTATCAGAAAGGTGATCTATTTAGATCCTGGTGACCTCAAGAGGAGTAGTTCCACCTATGCAGTGCCATCATGCCTGACAAAAATGCCTGACACTGCCGTCATGCCTGGCTTACTCCACCCACCTATCTGGTGTTGAGTTGTAGGAATCCAGCAAAATGCAACTTCTAAGATTTGATATCTGCAAGCAAGTTATCTTCCGATAACCATTGAATCCAGGTCTATCAGAGTTAAACTTCAGGGCCAGTAAAACCACTGTCTAATTTCTTCAGCTAAGTACCAGCTTTCTGAAGCTGAATAAAAACACAATAGTCACAACCACCATTCTACATAAGCATGAATTTCTTTTGGTTTCCAATCTTCTTTACTATAGTAACACATCTACCACAGCACCCTTACTCATGATATTTAACTCCCAGAAGACAACTGATTTTGTATGCATGTGGCACAGAAATGCCTAGAATTTATTTGAAAATGGCACCTAAACAGTAGTTCCACTGATGCTTAAAATGGGTCTAAGTTAAACAACTTTTGCTTTCTGAAATATTACTCATATGCCTCTTGAAAACATTCCCCCTCCCAACATAGCTAAGCAACTTCTTGTATGTGTGTGTTAATTCAAATACAATGTGTACCTTGAAAAATTCATTACAATGTAAGTCAGGAAGGCCTCATAATTTAAGGAAAAGGTGCCAGACTGCCCCTTTTTTTGTGGGGTGGGGGAGGGGAGTATATTGTGTCTGACAAGCTACAACCATTTGTGAACATTAAGACCTTCTGTCCTTACAATTATAATCTGGCATTGAGATGTAGCTGAGATCATAGACTGAGACAAAATTGGTGTCTGTACAGATATTTCACATAATCGTGGCTGCAATGTTTATGTTCTCTCAACCTGCAATAAACAGAATATCCAATATTGTATCCTCCTTTCTTTTTCTTAGTCATGTTGACTATGTAAAAGATGGATTTAAATACATGCGTTTGAAGTTCTACATTGAGGGCTCAGAGAAAGGAAAGCAGGGGACCGTCCATGTGGCTTTGAAAGAGGTAAAATTGTCTTAATGCAGTGAACAAGCATCACCTAATGTTTAAACTAGGGTTTCTCAACCTTTTGAAGGTTGTGACACTGCTGGTTGGGGTCCCAGCCATGCATGACACACTGAGGCTCCCCTGCTGCAAAGGCACCTCCACTTTCAGCAGTGGGTTCAAGTGGCTCCCGCCACTTAAATCAAAAAGTGCTGCCCCTCCACCTCCCACCAGCACTTTTAGCCAAATGCTGCTGCTGAAAGCCATATTAACACCCTTTCGGACCTAGGGCTGTAAGATTTTGTGGGGGGCCCTGGCCCACCACTGGCCAGCATGGAGGCAGGAGAGTAGGATCTCTGGCACCTGAGGAGGTATACTTACATTGGCACCCCCCCGCCATCAGTGGCAGCACTCTGTGGGAGAGGTCTGTGAGCCCACGTGCCACTCTCCCCCTCCCCTCCAGCAGCAGCAGCACCATGCAGAGTTGGGGAGAGACTATGGGTGCATGTCCTGCTCTCTCCCTGCTGTGGGGGAGGTAAGGCAGCTGTGACAGTCTCTCTGTGGTCCTTTCTTATGCCCAGGTCAGAGTTGGAGGCTCCAGCTCTCACAGCTCCCTCCAGCCTGCCCTGCCCTCCACACATCACCCTTCCTTCAGTGTCCCACCACCACTCACATCCACCTCTACTCCAGCCTCCTTCCCCCTGCCCCAGTCTCCTTGTCTCCTGATTCCCCTGCATCTCTTCATCCATCCTCTAGTAACCCACTGTCCCCTGCCGCCTCTGTCTCCTCAGGCCCCTCACACCTCTGCTGCCCCCCCCCCCGGCCTAGTCCCCTCCAGCCCTCTCCAGTCCCCTTACAACTCTGGCTCCCAGGACTCCAGCTGGGAGTAGGCTGCAGCTCATCCCCCACCTTGCAGAGGAAGGCAGCCATGGCAGCTTGGAGAATAAGATGGGGGATGACGGAACAGCAGTCAGCTCAGCTGGTAACAGCCTGGAGCCAGTCCTTCCCCTGCAGCTCAGGGGTGTGTCCGGGAGTCTACACTACCTGAAGCAAAGGGATGAGAAGTTCTCTCAGCAGAAGTGCTTTGATCAAAACACTTCTGAAAGCACCCTGCGGCTGCTTTTTTGCTTCTGGTCCTTTAAAAGCTCCTGGACTGGAGCAGCAGCTTCTAAAGATCCTGCAGGGGTGCTTTCCTGCCATGAAATAAGAGCTAGGCAGGGACACACTTTTGTGTCAGGTCACAGTGGTTGAGAACCTCTGGCTTAAACTACTGAAGGAGAAATAACTCTTTCATGTTCTTCCTTATTACAGAATCCTGAAAGTGGAAAATACGAGTACCAGTTCATATTTGTGGATATTGATGGCTACCCTAAAAGAACCATTGTAATTGAAGATCATAGATAGCAAAAGAACCAAGTTGTGACAGTTCTTGAGTGCTGAATGATACACAATTACTGTATAAATGAATGCCTAGTGATGCAACGTCCCATCTACAATTGAGCCATTTTATTCCCTTCCGGATATCCCTGGAATCTCATTGAAGCCTATGAGGTTGAACCAGGTATAACTGTGGCTAATAGTGAGTTGGTCACTATCATAATGGAAGTGTAACAGGATTTGAAGTGAACCAAATTTAAAATAACAGTGGCATCATTTTTGGCAAAAAACTCATGAGATAAGAAAAAAACTTGTATAATGAACTTAATGCTGAAAAGTACTTTTTATACACAACCCCTAATAGTCTTCCAGCATTTCAAAATTACTGGTCTTTTGCTTATATTTCACAGCACTTCAATAAAGAATATGACATACAAAATGTAGGAAAAATACATGTTCATTTATGTGCAGCCTCTGTGTTGACACAGATAAAATGGAAACATCTCAGCTATGCAAGACTTTATTTCAGATGTAACTATGAATATACACCACCATGTTGCAGGGCTGTGTGAGATTAATTAGGATGAAAGGCAAGTCTCAACAGAAGAACTTATCAGGCAGGTGGGATCAGGTCCTGGCACTAATCCAGCAGAGGGAACTTGGTTGTAGTACTTAGTACTGTGAGTATTTTGGGTGGCAGAGTAGTCCCTTACTAGCTGTAGGGAATTTTCATAAAGCAATACTTCATACTGGGGTTGCTAATATTTAATGGGAAGCCTTTGTATGTTAGTACCACACTCGCATTGTTTTCTCTCTGGGTCTTTACTTGATCAGATGCTTTAGAGACCAGATCAAAACAACTCGTAACAAGCCTTCAGAGCTATAGATCTTAATTCTTTAGTTGTGGTGCACCTTAGATTTCAATCTTTCCCCTATTCAGGGGTGACCAAACTTATGGAACTCAAGAGCCACACAAGTTGATTATTAAACCTTTGAGAGCCACACTGAGGCATATAGCCATATTTTACCTACTCCAAAATTAGTAAGTTTAAAATTCATTGCATGCTTTAATTTTATCATAAAAAGAGGGCAGATATTGATCCTACTAATGTCAGATTCTAATAATTACTTACGGTTACCATGAAAACTAGGCCTACCTATACAGCAAAAATTTAGCTTCTTCCTAGCATTGTGACCATGCCATGCTTCTCCCTGCTGTCCTGACCATGCTGTGCTTCTCCCTGCCATCCTGACCCCCTCCCTAACTCCCAGGCCCTGATGCTGACTCCCCTGGGCCCCCTCACCTGGCTGCTCTGGAGGCTAGGCACAGGCTGGGGCTCACTCCCCTTGCTTTAAGCCCTGCCTGGGCTGAGCATCCAGTATGGCCTCTCTGGTGGATGGGCACAGACTGGGGCTCCTCCCTGAGCATTCTCAGCCTGGGAGATTTACAATTTCTAGGCTGGGACTGCTTGCCTCTGGCTTTCTTCTGTGAGCCACACTTTTTCATTCAAGAGCCATACGTGGCGGCAGTATGGCCATGCCTGCCCTATTTGATGAGGCATGGTGTCTCTCCTCTTCAGAGGAGAGTTAAGCAACACTGTTTAGAAAAGGCAAAAGTTCAGAAGCCCTTGCTTCCCCTAGATATAATCATCTGTAGCGCAGGATTTGTTACAAGCTAAGGAAGAGGGTTTGGGTTTTTTTAGATAGGAGGTTGTGTGATGGGATTCACAAACCCCACACTAGTGAGGTGTGGGTTAAGGAACTGTTCTAGACAGAGGAAGTTACACCCTCTTACCCCTGTTGGGCATGAGCCAAGTAGAGGGAAAATACAAAATGGAGCAGCTCAGTCTAGAGCACTAGTTCTCAACCTATTCACCATTGTGGGCCACTTCCACACAGTATACATGCTATCTGTATGGCCCTGACGATGTCATGTGAGCTGCAGCTGTCAGCAGATTGGGCCACAGTCAGAGATCTAGACCAGGGTGGACAAAATTGGCTCACAGCCAAGCGCCAGCAATTTTATTTTGGTCACCAGAGGATGTTCCTCCATTACATTTCTGCAATGGAGCTAGGTGACAGGCTACTAAAACTGAGTGCAATGGGAACCAGAAACAGATTTATCAAGGCTTGGTCTAGACTAACTGAGTAGGGGAGCAGCCGGGTGCTGCAGCCTCCTACAGAGAAGCCACCAGAACTCCAAGTGACTAGGCACAGTCCAGCTGCTGCAGGGCTTTCAGCATGGGGGTGGGGGTGGGATGTGAGCGCAACAAGTTGATGCAGACAAGGGAAGATCCTCTTTGGAGAGAGAACCTAAAAAAGACAAAGAGGGAAATCCCAAGACAGAGCTATGGCACAGATGAAGGAACAGAAACAGGCATAGGAGATGACCCAGGAAATAGCCATAAGGGCATCTACCTGTAGCCTGTTTATCTGAGCCATCATTTTGAAGCGCCCTAGGATGGAACCTTGTGGAGCAGGAGCTCAGGTTTTCCTGCTCCCAAGCAGTGTTCTCCCCAGGAACTGAAATTAAGGGGCGAGTGTTGGAATTTACAAGGGGAGATGTGAGGGCCAGTCAGGTGTGAGACTGTGGTGAGGAAGAGGCACTATAGGACACCAGAGTGAAAACTGAATAGTGGTTCATGAATGACCATTTTCTTAGATTGTCACACAAAGTTGACTACTCGTCTGGGACCAATATCATTCAACATATTTATAAATGGTCAGGTGAAAGGGGTGAACACTGAGGTGGCAAGTTTTGTAGATAGTACAAAATTACTCAAGATTAAATTGGATTATTAAATTTGGATTATTAAATCCAAACCAGACTGTGAAGAGTTTTACAAAGGTATCCTACAAAACTGGATGACTGGACAACAAAATGGCAACTGAAATTCAATGTTGATAAATACCAAGTAATGCATATTTAAAAACAAAAACCCAACGATACGTATCAGATAAGGGGGTCTAATTTAGCTGTTACCACTCAACAAAGAGGGAGACTCATAGGCTATGTCTACACCTAAAAGCTTAGTTCGGACTTGCTTAGTCCAAACTAAGCAGTTCAAAGTTAGTTCAAAGTAACTGCAGTTTTTTAGTTCGAATTAGCTGTGCTTTTTTAGTTCAGATTAAAAAAGCACAGCTAGTTCAAACTAACAGTTAGCTCAAACTAACCACTAGTTTGAACTTAGTTTGAACTAGCTAAAGTGGCAAGTTTGAGCTAAGCAGTTAGTTTGTACTTATTGTTGAACTTATTAACTAGTTTAAACTAAGCTTTGGCTAGTAGGAACTAAAAAATTTTTTAGTTTGAACTAGCCAAAGGCTAGCGTAGACATGGTTCAAATTAATCTGGACTAAGCTTGTTTAGTCCGGACTAATTTGCTAGGGTAGACATAGCCATAGACTCTGAGGTCAGAGAGGATCAATATGATGGCCTGGCCTCATGCACAATGCAGAACACAAAACCTCATCCACTCACTCCTGTAATAAATCTCTAACTTCTGGCTGAGTTATTAAAGTCCTTAATTCATGATTTAAAGACTTTGAAGTCCAGAGAATCCACCAGCAAGTAAGCCACCCTCTGCCCCATGCTACAGAGGAACGTGAAAAAACCTCACAGTCCTTGCCAATCTGCCCTGGGGGAAAATTCCTTCCTGAATTCTGACTCAAAATATGGCTATCAGTTAAACCCTGAGCATGTGAGCCAAGTCTCACAAGATGTTGGATTCTATTGTGTCTAGTTCTCTGAAAAATTCTGTTCAGTGCATGTGCACAAAAGCTAATAGTGGCATATTAGGAAGGAACCATTAGGAAAGGAAATGGATTTAATAAGACAGAAGATATCCTAATGCCACTATTTAAATCCTGTTTCAGTTTGGAAAAGAAATTACTAAGGGTGGATAAAGAGATTTATAAAATCATGACTAGTGTGGAGAAAGTGAATAAGGAAATGCTATTTAATATTTCATACAACACAAGAATTAGGTGTCCCTCAATTAAGTTAATAAGCAGTAGGTTTAAAACAAACAAAAGGTATTTTTTCCCACACACGCTCTCAACCTGTTTAACTCTTTGCCAGAGGATGCTGTGAAAGCCAAGACTATAACAGGGCTCAAAAAAAAAAAAAATTAGATGAGCTTAAGGAGAATAGGTCTATCAATGGTATGAACTGGGATGCACAGGGATGGATGCAACACCATGCTCTGAAATGTTCCTAGTCTCTTTTTGCCAAAAGGTGGGACTAGATGTCAAGAGATGGATAGCTCCATGACTGCCTGTTCAGTTCATTCCCTCTGAGGCACCTGGCATTGGCCACTGTCAGAAAACAGTGTTACTGAGCCATTGAGCAGATCCAGTATGGCCATTCTAAGGCTCTTACATAAAAAGTAATTTAAAAAAAATTTTGGTACAGAAAATATCCAAGACAAAGACATCTCAAGGTAGTGTCTGTGTGAAATAATGACCTTAGCAAATAAAACATTTTAATAACCTTGGGCTAGGCTAGGAAATATTTATATAGGTTTTCCAGTCACAAATCTAGCAATGTGGAGCAAAATCACTAAAACACAGTGAGATAATTTGTTAATCTTTAAAAGTGCTACTAGACTCCTTGTTTGTTCAACAAACGAATGTTCCTTTAATGTGCTCCTCTCCCTTCTCCATACCTCACTCACCTTGTTGTCCTCCTTGTCAGTACTGGAGGGAGACCCAGAGTTCAGAGGTGCTTTCATAAGAGTTCACCTTCCAGGGAGAAGGGGGACAAAGGCAGTAGCACTTTGTTTGTTCCATTTCTCCAGCTATTGGTCACGTTGCTCTTCACTACTTCTCTCAATCACCTTTGTTGTGGATATAGTCTCCTTCTCCACACTTTGTGTGACTTGACTTCTGTGATTTTAGGCCTCAGTGAGGGAACTTAGGCTGATGCAGGCTGGAAGTGTCTAGTCTCCATAAAACATGGTTGCTTTCCCACACTCCAGGTCTAAACACTAGCACTTAGACCTGATTATCTGTGATTTCAGATATAATGGTCACTTGAACTAACAAAAGACTATGTACAGAGCCTGACTAAGAAGAACAAGCACTATTTGACCAGCCCAAAACTTGTTAAAAGATAGAGCTGATTGCTAATCAGGTACAGCTTGTAAGGGAGAGTCCACAATATCAAGCAAACATCTGTTTTGTCTTCCTCCCCCCAACTGAGAACCAAGCTGATCTGGCATCTGAACCTCCTTAAATTTTAGTCTTTTAAAGTGCCACCAGACTCCTTGTTTGCGTTCCTTACTTCTTGTGAGTTCAGTTCAGTCCAGTCATTTCCAACCAATGACTAAACTGATATAACACTATGTTACTAGCTAGCTGACAACTGGAGGGAGGGGTTAGGAAATTGGGGGTGGGGAGTGTAAGTGGGGGTGTTAGGGAAATCCCTGCTCCCAGCCCCAGCTCTGATCCATGGACGGCACTGCCACTGACTCTAGGTGCTTGGTGAGGTAGTCACAAACTCTTTATCATTGGCAGCGTCAGGGGCCATAGCCTAAAATGGCCACAGCCTCTTACTGTTGGGTGACTGGCTGGAGCAGGGCCACCAGACGGTATGGCTGGCCTTAGACACAAAGCCCCTGACATGATGTAAGTATATTAATACTTTGTATAAAATTCATATTGAATTTTTTCA
Organism: Podocnemis expansa; assembly: GCA_007922195.1. Taxonomy (NCBI): domain Eukaryota; kingdom Metazoa; phylum Chordata; order Testudines; family Podocnemididae; genus Podocnemis; species Podocnemis expansa. The sequence goes on from ML682005.1 coordinate 35,492,635, forward strand.
AAATAGATTTTACTAGTTGAAGGTACAAATAGAATCACAGAAACTGGAAGGGACTGTGAGAGATGAAGTTCAGTCCCCTGCACTCATGGCAGAACCAAGTACCCTCTACTATCCCTGACAGGTGCTTGTCTAACCAGCTTTTAATACAGTCTTATAATTAGAAACACACTGAAGATGACCAAGACAAAATACAAGTGTTATATCCTTATCGAACTATAGAGTTCAGCCCAAGTGAATAGGGCAGTTTGTGTGTGTTGACAGTCCCATGAGCTGACTATGTTAAGGGTCCCTTGGAAAAACCTACAGGAGAATCATTCCAATGAAATAATTTAATGCTTCAGACATACCCCACAAATGCTCCTGGTTTTATTGAATTTTGGCACTGGAAAGTTGGTATCTGTTTTGTCTAGTTTAAAAAGTTGTTACCAAGGCAGCATTTAAAAATCAGAACACATCAAAGCTAGGCTCCCAGGGCTTCCATGCTCTTGCAAAGGACATCAAGAGTGCAACCCATTAGGTTTGCATGACTTTTAAAACATCATGAAATAATAGCATCAAAGATAAGAGTCCAAAATAGTTGATGAAAAAGAACAATTTAGTAAGTGGAGTGCTGTTTTCTGAAGAAATTTCTTCATTCATCCTGAAGATTTATATTAAATTAAAAGTTAAAATCAGTGGTTATACCTTGACCTTTAATGTTCTGCTTTTTTTCTTACAGAAGTTGTATATATTCCTTTGGTGAGACATCACAGAATAAAAGCCTCAAGTAAGAAAAACAGAGAAAATGATACTGAACAAATATATATTGACTGATTATTTAGGCTACTTCTAATTCTTAAGTCTAAGTAATGCAAGTCTCAACATAATTAGAGTGAAAGCAAGTAGGTCTCTTCAGTTGATAGAAGAGTTAAGTCATTGTTCCCACAACAAATCTGAAGTGGTTTATTGGGAGGCGTCTTATGTATAGTCATAGCAAAAACAAGCAGGAAATGAAATTAACAGCCCCTTTTGACTTAATATTAGTCAAACAAAACATCCTTTACAGCAATTAGACAACTATGGAGCAGAGTTTTCAAACACAGAGCAACCCCAAATCCTTCATGACAATTCTATACATTGTATGCTGGTAACAAAAAATAATGGACACAAGTCATAGGTGTATAACTACTGATACAAATCTGATTAACAGCACAGCATTGTAATATTTACCAGGTTATATGGTTAGTAATACCAGCTGAGATAGACCAAAACAAATTCTGATGATCCACAAATCTCAGTGGAGTGACAGAGGATAAGTTGTTTGCAGGACTGTTGTAGCTATGTTGGTCCTACAACATTAAAAAGAGAAAGTAATTGAGGTAATATCTTTTATTGAACTTATCCTTAGAAGTTGCACTTATTTCTTTTGTTCCTTAAAAGACACTCCTCAAGGCTAAGACCCTGGCAATTCACTTTTACTTATAGAAGCAGCCATAAATTGAACATGGCTTCTACAGCTGTTTCTACAGCTCTCCTATTCCAAAAATAGGGGATAACTTTGGTAGTTGAGATTCCACCATGTGGCAACTTTAATGACTTCTGTAGTAAGTAATAATATCTGCTTGTTACTCTTGAAAGGGTCTCTTTCGAGAATAAAGGTGTTGGTCCAAATTCATCTCTCCAGTCACTTAATTGAAAGCAATGGAGTCAGTGTCTTTCCAACTTTTAACATTCCCTTTTAGCTCAGAATACAGTAATCTTCAAATCACTCTTTCATTATCACATGACAGCAACAACAGGGAATCCACCAGGGCAATGTTTTGGGTGCACAATGGTGAGTTGCACATAATACTTCCTTTCTTATGCCTATCTGTTCTCTTCTTATGAGCAGGCACCATATTGATGTTTACAGCAGACCTACTCTCCAAGGGTTTTATAGTCAGTACAAGAACAGAGCAGATAGCCACAGCAAAAGAAAAATATCACACACATGCATCTGGCAGATATAATTTTAAGCCTGCTAGTCTTGACTGCAATTTTATCTTGAAACTTTTCTCCATATAGTACTTTTCATTTACAAAGTATGTCATTATGTTGTTAGTTCTAATAAAATCCTATATTTTTGCAGTAAAGTAGCTCTCTATTAATGTATTTTTCTTTACCAGGTTGTCTCCAAGGTCTTGTAAATTTCCCTGTGAAATGCTGACATTGTTAGTTCTTTGACCTTTACCTCTAAGCTGCACTTCAGTTCTCTTGTTTCTGTGGCTAAGATTTGGTTTCAATTGGCTTCATTGCAGGGAAGAACAGCACTTCCTAAGAAGGGGAAGAAAAGACACACGCACATATATACACAAAACAAGATGATAAATCAGCAGTGCCAGCCCCAAAGTTTGAAAAATCATGAATCAGCCCCAAAAAGTCATAACACAGGATTCAAAATGAGGATTTTTTTTTTAAATAAAAAGTTTGATTTTTGTTATTTGTCCTTCAACTTTTGAGCCTCTTCTCTGCATATGGGTCACCTTCTCAAGCTTCTCTCTGCAACTACAAGAGCTAGAAATTTACTTAAAAAAAAGAAGAAAGCTGAAGGTCATGCCTCAACACTTGTTTCCCAAAGCTGAGGTAAGTTGAGATTGCAAGAATTAGCAACACTGGTAACTAGCTTTGATTTGATAAAACAAACTCTTGGCCTGACTCTTATTTACAGTCAAGCCCCTTTTACCCTGTTCTAGCAATAAAGGAGTCCTAACTGGGAGTAACAGATCAATATAAGAGATCCTTTTTGGAAGTAAGAAACAGGCCCTCAATCTTTTGACTAGTGGAATTTAAGGATCTAAGTTTTCAAAGCCTCTCCGCACCACTGACTAAAGATGCAGAGTTAAAATACCTACATTAAGTTGTAGTTACACTGACCACTCGTGCTTTCTTTAAACTTCCCTAATTTATGGTCTGGACCAGCATTGCTATTTGCCTCCCAAACTAGTCACCTGCCCCAAGACATAGATGAGTGACACAATTAAGAGTTGACAAAAGAGTTACTAACAAAAGTAACAGGGTATGTCTACACTTACACTTTAAATCAAAATAATGATTATTTTGATTAAAATTAGTGCGTGTCTACACTAGCATTCCTTGTTTCGAAATGAAGAGCTCCCTCATTTCGAAATAAGGAATGGTCATCTCAAAATACTAAAACCTCACTTTATATCAAAATGACGGTTGAATAAAAATTATTATTTTGAAATGACGCAGTGTAGCCACGTTATTTGATTTAACACTTTTTGCCCTTCTCCCTCCCAAGGTGCCTTCCTCTTTCTATGTATTGGGTGGGGACATGGCCTTTCTTGGGGGCCATCTTGCCACACTTGCCATGGTGCCTCTTTCCTAAATCAAAACTAGCAAGTCCGGTCCATGGACATGCTAGTTCGGTTTGGGTTTCTAGTGGGGACATGTTAAATTGCTTTAACTTAAATCAATTTAATGATTTTTATTTTGATTCAATTAGATCGATATAAGTTAAATTGATTTAACAATCTAAGTGTAGACATAGCCATAAAGTTGGTTTGTATGACCTTTCATCAGTCAGCTATATTTGGCACAGATGAAGCTACAGAGACAGATCACAGGCGGTTTCTTAGGTATTGGGGGAGGGAGACATACTTCTACAATATATCCTTTTCAAATCTGTCCTTATTCGAGTGACCTATTGCAATTTACTACAAGAAGCTGAAGATGTCTAATATTGAAGTACAATACTGAGCTTTGTCAGAGAGTTGCAGAATACAGAAAGAGACAGAGTTGCCAACTTTTTGTTGGTTTTTTTTTTTTTTGGTTAGGTCCACCCACAGTATGATGGAGCTGTGCTCTGATGCAACTGCCACATGTTACCTTTTTCTGAGCAGAGATGCTGGGAAGTTGGCAGGTGAGTACTAGATTAATATTGGGCTTCACAGATCTTTCCACCCCATCACTCATTATAAAACGGGAAAACTGAAGCATATGCATATATGTGCAAAGCAGCAGCACTTGCAATACAGATGCATCTGCAACCCTGAACGTGCTTCCCATTTCCTGGGAATAAGGCACATCTAACTGGTTGAGAAAAGTTGCAGAACAGGGCATTTTATATATATCTCACATATCCCCATTTCTGCCTGCTTTGCAAACAGAAAGAGCTTCAGCGAAGCAAAATAATATTTTGCCTTTTATGAAAAAATTGCAGAATAATTATCATAGGCATGAAAATGAATTATCTATCTTTTGCTGGTTTCTAATTACAGCCTAACCCACCTTAATGTTGTTGGAGTCTGTGAGGAACATGGCAAGACGATCAATGCCTAGCCCCCAGCCAGCGGTAGGAGGAAGTCCATATTCCAATGCTGTGCAGAAGTTTTCATCAATACTCATGGCTTCTTCATCACCTGCTGCTTTAGCCTAAGGGGCCCAAAGCAATATAAACATATTTGAAGTATCTGTTTGGTAAGCCTCTAGGGACTTGTAACTCAGTGCTATATTTAGTGCCGTTCAGTGTTCCAGCCAGGTAACACCCTGGCGTTCTGTTGAGAATGCTGCTAAAACTGCAGCATTTTCTGTCAGCAGGGAAGAGGCTTGTGTTTATTGATTCAGTCTGGGTAACTGCTGTCTGTATCTTTTCATGACTGAGTCACAGTTTGAGTAGCAGAACTGTGGTCCTTATGGGCCTATCTAAACAGGTGGTCTTCAAATAAAAATGTAATACATATGATTAGCTTTTCCCTAAGATAAAACATATTCCTTAAAATATATAAGTATTACTTCAGTAGCAGCCCAGAGGGGACTAGATTTGGTTGTGACGATGGATGAATTATACTTTAGTTTGATGATTATGGGAGGCAAGATGGTCGCTTACTTTATGAAAGCCTGGTGCCAGACAATTCAACAGGTGATATTAGTAACTTTTCAGCTGACTAAAGAGTCCTTGGCGAGGCTGTCTAAACAGGGATGATTCTTAATCCCAGAATGTAAAGTTCAGGGACAGCTCAGGTTCTTCCTGGAGAGCTAACTTCGCTGGGGAATGGACAAGGTGTCTAAATGATAGTACGCTCAGTGAGCACACACTGCCTCCAAGTTTTAGGACTGAAATGTTAGCCAAATACATCATTGTGTGAGGTTGCACATATATGGTATGGCTAGGAAGTCACTGTCTGAGTGTCAAGGAGCCAGAATATTTTGAAGAACAGACAGTACTACGTTTAAGCTTTCCCTATTGCCTCTGGTAACTAGAATCATTGATATAGCAAGAAAAATAGAAAAAATGGAATTTAAAAACATTTTCTTTATAATTTGAGTTTTTAGAGAAAATACTTTTCCTGTTTTCTGAAAAAAAAAAACCATGCTAAATAAATGTAAATAAAACTATCCATTGGTGTGAAAAGAACCCATCTTTAACAATGCTGCAGTCATACCACAGGGTTTTTAGTCAGACAGATGACATATTAAAGGCTCAAATGATTTTTAAATCTATATATTATCCAATTTAATATACATGAATATTTAAATGAAAATGTCCTCCAAATTAAGTGCAGCAAAATAACCATTCAGTTTCAGTTCTGTATTTCAGTCAACAATGTATTGCCTTCTGACTGTTAATTTTCAAGGCAAGAGCTTCTGTTCGTTGATTTTATATGTAGTATTTTACTTCACGCTATTGTCATTCTGGAGAACTTTACCATGGCTTGTTCCATAAAGAGTTCTCTCTGCTTCACAGGATCATTAAGTTCAGTGTAAGCATTGCAAAGCTCCCTCTGCATCACAAAGAGTTCAAAACGTTCACTCAGGCCTTTCTTTGAACGATGCCTGGTTAGAAGATAAATTGTGAGACACAGTTTAATGGCTTCATGTCCTGCTGCAGATAGGGATCAAAAACTCCAGTGAAGGATTCAACACATACAAACAATTTAGGGTTTGGAATATCTTCCAGAGGTGGCCTTAGGCAATTGGAGGTCCTAGACAAAGGCCCATTGTGGGGCCACAGTCCCCCTCCGTGGCCCTAGCTCCCCGCTTCCACTGGCCCCAACCCCCCCCGTGCACCTCCCCCATGGTACCAGCTCCCCGCCACTGGCCCCCAGACCACCCTCCATGCCCCACCGCAGCCATGACACCTCACCCTCCCCATGGCTCTGGTTCCCCGACACCAGCCTTCTCCACCTGCCAGGAGCCACAAACCTCCCCTGTGGCCCCAGCATCCCAGTTCCTCCTGCAGTCCCAGCACCCCACCAGTGGCCCAAACCCCCCACGGCCCCTGCTCCCTTTGGCTGCCTCCCTCTATGGCCCTGGCACCCTGGCAGAGGCCCAAACTGCCCCCCCCCACTGGCAAAGGTGAGGGACAGAGCAGGAGCACAGATCTGGACCTCTGGGCTGGCCCAGGGATGAAGCAGCAGGTCCAGGGGCAGGGTGGGAGTGCTGCGTCTGGAACAGCATGCTCTGCCCCACACCCTTCCCTCCAGCACCAGGGCTCCTGCAGCTTGATTGGCCCTGGGCCTCACCTCCCCACAGAGACCCGCCCTCGCTGCAGGTCCTGGCCCTGGCCGTGGCCCTGGCCCTTGCCCCAGTCCACTGCCATGTGTTCTGCAGAGTGAGAGGCTGACACTGCTTTTGGGGTAGGTGAAATGGCCCCTTGCTGGCCAGGTTGCCCTAGGCGGTTGCCTGCTTCACCTACCCCAAAAGCCGCCTCTGTCTTTCCTCTAGTTCTTTGGAAAGCCACTTAATTATACCATATTTCAGTTATTTTCTGAAATGAACTATTACATACTTATTACTAGAGCTGTGGGGAAAATGTTCACTGCCAGCAAATGAGAGCAAAAATAGTGAAACTGTCATGGAAATTAAACATTTTCCAGAATTAGTTTTGCTTTATTTTTAAATCTTCACTGCAACATCCATTCTCCTCTCTTTCAGGAGTTGAACAAGTGCCTGTGAAAAAGGCTGTTTCCTCCAGAAACAGAGTTAATGGTGGGTTACTCACCAGTAATCATCCTTCTTTGAGATGTGCTGCTCGGATCCATTCAGTAATAGGTGTCTCCGTGCTGGAGCGCCAGATCGGTCAGAAAAAACTTATCCTAGCCTGTCAGGAGAGGGGAGGCGGCCTCCGCCCCTTGCGCCACCCTGCAGCTATATATACGGCCGCCTCCTGACCTCTCCTCAGTTCCTTAGAGTCGCCAACTCCAGATGCGGAGACGGAGGGGAGGGACCTGAATGGATCCGAGCAGCCCATCTTGAAGAAGGACAGTTACTAGTGAGTAACCCACCATTCTTCTTCGAGCACTGCTCAGATGCGTTCAGTAATAGGTGACTACTAGCCATGCTGACGGATGGTGGGTGGAGTTGGTTGTTCCGCCTTCAGCACAGCAACAAGCCCCATAAGGTAGAGGCCCAGCAACAAGATCCTCGCCAGAGTCAAGAGGCAAACTGGCCTTGACGCGGCCCAGAAGAGTCAAGAGTTGAGGGCCAACCCAGGATAAGGGCAGGACGGAACCTGCCGAAGCCTCTACGCATAAGCAGGTCAGAACAAGGTCACCATAACGAGTAAAGGACGCAACCTAAACATACGGGGTTGCATTAGGTGTTCCGCATAGGAGGAAAAGTGGAGTATGACAGACAGAATATAGTGCCTGGTCATAGGACTTGCCACATGGACCTGTGGGGGAACACTGAATGCCAACAAGTGCAAATTTAGCCATACTGGCCATGTCTCACATGAGAACAAAGAAAGGAAAGAGATTAGTTCCCGAACTGATCAACCGAAGGCTTAGGTGGAGCCACGTGGTTATGAACTGATCTGGCGACTACTGGGTACGCAGGTAGTCATAACGGGGTGACCATACCCCTTGTCCAGGTCGTGACCAAACAGCCGTTTGGTCAAAGCAAGTGAGGATAAGGATACAAAGTAAGATGGGCTTGAGAACAATTGAGAAGACCACAGGACACTAAACGTCAGCATATGGGGGCCAAGCCGAGCAGAACGGAGGCCTACGGTACGCTGGCTATAAACCAGGTAGTGCAGGAGCACACATTTTCAGCCGAACAGGCACCCAGGACCAGGTTCTCGCAGGGGAGAGGCTCCGGGGCGTAAGAGTCACCAACAGCAAGGTGGCCTGAGGCAGTGTTAATGAGTTGGTCCTTGTGGGGCCTGCGGGAGCAGGATTAATTCACAGGAAAAAGCCTGCTGGGCCTATAAGCTTGCAGGGTCTCGCATCGTGAGAGCCCTTACTAGTGCATGAGGGAGGGAGAAGGAGGGTTGGGGATAATGCCTGCTACCATGTGGTCACCCCATCAAGGACCAAAAGATTCATAGAAGTGCCGCGTAAGGTTGCGGTCTCAGCACCTACAGTACTTCCCGGAGGGATAGCGCTACCGCTCTACCATGCCAGGGGTGCCAAGGACAAAACTCAATACGTGGATATCCGAAGGACCCCGACACCGAAGGGAGTTCCTTCCTATGAGCTATGAAGTGAATCCATTATAGGGTGGCAACTACAGCATCTCAAGGACACTCCGGAGTTAGAGAGCTGAACGAAGTATTCCCCCAAGCGGGAAGCCGGAGGGTGAATAAAGGGAGTACCACCCCCAAATTCTTGGATATTGTAGAAAAATAGGTTCTCTGTCTATCACACCAATGACCGGGCAGTGGGTGTGAACGGGTCCTCACGAATTGAAGAGGAGCCGCAATACTGATGGGCGCCACCAGCGCACATGGGGGTAACCCGTGGTAGCACTATAAGTCTATGATCTGACGTAGTGAGACAGTCCCAAGAAAGCCACAGGCAGAAGTGGGGCGGGGGGACGTGTCCTGTCAGGGTACAGGACCGAGAAGCAGAAGAGGTAGCTACAAGTGCCCTGGGAAGAAAAAACCTGTCTGTCTGCGCATGGACACCTGCCCAGAAAGGCGGCTGGTGATGTGGGGGGGGTGTTGGTGGGAGAAACACCCGAAGGAGTGGACCCTTCTCAGTTTCCCTATGTGGAGATGTAACTAGGTGTTCTCTCCTGGGTTCCCTATCTGGGGTTTGAAGGAGGTACGCCCAGCCCATGTTTACAGGCGAGGGCGTAAGAGACTTGGCCACCTCGATGGGGAGGCAGACTGAGGATGAGGGTTCCTAGGTTGGGGCCCCTGGTCCTCACTAGATAACCACAGGGTGAGGGAGTGGAACCGTAGTTTCCGTAAGGAAGGGAAAAAGGTAGGGGTGGGCCATTCACCTTTGCCCCCTACAGAGGTAGAGATCCGCTCTGGCTACGCAGACGCGTCCCCTTCAGTGAGCAGGAGATATTCCTGTCGAATTGGGGTTCGGGTCGCAGCGGCTGGTGCCCGCTGAACCAATGGTTTGTGACTGGAGATATCCCCTCCCCTTCCCTGACCCGGATACGAGGAGGCCTACCTGAGGAAGGCATCAGGGCCACAGGCACAGTTCTGTTGTGGGTAGGCTTCGAATACGCGCATCTCGGAGCCTCCACAGCAGGGCTGGGGCTACAACAAGATGCACCTCTTGTCCCTGGCGAGGTGCTGGCATGGGGAACGCACGGTAGGGGAAATATCCAGGAAGGATGGGGTGCGAGGAGGGGAAAGAGGGGCAGTTATCCATCTTCAGGGGAGTCACTGCTTAAGGTGTGTGGAGGGAGGTAAACCATGGTACTTGGGTACCGTTGGCGTAGGCGGGGCATCATTATATTGTTGGGGCCTTGGCGCCCCCCAATCCAAGGTCTGCTCACACAGTAGCGGAGAAAAAGGGAAGAAACAGAAGAGAGGTTGGAGATGGTTCCCACTGAATCTCCCTTCCCCTAGAGGGGAGAGGGGGTGTTGTGGTCATCTGTGGCACTGATGCCCTAATGCCTCTGTGCCTGAGGATCAAAGTGGGGTGGCGGTGAGCAGGGGGGCCCTCCCTGTGAGAGGGAGGGCAAAGACCCAGCCCTCGCAATGGATAAACGAGGAGGAAAAAACCGCCCTGCAGTCCCTTGAGAGAGGATGGGGAATTCGAGGGGAACTAAGTGGGGGGTTGGATCCAGGAGGGAGGAGGCCAAAGTACTTGGCCTCTCCCTGAGGATCCCAGGCTGTGCCCACCACCGAGAGGGTTTCAAGGGGAAACAAGACATCCCCCTCAAAGGGCAGGTTGAGGACTGCCTGCTGTGCGTTGGGAGGCGCTCTAGCCTCCCTGAGCCATGCCATCCTGCATATGGTAACCGCTGAGGCCATGGTGCGAGCTGTGGTGTCCACTGCATCGCGCGCCGAAAGGAGGAGGTCTTATGAAATAATGTTGCCTTCTTCCAGGAAGGCATCATACTCTTCCCTAGCCTCAGGTGGAAGCAGGCTTCTAAATTTCCCGAGTGACTCCCAGACATCCAGCAAATATCTGCTGGTTATGGCCTGGCTGTTTGCCACTTGTAGTTGGAAAGCTGATGAGGAGTAAACCTTACAGCCTAGCAGATCCAGTTCCCTGGTTTCCCTGGAGGGTAGGAGGAGGTACCTGGGGGGCTCTCTGGGCCCCACTGCCATTTGGACTACATCCCTCGGGGGAACTGGGTGGCCAACAAGGGAGGGGTAGCCCGACTCGGATACCCGATACTTCGCGCCCACCATATCCAAAACCGGGGGGACGGAACTTGGGCTCTGCCACCGGGAGCACGTGAGGTCCCATACGCTTGGGTGGGGCAGGACTGCTAAGGGGACCGTCGAGGCGAAGGCTGGCCCGAAGAGGGTATCGGGGGGATACTCAAGGGTTCCACCTCCATGCCTAAATGGGCCATAGCCCGGCACAACAAGTCAAAATGCACCGATAGGTTCCCCATGTAAGACCCCGGTGCCAGGAAGAGAGCGTTACCGGGAGCTCGCCGTGGTGGAGAGGGAGTTCCCTGGGTGGACCATTCTTGTGGCCTAAAGCGGAAGGGTGATGGGGCCAATGTACAGCGCCGAGGCTGTTTGGAACCCCTGGAAGGTCCCTCCTCCGGGCTGGAAGCAGGGGAGGGGGACCGAGTTTCTCGGCCCAGTACCGGTGACAGCAGGGTGGTGCCAGCCCCCACAGGAGTGGAAGATGGGGGGCTGTGCAGTGAAGGCAAGCATTCAGGGTGGACCCAGGCCTTCGAGATGAAGACCGGTTTGCCCCTTCTCATTGGCAGTGGGGCAGGGGGTGTTAGGAGAAGCAGGAGAGCTCATGCTGCCTCCACTGCTTCCGGGGTGGACAGGATGAGGTGCGACTCTATTTGAGTCAGAGGCAAGTCCTCACCAGGGGAGGAGGACTGCCTGGGTGGGAGGACTCCTGGTCCTGTGGCACTGGGCTCTGCGGTGCCAAGAGTGAAATTGGCCAGTGCCGGGGTGAGCTCGGCACCGGCAAGGCCAGACTGTACTGTGTTGTCGACGCCGGAGATGATATGGCATGGCGCCGAGGTGAGCCCAGCACCGTCGGTGTCTGGCTAACTGAGGGCAACCTCGAGCAGTGCCAAGGCGCCGGGTAGGTGCTGGGGTGCCGGAGTCGGCACCAAGGTGGTGGTGCGGCGGTGGCTACCGGTGGTACGGTGCCACGTAGGCTCCGGCGCCAAGCTGGGTCTCGGTGCCGGGCGTGAACCCAAAGCCTCGGGTGAAGGGTGCCAGGCCTCCTCCAAGGCTAGGGCATGGCATTGCTGTTCCCTCTCCTTGATACTTCTGGGTTTGAAGGAGAGACAGATGGAACAAGCCGAGACCATGTGGTCGTTGCCCAGGCACGTAAGGCACTTCCCGTGAGGGTCGTCCCAGGGGAAGGCTTTGCTGCACTCGGTGCAGGGTTTAAACCCTGGCATCATCAACGCGATGTTCCTGTCCGGTAGTGGGAACTCTTGTAGCGGAGTTAAATCCACAAAGAGATGCTCCCAGCCGGACAGTGAGTTGGAGAAAAAGGGACAGGCTACTTGCGGTTCGCAAGGAGCAGACATTTCAATTCCAACGCACAAGGCGGAAGAAATGAAACTGAGGAGAGGTCAGGAGGCGGCCGTATATATAGCCACGGGGTGGCGCGAGGAGCGGAGGCTGCCTCCCCTCTCCTGACAGGCTAGGACAAGTTTTTTCCGACCAATCCGACACTCCGGCACGGAGACACCTATTACTAAATGCATCCGAGCAGCGCTCAAAGAAGAACCATACTTCCGCTTTTGTGCCCTCAGTTTTCTAGGTGCAAGTAAGTGTGTGCATAATGCAGATAACAGACATTTATGTAGTTAGTTTCTAGGAGCAATCAAGTTACTCTGACAATTTAATGGCCTAAATTGTGCGTGGAAACATTTCTGAAAATCTGAGCCCTAAATCTTTATGTGCTGTAATTGTGACTTTGTGCAGTTCTAAGAAGGTAATGTACCTTGAAGGGATTCATTTAGCTGGAATTCAAAACCCTCTTAACTGCAGCTCACTAACTTTCATACCATAGTAAAACAAAACAATAATGTGAACAGAAGTCACAATTTAGCTTTCAATAGAGAAACATGGTTACAAATAGATTGCTTTATTGAATCCTGAAATGAACTGAATGCATGGTTAACTCATGTTTAAAAATCCAACAGTGCACTGAAGTTACATACCATTTAGCCAACGGGCTCATGACCTGGGGATGGTCACAAATGAAGGTGGGGTTGATGCAGGATACTTCAATAAACTCACCTACCAACTGCAAAGAGAGGATTCTGTTTTTACCTTTTATTTACATTTCACTTTGTTCTCAGCATCATCTAATTATCCCAGATAGCACCAGCAGGATTGCCATCCATCCCAATATTGGAGAGTTTATTTCAATTGTGTCAGGGCCAATTCATTTCAAGGATATTGACACTCCCTAAAACCACTTTGGGACATATAGGGGAGGACATTATGTCCAAACCCACTTTTAGGGCTTACAGAGAGGGAGAAGCTGAGAGAAAACATGAGAGGATAAGGAGCTGTGAAAGTTAATACTGAAAATACATTAAAGTGGTAGTAGAACCAGGAGACCTGCAGAGTTCAACAACTATCAGGTAGAAAGGCCCCAAAAACCAGAGTCACTTGACTACATCAAAGCTGGAGATAAGGTTTTAAGAGATGTGAATGGAAAAAAAGACCTCACCATTTGGCCACTGTCAATGAAGTTGGGGAGAAATTAAGGGGTAAAAGAGAATTACTGAGGAGAAATAGTGATAGTGGGAGGAAAGGGGAGTAAAATGTGCATGTATAATCCATTCTGATATTTTGAAGTTTTCAAAGAGACCTCAGGGAGTTAAGCACACAACTCACATTTAAAATTCTCAACTTTAAAAACCCTCACTCTAATCATTCTAGTTAATCACTAGCATATTATACAAAATAAGGCATAATCAACATATCAATTTCAAGAGGGATAGCCATTTTAGTCTAGGCCAGTAAAAAAACAACAAGGAGCTGTGTGGCACTTTAAGACTAACAGATTTATTTTTTGCATGAGCTTTTGTGGGAGAAGATCCCACTTCCTCAGATGCTTCGAAGATGGGTGAACTTACAGAAAGCTCATGCAAAAAATAAACCTGTTAGTCTTAAAGTGCCACACAACTCCTTGTTATAATCAACATACACATTGTCTAGGCTACATCAGATGTTGTCACACATTTGGCTGAAAAATGCCAGAATATTTCTGAAATCAAACAAGGACTCCTGTGGCACTTAAAGACTAACACAGAACTCCTTGTTTGTTTTGCTGAACTAGACTAACATGGCTACCCCTTTGGAACTTTTGAAATTAAAGACATCTGCTCCAAGCTAAGATATCTCTAAGAGATCATCTAGAAGAACTGTGTGATAAAAATACATTTGATAAAGTTTCAGTAAAATCACAGCCAAGTTTTTTAACTATATATAAATGTATTTAAAACTGTAATTTTAACTTATATATAGTATTTTATATAAAGACCATAAAGAAATATGAATTAATGACATCACAATACATATAATCTAGTATACTAAGATTTTTCTTGAGTATTATGAAGCCAAAAGTTGGAAAATGTAGCAAAACTGAAATGAAAGAGAAAAACAAATGAAGACAAAAAACCTTATCTAGAAGTCTTGCTGTAGTCCGAGGAGGAGAACATTGGACTCCTTTTTTCACACACAGCTTGTCAAGGAACTGTTGGGCTTCTGCAAATGAAAATTGCAATTTCATGTGTGAATAAAGTATCTCAGTTATGAATGGATTTTGTTTGCAGTGAAACAAAAGAAAAATACATTTCCTCTCAACACTGAATATCAATGGCTGCTTTCAATTTAAATTTTGAGATAACGGAAAAAAACTAGCTCTAGAAGCAGCCCAGTAAGTAAGCTTGTAGTTGTCTTCATAAAAGAGAGAGGAGGAGGAGCTAGAAAAGGAAAGTGTCAGGGAATTTACAGTTAGTGTAAAGTGACAATACATCCTGTTTTTAAAGGTACAGTACCTTATTTTAGCCCTTCCTCCAGTGTCCTGACTTTTTAGTTAAAAATGGACTTGTCCCATATTTTGGTATTCCAGCTCCTCACACAGCTGGGAGCTGGGGCTTGTCAGTGGAACAATTTTAAATCTCCTGCCAATACCTGGACTGTGCAGGGGAGGAAGTGGAACACCACTGCAGGCTCTCTCTAACTCCACTTTGGTGAGGGTGGGCAAGGAACTGGGGAGGAGGAAGTGGGAGAAGGGGGCATGAAGTGCTGGGAGGAAGCTAGGCAGAAGGTGCCAGGGAAAGAGGGGGGAATCAGGCCTGGATGCCAAGGGAGCTGGAGGAAGGGAGCCCAGCCAGGGCACCACGGGTGCCAGGGGGAGGGAGTGATGCTGGGAAGCTGCTACTGCAGGGGTGCCATGTGGGGGGAGGCACATGGGTGTGAGGTGCCAGGAGGAGCCACGGGGGGGCGAGGGGCTGGCACTGCAACATGCTGGGAGGGAGGGGGCAGCCATAGAGTGCAAGGTGCCAGGAGAGAGGGGAGGAAGAGGGTGACCCGATCCCTCCCGCACACACATCCCATTTTTTCACACTTGGTCACCCTAAGTTAATGAAAAATGGCAGATTTTCAGGCTAGATCAGTCATGTGCAAGCACTGCCCTTTCTTCAGACCAGGTATATCATGGGCAATAGTTTCCTCCAGTTTCCTCCCACAGTAAACCTCTGTCCTTATCTGTAGGTCAAGGAAGTTTGGGTAGGGTAATCTCAACTCCAGTTCAGTCTTTGCCCTTTCCAAGCTAAGATTCTCAAAAACGAAGTGACAGTTAAGCTGACAGTTTCTGCAATACCACAGCCTCTCCAAAAAGACTCCAACATATTCAGATAGGTCACTACACTACTGTCATCTGATACAGAGATAACTCTCTGTCACTTGGATTCCAGGCCCTATTTGAATCTGTGACTGTGATGCATGACCTTATACCTCAGCACTAGCTCTCAGAGACAACTGAATATCAGGACTGGTCTTCACAACTGTCTTAGCATCAGCTGTAACTCTACTGTTGCCCCTACTCTGACTTTTGCCTGCGAAGAAAAATCTTAAGCTCAAATTCTGCTTGGCCCAACAGTGGGAGAGGGTTGAAGTTTGAGTGCTGCTGATGCTGGATCTAGTAATGCTATTGGGTACGTCCACACGACATTTTCTTGTTTCGAAAGGAGGGAGCTCCTCATTTCGAAACAAGAGCCCTCCTTTCGAAACAGCTATAACTTATTTCAAAACAGGGCCCTATGTGTGGACATAGCCATTGTGTGCTGCTAATGTCAACTGTGCAGTTCAAGTGTTGTTTCACAGTGCAGCCACTCTGAGTAATGCTAGACTCACTTGAGAGGAGTTAACACAAGTGTGGATAAGCTGAGCTGTCGTTCCAGTGAAGACAATGAGTTAATTCCAGTTCTCCTTTATTTCCAGAGCACACTCATTTTCTGCTCCCAAATCTTAAAATTACCTGCTATCATTCTTGAAAACCTTTACAAAATAATCATGTTTATCCAATCTCCATTTAATCACAACTCCCTTTTAGTTGAGTCATCATTTTGTTTCCCAGCATGAACTGCTTTCTTAAGTTACTCCCAGTAATTTACTTGACCTCCATTTATCCAAATGTGTTTTCCTTGCATTTGTTTAGATATAAACCAGGTTGTACTGCATTTGCAATCTTTATTGTACAGTGACACCTCTGTGCCTTTGAAAACTGTGATTTCAGCCTTAATTATGCGTTTAATAGCGCCCAGGCACACACACTAAACATGGCTGAATTCATCCTCAGTTTCGCTGTGCTTCATTAGCATTACATCAACAAAGGAGCTTGGGAGAACTGCAGCTTTGTATTCAGTCTGGGGTGGTCCCTTTTGCTGCATTTAATAACAAAAGACCGTTCCAAATGCAGTTGTGGCTATCCTCTCTAGACATCACCATTTGCTTTCTTTGTATAACAATGGACATTTAAATCAAGTGCTGTGTACTTTTCTTTTGTTTGCTTTTCCACAACTGCACAGTCAGAATGGGGAAGAGAAGAAGTTAAAGGGATAGGAAACAATGACCCAGAATCCCATGCCCCAACCAGAGGGGAGCTCTTCTGTCAGCCACCTTCCTGCTGACCCCAGTTACAAGAGCCTTCTACATAAGCCATGACTATTTTTCTCTCCCAATGTCCATGATGAAAGATCTCCTACAAAGCCACTTTACCCTTGTTCTTTATACTTGTCCCAACCACCCCTTCTTCTGACATTTCTTTACCTCTTCCAACTACTCTAAGAAGTCTGACACTTTTCATCATTCCCCACTTTCTTTCACTATTCTCTTCTGTCCACCAATTCCTCTAACAGCCACATCTCTCTGTCTCTCCACCTCCTCATGCATTCAGTGTTCCACCATTGTTGATCTTTTCTTCACTGTTAGTTCACTCAAAAGAGTCACCTCTTTTATTTATAAACTTCTATCCCTTCCCCCCTAAATGTCATTTCTGTTCAAGTTATTGCACACCATACACCACCCTCTTTATTTTTTTTTCTCTAAAAGCCTAGCTCTAAACAAAGAAATCATCCATCCAGTGATTCTAATAGGATGAATGTGACCAGAAAGCATAAACCATGAACACAACCTCCACTGGTTGAGTTCTGGGTAAGAGTTTTCACCATCATCTCAAAATTGGCTTTACAGGAAAAGTTCCAGTAAAGATTGCTGTTCCCATCAGAGCCAGAAAAACATGCTGAATAAAATGAACTGAGGCAGCTCTTTTTCCTTTCTCCATTACTGGGGCATGGGATCTCTGCTCAAGAACATCTCACTCCCACTCAGGGGGTGGGCTCCCCTTGCAGGAAACCATCTACTTCTTTGCCTTGCAGTTCATTTTCCACAGGGCTAGAATAAAGAGTCCCACTAACCTGAACGTTTAAAGAGTTCTCACAGAGATGCAGTTTACTTCACATAACTTACACTAGTATGCATTCCTGAAGTTTCACCTACTGAGCATGGGTAGAAAGTAATTCATGATGATATAATCATGCAAATTAAAATTGTGCGTTCAATCATATACAGTAAAACCTCAGGAGTTATGAACACATCAGGAATGGAGGTTGGTTGTGTAGAAGAAAGTAAAAGGTTAAAATAGAAAAGACAAGTAGAAATGCCCAGGTGCTGGCTCAAGGCCTAACAAAGTAATCCAAAATATGGGGTCTGAACAGAATGTACAGTGAGCATGAACTGAAGGTACTGAGAAGCAACAGGTGGTGAAAGTTCAACTTCACTGAAATTGGCATGAAATAAGTGGAATTGCAATAATAAGTATATAAAATGGAAAAGTGCCTGAAAGGTGAGAGGTGTTGGCTTGGCCCAGCACCAAGAAGGTAAAGGTAATGCTTCAGTCAAACCTGACATTTTGACAGATGGAGATGTCCAGTGATGCATGGACCTATCAAATTAATGGGTGGCAGCAAAAAAAGGGGTATGTGAACCAATCAAGGTAAATTTGGATCCTGAAAGAGGGCTGAGTCAATAGGTCTGAGTAGGGTATAAGAATAGGATCCCTGGAGCTCAGATTTCATACAGCCAAAGGGGGTGACAGTGACTCCTGCCATCAGTTGAGCTGTTCTGTTGCACTGAGAGCACCAATCCTGCCAACAAATCTGTTGGTATAAATTCTTTGTCACATTGCAATAAAGTGTAACCTGGCACCTTTGTTTCTACAAGGATCAATGGTAGTGTTGGTTTTCTCATTCGTGAGTGTTGCCTCAGTTTACCTCTTGCATACAGGGTATGCCTAGGCTCCAAATCACTGGGCTAACTGAGTTCCCACTAGAGATTTGAGCCAAAGGTAACCCAAAGCATTAACCAAAGGAACACCTTGGCTTAGGATCACCAGGCTAACTAAGTTCCTGATTAAGATCCAAGCCAGGCTCTAGATCACTGAGCAAACTGAGTTCCCACTTAGAGATCTGAGCCAGGCGTAATCCTGAGAGAGCACACCTTCAGAGATTCACGCACGGATTTACACATGAAGCCAACCTCATATCAGCAGCAGACACAGAACAACACTGATAAGGATCCATCTTGCCTGACGTGCCTGACCACACTCTGCCCAGCATACCACAGGTTGTAACTCTGAAATGTTAGCAACTCTGAATAAAGTGTTATGGTTGTTTTTTTCAAAAGAACTATACATTAACTTAATACAGTTTTGAAATACTACTATACAGAACAAAAATACTGCTTTCCCTTTATTTTTTAGTAGTTTAGTTTTAAAAAATTGTACTATATTTGCTTTTTTATTTACCGGTAAGTCTGTATTTACCTGATTGTGTACTTGTGGTTCCATATGAAGTGTGTGGTTGACTGGTCAGTTTGTAACTTTGGTATTTATAACTCTGAGGTTCTACTGTAAAATTTTTTAAATGACTAAATCACATTCCTTTAACACCAGCATAGCATAGAACATTTCTGTCTCCAGGAATATTCGGGACAAAGGTATAAATAAGTGAGAATGAGTGACTAACTGCAAGAACATCTGTGTTATGGTAAATATTGATACTAAGGTTGAAATGCACACAGACAATCCTTTCCTCAGCACAGAAGTGAAACATAACCAGAGTGTAAAATGCACAGTTAATAAGCAACAACAGACAAGGCCAAGAAACTAGAGAATATCATGCAGTTGCAAATCCTGTGAGAAACCTATTTCTTTAGTGATCACTAAAATGTCAAATAACTTAAAAATGAAAATGTCTTACTACTTAATTCATTATACCATTCACTATCCAGAGACAAGACCTGGCAGATTTAACATACCCACAGTATCCAGACTTTCTGATGATGGCAGTTTTTCTCCTATGACTTTCTCCAGCTCTTCCATCATGCTGACTCGTTTAAAAGGAGGACTGAAGTCAATTTCTACTGCCTTCCCCTCAGGGCCATCTGGATGGTAAGTGATCTTGTAGTTACCTGTCACATGCTTCACCATGCCTTAGGGTAAATAAAATGCAAGGTGTCAGAAGTCATCTTAACCTCACTGAATTCCTGGTCTTTAATTACTAAACTACTGTAGGATAATTTGGAACATGATGTCTGTTGTGAAATAATGATCAAGGGTTTTACATGATAATTTTATACAGCAACATATTTGTCAGAGAGAAGCTAGGAAAATTTTTATTCTGCCATGTAGTATCTTTTTCCCTGTGTCTAACTATATAATATTATCCAAGACATGAATGTATTATCCCTCTCCTCCCCTATATAACTGTCAATTGCTTTCAGTTTTATTTGATAAATACAAGTTATGTACCTTTTCCCACACCAATATGGTCTTTGAGTGACCCTCTCTAATTCAAATCATTGAAGTTGTTAGAAACTAATATGTGAATTGTTCACATATGTCTTCTGTATTCTTCAATTAACTGACCACATTCTGTCTATGTAACCAGTGGTGTCGCTGGGGGAGTGGGCCTCAGGGAGTGTCAGTCCCCTTGAAACTCAGGGCCAGCCCCCTGAGTAGCCCGCCACTCAACTGCCCAGGGGTGCGCCATCACACCCCCGCACAGGGAATGCTGCTGGGCCGCAGCCAGGAGGGAGCTGTCACAGGCTGGGCTGGGAGTTTTTAAAACTCCCGCCCTGGCCTGACCCTGCTCTGAGCATGGTCATGCCGGGGGCCACAGCCTGTGCTGCAACCCTGCTCTCCTCCAGTGCCAGGTAAGAGAGATGGGGCGGGGGGGAGGGGTCCAGGGACAGGCACGCTGGCCTGGCAGTGAAAGGGCATTGGGGAGGGGTCAGCCTGGAGCAGCAGGGGCCAGCGGCAGGACCAGGGGTTCAGAAGGGCATAGATCAGGGCCCCGCTGGCCATTAGGGGCTGGGGACCCCCAATATTTAGGTGTAGCGTCACCCCGTATGCAATGTTCCCTCTAAGGGGAGAGGGCAGCTCGCCCCCCCGCTGCTCCTGACAGCCCCCCCTCCCGCTCGCCCCCCCCTCCTGACAGCCCCCCGCTCGCCCCCCGCTCCCGCTCGGCCCCCCCCCCCACTTACCTTGGAGCTGGACTGGAGCCAGAGGGCCCAGCCATAACTCCCAGGCCAGAGGACCTCTACGGAGCATGCCCAGATTTTCTGGGCATGCTCCGTTGGAGCTTTTCTGGGCGGGAGTTTTCAAAACTCCCAGCCCCAGAGGAGTTCTGTGGAGGCTGCTGGCAGTGCGCTGCCGGCAGCTTTCGCTGCGCTGGCGGCTGTGGTGGGCTGCGCCACAGCGCGCCAGCGCAGCTTAGAGGGAACACTGCCCATATGTAACCCTTGCCTTAGGAAGAAGTGGCAGAGAATTCACTGTTACCCCTCTGCCTTAGCATAAGAATGTATCACCTATTTTTAGAAGAGAACCATTATTTCACTATCTTATTAGCTTGCTATCATTATATTGTGACTCTAACTAAAATTGTTCTTTGTCAACTTGCTCCATTTCTTGATCTGTGTATGAATGAGGAATGTGTGCATGTAAATCATTCAATAAGGCCAAAGTATACTGTGAATTCCGGATACCAGTTTGGTCAGGTGATGAATCAAAGAGCAGATTGACAACCCTGGAGCCAAAGCGGGCATCCCTGAAGGAAAATATCCTGAGATAATGAAACTATGTTACAACCTGTGAGACAACTCCTAGGACCACCTGCTCCCTGGGCATTACTGAGTGGCTGACTGTGCTTCAGGAAGCAGCAGTGATGGAAACTTCAAAACCTTAACACCTGTGAATAACTAAACAATGACAGTGCAAAACCTATACAGTTGCATATAAAGGATTTGTCATAAAATGGGGATGCTCTTGCCAATGAACTCTGGGTTCATCCTACTTCAGCCTGGACTCTCGGAATCGTGGCAGACTAGAACCCAACTCCATCTCTCACAGCTGGTCCAACTAGCCATTGGACTGGAGTGAACCAAATGCATAACTATAACATCATAGCAGCATTGGGTGTGTGTGTATGTGTGCATGCGTGCATGTTTAATATCTTGTGCTACTTTTATTGAAGCTACATTGCCTTTTCCCCTGAAAAAGATCTCAGGTGCTTCATTTGTGCAACAAAGTTACTCAATAATGGATGCATACAATCATCACCCAAGGACATACCTGACAGCAGTTGTTCAGTGATGACAATGAGATCATTGTAATCTGCATAAGCCATGTAGAACTCACACGTAGTAAATTCTGGATTGTGGGTTTGATCAATTCCTTCATTTCTGAACTGGCGTCCAACTTCATACACCCTGTCCAGACCTCCAACTACTAGCATCTGGGAAGAAGAACCAGATATTTTCTAGTGACTTTCTCCTCGGGGGGGGGGGGGAATATCAGTTCTAAATTACAAGTGTCGAACAAAAGAGGATAAGCCCTAATATTCATCATATGTAAAGTGAAGCAGTATATATGGTGATGGTGATCTTTGCAGTTTCTTACTGTCAAATCCACATTGCAGTCCCCCATTAAAATTATAAGAGCCAGCCGAAAATTTGAGTCCAGTCTTGCAAACCCTCTGTGTATGAAATTCTCAGTGGCTGCCTGTTGCTTTCTAACTGCTAGCCTACTGTGGAAGAAGTTTTACTGAACGGGATGTTAAGTATTTGGACTGAGGCCAAGTCTATACTGATGGTGACAAATTCACTGCCATCATTTTGAACTCTCTGGTTGATTTTGAGTTGTCAGTCAAGACCTGCTCAATCAATCCAGAGTTCGACATAGTAACTCCACCCCCAAAAGACAACTAGCACTGAGTCAAAGGAGCAGCATTTCCCTTCAACTCAGCAGAGTAGAGATATGGAGACAACAAGTGGGCGTTCGAAAGTCGAACGGAGATATGCTAGTTACTTTACATAGCTTGCATATCACTCTTCAATTACCACTGAATTCCCCTGTAAGGACAGAGCAGGCCTGAGTTCCCAATATGAAAACATGGGTTTAGACTTTCTGTTTTATAAAAGATGTGTTGCAATTGGCAGGTATTTGCTTTTCCTTAGTGTAAATGTACTGAAAATGTTACAAGTAGACCTGTGAAGACTTAGGTCACTTTAAATCATGCTGCATCACCAATGTAAGAGATATGATTCAGTGACTCTTACCTATCCACACAGAAGTGACACTACTTCCTAAGTCAAATAGATATACTTAGTCACTACAGAACATTTCCAAACAGTCAGTCATTGCTAGCAGTATAATTTGTATTTGTGCACATATATTTCAAAAATGTTAGTAATCTACCTACCCAAGGAGACCTCTTCATATCTAGAAAAAGAAGAATATGTGATGCCTATAGGATTATGCAGACAATATATGGGCACTCTTGTGCTGTCGGAAAGTGAGAGCATTGTACATCATTGTTAGGTGTGTAAGCTGACGTTATACAGTTACTTCACCTTGTGGTACAGTTCAGGAGCTATCCTCATATACAGGTCCATGTTGAGTTCATTGTGATGCGTAATAAAAGGCTTGGCTGCTGCACCACCTGCTATCATGTTCATCATGGGAGTCTCCACCTGTAAAAAAGACAGCGTTTGGATGTTTATCTAAAAGATAGTCTGTAGCTCAAGCAGTCGCTATTGGCTTCATGCAGGAAATATTAGCTGACATTTAATGGCCTGTGTTATATGCAGGGTGTCACACTAATGACCATAATGGTCTCTTCTCGCCTTAAAAAACGTATGGAAGAGTAATTTCCTTACAACATGCCAAGGACATAAGAAGCAGAAGGATGAGCTTGAGAAAGAGCACTATTTAGACTAAAGACACATTATGTATTTCCACATGGATGCCTTGGCGTGAGTTTTAGGAAAACCTATTAATCAATTATATCAGCTTATTACAGTCAAGAAATAAACACTTCTAAACCATAATCCATAAAGGGAGGAAAAGCACAGTAACATTCAGGGCCATCCCTAGGGAGGTGTGGGGCCTGGCGTGATGGCCTGGCTGTGGAGGCATCCCGCATCTCCTCCCTGCACCGGGGAGGCGGGGCTAGCCAGCCCAGAACCTGGTCCCATGGTCCCGCCTCTTCCCAAGCCAGCCACTCGGCCCTCATGGGCAGAGCAGGCCGGTCCAGGGCCCAGGCTCTGCTCTCTCACCCCGCCTATGGGCTGGCCCTCCCTGCCCCCAGGGTGGAACAGCTGGCCCAGGAGAGAGGAAAGAGGCGAGAGTGCGAAGCCTGGCCAATGGGCTGGCCTCCTCCACCCCTGTGCCAACTGTTCCGCCGTAAGGGCGGGGAGACTGGCTGAGTGGAGAGGCAACATACCATGCTGCCACCCCCCTCCAACCGCTGCCTTTGGCTCCACACTGAAAGCAGTGAGGAGGGGGCAGGGGACAGCATGACTCTGGGGGGCAGCTGTGCAGGCCCCATACTGCCCTGCTCATGGCAAGATAGCTCAGGGTCCACAGGATCACAGGGTCAGGCATGATCAACCCTTTCAGCCCCCTCCCTCCAGGACAGCCGTGGTAACATCAGCTATAGAAAAAGATTCTAGCCAACGTTGTCATTACTTTGTAATATAAGGCAACCTCTCCCCCCAGAAAAGTTATTTTTCTTAACCATGACTTTTTTATTCACAAAAGTAAAAGATGAGTTTCTCATTTTCAGAAAAAATCTTTTCTAAAACAAAGAAAAAATGCGATGTGTTTCACTGGCACGAATCCACATTTTTAAATTTTACACTAAAAACACATGTTGCTGGAAACCAAGATGTAAGAGGATGTGACTTTGAGACTTCTCAATTGCAAACGCAACATTCTAGAACATGTCACAGAAGAGGATAGAACAAGGCCCAGCTTCATTTTAGCTTTTATCTAGTACACTCTGAAGTACATTTAGGTGTACTTAAATTAGTAGAACTATTAGAATCAGAGGAACAATTCACAAGTTTAAATTTACATGCGTTTAAGTCTTTGCTGGATGAGGCCCTATATCTAGGTCACACTATAAAATGCATCTTTTTTGTTATAGTGTTCTGAAAAGAACCAGAATGGAAGAAAACCCAGCGGTACACTCAGACCTAACAGCTACGTGTTTAAACCTAGAAAAAGCTTGGGTTGATATTTTCCGAAGCGCCTAATGGTATGTTTAGACAGACTAGCATGAATAGATAGACTTGCTCTAGGACTCTAGAAATAGGAATGTGGCTGTTACAGTACAGGCAGTGACTTGTGCTAGCTAGCCCAGGCTTGGATTCAGGGGCTGGGGAGTAGACATTTGAGTTCAAACCTAAGCCCAGGCTGCAACTGCCATGCTCCTATTTTTAGTGTGCTAGCTTTAGCAGAGCTAGTGTGACTCTGTCTACACTCACACTGTGAACAACACCTCCCAGCTCCAGTGTAGAGACATACGCTAACAGATTTAGGAGTAGAGTTGGTTGGAAGTCTCTGACAGAACACTGTTACCATCAGAGACTGCAGTTCATCAAAATGAAAACACTTTGCAAAGGAAGTTTGATTTTGATGAAGTTGCAGTGGTAGGACTCCATCAAAACTGGGGCCACGCCCTGCATCTGGGATGAGAGGGAGCCTGACACTGGTTTTTAATTCCTAATCAGCTCCTAGGCATTTACAGTGCATATATGTTGCTGCTCTGGATGAAGGGCATATGACCAAAATTTTCCTGAGGCATAAAAGAGTAGTTGTGATTTAATATCTGCAATCTTAGCCAACTTTTACAGAATTTAATGGCACAAAGGAAGGGTATTTCTGTAATCTAAGGGGTGTCTCCCTGGCGAGTTTCAAAGGCCTGCTGACAATGGAGTAGCTTCAATATCTGAAAATGTCAAAATACAGTACTTTGCAACAGAAAAGTGTTGGACAATCTACATAAAGGGATCACTACTAGCTTCCTCTAGAATGCTAATCAACTAGGAGATATAAAAGTTACATAAAGACACCTTAAAAAAGTAAAAATCAAACTAAGACTAGGGCACCTAGT
The DNA here is from genome assembly GCA_007922195.1 of Podocnemis expansa. Classification (NCBI taxonomy): domain Eukaryota; kingdom Metazoa; phylum Chordata; order Testudines; family Podocnemididae; genus Podocnemis; species Podocnemis expansa. The sequence goes on from ML682005.1 coordinate 35,517,997, forward strand.
AGGTGCCAGAAAGTTTGAAACATTTTCTGTTAAGTGGAGCACTTCTATCCAGGTCCAATACCCAGTCTCATAAAATGATCAGTCATTGGACTGGAAACACTAAACATTCAGAAGACGTAGGTGGCCCTTTGGTCTTTTGACACCCAGTTGGCTGGAGGACTCAAAACACATCACACTGAAACAGGTCCTTCTTCTGAGTCTCACTGGCACTGATTCCAAAACAACCAGAATACCTCAGAATATTGGAACAGTAACTAGATAATGTAAATTCAGCATAAATGAACTTGCATAATATACTTCTAGTAACTACTATGTCTATTTTTTTCTATTATGGTATGTTCATTTAAATTAAAATGTTGCAAGACAACACTGACAAATTTGTATTGTCCACCTGTTTGTGTGCCCATATAAAAAACGAAGGCACTTGTTGTGACTTCATCATTAAGTATGTGTTTAATTTTTAAATCTCTACATACAGACCAACAAATTCAGGAGTGAGGCCCTCAATTTAGTGACCTGCGGACCACCTTGAGAACCTCCTGACTGCCTGTAGCCTAAAGCCAGGCCTGCCCTCCCAGTCTTTACTGATTTCAGTGTGAGCTTTGCTGGAGTAAAGAACATGAATTAAGACACTGGTACTTTAGAAAGCATACATATGTATCTTACATAACAGAAACTTGCACTTCGATCTTCCTTGATATAGAGTTAGATATTACTTAGTAGTCATTTTCTTGCTTCTCCACCTAGGAAGGCACAGCTATTAGAAAGGAATTAGGATTTGGCTGGAAAAAAAAAATCGCTGTTCTCCATGGATCTTTCTTCTATGTGAAAAACACAGCAAATCAGAGGGCAGCTGCAAGCACTGGTTTAGAACTCTGTAGGTCATCCATAATCTTCAGGCTACACTTTGAGCACCCTTGCTATATAAGGTGCTGCATTACCCTCCTTAGAATTTTAAACACCAGGAATAATAGACTTTATGGCAGATCTAACTGCCTCTGGATCACTAATGAAACACACTTAGATTAATTCAGCATGTGACTGTCTTTCAATTAGTTATACAGGTCAGTGCAAATCCAGCCTTTTCCAGTAATGAGCAGGATATTTTGATACCATGCAAGATGGTATGATCTAGAGAAATGAGCATAGAAATGGCATCAAAAGATACTGAACTTGAGCAAGTCATTTAACCTTTCTGTCTCAGTTTCACCCTCTGAAGTGTGGATAGTAGTATTCTCCCACCTCCGAGAACTGTGAAAATAAATGTTGGTACAGTGCTTTGAATATATATGCCAAAGACTTCAAAAGTAACTTATGATTTTGGGCACCCAAGCTGAGATGTATTTAAAGAAACTGGCTTTCAGAAAGTGTTGTGCATCTGCCAAATGAAAGTTAGACCACTTTAATGTGTCCCATTTTGCATTGGCACTCAAAATTTATCATTTTTTAAAGTCTTGGCCATTAAAATATTAAGTCTCTGAAAAATTACAGAACATATCATAAAAGTGCAAACATCAAGTTATCTTCTCAGGCCACACCTCAAGAAATCCAACATCATCCAGGAATTTTCTTAAGAAAGTGATGATTTTAGTTCTGGTAATAAACTTCTGCCTCACATTCTCATTCATAATTAAATCCAGGTAACGCTGACGATATCTGGTTTCCTACAACAAATCACAAAAAAATTATAAAAATATACATACTGATGAGCCATAATATCCAGCTTGTAAATCAACACTCAAAATTAGTCAAGTTACTACTCAAATATGCAAATTTTAAGCTCATATTTCCCTCAGCAGGAAGAATAACTTGCATTCCTATTCCAGAAAAGAGTGAGAAGAAAGCAGATATGTTATAACCTCCCAAACAGAAATCCAAATTAGAAAAAAATGTAAATAAAATTTGTATTTCAGTTTTATTTTCCCAAATTTCTTCCTCTTGAAACACAGTACTAACTCAGTGTAAAAACTCCAATATAAAAGTATTTGTGGTCTAAACTCAGCCTTGGCATACCTACAAATAGACTCCCATGAACTATATATTCAAATTAGGCAGGTCCTCTTCCTCTCAGCCTTGACAATAAATATACCATGTGCCATGAAGATATCTGAGATGTGGCCTTTCACAGGGATGGTAATGGGTTTCATTTGTGATCCAGCCAGACTAGTGGTCAGGTCATGGCTAAACTGTCTCTCTGGGTCTTAGAATGGCTCTTCCAGGCAGTCCAGAGGGACTAGCAATCAAGTAACAGATCACTGTCCCCTAGAGCCCTCTGGCATATCTGAAGTGGCTTGGGGGAGGAAAGAAAGGGAAGGAAACATGGTACCTCACTCTCCTTCAGGTTGGCTGAGGGTTCAAGGGAAAAGAGGTGGGGATGGCTCAGTCCCTTTTGGTTCCATTCCAGATCAACCTGCTCTGGGCTCCTCCTGCCTTCTCTGTTTTCCTTCAGTTTTGGCATAGTCTTAACCTTCTGCTTGCAAAGCCTCAAAGAGCCCTAGCTGTTCAGAGTGGAAGAGATGGCAGTTTTCCAACTCACGCTGATAGTCCAGATTTCGCTGACCAGGAGAACCAAAGGGGGAAGGGCAGGAGGGGAGCGTCAACTGAGCCTTACCTATAGTCCTGGTCCTTCCTCTGTCGCTTGCTTTGCCTCAATAGATAAAAGCTGTCTGCTTCACTCAGCTACCTGATTGCCAGAGTTCTTTTTATGCAAGTCCTCCACAGGGACGATGCCCAGCAGCTGCTGAGGGGCAGCCATCTTGCCCAAAATTGCTCCTCTACTCTTTTTACCTTAGCAGAAGTCTGTAAGCCCTGTCACAGGGACCTTCATAACCTGTCTGTCAACTTTGCTTAGAAATAAGTACCTCGATAGCCTTGTACAAAATTTCCCCATCCCTTGCTGTGCAAACTGGGTTCTGCTCTCTTTCACCTCAGCAGTGTCTGAAATTCAGTGATGGTGTTTACACACACATTTTTTGTAAAGCATTTTGTGGCACTTTGGGTTGCAAAGCATTACATTAATGCAACAAATTATACGAGATCCATAGCTTTCAGTTCAAACCACACAGACACAAGGCCGAAATGAATGTACTTGTCCAAAAGAAACAAGAGTAAATACCAGGCAACAATTACTTCTAGGTAGCTACTGATGGGTTCCCTTGCCAGTGTCCCTAATTGAAGTTACCTGATCTTTGAATCCATAATGAAGATGAGGCAACATATGCAAGCATGGTGACAGCAAAGTTATCTCTGTAGACATGATGCTAAGTTCTCCATGCTTAGTTTTCCCAGGATATCCCACAACTCCTATGATGTCCCCTCGCCGCAACTTGTCTATGGTCTTCACGAAAACATCTTCAGACTTGAAAAATCTGCCAAAAAGAAATTGCTGACTTAGAAGTGAAGAATCCTCTCCAAATCATTAGCTTTCTGTCTAAGACAGAAAATAATTTTTTCACAATTAAACTAAAACTATCTTTGTAAACTGTCACTCTAGGATATTTCCTTCTTTACTAAAATATAGTTATTTATGGTTCCTGTGAGGTAGTCTATAATGAATCACAATAATTTAAAAATAAAAGCTTATTTAAATGAAATTTATTATGAATTTACATTAATAACAAATTGCATAAATGTGATTGAAAAGATCAACTTTAACTACACTACCTGAATTCAAGACTTATTTTGCATTCTTTGCCCCTTTATACTGTAATTATTCAGAAAAGGACTTCACTAAACCACTGAATTACTTAGCTGCAATTAAAATCTCATCTTTTTAGGACATAAGCAAGCATAAAAATAAATAAATAGACAAAACCAGCAAATATCTACAAGCTTCATTCAGATTTTCACACAAATTCACTTTGACTATATTCATATCCCTTTCATATTTGCTTTCTACAATAGTCTATCAAGAACAGGAATATTTGCCCAGACAGCACATTTTAAATGAAGATTGTAGAGAACAACTTTCAAATTCCTATTCAGAAGCATATGTAACCCATGTGCCTAAATAGGTGCAAATCTCTTTTAGGGACCCTTATGGCTGGGTTACGTTGCTGGGCAGATTTTGCAGCCCAGAAACCAGAACCTTCTGGTTAGAGGGTGTGGGAGCACAGTGAGCATGTCCCACAAGTTTTATTGTTATGCTGAAGTTACATACCCAGGGAAAAGCCTGAGAGGAGCATCCTGGAGAGGAGCAAACAGAGAGCTGCAGAGTACATCGGCTAAGGGATTCAGTGAAAGGAGCTGAGCAGGAGTGGACTGCAGGATGTTTTCTCCCCACTTTGGACTGCTTTGCAGGGGAGTTGTCTGCAGTGGAACTGAGAGTTGGATGGCCAGTAACCTGACTGCATGGTGCTGGCTACACAGGAGGAAGAAAGGACTGCATGGCATCTGCCTGAAGATTCCTGTAGCTAGAGAGGATGAGGATTGCTTTCCTTCTTCATTTCAGCCTCAAGGACTTAAAAGACTGCAATTGAGATAAGGGTGACTCCACCTGAAGTTTGGGACTCTTGGGTTTCTGACTGTTTTGTTCAAATTCATCATGTTTTCTTAGAATAAGGTCTGTTTAGTTAGTTAATAAAGTTCATTGTATGTTTATGCTGAGTGGTAGTTTAATGTGGGATGAGAACTCTGAGCAGTCTTCGCTGTGAGTCCTGAATAGACTGGATCCTGGCTCTCCAGCTGCTTTCTGCAGGGGTTTTCTCTGTGAGGCACTGGGGGGGGGGGCAAGTGAATGCATTTGTGCCTACCCTAGCAGGTTACACATACACACCAAAAAACTGGATTTTAAGAATCACACTGATGCATTCAGGAAACATAACCTCAGCTGGGGTAAATAAGTATCAGTCCTTTAACATCAAGGAACCTATGACAAATTATGTCAGCTGGTGAGCTGCCTCCCATTTAGGTGCACAATCAAAATAGAACATCACAGTGAACAGTTCAGGAGCAGTGAACAAGCTGAAATATATTAGCATGGAAACTTTAAATAAATAATGTCTAAGTCTGACAAACTTATAGAAACTAATCTGTTTACTTATAATTCATGAGCAGAAAAGAGACAAATCTGACTGACAAGCATTCACAACAAAGAATTTGCGGAACCAACTAGTAAAAATATATGCTTGTCTTAGCCTTTAATTTGGGTCAGGTTAGAAGCCTCTTGAAGTGAGTGGAGAAATTCTTCATTTCAGTAGGCTTCAGGTCACCCCTGTAGAGTTTTATACTGTGCAAAGCGTTGAGCAAAAATCAGCTAATTAAGCTTTCTGGGAGCTAATGAACAGCAGCTGCTTCAAAGAGCATCATGGATAAGGGGTCAACACCAGAAGATTCAGAGCATTTGGATCTTCAGATTTCAGGGTTGGACCATATTATGTGATAAACGTGAAGAACCAAAGAATGGTTTGCTTTCTTCTAGCAGTGAACAAGGAACTTCATTCCTTAGTATGAGATAAACAGCTTTATTCCTAAAGCTACTCCATCTCCCTTTCTCTTTACTGCACAGGTTCTGCCAGCATCCGTCCTAGGCTCTCTTTGGGTATGTCTACACTTAGAAGTTATTTCAAAATCAGGAGGCTTATTTCAAAATAACTTTTTCCCCACCCATGCACGCATTCTGTTATTTTGAAATAAGCATTTCTTTATTTTGAAATAATGCAGTGCTATTTCAAAATAATAAAACCTGCTTTCATTTTGAAATAGTGCTTAAATCAAAATTATTATTTTGAAATAAACCATTCTAAACTGTGGAATAGGCTTATTTTGAAATAACAGGGAACCCCCAGCAGGCTGGTTTCTTTACTGAGAGGCAGAAATCCCCTGGCAGGTTGGTTTCCCAGCTGGGAGGAGGGAATCCCTCTGCAGGCTGGTTTCCCCACTGGGGGAAGGGATTCCCCTAGTGGGTTGGTTTCCCCGCAGGGGGGCAGGGAACACCCAGCAGGCTGGTTTCCCCACCAGGGGCAGGGAAATAAGATTTTTCAAAATAATAACTTTGTTTTAAATTTGAAACTTGTTTTAAAATAACTATTTCAAATTAACTTTGTCATTGTATACATTGCCTGTAAGTTACATATTTAAAGAAGCAGTGTTGTGTATGACACACACACAAACACACACACTAGGCTTTGCATTATTCATAAGTAACGTCTACCCACTTCGCATTGGCCATAACTTGTAATTTAACTCCATTTCCCCGGAGATCATAGAAGAAGAGCTTTGCACCAGCAGATCTCTTGGCATGAATTCGTCCTACGAAAAAAAGAGGTTGTTTGTAGATAAAAGACAACAAAAACAACATGGGGATGGGGGGGTTGGGGGAATTCCTGATTTAACCTGACTAACTTGTCTACTTCAAACTACAGGGTTTCAGTATGGATGAGCTGGGATTCTCTAGCTTTTTCTTTCTTTGGACCATTTTAGAAGAGGGAAGCCTCCTCACTGATCCACCTTCCCTCCCCTCCCAAACCCCAATTTGGACCACCAGGAGAAACTCTGCTGAACACCATCACCCACCGTTTGACAGTTTGAGAACCTGTCATGAAGATTTGCGAAGTCCTGAAAATAGGGGATCCTAATGCAAATCATAGGAGAAGTGCATTTCTAGAGCCACATTCTATTAGACATTAGGATTATTCATAATCACAGAACAAACTAAGTGCACTTTACAATCAAGGTGCGGAATTTTGAAATTATCTGCTAATATAGGGCTTGACCTATTTTTGTGATAACTTCAAAGTAAGAGACAATTGCACTGGTTAGCAACCTTCTGTGAGAGGAGACCTGCATGCTGACAGAGTTCCAGAGAATCTTTGAAAAATGAACAAGAAGATTGGTATCATTGTACACCAGCAGGCTCATGATTTATAATAAATATACTGTTCTGCATAACACAAAGGAGGCTGTGCTAGAAACAGGTGAGGAATACAGGAATAACTGATCTGCTTCAACTAAAATGACTAATCCAAATCTTTGATCCAAATTAAAGACAAGTCTTTGTTTTGTTTTGGGGGATGTGTTTGTTTAATGAATTTACTTTTTTCCCCTGGACCTGGACTTTGTGCAGGCTGCTCTTAGTTGGAGTCATCATGATATGACCAGAGACTGAGTACAGGACAAGTGCCATAAAGTCATTTTTGCATGCCCTGGCCACTGCTGAGCAGAGCACTCCACAGCCACAGTTCAGAATTTGGGCCCATGAGTCCAAGGAGGGAGGTCAGGTTAGTAGGTATGACTTACACCTCAACTTTAACTCTTGAGTCTCAAATTCTGGAGTTATAACCATCCTGCCTCAGGACGTAAGCCAACCCCTTAATAAAGTTTGCTGTGAAGGAACTTTTGTGGGGCATAGACAGATAATGCAGGGGGACAGAGCCATTATAACCAATGTCCAACAAGACTCCATATTGTCAATTTGGAACTCCTGCTTAAACACTGAACTCTATCTTGGATTCTTGATGAAATCTGGTTTAGGTGTATGCTATGTATGTTCTTTTAAATGTGTGAACAAGGTGTGTGAATGAAGGGTGTGTGTGTGAAGAGGCCAGTCAAAAGTGCCGGCCTGTCCTGATGAACCATAAGTACCATCTAACTGGCTGAACAATGCAGACATCTCTGATTAAAGCAAACAGAAGGAGCCACCCTAGAAAGAAAAGAACAAAATACAATCAAGTCTGCAAGTGACTGGTGACCAATGATCTCACAGGAACCCTGAGGCAACATGACACAGCAAATCCCATAGACTTACCTGAGGGCCAGCAAGTATAAAAGATGGGTGAGAACATGAAAACTTTGGGTCTCATTCTGCAACTGTCATCTTGGAGCATCGGATTGCGACCAGCAGATGCCTGGCTCCCTCCTTGTGCCCAGCCTAGTTGGCCACTAGGTTGGCTCAAGTAACACATGAAAGGACTGGTAATTATATCATACCAGGTAGCAGAACTTCTTGTGTGTATGTGTGTGTGTGTGACTGCCTTTTGCTATTCTTACTTATTTGCAATAAATGTGGCATATTGCCTTCTCCCCCTGAATAAGATCCTGCTAGTCTTTTCTTTTTATTAGGGGGTGCTCTCCTGGGTGCCCTTTTTGGTATAACATTTTCTCTGGGGCAAATTATTCTGTAACCATCCTCAGTACTGTTCTTCCACCTTTCTCTGAAGCAGCTGGTATTGGCCACTGCTGGAAACAGGATATTGAACTAGATGGACTACTAATCTCAAGCACCTCCTATGATGTTATACTTAACCATCTGTGCTGCTTGCCATGCTTCCCTTCAGCACACAGGCAGAATCAAAATGGCAAGGAACACCATGTGGCTGGTTCCTAAGTGACTGTCTCAAAATTCCAGTATTAGTTTACAGTCATATTCTGTGTAATTTTGATCAAATTCCTTAATCTTTCTTTGCTTCATTTTCCTTCTCTGTGGAATCAGTATAGTAATACTTACCTATCTCAAAGCAGTTTTATAAAGCTAAACATATTAGTTTGTGAAGTGTTTGAGGGTGTCAACTGCTATAGAGCAACATATTATATGTTACTCTAATTAATAGTTCAAGATTTCTACAGACATTGTCAAAGAACACTTACTCAGCCTCATCCAAGGTACCAAGGCCAGATTTGTGTGCTCCCTTGAAATAAATGTTGACAAAAACCTCCTGTAGCATAAGCCAAAGACCTCTTGTCAAATTCAAAGGTGATTTTAGGTTATCTGCAGTGTCACCCAAATAGCACACAAGGGCATTAATAATAACAGAATGAGAAAGAAAGTAATTACAAATATATGTGATGTTGTCACATGTGCAGAAACATCAGGTTTCTAAGAATGAAATGCTTTGAATGAACTGAACTTCTGTGTAAAAGGAAAACACACAGGCTATGTCTACTCTGGCAAATTTGTCTGGACTAAGGAAACTTAGTCCAGATTAATTTAGCCCATAGCTATATTAGGCTTTGCCTAATCTAAACTAAGAAATTTCTTGGTTCGACCCAGGCAAAGCTTAGTCCAAACTAGTAAGACCCAGCACTAGCCTGGATTTCTGCACTTGGTTCGAACTTTAGTTCAAACTAGGCATGGGAAGGCCTGGACTAAGGCTTAGTTTGAACTAACTGCATATTCTAGTTTGAACTAAGTGATAGTTCAAACTAGAATGCATGGTTAGTTTGAACTAAAATGCCCATGGTTAATTTGAACTAGCCCGAGGTTAGTTCAGACTAACCTCAGACGTCTTAATTCAGACTAGCAAATCAGAACTAATTTTGCTCTAGTGTAGACATAGCCATAATGTCCAAGTGTATGTTCTTCACTGGTTTTCTATTCATTTGTCAACCTTTCAGGTGCAAATTCCTGTATGTGAAGTCCAAGCTGACTCTATGGATTCTTTTCACATTATAAAAGGTAATTTGACTTCACTCTCCTTCTGTATGCTGTTTCCTAAAGTTTGAATCCCTACAAATGCTCTGATTTGCTGTTGCAGTATGACCTGATCCCACGTCTTACACTCCCCTGCATTTATTTTCATCCAATTCTGTAAGTTCTCCCTCTTCAAAGCATCTGATGAAGTGGGATATTCTCCCATGAAAGCTCATGTGATAAATAAATCTGTTAATCTTTAAGTGCCACAAGACTCATTGCTTTTTTTGCTTTACTAGACTAACACGGCTGCCCCTTTCGAACCTGCCCTTTTTGGTGGTAGTCAATTGGAGAGACACAAGTTACTTCAAAAAACTTGTGTATCTGAGTTCCAACCTCCCTACTTCCAGCACATCCTCTGCAGTGAGTTGAAGCAATGGGCCTCCCTTCCATTCCCTCCCTTTGACTCAACACTAATTCAGTTGCCGAGATGATGTTTAGCAATCGACTTTCTGATCAGCTGAGCAAATTTGCTGCCATCAGTGAAGACTAGCTCTCAAAGACTACTTAATGCCCAGAGCCAGATCTGGGGATATTAGGATAACAGAAACACAATGAAAAGCACATTGTTCTCTCAGAAATCAGAATGAATGGCATTTTATTTTACCTTGTATATACTACCATACAGTGAATCTGAAAACACACAATACGAGTGAGTAACTGGATCACATTCAAATGCATGATCTACTGCAACCCACCCTTCCACCAGAATAACTAATAAATAAGATGGGGGATCTGGGAGCAGTCAGGGATTACCACCCTGTCATGTACTAACCTGCCAAAGATATGTGATTGTCCGGAAGGTTCTCTCCATCACCAAGGTAGCTGAATTTTTCAATGAACTCTGGAAGTGTAATGGATATGTGAAATTTGTGTGGGTAAGGCTGTTCACCTTTTTCTTTCAGCTGCTGGACAGAATCACTTCGAATCCGATGGTATTGCTGGAACAAAGATTTGGAGCAGCATGAAGGACATGAAGAGGATTTGTAATGTTTAGTATTATTTGTAATATTTAGTATTATTGTTTTATATTATGTACTTCAACAAGAACTATTATTTTGAATGGGGCTGGTAGCACCTCCTATTTTTCAAGTGCTGTGATATTTCCCATTTTAAGGCATGATTTACAGTTGCTTATAGCTGCCAAATTTTAAATGTTGGGGCCGCAGTTTTCCATGCCAGATGTTTTATCATAGAATCATAGAATCATAGGGTTGGAAGGGACCCCACGAGGTCATCTAGTCCAACCCCCTGCCAAAAAAAGCAGGACCACTCCCATTAGATCATCCCAGTCAGTGTTTTGTCCAGCTGGGACTTGAACACCTCCAGAGATGGAGATTCCACCACCTCCCTAGGCAACTTATTCCAATGCTTCACCACTCGCCTAGTAAGGAAGTTTTTCCTAATATCCAGCCTGGACCGCCCCAGCTGTAACTTGAAGCCATTGCTTCTCGTTCTGCCCTCTGTTACTACCGAGAACAGTCGAGCTCCATCCTCCTTGGAGCAACCCTTCAAGTAGTTGAAGGTTGCTATCAAATCCCCCCTCAGTCTTCTCTTCTGCAGGCTAAATAAGCCTAGTTCCTTCAGTCTTTCTTCATAGGGCTTGTGCTCCAGCCCTTTGATCATTTTGGTTGCCCTCCTCTGGACTCTCTCTAATTTGTCCATGTCCTTTTTGTAGTGGGGAGCCCAAAACTGGATGCAGTATTCCAGATGTGGCCTCACTAGTGCAGAATAGAGGGGAATGATCACATCCCTTGATCTGCTGGTAACACTTCTTCTGATGCAGCCCAGTATGCCATTGGCCTTTCTGGCAGCAAGCGCACACTGCTGACTCATATCCAGCTTCCCATCCACCATGACTCCCAGGTCCTTTTCTCCAGTGCTGCTATTTAGCTGATCACTCCCCAGCCTGTAGCAGTACATGGGGTTTTTTCGTCCCAAGTGCAGGATTTTACACTTATCCTTGTTGAACCTCATGAGATTCCTCTTGGCCCACTGCTCCAGTTTGTCTAGGTCTCCCTGAATCCTGTCTCTGCCCTCTAGGGTGTCTACCGTTCCCCCCAGTTTGGTATCATCTGCAAACTTACTAAGTGTGCAATCTATCCCATCATCCAGATCATTAATGAAAACATTGAACAGAACTGGCCCCAGGACCGACCCCTGGGGCACACCACTTGTTACTGCCTGCCAACTTGACATGGAGCCATTGATTCCTACACGCTGAAACCGTTGTTCTAGCCAGTTTTCTATCCACCTTACAGTCCATGCATCTAACCCATACTTCCTTAATTTGCCAATTTTCCTCAGGCTGAATAGTTTTTTAAAAATTCAGCCAGAACAGTTTGACAGAGACCAAGGCTAGATGTTGTTTTGTCCATATTAAAAAATTCTAGTGACCTTTTATTCGAAAAGTTACAGTGATGTCATTGGGAGCAGTGAACTAGAAATCTAGTGGGAGAAGGTTTTTGTGTCAGGGATGTGCCTTTCCCATTCACTGTGGAAATCTGTGCAAGTGTGGCCAATTTATAATCTCTTGGGCAGGGTGGGGGGACATCTGAGTTGAGCAGCCAAATTCCTTGAAGATGCTATCTCCACTGGGCATCTTGCACCCTAGAGCAGTGGTTTGCAAACTTAGGGTTGGGACACAGTACTGGGACACAGGCCCTCAAGCACTGGGTTGCAGCACCTCTTGCACCACTGCCAAAAAACTAGAATGCATTGCTCAAAGATGTAATTGTTGGGTCATAGACATAAATGATTTTTTTCAACTGGGTCCTGAGGCAAAAAGTTTGAAAACCACTGCCTTAGAACTCAGCTGGAGCTTCTCTGCGTGTGTGGCTCTGGGGTGCCACAAGGAGCACTGGGTCTCCAGTTCCAGAAATCCAAACTGAGAACAAGGAATCTGTATCTTCTGTGCTCTCAGTGACTGCTGCCCTCCGCTGGACCCAGTCAGCATGGCAGAGGAAGGAACACAGGAGAGTGGAGCTGCCTTTGCAGGGAGAAAAGGGACGTGTAGATTGGACTGAGGAGCCTGGAGGAGACTGAGGGCTTGTCTACACCTAAAATATTACAGCAGCACAGCAATGCTTTGCAGCACTTTGATGTAACCACTACCTATGCCAATAAGATGATTCTTTCATTGGTATAAGTAATCTACCTCTCTGAGAGGTAGTCAATGGAAGAATTCTAGCACTGTCTTCCCAGGGATTAGGTCCATCTGCTTTTTAACGAATGTGGATTTTTTACATACTTGAGCAAGATAGTTACACCCAGGACTGGCGCAAGGTTTCCTGGCATTCTAGGCCAGAGGATTTTGGCACCCCCCCCACACACACGTGGTAGCCAGGATCTGGGCATGGGCACTGGGATCTGGCCATGGATGGGGAGTGGCACTGTGGGCAGGGGTCCGGGCTGGGCCAGGGATCTGACTGAGGGTGGAGAGCAGTGCCAGACAAGAGTCCAGCCTGGGTGGAGTATGGCACTGCCATGGGCCAGCCTCCACGCTCCTGCCCCTCCCCTGAACTGCCCATTCTGCCCTAGGGGCAGAGCGGACCAGTCCAGGGGCTGGGCTCTGCTCTCCACCGACACTCCGCCAGCCCTCCCCGCCCTTAGGGCAGCCTAGGGGAAGGGTGGTAGAGCAGAGCCCAGACTGTGGCTGCTCAACCCCTGGGCCAGCTGTTCCCCACCCTAGGGATGGGGCAGGCTGGCCCAGACAAAGGCTGGGTTCTGTGCTCCCCGCTCCCCCTTCGCTGCCTTCGGCTCCAAAGCCAGGGTCAGCGCAGCTGTGGGGGGCCGTGGTGCAGGCCTCATGCTGCCATGCTTTTGGCAGGGCAGCGTGGAGCCCATGGAACTGCAGGGCCAGGGGAGATTGCCCCTCTTGCCCCCCCCACCTCCAGGGACAGTGCCGCCCCTGGTGCCCCCTACCTGCTGGCACTCTAGGCAGCCACCTCAGATGCCTCAATAGTTACACCTACCTATTTTTAGAGGTATAGACCAGGCCTGAGACTAAGAATAAGTGTGGCAGCAGAGAGTTGATGAGGAGACAAAACTGATGAAATGGGAGAAATGGACCTGACTGAATAAGGGGATGAATCAGGATTGGGTAGTGCAGAAAGCTATCTGTAGGATCCCTGACTCGTTTGTTGCAGACACTGAAAGACATTCAGTGAATAAGGTAGAGGGCTGCAGGAAGAGAAAGGGCAGTCTCATGTTTAAGGCAGTCAAATGCTGCCCCAGAGGACTGGATTCTATCCCGCTCTCTGTCACAGAGTTTCTGTGTGATGGTGGGTGAATCACTTAAACCAGACTTATTTTAAATCTGAAATTCTTAAGAGAACCTACCCAGCAATCAGTAATATTGAAAAGCTGGTAAACAATAAGGAGCAGGGCTTTTTTTGTTTGATTGGTTGGTTGATTTGCCGGGTGAAAAGAAGGGTAAGTTATCTGGTGCAGGAATGGTCTTTTCTCTTGCATGTGTGCACACAATAGTGCTCCAGTTCCTGACTGAGGCCTGTCACTCCTACTGTAACACTGAAACAGTAATTAAACCTGTTCCATATAACTGAGAATAATATGGCAATAAGGAGAATTTGTCACCACAGGCATTTCTCCTGCAAAAGCTACTAAAAACAGGACTTGCAGACATTATGCATGCCCTTCTTGATCCAATACTAATAGCAATGTGGTAACTTCACTGCTTTCTGGTACAGTTGCTTACACCAAATGGCTGTGTTCACACACAGGGAGTTATTTCGATACAGTTGTTTCGAAACAACTTGTATCGAAACAATGCCTTATTTTGAAATAACTTAATTCAAATTAACAGTTTGTTAATTCAAATTAAGGAAAAAAGCTCAAAGTGAAATAGCAGGTTCAGGCAACAGTTATTTCGAAACAAGTCACCATTGTTTCGAAACAACATGTTTGCATGGCGTTGTTTTGAAACAATTGTTTTGAAACAACGTTGTTTCGTCCCCGCATGGGGTTTAACTTGTTTCAAAACAATGCCATTGTTTCGAAACAATGGGACCCGTTGTTTTAAAACAACCATGCGTCATGTGAACAGCCTAAATCTTATTTCGAAACAACCTCTGTTGTTTCGAAATAAGAGGGCTGTGTGAACACAGCCAATGATTCCATGGCCAGTCTCAGGTTAGTCAGGGTTTCCAGAACTGGACAGTCAGAGATAACTCTGGGTCCTAAAAATGACCATTTTTTATGTGATAAACTATGAACATTTCACAAATGATAAGGAGCTAATCCATGGACATGGGAAAATATGACTATAATGGCTGCTATTAGCTGTTATAGTAGATGCACCTAACATCAAGCCTGATCCTCAGCTGGTGTAAATTGGTATAGTCCATTGACCTCAAAAAAGCTATGTAAATTTACACCAGTTGGCTAATAGTTTCTTAAATGGTAGTTTCAGTTTGAGCACAATCAAATCTTTTAGCTTGACATTCTATCTTGATCTATCCACCCTACTTCTCAATCTTCATGCTCACTAGAATTTGAAGTTAGACAGTATTTTGAGCCACAGATTGCTAGATAATAGGATCCACTTTGGTCTCCCTACTATGAGAAAATCCTTGAAATATTTTGATTTAAGGTCTTTCTAATCCCAATAAAGATAGGGGATATTACTATCTAGTTCTAGTGGTCTCTTAAGCAAGCTGCACACGAGAGTCACTTTCCTCTCATAGGCATCTATCCTTTGATTATCATTATAAATATGTATGCTACAGACTATTTTTGCTTCTTACTTATTTTTTTAATGAAGTGCCAAATCTTCAACTGGAGTAAATCAATATAGTTTCATTAAAAGACCAAGTCAATGAAGCAACGCTGATTTAACTCTGTGAAGGATCTGGCTTCAGAGAAGTAGGTCAGCTGTCTAAAGTTGATGTCTGTGTTTTATGTATACATAGATGATAACAATGTACATGCTATTTTGCATTTGGGACTAGATAGGACTGCCCTTGCAACATTGCTATTTTTCTATAGTTATCACAGTAGAGGTATTTCCCTTTCCTTTTGGTACAATTACCAGGCTCCCACTCCCGCAGTATATCTGATGTGCCATACTCCAAAAGCTGTTTTCTCTGACATGCTGGACTGGTTTCAGCAGTGCATGTTCATCAGAGTAAAGCAAAGGCAGTTTTACTTCAATAGAGAACTTTGGAATTAATATATAGGTTGGATTAAACTTTGCCCCTTTGATGGCTATTGATTTGTTGCTCAGCTATAAATTATAGAGATAATCACAACATTACAGCTTATATAGCTGTTTAGCAATTTACTTAGAAGCAATGGCAGTGGAAACAAAAGTGACACCCTTTTTTTATTAAGGTCTACACAAAGTGAGAGTTGGCAATGTTAAACTGAAAGTACTAAGATCATTGCAATTCTTCACCTGGCTGGTTTTCTGGTGTCACCACTAGGGACCATCAGCATTGCTGCTTAAATGTCTCTTGTGACATCAACCATCAGTTTGGCAGTAGGGAACACTTGACAACCTACTAAAAGGTAGTGAGATTCCAGGAAAGATTGAGAACTCTTCTGAAAGTTTAACATTTGAAAATCCATCCCTCTTTCTCAAAGGCTAGTTCAAATAACATAAGAGGGAGCATTCAGTGTTTTTGTAGCTGTGCTGGCCCCTCAATATTGCAGAGACAAAGTGGATGAGGTAATATCTTTGATTGGATTAACTTCTGTAGGTGAGAAAGACAAACTTTCCAGCTACAGAGAGCTCTTCACTGGATAAGCTCAAATGCTTGCCTTTCTCACCAACACAAGTTAGTCCAATAAAAGATACTGGGGACTGGCTGCTCTTCACAATGCTTTTATGTAATGGTTTTTCAATTAAGATCTTAAGCCCATTTGTGATTCTGAACTCTTCTACAGTCCAAAAATCACCATGCCCCTTATGTTCTGATTGCAAAGCCAGCTGAGCAACTGACTACTGGAAATCAGTTTTGGCTATTAACTTCAGTTATGTTGCTATAAAGCCCAGCCTCAGTCCCAGAGAAGACATTGGTAGTAAAAACAGTGCTTTGTTCCAGTCTAGACTCCATAAAAATCAACAGCCAGAGGTTGCTGTTGGTTTGAGAATTGAGCACAGTTCCATAGGAGGATGTTACATATATCTGTGAGGCCATACAGATGCCTTTTGGGGTTAAAATGGAGCTATAACATCATGCTTGAGCAATGGGTCTCAGAAGTAGAGCAGATTCTTACAGATTAGTTCCAGCACTAATGTAACTCTTCTTGCTGTTTTACAAAAAAAAACAAAACAAAACAAAACAAAACAAACCACAACCAGCACACCAAACACACACACACAAAATGTAACAGTATATTTTATTTGTGAATTCAAGCTTAAATCTTATTGACATTTTCTCTCTCACTACTATGTTACATTGGGCTACATTCACTTCTGATAGAATTCTAACTAGCCTGAACACTGAGATGAATTCCAGATAATTCATGAGAATACACTGGGAAGTTTAAAATATTTGGGGATGGATGCCTGTTCTGCATCAGGAAAAGAAAATTTTTGTTTGAACAAAAATTTCTTTGTTTTTTAATCTGTTCCAAACAGCTGCAATATTGAACAACCAAAAGGCAACCATCAAAATAATGTCCCCCAGAACATAACCAATCAGAGGAGAATACAAACAGCTTCTGTAACATACAAATAAAAACTTAAGCTAATATTCTACCTTTGATATTCCATTAAGTAATACATCCTTCCAGCCTTTTGAAGCCAATATGCAGTGAAGCAGTGAGGAAAAAAGGACCAGAAAAAATATTTTACAACATACTGCTCTGCTCATTATCTCCATGTATTTCTAATGAACAGTAATATTCTACAGGGTGACAATATTAACCCCTTCACCTCTGCATGGCCACTGGCTTTAGTGAATGGATGATAAGCATTTCTTCTCAATGTAAATGCAGAGTAATGGCTTGTACTATCACCTCTTTTACACACCCATGTGTTGGGATGGAAGAACAGATTTCCCCTCCCTTCTCAGCTGCCTCCTGCAACTCAGTCTTGAGATAACACTTCAGAGCTAAATGGAAAGTGATGTCTTGAATGGTGCATTTAATACTATCAGAGGCTAAATAAGGAACAGAGCATTCAGGACTTGCACTCTTCACTGATGTGGCATCTCATCATTAGAACAGTGAAGCAGTGTGTGTACAGCCTTATAATAACATAAGTAAATAACAACTTTATTCAATAAAATGCTGACCAACATTTTCAAGTAAAGGTGTCTAAAGTTAAGGAGGGTTGCTTTTGGGCTACAGAACTTTCACTACTAGGACACTGATTCTTCTCTGATAGTCAGATTTGTCAAGAACAAATTGTGTCAAACCAGCCTGATAGCTTTCTATGATGGTGTAATAAGCCTTGTAGATAGAGGGAAAGTGGTAGATGTGGTGTATCTAGCCTTGAGTAAGGCTTTTGATATGGTCTCACATCACCTTCTCATCCAATAAATATGATTCTCTGACCTAGGTTGGCATATACCAGTGGTTTTCCATTTGTGGCCTGCAGACCCTTAAGGGTCTCCAGATTATGACTAACATTTCCAGAGGAGTTCACACCACTATATGAAAGTTATTGGGATCTGCAAATGAAAAAAAGATTGAAAACCACTGGTATATACTAAGAGTAATGACTACTATTGGCAGAGCTGTAGCGTGGTGATCGGGGGCCCCTTGCCATTAGCGGCGCTTGGGGCTGGCACCCTTTAATCCTGCACCCCTTAATAGAGTGGCTCCATTGAGCCACTCCGGCGCCCCTGAGGCAAAGCCTCATTGGCCCCGCCATAATTACGGCCTTGACTATTGGTTCAATGACCTATTTGAAATAAATGATTAGTGGTCTCAAAGAGAGTTTTCTTTCTATTTTGTACTATGACAGCAGAACAAAGTACTATCAACAGAGGTCAAACATGATGTCACCATGATTTTGACTCATTGTAGTGCCATATAAAATCATAGGGCTGGAAGAGATCTCATGAGGTCATTTAGTCCAACACCCTGCTAAAAGCAGGACCACTCCCACATAATTTATAGTGCTATTCACAGCTCCTGCTCTAAAGAACTTACAGTTTTAGGGCTAAAATGAGGGAATTGTGCACAATGTTGCAGTGGTAGCAGTACAGTACTGCACAGTGTCACAGGCTGCTTCAGGAGCAATACTATTTCCTGAGACAGAATTCTTCCTGGTATACCCAGCATGCAATAGGAACTAACTTCCTGATACAAGTCTTAAGGAATTTGAAGTCAATTCCTTACTGAATTAAGCTAAAAATCAATGTAACGTCTGTATTCATTGATTCAAGGGTATCTATGCAGGTGTTTGTACCAGTTGAACTAAATTTATTTTAAAATACATAATTGTAATTATACCAGTCAAATTGTGTACAGACTCTTACTCCTCCAGAAATTCAGCACCAAAAAAATTAGAATTTTTTGCACAATATTTTAAAATTCTGCACATTTTATTTGCCAGAATAGCACAATATGGTCACACCAGTTTTGATTATTTTTGTAATTTATTTCAAAATACCTGTTAGTAAGTATGTATGTAGACAGACAACAGACAACAGAAAAAGATTTCCCCAGGAGTAAAGAGTCAAAGGATATGTCCATGCTTTTTCTATAAATTGAAATAATGCTGATTATTTCAATTTAAAAGATTGCATGTCCACACTACGTTTCCTATTTCAAAATAAGGAAAGTTATTTTGATATAATAAAACCTAGTATTATATCAAAATGACTGTTAAATCAAAACTGTTAT
Source organism: Podocnemis expansa (assembly GCA_007922195.1). Taxonomy (NCBI): domain Eukaryota; kingdom Metazoa; phylum Chordata; order Testudines; family Podocnemididae; genus Podocnemis; species Podocnemis expansa. Next base: position 35,537,222 of record ML682005.1, read on the forward strand.
TTCAAAATAACGCAGTGTGGATGCGTTATTTTGGTTTAACTGTTATTTCAATTTAACATGTTTGCCCTTCTCCTTTCCAGGGTGCTGTCCTTTTTCTATATATTGGGTGGGGAGTGGCCCTTCTGGGGGGCCATCTTGCCACACCTCCCATGGTGCCCCTCTCTTAAATAGAACTACCAAGTCCTGTCCATGGACATGCTGGTTCAATTTGAGTTTCTAGTGGGGACATGTTAAATTGATTTAACTTAAATCAACTTATGATATTTATAATGATATTATTAAATCAATTTAACTTAATTGATTTAACTGCCTAAGTGTGGATGTAGCCAGAAAAACTCTACAGTAATCCAGCTTCTGTTTCTTTGTTATTCTTTTGTCAGGTACCTCAGTCAGAGTGTTTACACAAGCCAGCACTCATAGGCTATGTCTACTCTAGCAAATTAGTTCGAATTAAGGAGCCTGAATTCAAACTAATTTGAACCCTGTCTACACTAGGCTTTGCCTAATTCAAACTAAAAGCAAAGCTAAGTTCGAACGGCTATTTCAAACTAAATGCTTAGTTTGAACTAATTTGCATATTCAGTTCAAACTAGTACAATGTAGACATGCTAGTACAAACTAAAGTGTGAACTATCAGTTAGTTCAAACTAAGCACAGGTTTTTAGTTTGAATTAACTTTTAGTTCAAACTAACTGGGCTTTTTTAGTTCAAACTAAAAAAATTGAACTAAAAATAGTGTGTCTAGTAACTAAAAAAACATGGGGTACTTAGTTTGGACTAACCAAGTCTGAAGTAAGATTTTAGGTGCAGACATAGCCATAGACATACCATATTTCAAGTTCCCAAATAGAGGACACTTCCAGAGATAGGAAGAGCTAGTGGGGTGTGTATGTGCACTGGGAGGGGTATTTGAGAGGTGCTAGAGGAGGTTGTGCAGGGGCTCTCAGCCCACAAATATGCACCTCCTCCTCCCCAGAGCTCAGGTACTGGGCCAGTCACAGGATGCACTCCCTGAAGCTTCATTATTGTCCTGTGAGGCAGAGAGAACCTGTGTCCACTGCTGTAGGGGGCAATGTTCCCTCTAAGCTGTGCAGCACGCAGCCACACAGCCCCCACCACTGCCTGGCACAGAGAATGCTGCCAGCCGCACTTGGCTGGCAGCTGCAGTCCCTGCCCAGCCAGAAGACAAAGTCTTCCAGCTAGCGGAGAGCTCCTCTGAGATGGGGGTTTTTAAAACTCCTGCTCAGAGTAATCTTTCACTGAGCATGCACAGAGTTACTGTGCATGCTCAGTGGGAGCTTCTCCAGCCGGAGGAGTGGCCAGGGGCCAGGCTGCGCTGCTTCTGCAGCCAGGCAAAGGGGCAGGGGTGGGGGGCAATTGGCAGAGGCAGCCTTTGGCAACTGGGGGCCCTAGGCAGAGGCCTTTTATGGGGCCCCAAATAGGCCCCCATTGCCACCCTCACGGGGACCTCAGTTCCCCCCTGCTGCTCTAACTGCCGCCCTTCCAACTCTGGGGGCACTGAGGACCAGGGGGGCCGTGGACCATAGGGGCCAGAGGCTTCTCCACCCACCTGCCCACCCAGCGTCCCTGCAGCAAGTGCAGAGCAGCCAGCCCAGCCTACCTTTGGCTGGCTGCACCTCCCCAGGGGGTGGAGAGGGCCAGTGCTGAGCTGTGACGTGCAGGGTCGGGGCCCTGGAGCGGCCCGCTCTGAAGAGTTTGGACTGCTTCGTCCCCACACTGCCCCCTGGCCTGAATGGGCCTGATCCATGGCTGGTGGGCCAGGAGGCAAAGCGACCCAAACTCTTCAGAGTGGGCTGCTCCAGGGCCCTGACTGCACATGCCACAGCTCAGCACTGGCCAGAGGTAGGCTGGTCTGGCTGCTCCGTGCTCACTGCAGGGAGGCAGGGCAGGCAGCAGAGCTTGTGGCCCTGGTTATCCCTGGCCCCCGCTCCCCTTTGCCAGGGAGAGTGGGGGGCAGGATCAGGCCCTGGGCCAGGATTGGGCCCACACAGGGGACTGCGCAGCAAGCAACCACTGAAACAGATCAATTCATGCCCCACTCTCCAGCAGCTTCTCCCCATTACCCTCAGTCTCCCCTCCTGGAAAGCAGCAGCTCCTCCCTCTAGCTCCTAGCTGCCACACCTGCCTCTTCTTATGGGGCACAGGTCCCTGGCTCTGGTAGCTGCTGCATAACGAGGGGGCCCAGCCACACCATGTGAATGGGCAGAGCCAGTAAACTGCAGCCTGCCCACAACTCCTGCAGAGGTGCACTGCCAGCTGGGGAGTCAGGGTCTACCAGGCCCAGCAGCCCCCAGCTAGCTGCTCTACAGCACCAATACTGTGGGAAAAAATGAAATTCTGTACAGAACATGAATTCTGAACAAATTATGCATTGCACAGTATTTCCTCAGGAGTAATAGACAAGATCTTCTTGAGGTGGCTATTAGCTGCACATCTTGAAAGATTCAGTACAGTTTTTAAGTCCAATCATGCTTATATTGACCACCTACTCAGTTATAACTCAGCAGGTATAACTTACCTGCGCCCCCACTTCCTCTTCCAGGTCTTTCTGGATCGTTGGTGTGTTAGAATCCCTGCAAAAGAAGAATCTCCACAGTGAATGTATATTAAAATTTCAGAGGGTACTGCAAATTCTTGTAGGCCAAATATTTCCCCATCACCTCCAATACATTAAATATATTTTTAAGGGAGCTGGTTACAAACCCTAATATGAATGAAAATATTCTCTGTCTCTCTTTTTCCTTTTCTTTTTTTTGGTCGCTGAAACAGCAATGTCAAACCCAAGTTTTCAAAAATCATGACTCAGGCTCCCTGAAATCATAAGATTTTTAAAAAATTATAAATTTGGGGCTCTTTTTATTTGCCTTCTTGGCTCTGAGCATTTATGGTTCATGCCTGCAAGCTTTTGTCCACAAAAATGAAGCCTTGAAATGTGCTTTTGTTTAAATTGAAGCTGAGATTCATAGATAGTCACCTGACTCATGAAAACTGGCAATAGCAATTACTGAAAAATAAGTGTATTATATTTAAGGTCATAGCAGCATCAATCTAAATCCATGAAGATGAAAGTGAAACTGAAAAAAAAATATGATTATAAACAAAAAGAAAACTGCCCAGTTTGTTACCATTGCCCACACCCAGTTAATGCAAAAAGTAAATAAAAATGTTGAAGTAGGGACTAGTAAATTCATTATATTAAGCAAGATGAAAATATTTTAAATATCTAGTCATTAGTAATAAGAGAGGACATTTATATATGAAATCTTAATTTGAGTGTGATTTAAATCCAGCTTTTGTTCTTAGTCCTCTTGCAGGAATTTAATCAAATGTGTTACAGACCATGCAATGTATCTTTGGCTACATGAAGACTATAATCACAAATGAACCAGTCCTAGTATACAACTAATGGTGATATCTTTCAGATAAAAACATCTGAGGTCCTGCCATTCGTGGTCATTAAGAATCCCATCACAACTTCTATAGAAATTAGTCATTAGCCCCAGTATTCAGGCCAAATTCAGATTAGATTTTCCCTAGCATTTCAAGTAGAAAAATTATTTTTCCTGGGCAGGCAGTTATGTCCTGACCTGTTCGTTAATTTTTGTTGTTTTAAACATTACCGTTCACTGTATAATGGCTGCCTTCCCACAGAACTGGCAGCACTCCAGTGGGATCCAAAATTCATTTCTTGTGGAATTTACTTAACAGGAAACAGATAACAGGAAATTCAGTTCCTGTAGATATTGTTTACTTCTTTGGGGCCCACCAAACAGAAGGTGATCTACGTAGAGAGCACAATCATCATGATCATATTTAGTAACAATGGGCCTGATCCTGGTATCCAGGACTCAGTGGGAGTAGGGGAGGGTGGCAGGCTTTTTAATTATTAATACAAAAACGGCCCTGATTTGTCATTGCCCTTTGGTACAAATGGAACCCTGGGCATCACCCCTGGGGAATACCCTGATACAGAAAGCTCCCCTTGTGCTATGTCCACTTTTAGTTCAAAACCTGGGTACAGGATGGGCAGAACAGATGTAGGGCATAGGTGGAAGAGGTTGATTCAAGGTGGGAAGCTGTGGCTGGGGAACATCTATTGATATAAATCAGCACATCTCCAGCAAAATCGATGGAGCTATATTGATTGACACCAGATGAGGATTTGGCCCTGGGAATTCTTAATATCTGCCATAATATACAGATCCATAACCAGAAATCAGATAAATGAGGAAGAAACTCCATAACAAAGCAATCATACAAAATTTGTGATATCTCACAATCCAATGAATCTACACAATATATTGCACTCTTGCACTGCTGTCCAGAACCACCAGGTTCCACATAGTGACTAGACACATTCTTATGCACCAAAAGGTATCTTGGAAATCATCCAAAATTCATTCCTTCACCAGGGATGGAAAGTTTCCTGCTTTTTGACAGTTTTGCTAGAAATCAAATACTAATGTAGAAAACTGCTAGGAGAGTGTGTGCCCACTGCCAGCCTTAGGATTCACATTAGTTGCTTCAGTACCATAAAACCTAAAACCAGAAATCTGATGTTGCTATAATCTCTTCCTACACTCTTCCTCACTACAGATGATGTAATCTACGTCCCTGTGAATTGCACCTTTGTCCTCTGAAAATATCTTCTAGCTGGCTAGAGGCTGCACAGAATATGCTTATGTCTTCTATATCACAGAATTACATATGTAATAACCCTTGGGGAGGAAGGGGTTAACACTCTGGTCAGTGAGTCCCAGGACAGCCAATAGGAACGAAGCACAGTTTTTTGAATGGTAACAGCAGCCTGGCCTGGGCCTGTTTGGATGCAGCAGAGCTCCTGGAAGGATCAGGAGGAGGCCAGAGGGGCCTGAGGAAGAATCCAGCAACATCCTTACCAGAGATAAGTTAAGTTTGGTACTGACCGGGCGTGGGTAGAACAGGGAATGTTTATTTAGACGCGGTCAGGGCATTTTCTTTGTTTTTGGCTTGTTTTTTGGATTTCTCTGTGCTAACCACATGTAACCCAAACCCCCACCCCACTACCCTGTAACTACCTAAGTTAATTCCCAGAGAAGCAACTCTCTGTGTTGATCATCTGTTCTTTTGGATTAAAGAGTTTACCTTTTAAGCAAGTTCTGGTTCTGTGTCCTGAGAGGCAAGAGGTTTGTGTGCCCGTGCCTTAGACTGCACAGGCAGCTACTAGAGGGACCCCTGTTCCAGTTCCAGCTCATATTGCAGCTGGAGTTCAGTCACTTTCCTGAGAGAGGAATAAAGAGGATTGCAAGTACCTCACAGGGAGGAATTCCCAAGTGCGCCTTCCTGGGTCACAAGAGGTTTTTTTTTGCATTTGGGTGGTGGCAGCGATACCACTCCAAGGCCAGGAATTGGAGGCCTTGGAGACTTTTAAGAGCAGGCTTTAAGGCCAGTGGCTTTTCTGGCCTGTTGCGGGCCCCCACCTTCTGCACTCAGAGTGCCAGAGTGGGGAAAAAGCCTTGACAACATACATAGGCACTTTATCCCAAAAGTTATGGCAAAGGGAAAAGAGATGACAGATTTGTTTTCTCAGCCTTCCTAAACCAAAAGTATCTTCTATCCAAAGGTTAACACTTGTAAGCCAGTTAAATTTACAAGAGCAGAGGTCTTACAACAAAATTAGAATTCTTTCCTTCATCATACACAATTTTTGCAATTGTCTATAAAATTAAAAACATAAAATTTAGATAACAGTTTCCATCAAGATTATCATATTTTCACACTTATGCCAGTAACCAGTCAGATCAGCAGATTTGGTTAAGCCAGTGGTATTTTTGGTGTGTGTCTGAAAGAATCTTTTAATGCACCAAGAAGTCATATTTGGGGAAAGAAGAAACTGGTTCACTGGATTCACCTGACATTGTTAGGCACCAGCTAGAAACTATTTCCCACATTGGCCTATTCCATCACTGACTGGGTGGACTAGGGTGGATACTTTTGGCACCATCTCTGCTCTAATTACTGCAGAGTCTTGGCCCCACTATGGAAAAACTTCCAGTGACTTCAGTGAGGCCAGTATCGCCTCTGGTCTGAAGCTGGATGGCTTTTTTCATAACATGATTGCAGAATTGCCTTAAATTCATCCCTGAAAATCAACAGACAGAGACTATCCTTCCCTCAAGACAAAGAAGGGGTTTAAAATAAAAATACAGACATAGCAATTCACATGTTGCATCACAAAGAGATGGATATGAACCATAGAGATGGTTGAATGAAACCTATTTCTTCTCACCCATCTCTCACTAAAGTACCACTATTCCATTAGTCTCAAAATACATATTTTCTTTCCAGAGTAGTTGCAAATACCAATTTGTGGGGGGGGGCAGTATTTCTCTCAAAACATTTGCTATGTTTTCTACTGACAAAATTAAAGAGAAAAATAGATTTTCTATTTTCCGTTTTGCACTGCCATACTGGACAGGGCCAGCCCTAAACCAAATGGCACCTCAGCTGAGAAGTGTCTTCAGTATTCCCCCACTCCTCCATTGGTTAAACTTTTGACTACCTTATTGCCATGGAGCCCATTTCATGACTTTGATGTATGATTTGCATGCATGATTTTTTCCTCTCATATAAGATGATAAATTTGAAAACTACAATCTGTAAATCTGCATTTATTCATGCATATATAAGCAATTTAAAAAAATAATTTCCTCTAAGCTTATAGAAACTTTTTAATTTTAAGAATAACTGAAATGTACTAACATCAAGAAATTGAACTGTGCACCTACATTAGGTAGACCAGGTATTAAATAGGGTTTACCTGAAACATTTTATTTCAAACATTCTGTTTTACTTTTTGTCACTAACAACAAAAACAGCACCTCAAGCCTGGCATCTCAGGCAGGTGCCTGTCCCTAGATCCAACTGTGGTACTGGATAATATATGGACACCTCCATATAGCATATCACAATACAAAATATTTAAATTGAGAGAAGGCAGTGACAAAACATTAGGTGTCATCATAATAGCATCTACCACCTATTAGAGTGCTTTATAAGTTAATGTATTGATACTTATTAGATACTTTGCAAGAAAGTAGATTACAGCTGGAATATGTTCACTAAAAACTTTTTTTTTCAAAATTTTGAGTGTCAATTATTCTAATTCTTATAATATAGTACCTTTGGCAGCAATGACTTACATTGAATGAGTTGAAGTCTTTCCAGATCTGTCACCTTTGCAAAGCTGTGAACAGATGCAGTTACAGCATAAAAAGCCTGTGATGCTTGATCAGTTCTCTCACTTCTCTTTATACTGATTCTTGGAAGCAGTCATGGGCTTGTCATAGAGATCTAGAAAGTAGAAGTGAAACTTCATGCTCTGTCCTATCATAGAATCATAGAATCCTAGGGTTGGAAGGGACCTCATAGGTCATCTAGTCCAACCCCCTGCCAGAGGCAGGACCACTCCCACTAAACCATCCCAGTCATGGTTTTGTCCAGCCGGGCCTTAAACACCTCCAAAGATGGAGACTCCACCACCTCCCTTGGCAGCTCATTTCAATGCTTCACCACTCGCCTAGTAAAAAAGTTTTTTCTAATATCCAGCCTCGACCTCCCTAACTGCAACTTGAGACCATTGCTCCTCATTCTGTCCTCTGTTACCACCGAGAACAGTCGAGCTCCATCTTCCTTAGAGCATCCCTTCAAGTAGTTGAAGGTTGCTATCAAATCCCCCCTCAATCTTCTCTTCTGCAGACTAAATAAGCCTAATGCTTTCAGTCTATCCTCATAGGGCTTGTGCTCCAGCCCTTTAATCATTTTGGTTGCCCTCCTCTGAACTCCCTCTAGCATGTCCCTGTCCTTTTTGTAGTGGGGAGCCCAAAACTGAACGCAGTATTCTAGATGTGGCCTCACCAGTGCAGAATAGAGGGGAATGATCACATCCCTTGATCTGCTGGTAATACTTCTTCTGATGCAGCCCAGTATGCCATTGGCCTTTTTGGCAGCAAGAGCACACTGCTGACTCATGTCTAGCTTCCCATCCACCATGACCCCCAGGTCCTTTTCTACACTGCTGCTACTTAACTGAATGTTTCCCAGCCTGTAGCAGTGCATGGGGTTTTTCTGTCCCACATGCAGGATTTTACACTTGTCCTTATTGAACTTCATAAGATTTTTATTGGCCCATTCTTCCAATTTATCTAGGTCTCCCTGAATCCTGTCCTTGCCCTCCAACGTGTCTACTGTTCCCCCCAGCTTGGTGTCATCCGCAAACTTACTGAGAGTGCAGTCTATTCCATCATCCAGATCATTGATGAAAATGTTGAACAGAACCGGCCCCAGGACCGACCCCTGGGGCACACCACTCGTTACTGGTTGCCAGCTAGACATGGAACCACTGATTCCTACACACTGAAACAGTTGATCTAGCCAGTTTTCTATCCACCTTATAGTCCACCTATCCAACCCATACTTCCTTAATTTGCCAATGAGAATGCTGTGGGAAACTGTATGAAAAGCCTTGCTAAAATCAAGGTATATCACATCAACAGTTCTTCCTGCATCCAGAAAACCAGTCATCTGATCATAGAAGGAAATGAGATTGGTCAGGCATGATTTACCCTTGGTAAATAAATATAAATCAAGCCAAAGGTTAATGTGCTGGGATTTGTGGCACCTATTGCTTTTTGAGACTATAAATGGGTAGCCTAAAAAGATTAAGGTACTGAATTTTAAAGGATAATGATTAACAGACTAATTTTCTCTTTCACTTTCCCTATCTAACAATAAGGACTATGTTATCTAACACACCCATTTACTGGAAAAGGAGACTTATTCCTGTATTCAGTAAAGTTCCAGTGTCACAGAGACAGCTGTGTTATACAATCAGTCCAGAAGAGGGGCATGGCTGTGACTTGCACTATCCAAGCACAGTCTCTCAGCTTGATCTCAAAGTCAACCACTGTTCACAACACAATACACTAGAAACTGGGAGGCAGATACTCAGCATAACACCATTGGAAACCAGTAATCACCAATGTAAACCAGACAGTCTCTATGTTATCCAAGTCAAGGGAATTAGAAAGATCTTCCCCATGAGCATGGGGTAACATCTCCAGGAGTAAAATTTTAAGGGAAGCATCTCCAGAAGAGTATGTGAGACTAAAATATAATCAGCAAGTATTTAAATGACAATATTCATAAGCAATGTACAAACCACAGACCTACAACAAAGAACACTAAAAAAAAAAGGAACGTATGTATTAAATGGCTGCTTAGACTCACTTGACAGTAACTCAGCTGGCCAAAGAAATTTGTCAACCATCTCCAATTTAACAAAAACAAAAACAAAAACCCCACAACAACAGTTACTATAAATACAAAAGGAAATCTATTAAATATATTTACTAAGATGCCCAGTTGAAGGAATCATACCATTTCTAATTCCCCTCTCTGATAGGAGCTAGGGCCGTGGCCTGACTAGCCCCACGATGGCCCAAGTGCTCCTAGCCCCCAGAAGACTGCTGCACTGGCCTCCACAGTGCCAAGCACCAGCACCAAGTCCCACCCCACCCAGTCACAGCAGGCAGCCAGGGTGTCCTCTGGCTCTTTTCCCCCTGCACTGGACACAAGCAGGGAACTGTGGGGACCAGAACCCCTCATGAACCTCCTCATCCTCCCAGTGGGGGCAGAGCAGGACATAACCTGCAGACTTTTGTGGAGCACTGACACCAGTGGGGGAGCAATGGAAAAGAGTGGGACAAAGCTGCACTTATGTCTCACCAGGCACCGCTGCCGAGTGGGGTGGCACTAGTATAAGTATGGTCTCCAGGAGCTGGAGACCCACAGCATGCCAGTGCCCCATCCCAGGCTGGCAGGCCAGAGGCCACACAAAATCAAATACTCCCAGCCCATCAGGGCATTAATCTAGCCCTGCCCTCCCTTATAGCTAGGTTGTTCATTGTGTGCTCAGCATAGAGGTTGGGCATTGCTAGTTATACCAGTTCAACCGTTGGGCCATTTCTTAACCTTATCATAGGCAGTTAGTGGAATGTTGTTTCCAGCAAGTTTTAAATAGAAATGAGGCCTGAAAAAGTATCAGCTGGGCAGAGATCCATCTTCCTGTGTCACCTGATTAAGCAAGGTGTAGTGACTAGGTACTTCCCTGCTTAGTAAGCAAAGGGAGAATACCTGATCTGCAAGGGTACAATTAAGTACCTAGCACAATTTCACTATGTATGGATGAATCCACCCAGGTGCAGGGTATGATAAGAAATGATGTGTGTGACTGGTATGGGTTACAAATCCCTATGTTGTAAGAGAAGGGAGAAAAGTCAACAGTGTGCTCTAGTATCCAAAAAGGCTGATGGCATATTGGGCCTTATCAGTAGGAGCGTTGCCAGCAGATCGAGGGATGTGATTATTTTCCTCTAATCGGCACTGGTGAGGCCCCATCTGGAACACTGTGTCCAGTTTTGGGCTCCCCACTACAAAAAAGATATGGACAAATTAAAAAGAGTCCAGTGGAGGGCAACAAAAATTATTAGGGGGCTAGGGCACACAACTTATGAGGAGGGGCTGAAGGAGCTAGGCTTATTTATTCTGCAGAAAAGAAGACTGAGGGGGGATTTGATAGCAACCTTCAACTACTTGAAAAGGTGCTCCAGAGAGGAGGGAGCTAGGCTGTTCTCAGTAGTAACAGAGGACAGAACAAGAAGCAATGTTTTCAAATTGCAGCTGGGGAGGTCCAGGTTGGCTATTAGGAAAAGCTTTCTCACTAGGAGAGTGGTGACGCATTGGAATGGGTTGCCTAGGAGATGGTGGAACTTCTGTCTTTGGGGATATTTAAGGCCCAGTTAAACAATACCCTGACTGGGATCATTTAGTGAGAGTGGTCCTGCTTTTAGCAGGGGGTTGGACTAGATGACCTCATGAGGTCCCTTACAACTTACGATTCTGTGAAAAGAAATGTGATTTTCTCATTGTATGCTGCAGGGCTGTAAATATAGTGGGCAAAAGGGACAAAGCCCCAGGCACCAATTTGAGAGGACACCAGACCCTTCCTGGCTCTGAAGAGGAATGTGCCTTACATTCCTCGGGGAGCTGGGAAGGGAACCCCCAACAGGGTCTGGTCACAGGGAGGGGAGGGTAACTCCTGGCCTGTTCTGGCCACGCTGCCTGGCAAGGGTGGCCAGCAGCGGGGGGGGGGGGGGGGTGCCTTTCCATGCCTTCCGACAAGCACGGCCAGTGCTGGGTGGGAGGGCGCCTTTCCTCAAAAACACTTTCCTGCCTAGCGTTACTGTGCTTGCTGGGCAGCAGGGAACCCAAGGAGTCCCTGCCAGTGGTAGGGAAAGCCCCCACCCGGAGTCCCTGCCGGCAGAGCTGTCCCTAGGGGTTGCGGGGCCCTGGGCTAATCACCCTCTGTGGGCAGGGGTATTGCTGGCACTGGGCCCAGGAGGCCCCGTGCCCCAAATCTCCCCGACTGTGCCCCAAATCCTTTCTCTGGACCCCCGGTTCTGGCGCAGGGAGATGGGGCCAGTTCCCAGCAGCGCAGGGCAAGAGGGAGCTCACTGAGCCTCTCAGCTGCAGTTGTGTTTCCCTTGCCCACATGCTGCAGCAGCGTCTGTGGCTCAGCCAGGGGAAAGGAAGGAGGGAGTGAGTTTCAAACAGAGGCAGCAGCTCTAGCATGGGCTTCTCTCCTCAGGACAGAGCAGGTAGGAGTTGGCGGGGGGGCTGGAGGCCCTGGTCAGGCAGGGAGGTGAGGAGGGGCTGCCTGGGGCCAAGGGGGGCTTCCCTGCATGGGCTCCAGCCCCTGGGTGGAGGCAGGGAATTAGCCCAGGTGGGGTGGGGTCAGGGGATTCTCCCAGGCCTATGGGACCTGGGTAGGGCTGTCGGGGGTGCCAATAGGCTTCCAGGCCCTGGGTGGGATGGGTAGGGGTGCCCCCAAACCTCAGGGGCCCATGTGGGTCTGGTGGGTGTGTCCCTAGGCCTTTGGGGCCCAAGTGGGACCCAGGGGGCCACCCCTAGGCTTCTGGGCCCTGGGTGGGACTGGGGGGGATGTCCATAGACCTCCAGGCCCCAGGTGGGATGGGCAGGGGTGCCCCCAAGCATCTGGGGCCCATGTGGGACTGGTAGGGGGTGTCCGTAGGCCTCTGGGCCCCAGGTCGGGCAGGAGGACTGCCCCCAGGCCTTTGGGACGCAGCTGGGGCTGTGAGGGGGTACCAATAGGCCTCTAGACCCCATGTGGGATGGGTAGGGGTGCCCCCAAACCTCTGGGGCCCATGTGGGACTGGTGGGGGTGTCCCTAGGCCTCTGGGGCCCAGGTGGGACTCAAGGGGCTACCCCTAGGCTTCTGGGCCCTGGGTGGGACCGGGGGCAGTGTCCATAGACCTCTGGGGCTCAGCTGGGATTGGCAGGGGTACCCCTGGGCTGGGGGCATTCCCCCCATGGCCTCTAGGTCCCAGCTGGGTCCATGAGTGTCTCCCCATTGCTTACAGGGGGGACCCCCCCCATAGCCTATGGGCCTCGGGGGGGGAGGTGGCCTGGGAATGGAGCCCCTCACCTGAGCGCCAGGTGGGCCAAGGGATGTTCCTCAGCCTCTGTCCAGGCCAGGGTCAGGCCAGCAGAAGGCTGGTGAGCCAGGGACTATCCCTCAGCCTTGGGTCCCTGGGGATCAGGTTGGAGGCCAGGATGCTGTGATGCAGCCCTGGCCAGGGAGCCCCTCACAGCTCAGGGGCGAGACTTGGGTGCCAACCCAGAGTCTCATGTCCTCAGCTCATGCCCCGACCATGGTGCTGCCCTGGTCCCCCCCTGGGGTCTCCTGCTCTCTCCCCATGCCCATGTGTCAGGGCTGGGCTGGCCTGGGGTCCCCTGCCATCACCACATGCCCAGGTGGTGGAGCTGCCTGGTCTGACCACAGGGTCTCACATGGTGGTGAGGCTAGCCTGGCATAACCATGAGGTCTCCTGCCCTTGCCTTGTTGCCTCAGTTGTGAGGCTGAGGCAGCAGGTGGTCTGGGAGGATAACCTCATCAACAGTGATATTATTTGCAAAGTTGAATTCTGCTGAACACCACCATATGCTGTGCCTAGTATTTATCCTGTGCCTGAAATTGTTCTCTTGTGTGTGAGATTGTTCTACATTAAGCAGAAAGTGACTGGAGTGTGGGGCAGGGACAGATAATATGGAGGGACAGAGATAATTAATTGTATTTACCTTTAAAGTACATGTTAATTAATGTTGTGTATATGTCCTTTAGTGTCATAAGTGAAATAATTCTGTAACCCTGACAAATAGGTATTATAACCAATGTCCAACAAGACTCCATATTGCCAGTTTGGAACTCCTGCTTAAACATTGTACTCCATTTTGTATACTTGATGAAACCAGGTTTAGGCATATGCTGTGTATGTTCATTTAAATATGTGAATGGGGGGGGGGGGTTAAAGGGACCAGTCTCAATTGCCAGCCTGTCTTCATGGACCACAATTACCATCTAACTAGCCGAACAATGCAGACATCTCTGATTAAAGCAAACAGTGGGAGCCACCCCAGAACGAAAAGAACAAAATACAATCAAGCCTGCAAGTGACTGGTGACCAATGATCTCAAACAAACCCTGAGGGCAACATGGCACAGCAAATCCCATAGATTTACATGAGGGCCAGCAAGTATAAAAGATGGATAAGAACATGAAAACTTTGGGTCTCATTCTGCAGCTGTAATCTTGGAGCATCAGATTCATGACCGACAGAGGCCTAGCTCCATCCTTGTGGCCAGCCTAGCTGGCCACTAGGCTGGCTCAAGCAACACATGAAAGGACTGGTAATTATATAACAGGTTGCAGAACTTCTTGTGTGTGTGAGAGAGACTGCTTGTTGCTATCCTTACTTATTTACAATAAATGTGGCATATTGCCTTGTCCCCTGAATAAGATCCTGCTAGTCTTTTCTTTTGGGTGTTCTTGTTGCACATCATTTTAATGGGTGCCCTTTTGTTATAACAGAGGAAATGGAATTGTTAGAAAAGACTAGCAGGATCTTATTCAGGGGACAAGGCAATATGCCACATTTATTTGTAAATGTGAAAATAGCGAAAAACAGACACATACATTGATACTCATGAAATTTTGGAAGCTGGCATGATATAATTACCAGTCCTTTTACATGTTGCTAGAGCCAGCCCAGTGGGCAACTAAGCTTGGCACAAGGAGGGAGCCAGGTCTCTCTAGGTCATGAATCTGGTGCTCTAAGATGACAGTTGGAGAATGAGACACAAAATT
>ML682005.1:35551905-35661573 GCA_007922195.1 Podocnemis expansa
TTTGTCCTCGAAATAAGGTGTTTCGAAATAAAGAGTTATTTCAAAACAGCTTGTTTCGAAACCTATTGTTTCGAAACAAGTCCTCCCCTTGTGAACATAGCCCTGATGTTTAGCAACAGAAACATGTAGGAGATAGGGAATGATATGCCTTGTCAGAAGAGGAGAATTTTTATATGTCCTCCTCACATGGTCTGTGAGCTTTTAAGAGGATATTGCCAGCACCTTGATTCATTTGTAGGGAACACTGGAGGTGAATGATTGCTCATTTTACAGTTTTAATGCAGAGGGGTATGAAGAAGTTGTTGTATCACAACATGGCATGGGGCCTCTGTGTGGTGGGAGAGTGGTACAGAGGCTAAATACTCTGGACCAGGATAATCCATGGTAATCTACATGGTCAGACTGCATTGGTGCCTAGACAGCTGCTGGCTAGAAACTGACAGCTTCAATTTTAGTCATCAGCTGGCATGGCCCCAGGGAGCATATTTCCTTTCAGAAACATCACATCACCATGTTTCCAAAATTTCCATTTCATGTGGAACTTCCTCACTTCAAAATATTTCATGTGAATTCCAGTTTCAAGAGGGGCCCAGGATAGGGATAGGGCCTGTTGGGTCATGGGAGGGGAAGGGTGTCTGTTGTGGGTGTGGCCTCTTGGGGGTGGACCCATGACAAGGGCAGGGTCTAGCACAGGTGGAGCCTGTGGGCCTCTGCCCCAGGTCTTTTTGCTATCCAACAACCGTCTGTCTGTGGGGCCCCCATTCACCTCCCCACGGGCACTGGGGAGGCAGGGCCTGCTGACCCAGGGAAGGGGCAGGCCCCTGCACCAGCCATCCCATGCCAGGGACTGGGAGAGCCAGCCAAAAGCAACAGAACAGGCGCACAGGGTCTGGTTTCTCAGCCACCCTTAAGCCAGTGGTGCTCAAACTTTTTTCCTCAGGACCTAGCTCTGGACCCCTCTGATGTGTGGCGACCCTCCACTGAAAAAAAGCGGCCACTGCCAGAAAATTGAACAGTGACCATGGCTGCGGGGGTGGGGGGATATTGGGGGTAGCAATCCCTCGTGGGTTTCATACTTTCTCTTGAGGCTTCTATTGCATCTCTGAAACCTACACATCTAATTTGAGATAACCTACATGGAACATGCAGAGGGTGATCCCATATGCCATACCCCTGTCTCAGATCAGGAAGTATGTACAGTCTCTAAAACTGCATGTAGTAGCCTGGAGTATGCATGAGAGCACTCCTTGCAAATGGGGGCGGGTGGGGGTGAGTGGGTGGAGAAATGAGAAGGAAGTGCTGAGACAGGGGAAGGAGAAGAGAGCCAATGCCAGATTGAAAAGAAAGGTCCTGAAAGATCCTGTCTGCTGCTGAGCCTGTCCAAGTCCCTCCCAGGTCCTGCTCCCTTCTCTTCTGCCAAATCCCAGAAACTGAAGCAGCCCCTCTGGGTTCCACTTTCACCTCTGCACTTCATCTGCTCCCCTGAGTCTGCAAATTAGGACTGGCCGCTTTTCAGTGGGTTGAGAATTCCCTTGCTTGCAACAAAAGTTATAACTTGTAGATTTTAATCAAAACTCCAGAGATTTTTTTTTTGGACTGATAATTAAAAAGAGAAGAGAAAAGCAAACTGTTCTAGTAGGAGCCTGTGTTACAAAGTATGGTATTTTTTCTACAATTAGAAAGCCTAAGTAACAGAATAAAGTCCAGCTCAGGGATGGATCTGCTGGAACAAGAAGCTATAACAAGGTCCTAATCTGAAGGGGAGAATGGATAGCCCCATTGTGTTGCTGCCTTATGCACACTGCTAGGGGTCACCAGACCAAGCAGAGAGGGCTAGTGCCCCTTCAATCACAACATTGTGGACAATTGTGCATTCATGGAAACTCCTGCAGATGCGGGAGCTGATGAAGTGCAGAGTTTTATAATACCCATTAGGTAGGCAGTCAGATATCACAGTGCTAGGCAACCTAATAAAACCTTACATAAATAGAAAGCATTGTCTTTATTTTAGAGTACATCAGACATGTCAATAATGACAGTGGTGCTTATCAGCAGTGATGGAACTATTTATACATTTTATGACTAATGAGGGCCAAGGGTAGAGCTTTGCAGCAGCTGGCCCATGTCTGTGGAATTCCCTTCCTGAGATCAGGTGATCATATGCTGTTCAGAGAAAGACCTGACTTTACACCTTAGCTTTTCCTCAGTGATTAAACAACCAACAACACCCCAAGAGTCAACTCAAAGTACCTCTCACTGACACAGGGTGGCTATAAGATTACATACATGGTAAATGATGAATTTCTTGCAAGGCACTCAAATACCATGGTGAGGAGCACAGTACAAGAAGTTAGGTGGACACAGAGGCATACAGGAGTAAGTGACTTGCTGTGATGGGGTATATACATGACACACTAGGCAATAAGGGGTTAAGGATCTGCTCTGGTTTCAGCGAGCCCCACTTTGCCACACATTCAAAAGATGGAAGAGTTAAAAGGACAAATTAAAAGGAAGCAGAATAGCTCATTTGTGATAAAACAGGAAAGAGAGCACAGCTGCAACTCCAGGGGGAGGACAGGATCTCTCCTACAGCAGCTGCCTCTCAGAGAGAAGGAAGAGCAGCAGATACACTCCAAGAAGTTAGCATTATCTCCCCCCACATGGGCTCATTTTGTTTGTGTTTGTGACCCGGGCCTTCTGGGATAACCTCCAGAATGTGCAAAAATCAGGGCAAGCTGCAGAACCAAGAGCTAAACCCCCAAACCACTGACAGATGGTACTCAAACTAGCCTCCCAGTCAGTGACAAAACATGCCTCTGAATCCCCACACCCATCATCACAAAGCATAACAAAATAGTAAAAGTCCCCTGATTGCACATCAGCTCTTCCAGTCCCCACCTAGCCACTGGGTCTCTTAAATAGGATCTCCTGACCCCAAAGGGTCAGCCACATCACCCAGAACAATATAGGCTTGGACCTTGCCCAGAATACCATGCTGCCAGCCAATCCTTTAGTAATTAAAACTGAAGGTTTAATATAAAAAGAAAAGAAACAAAATGAGAGCTGTTAAAGGGTCAAAAGTGAATCACATACATACAAATGCTTTAGAGTCCATAGAAAGCAAATCCTTGAAGAATTCCAAATTTGCCATTTAGTCCATTTCCTGTGGTCAATACCCAGCACCTGGGTGGGTCTCAGTCCTTTGTCCAGTTGCAAAGGAATAGTTCCATAGATAGGTATTGGTTGTAGACTGGAGATTGAAGACAAAATGGAGTTGGGGCTGCTGCCTTTTATCATATCTGGCCTTCCTCATGCTCTGTGGTTTTTTGCAAATCAAAATGGGGCTGAGTCACATGGGCAAGTCCTAGTGGCTCAACAGGTTTCTCCCTGGGCCAACTATATTTGGGAGCTTCTTTGATGGGCCATTAAAGAAACAGTGGCTTATAGACTTTCAGTCTGGGAGTGTCTCAGAAGCCTTTAACTTGAAACACAAATATAATATACCTATTCCGAGGTTCTAACACAGATATCACACCTTCATATAAACCATAGAATAATTCCTAGCTGATTACAATCTCTCCATTGGTACAAAACATGGCATCTCACATATAGATTATTGCAAATATGAAATATTATTAATATGAAAAATAATAACAAATGATTCTCTAAAGCCAGACAGTGTCACAGTGTTAAGCCCCTATGTTTTGTTTGTACATTATCCCAACAGGGGAGACACTGGGAACTGACTTGGCTAAGGACCAAATTGCAGGTGCAGCCCTGTGAGAGAGGGAGCTACCAGAGAATGCACAGCCACAACAAGGTGCCAAGTGGTGAACTGACCCTCTGCACATTTTATACCAGATTGTAAGCTTTGGACAATTGTGGGGTGGTCAGAAAGGCCCATGGAGGGCAACTTTAAGATTTCCTCTGGCTGTCTGACCTTTGATAGCCCTCACAAGGCCTTGGCCAAAGCCTGGTGGACTGGGAGCAGTTGGCCCCCAGTCACAAGCTGAAGGGCCTAATCCATGACTACTAGGCGACTCTCCCTACAGACGGCTACTAAAAGGAGGTCATTGGACTCAGGACATAACTGATTTCAGGGGACAAATTATGAAAAAAAAAAAAAGGAATGGGTGTGAGGTTCAAAGGGCCAAACAGAGGGAACCAGAAAGCAACACCAAACCGAGAACCCCAGATAGCACCCTGAAGGTGTCTGGGGAGCCAGCGGATGCTGCCCAGGGAAACTATCCAGATAGGCGAACAGATGGAGGAATGGAAATAGACCTCATAGTCACAGAGGTCCGCCACAGCCAAGCCCCTCTCCCTGGCCTGGTACATGGCCATTTTGGCCAGTCAGGGCTGTAACTAGGGTGGGGCGAATGGGGCTTTGCCCCAGGTGAGCCAGATAGGCTCAACAGAGCCACTCTGTTAAAAAGGTGCATTTCCCTCCACCAGCCCCAAGTGCTGCCAATTGCAAGGGGTGTTGAAACAGAGCATTACAGCCCTGTGGTCAGTACTAGGAGGAGACTGATGAGGGGGGTCCCTTGACTTTGTGAGGCCACAGATGATGTGTGCATAGAGGCACAGAAATGAAGAAAAGTGCAGTCAGAACTTCAACAGTTCCTGAAGGAACTGGAAAAGGGGCTGCAGCCTGGCACATTTGAGGTCGACATGCAGCAGGGTCACCTCACACCATGAAATGGATAAGTTTTGGGATGACAGGCAAACCAGGCCAAGTGCACACCCATGTTCATGGCTCTGTGCAGAAGCTGCCAACTACTGTCCCTAGTGGGCCATAGAGTCAGCGTGGAATAGAGGCTGGCCCAGTGGGGGTCCTCACCTTACACAGGTGGTATCTGGTCCTGCATTTGGTTTCTGAGTGGGACACGAGGGCAAGGAAATGAAGGGTGCACCACACTATCATGTGCAGTTGGTCTCAGGGTGCCATGCAGAAACGAATGGCTGGCTGCAAGGGTAGCAGTCAGCTCAGTGTGTAAGAGAGCATTTGAGAGGAGAGGAGGAGAGAAGAGGCCAGCTGGGAGTGGGTTGCAGCACCAGGACACAATGAAAAACTCTGAAGACCTAGAACTGGTGGTGGGGCTGAAGAGTGCCCTATCACAAGACCCATTCAAGGTAAAATTGAGAAGCAGGAGGCAGAGATTCCATCATCTTCTGGAGTACATACCAGATGGCTCTTTTCGGAACTTCTGTGGGGGAGGCACCCCAACATAATCCCTGTTGCCTGGGTCCCATGAGCTAGCGTCAGATGGCAAAGGTCAGCCACAGGTTTGTATACAGGCATAGCCTCAGCTGAAGCCTAAATCAGGTGATGTACTGAGAGCCTTCAAATCCCACTGAAGCCAAGCTCAGCACCTTGCAACTAAGTGTTCAACATCTAGTAGTACTGGGCCCTTAGTCTTTTCAATGGTACCACTCCAATATACAGTATGCAGCAGACGCTCTATAAACTGTGCTATTCGGCTATGAACAAACTCACTTTACACCCTAAACATTCATGCCAGCTAATGATGGACACCAACCACAGCTCCACCAAAAATACACTTCTTGGGCAGTTGAAATAATGCCTTCGGCTGTAAACCCCCTACACTGAATTCACAGCCGTGGTACTTCAAATGACTGTCACCTGCAGGAAGAGAGAGATTTTTTTGCCTGCACAGTGAATAGTTTATTCCAAACTCACCATGAACTTCTATTGGCCAGAAGCTGTAAAAATGTTCCAGCTCTGCAGCTGAACAACAGTGAGCCTGCTGCCAAAGTTCAAAGAAAAATCTGCAACATTTAATCTTCACTCCATTTTGTCCTTTGGAGCTAAACAGTTACCTTGCTCCAGTACTTCTGACTTCCATCAAGACTCAGGATGGCAGCCAGCTAATTGAGAGAGGTAAGAGAATAAATCTCAAGAGGAAAAAATTGTGTGCTATGGCTTTTTACATTTGATTGATATGATACATCTGCACAGAAAAACATATTCTTCTTTATATGTTCCTAGCACAATGTTTTTAGCCCCTTTCATTTCCTCCAAGGCCAAAACAGTGATAGATTGTCAGGGTATTGGCTAGTAGGAATTCTACCTTATATTTCAGGGCTGACATTTGAACTGCATTCAGACAGGGCTCCTTCCAGATTCTCGTTCCAGTTGAAATAGTCGAGATTAATCCTTTCTGGATACTCTGTGCCCTGCTTCATTTTACCTGCTTTTCAGAAAAAAATGGGTTGTAATGGGCTATGAGGAGGACCTATCAATCTATGGAATTGTTTACTTAAGTCAATTTTACATGCCTTACAATACCTTAAAAACCCGATCCATCAGTAAACCATTTAAGAAAAAAAGACTTCCTCTCTTTTATTTTCCTAAAGTTTTTGTGGTTCATTTTTAGTTCACCTTTTGTCTACCAACAGTCAGAAAGATACACAAAGATGCTTTGGTGTCTTGCAAGGAAAAGTTTAAAGCTAAATTGAGAAAGGAATTTGAAGCCAATGTGAGTTTGCTTGTGCAAGGAATGCTTGATCATGTCCTAAAGTTCTCGTACTTTTTTAAAATTTTAACAGCACTGCAAATGTGTGTATGCATGTGTGCATGTGCATCACACACACAAAAGATGTATTTTTGGAATATTTTTATGTAAATATGAAATTTTTTTAAAATACCAATTTTATTTGAAAAGGGACTCTGTAAAACATACTGAAGATCTGTGATTGTCTCTGAGTTGCCTTTATCACATCTGTTTAGCTCAGAAGGTCAAATATATTTTACTCCAACTTTCCCTTGAACCTCAACCAGGAGGCCGAGAGTGATACTAGATTCTTTTCTTCTCATGCATCATCAGTACTTAGGCTCTGCAAGACAAATTACCTCATAATTATCTTTGCAAACCTGTTATCTCCAGATTATGCATGTATTTGATTGATGTTCATAATGACTATTTAAGCCTTGTTTCTACCCTTGAATTCAGTGGAAAAAATTCCCCTTGACGTCAGTGGTCTTGGGTGAATTCTTTAGCAATACGTTCTGTTAATAAATAAAAAAGAATTTCAGTACTCTCTCTTTTGGTTAGCGCACTAGGAATTTTAGTCCCCCCAAAACCCTTATTAATCACTCCATTGCACCTCTGAGCAGGTTTATTTGACATGATGTTGAAATTTAGCTGCTGAAGCCCTGAAGCTCACTATGTTAAAGCTTGAGGAGTTAACCTTTGAACCAGTGGTCTTATTAGAGGGAATTGTTTGTTTCGTAACTGCAATCAGACCTTTGTTATGTTGGTGCTGACGTGTGATTTGATTTTGACAGGAATAAAAATCAATTGTGAATCTATTTTGATTGTTATGCTAAGCAGAATTGACTCTGCATACTTCCTGGAAGCAGATCGGTGGAGTAAGACGGTGCTATTTTTACATTCACTTTCATACAATTAAAATATACCAGAGAAAACTATTTAAATGTTTAATGATAGAATTAGATCTTATTAAAATAATGCTCATTATTTTTCAGAATAAAAATTCACAAGGATTCAATCCTTACATCTTTGATATATTTATCATGTTATATATTTTCCTAAACATTTAATGAACATTGACTCTTCGAAATTGAGGGGGGATTTGATAGCAACCTTCAACTACTTGAAGGGATGCTCCAAGGAAGATGGAGCTCAACTTTTCTTGGTAGTAACGGAGGACAGAACGAGGAGCAATGGTCTCAAGTTGCGGTTGGGGAGGTCGAGGCTGGATATTAGAAAAAACTTTTTTACTGCAAGAGTGGTGAACCATTGGAATGAGCTGCCGAGGGAGGTGGTGAAATCTCCATCTTTGGAGGTGTTTAAGGCCCGGCTGGACAAAACCATGACTGGGATGGTTTAGTGGGAGTGGTCCTGCCTCTGGCAGGGGGTTGGACTAGATGACCTATGAGGTCCCTTCCAACCCTATGATTCTATGAAATGAAAAATGTTTTTTTTTCCTTGCAATGACGTTAGTATAGCATATGGAAATTAGTGGAAGTTGTTACCATGGGTACTGTCAAGACATTATCATAGCTGGTTTTGATGTTGTTCAGTATAAACACTGTTCCATGATCACACTAACAAGTATCCTGGAAGGGCTCTCTAGGATTTTTTTCTTTTAAAAGAAATGTAAAGACACATTGCTAGCTTTTTAAATATTTTTCTCACTTTTATGCATTTCTGTACACAGATAATTGACTTACTCAAACACAGACACGCCCAGAGAAAGAGACAGTGGGAAAAGTGCTGGGTGGAGAAGATAACAGACTGGGGCATGGCACATGATTATGACACATTGCTGGAAAACAAATAGCCAAAGTGTGGATTTTCCATTTCAGAGCTGTACACTGTGCCAAAGGCTCCCTCTGCTGAAAACTTACTGTATTCCTTTTCTCCTGTTCAGCTGCAGAACACAAAGTTAATTTAAGGCTTAAAAACTACTGTACCTCAAATCCCGCAAGAGGGATTGAACTGAAACAGATTGGGTATGTCCACACTTAGTGTTTAAGTCAGAATAATGCTATTTAGATTTAAAATAATGTTATTTAGATTTAAAAGATTGCATGTACACACTACGTTTCCTGATTTCAGAACAAGGAGCTCCCTGATTTTGAAATAAAAAAAAGTTATTTTGATATAATAAAACCTAGTATTATATCAACATGACAGTTAAATCAAAACTGTTATTTCAAAATAACGCAGTGTGGACATGTTATTTCGATGTAACTGTTATTTCAGTTTAATACTTTTGCCCTTCTCCTTCCCAGGATGCTATCCTTTTTCTGTATATTGGGAGGGGGCATGGCCCGTGTAGGGAGCCATTGTGCCACACCTCCAATGATGCCCTTTCCTAAATCGAACTGGCAAGTCCTGTCCATGGACAGGCTAGTTCAATTTGAGTTTCTAGTGGGGACACGTTAAATCAATTTAACTAAAATTGATTTAATGATTTTATAGTGATTTTATTAAATCAATTTAACTTAAATTTAAATTTAACGTAAATTTAACTGCCTAAGCATGGACATTGCCATATAGTTCAGAATCTGGTCCTTTGGCAAATAGTTATTTTACAAGTTGTGTTACCTTCACGTGCACACACGGTAATATCTTTCCTCTATTATTGTGCATAGAACTCTAATCCTCAAACAGACAGAAGACTGTGTTTCAACTTTAAAGCATGCACATGTGGCTCTGCATGCAGTCCTGGGTTCCCTGTGGCATGTTATGTTTAATATGTTAACAAGTAATTTAGCTTTGTTAAATGATGTTTACATAGCAATAAAAATCTCTCTGCTGTGAGTCTCAGAGCCTACATTAAGTGACTTGCAGGGCTGAGGCTGTAGGGCTAAAAAATAGCTGTATAAAAATTAAAAACAGCAGTATGAACATTCAGTCTTAAGCTGGAAGCTGGTCTCTGAAACCTAGCAAGGGGGCAGTCTGAGTCAGTTGACCCAGGCTCTGAGACTATGAGGGTTTTTTTATCGCAGTGTACTCATATGCTTAGATTGACCTTAATCATTTGTAAAATGTTCCTTTTCTAAGCCCAAAGTTGTTTTCAGTTATACTTTTCAAAAAACAGCTAGAAACCAGTTAATATATTTTATTCAGATTAAAATAACTAAACCATTTCTTCAGGATCCGAAAAACTAGATTATTCCAAGCAAGATGCTGGCATTATAGGTCTGAACCCAGGAACACAACTGTATGGCAGAGTTTTAAGTTCCTGAAATAGTGAGATTACTCTTGAAATGTTGACATTGTCTCAGATATGATGATGATAAGTTCTTCCCCTTTTCCCCATCTGCCTAGTTCTCAGGGTTGACAGATCAGTGTTTTCCAGGTTTACATAGCCCTAGTCTATACTTACCAGGCTTTTTGGTGGCGGTCAATGGCAGATACGCAAGACACATAAAATACCTTGTGTATCTGCCGATGACTTTCTAAGCCGTTGATACACATTAGGGGAAGCTGAACACAAATGCCTTGCAGTTGACTTTCAGCAACTCAGTTGTAGGGCTGGAGTTGCTGAAGCAATTTCTGGAGTGATTCAGTCGGTTCAGACCCATGTTCCCCCTCAGCTGTGCGGCCACGCTGCTCCCCGGCACTGCCCCGAGCAGGGGATGCTGCCCGCAGCACACAGCCAGCCACCAGAGCCCTTACCCAGCTGGAAGACGCTGTCTTCAGCTGGCTGAGAGCTCCATCGGAGCTGGGAGTTATTAAAACTCCCGCCCAGAGAAGCTCTGATGGAGCATGCTCAGAACACCTGAGCATGTTCCGTCAGTGCTTCTCCAGCTGGAGGAGCCATGGCTCGGACCTTCATGGCCTGGTAAGAGTTGGGGGGGGGGGGGTTGAGTCGGCTGCGGGGTTACTGGTGGGAGCAGGCTAGGGTAGGAGGAGGGGATCTGGCTGGCTCAGGGGGGTACTTACTGGGAGAGCTGGGGGGGGGGCTCAGGCCTGTGGGGGTGTGGGGGTGTGCAGGATTGGGTCCACATCCATGTGCAGGATTGGGCCCGCTGTGGGGGGGACGGCCTGCACAGCGAGCAACTCCAGTTGCTCAGCTGCCTCAGGGCCTTAGAGGGAACATTGGTTCAGACTCACCTCTGAATCATGCCTTGAAGATTATGCTGATAGCGGCAATTTTGCTGCCATTATAGACATACCCTGATCCAATGCTTGCTCCAAATTCATTCCATCATCTCTTATACAGTCCATCAATCATTTTTGCACATGCCTATACTGTCTCAGCCACGTCCATTTCCAGTGTGCCTTTGGTACCATAGACTCTGATGATTCCTGCTGGCATCATTTTGCATGTGGAGCAGCAAATTTACCCCTCTGCCCTCAAATATCTCATTTCAATGGCTTCAGGACTTCTCAGCAATGTTCCCTCTAAGGTGATGATGCAGCTGAGCAAGTTCCCTGACCCATACCAGGCCCCTTCCCCACTGCCTGCTGGCTCCCCAAGCACATCCATTACGTGCTCAGCTTCATCATCAGCTTAGAGGAAACATTGGACCTGATTCTATGACTTACACTTCCCTGCATTTATTTTCCTCTCATCCTGTAGGTTCCCCCGTCTTCAAAACATCTGACAAAGTGGGATTTTCTCCCACAAAAGCTCATGCAATAAATCAATTTGTTAGTCTTTAAAAGTGGCACAGACTGTTTGTTTTGCTGCACTAGACTAACACAGCTACCACTATGGAACTTCACAATATTCGATGTACTCATGATCTATCATCGTCATCCAGGGGAAATCATAGGATTTGATCTTGTAAAAAATATATGCACACGCACACACACATTTCGTGATAAGCCAAAGAAATTACTCTTAATACCTTTCGGAGCAAAGAGAACAATTCTATCGATGCAGCTCTACCGTATTTCAAAGTAACTAGTGCACATTTATACACAAGATAGTTTATTGTATAATCTCTCTTCTTGAACTAGGCCTTATCTCAAAGGAGATGGTTTGAGCTTGAGTGCTTCAGGACCATACCAGAATCCGGCCCAATGGCGTTACAAATATGTAGACAGAGAAAAAAGATGTGGTCAGTTATTCATAGCTCTTGTTAAATAGATCTGTTCAGCTCTTCAGCTGTCTACTATTCTGCAAAGATCAGGCTTAGGTGATTCATATCTTTTATTGAGAGGAAAGACTGACATATGCTAAACACATTGCCCCCATCCCTAAAGAAATGATAAAGTTGGTTCTGCAGAGATGGTTCACAAAGAAGAAAATTGTTTCCTACCTGGAGCCCCAAAATGGAAACCAACTGATCCTCCTATTGTAAGTAAAGCAGCCCCTTTAGGGACATGCCATGTACAGCTCAAGTAAACCACAGAAGAATGGCTGAGGCTTAGCTAAGTTTAATTAAAGTATTTCCCCTACTAAGGTTGGGAACCCAAGCATTGTAAACATACCATAGATTTTACTTCTGCCTCTGATTTTAGTTTCTTTTTAGTGACAAGAAAATGTTGCTTAAAGATTCTTTTTTTCAAGTTGGTTGGTAGAGCTGCATATAGAACTGTTCTGTTTGCTTGGAAAGGTATGAGTCATTTCTTTGACTTATCATGAAATGCATATTTTTTGTGCAAGTTCAAATCCTGCTATTTTCCCTGGATGATGATCATGGATCATGAGTACATGGAATATTGTGAAATTCCAAAGAGGCAGACATGTTAGTCTAGTTCAGCAAACCAAACATGGAGTCCTGTGGCACTTTTAATTTTTTATTTCACTTCTTAGTCCCTGGTTTAAGCCACTGTCAGCTTGGGAGCTGCCAAACAATTTCGAGCAAATCCTTGCAATGACCATACTTGAAGGTTCAAGAACCATTCAGAACATAATGCTGATGGCGGAGGGACTGTTCCTCTAGGTGGTGGAGAACAAACAAAGATGGAGTCTTGTGGCACTTAAATCCCTGAGGGAGCTGCAATCCAGAAGCCTTAGGGTTTATTTTTGAGTCTCGCTATCTTGCTGAGTGAGCTCTGGCATTGCTTCACCCTTCTCTTATGGCCTGGGGCTGCTCCAGCTCCCACGGTAGCATGGGGGTGGGGGACAGGGAGACAGGATCAGGCCCTGGGTATCCCCATTTCTAGAATACTTTCAGAGCACTTAAAACAAACAAACAAACAAGGAGCCCAGTGGCACTTAAAAACTAAAGAATATATTTATTGCATGAGCTTTTGTGGGAGAAAATCCCACTTCATCAGATAGTTTGAAGAAGTGAGATTTCTGATGAAGTGGGATTTTCTCCCACAGAAACTCATGCAATAAATATATTCTTTAGTCTTTAAGTGCCACAGGGCTCCTTGTTTGTTTGTTTTAAGTGCTCTGAAAGTATTCTAGGAATGGGGACACCCAGGGCCTGATCCTGTCTTCCTGCCCCCCACCTCCATGCTACAGTGGGGAGCTGGAGCAGCCCCAGGCCATAAGAGAAGGGTGAAGCATTGCCAGAGCTCACCCAGCAAGACAGTGAGACTCAAAAAAACCCCCTAAGGCTCCTGGTTTGCAGCTCACTCTGGGATTTCCCTAACGCCTCCCCTACACCCCAACCTGAATTTCCCGATCCGCCCCCACACACAGTTGTGCACTGATAACAATGTTATCAGTTTTATGAGCACCCCCCCCACACCACCCTCCTCCTATCCCCAGCCCCCCTCAATTTCGAGCCCTGGGGCAGCTGCGTGCTCCCCCAGAACACTTCCCCCAGCAGGCCGGAGGCCTTCCTGCGTCCCACAGCTGGGCGCCTTCCTTGTGCGTCCACTGACCGGCCGGCTTCCCAAAGTCTCCTGGGCACCCTTTGCCCCAGCTCCTCATCCCCTACCCCCTCAGGCCACACACCTGGCTGCCAGAGCTGCTCTCACGCCGAGCATACCCCTCACTACTGCCATTCTTCCAGCCAGCAGGAAGCTGTGCTGAGAAGTTTAAAATCTCCTGCCCTGCGTATGCTCAGGGGAGATTTTAAACTCCCAGCAACAGCTCCCTGCCGGCCGGAAGAGTGTGTGTCTGGGGCCAGCAGTGAGGCATGTGCTGGGGAGTGAGAGCTGCTGTGCGCGTGTGCACACGTGCAGCTTAGAGGAAACATTGCTTCTCAAGTACTTTCCTTAGGTCACCCATGTCTCTGACCCATACAGAAGTACTGGTCTCACCATAGTTTTATATACCTGTCCTTTAAGCAGTGGTGCACCTGCTTCTCATAAGTTACTCCCATGTATCTTCTGCTAGACTTCTCCTGTATTAAACAGTTTCCTTGCAATTCTCTGTCAATGACTGTGTTCGACACTAACCCGCCAGGTACTTGAATGCAGAAACCTGATTTAGCCGATGGCCCTTGATGTTAATAGTCATCTGTCTTTGGTCTGCACAAGCCACCAACATCACTTCAATCTTTTCTTGACTGATTTTGAGGCTGTAGGTTGTTAGTTTCCTGTTCCACAAGAATCAACTACCTGGACCAAATTTTCCTTACTGTTGGCTTTTAGTGCAAAATTGTCTGCAAACATTAACTTCATACCACCTTCCATTTGGATTTGCTTACTTACAATGGGACAACCATTTGAATAATATTGGACAAAGTGCTGATCAAAGAGCTTCACCTCAAAATACTCCATTACACAAAAGAGCACCTGCCTCTTTGTAGAAGAACCATCATAAACCTTTCATCACCTGGACAATGATTTATGGTACCCCAGAAGCATATCAGAGGCACTAGCAATCTTCTAGTATTTCTGTCAAATGTTTTCTCCAAATCAAGGAAAAGGCAACTTTTCCTGACATTTCTGTCCAGCTTCCTTTCCACAGAGCGTGTAATCATGTGAACATGCCATCTACCTTATCTAAAACCAAGTGGCTCCTTTCCCAAAAATGACTCCATAATTTGGTGAATGTCACTGTCTATGATTATCTCCAAAAGTTTCATGAAATAGAACAGCAATTTAGTTCCACTAATTCTAACAGTTATATATGCCACCTTTTTTATATATTGGTGTCAGTAATGACTTTCTCCATTCTCTTGGTATTTTCTTCTCTTTCCAGACATTGCACATAACTTGCATGGGCCAACATACAACAACCTATCACAGCTTTGATCATCTCAACCATCATTTCGTCCTGTCCTGCTGCTTTTTCAGATGCCACATTCAGCAGAGCTTCCATGACATCTGCCTCTGATAGATCATCAACATCTGTAATTCCCAGGTCACAGGACAGCGATGTAGCATATAATGTTTTTTGATAAACCGACCCTTTGAGTATTCTTACCGTTGATTATGTACTCCTATCACAAGCACTCTACCTCTACTTACTTTACCAATGCTTCATTTTCTCCATCATCTCTCCTTTTTCTTGTCTGTGCACTCACATATATTTTCTTTCTGCCAAAATGAGGGCAGTTTTTCAACTCATCATGCAACTTGTCTAAAGCTAAATTTCTCACTGTTCGCTCTGCTTCTCTCCTGGAGGTTTTATAAGAGACAATGTTCTTTTCTAAAAGGGTGTTTTAACATAATCTCTCAAACTTCTCTTATTTCCTACTGCTTTTTGCATCCCCTCATTCCACCACCATTCTTCTTGAGATCATGGTCCACCCAGTTGAGTGCATCCACAGCATCTCCTCTTCTTGGATTAATATGTTCTGAAGCTACACGATTCCTTTTTCAACTTGTGTCTCTTTTGGCTCAAACCTTGAAACTATATTTGTCTGCAGTGACAGAGAGAGAGAAGATGATGCTGAAATATTAAGGAGAGAACCGATAAAATACATAAATTTCGACCACAAAAAGCAAAACATGATACACTTTTGCCCTGTAAAGAAATATCCAGTAATGAATTTTAGAAAACTTAATATGGTAATATAGTTAAGTAATGTAATGCTCTCTTTTAAAGATACCATTGTTGATTAAAACAACAAAAAGAAGAGAGGTAGAGAATGAAGAGAACTTGCAAAGTTCCAGATCTGTTTATTCTTCCCCTCCAGAGCATACTTGTCTGTGAGGAAGTGAGAGGCCATTACTTGTCAGTGTGGTAATATAATCAATAAACTGAGTGATTTATAGTTGAACTATTTAGTCAATAGAGGGAGCTGTTGGTAATGCTCCTTTCTGAGGTTCACAATTGTTTTCCCTAGAGTTATGGAAAAGTGTGACAATCTTAATTTGAATGTAAAGAAGTTTTTGATCAGCATGAAAGAAGGAATGTTTATTTCTTTATCTCTTTGTCAGAATAGCACTCTGAGAAACAGTCATCAAAAGGAACAGAGAACACCCAGAGTATTTGATATGCCACTGCAATTGTTTTTCAGCCTTCTCAAACTGAGGTCTGTTTGGACATCAAGTGTCAGCCCCAGTACTAATTACATTAAATGATTTGCATATTTGCAAGTATTGGTATAGAAGTATGCCAGCTGAACAACAAAATTGAGTGGGTTGTTTCAAAATAAATCCTTCAGACATAAAAACAGGACAATTGTTACACAGCTGATATGCTGTGACCACTGCTTATTGCACTGTTCATAAATCTCATTGTTATCATGTATCTGTTAGTGGTAGCCCCCTCCTGTCTCTTTTCTTACTTCAGATGTAAGCTTCTGGGGGCAAGGACTGTCTTGCTGTGTGCCATGTGCTACAATGGAACTGGGTCTTCCAACTTCATCCATGATATATAAGTGATGATGATGATGCCTTTTTCTGTTCCTTGCTTAAATTCCACTGATGGGGAAAGCCAGTGGAATGGTATGATTGTACTCTGAAACTGTCCTGTTCAAAGTATTTAGTAGGATCTAGGCTGTACATAAAGTGTGAAATCCTGACCCTACCGAAGTCAGTGGCAAAGCCCCCATTGACTTCAATGGGGACAAGATTGCACCCAAATTCTGATACTCATTTTTCATTTTTGTCTGTCCATAAAGAGCAGACAGAATACAGCAGCAACAAAGCAGGACTTATTTTACTTTACCTTTTGAGCAGCTTTTCTGCTTCAGATAAATTAGTTCTGTGTTGTGTCTATTTACCAACACCTTCTGCCTATGTTGGTCAATAGGAGCTGGGTCCTAGATATTTTAAAGCTCCTGGGTTTTGTTTTCTGGTTTCTAGCTACTGTGCAGTCTTCTGAATGGAAACAGTTGGTTGATTCACCTACTCATGCCTCCTCTTAGCCTTTGTTTGTTTGTTTCTTTGTTTGTTTGTTTGTCATAGTCTAGAGTTACAGTCTAGTAAGAGTATGATACAAAAAATTATATGAGTAAGGCTGTAAGTACCATAAAACGAATGCTTTGCGGATAAAAATATCATTGGAGCAATGTGGCTATGACATTTTATCCCCACTCTCCAGCAATGCACTTAATGGAGGAGGCTCACTAACATCAAAATAAGCTGGCATCTTTGGTACAGGTTGGAGGGATATAATTATTTCATTTTTGTATTTACCCCCTGATAGTTACAATGTTTCCATTTATGTTGTAAACTTGTGCTGGACTCAATTATGCAGTACACAAAAATAAATCACCCTCATTTCAGAATAAGAGCAATGAAAACCATATATAGAGGCACAGATCAAGTGTTCTTATCTGGAGAGGGTGGGTCAGAATGAAAGAGACCTCATATATGTTGCTTTTAATCCAAAACTTATTTATCCTGAAGTGAAATATTAGCAGAAATTAAATTCTATCTTTGGACTGTTCCTATTTCTTTTACTTTTTAAGAAATGTTTTCATTTTCTTCACCGTATAAAAATTCTGTCTACATCTCAGGCTGTTCTTAATCAGGAGTCTAATGTCACAAATAAATGAATGGAGATGAAATTTTAGTCTAAGGGCCAGATACTGAAAGATTTCTTGATAAGCAGCTCCTCACTCCACTGGTAAATTGTTCTCCATCTACCTTTCTGAATGTATGTTCTTTGTAACTGTATTATAACTGATGACTGTATCAGGCTTGTGCTTTCCAACTGGGAGCCAGAGTAAATCACTATAGTTCTGTGGACTTCAGGAAAGCTGTGCTGATTTACAGCAACTGAGGTTCTGAACTTGTATCTGTCTTCTTTGTAATTTCTTTTGGCATTATACTGTGCCTTTCACTCTTTGCAGACAAACTTCTATTTTGCTGCATATCTTGTTTTAAATGCACTCCCCTATAAATTCACGAGATTGCCACAATCCACAGATAAAAGTCTTAGAACAACCAAATACTATGAGGAAGGATTGCAGAAATACCTACCCGAAATGTGTTGATCCACTGTCAAAACTTCACTCTGCGTTCAATGTCTCTTATTCTGTATAAGCAGCTGGAGTAGCTTCATGACTGTGTATTGAGCTGAAGAACAAATTAAACTATGAAGACATACCAGCTGTCAGACCTAGAGTACTTTTTTCTCATAGTGTTTTCTTTTCCTGTATAGTTTTTTCCGGCCTGTATATGATCGTCATTTAAACAGGGTTGAAATAAATATTAAATGTCACAAGGGAGTAAAATATATTCCTCTCCCCAGTACAGCATGTTTGTGAATGTTTAGATTTTCAAAGAGTTTTGACATCTAAAAAAAAAAATGCAGAAGATGAGTATCTTAAGTGTTTCAAGGTGACTCCTCAAATCATCTTAAAAGCTTCAAACATAAATGTACACTTTTAAAAAAGGTTAGCAACTTACACTTTTGAATTGGCTTGTTTAGATACAAAACTAAACGGTCAGTTTCAGGGTCACTTCTTGCAATGGAAGAACAACTGAATCAACAAGAAAAATCTGCAAAGAGAAGATGCTTGTTCTGGGAATTCCAAATCTGGGCATTTCAGTACTCTCTGTATATTTTTTATCTGAGGAAATATTGGCCTTCTTGTATACTAATTGTAAGCGGGGGGATGGACCCACTCTTCTGGGGAACTTCCCAGACTTTGTATACCACCCCGGTGAAGGTGGGTAGCAAAAGGATCTGAGTCCCTGCTCCCACTTCCTTTACCCCAAGGCCTGCCTGACCTCAAAGGCTCACGTCCCAATCTCCTGTTTGGAGGAGTCTCCGTAACCCCAACAAAGCTGGGCCCCAGGATTTCTGGGGGCTCGACCCCCACCCTTATCGTGGTCTCTCAGGACAGGGCTAGGGTGTCCCCACTCCGGGGTGCTGACCACACTGACCACTCTTCTGGCCCACCAGTTACTATATACACTATATACAATTTATTTAAGCATACAGAAATAAAAAAGAATAACCCAATAAGAAAATAGAAAAAAAGTGGAAAAAGGTGAACAATAAACCCCCAGCACCGCTGCCTGGTGTGGGAGCACTACAAACAGAGTCTCTGGGGCCTGAGAAACAGTCTCACAGTCTGTCCTCCATGTTGCAAGCCCTCTGCCCAGGCCTGGCTGCAACTGGATGACCCAGGGGGCCAGATGCAGGCTCCGGCTGTGGCCACACGTCCCCAAGCTCCAGGGGCAGGGCCCTTCTCCCCAGCGTCAGCCCCCCTTCACTGCTCCCCAGCTGCTCACCACACCCAGCTCCAGATGGCTGCAACTCCGGCTCCCAGCTGCTGCTCTGGTTCAGTGGGGCTCCTCTGGTTCTCCTGCTGTGGGGCTGCACAGATGAGCTCAGCACCTTGGGCTCCTTCTCTGGCCTCCTGCCCCAGCTTCAGGCACCTCTGGCTCTGTCACTGCCTCCAGCTCTGCTCTGCTCAGCTCCACTTGGCTCTCTGCTGGTCCAGCTGCTGTGGGTCTGCTCTGCACAAATCAGCTCAGCCTGGCCTCCCTTCCTGGGTCCTCTGGCTCCCAGCTGCTGGCTGCTTAGTGCTTCCTCCTTAGCTCGGCCCCACACACACACACACTGGCTTGCCCAGGCATGTCCAGCCTGCAGTTTCGGCTCAGGGGCGGAGGAGCACTTTCAATCAATCAGGCCATCCTGGGACACTGGCCTCTCCCACTGGCCCTGGGGCTGTCTGTTTCAGAGTCCTGCTTCCAGGCGGGAGTGGCCAATCAAAAGGCCCATTCACTCTCAGTAAGGGGCTATCAGTCCCCTTACATAATGCAATTAATTTAAGGATTCAGCGCAGCAAGAATAGATGATGAAATAATATAAGCAATTTAGATTGTGAATGTGGATCAATAATTTTCTCTTTGCAAATGTAACCCCTCTGGGGTTTTAAGGAGTGTGGTTCCTTAAAATCTTTGCCCTGTGGGAGAGGGTTTGTGGAGCTGAGGAGGGGGGCTGGAGTGGCAGCTGGAGGCCCTGGGAAGGAAGCAGGGAGACAGGCCCTGCCTGAAGCCAGGGAGGACAGAGTGGCTGACCTGGGATGCCAGGCCAGCCCCCACAGAAGGACACTGTGCTGGGGAGAGTTGCCCAAGGACAGAGCAGCATCCAGTGACTGGCCATCTGGAGCTGTGGGGCTGTGAATACAGCACCTGGAACTCAGGGGGGAGGTTGTAGTTAGTTAAGCAGGGAGGGTGTCTCTCTGGGTTCGCAGAGAGTGGCAGAAGAGGCATCAGAGGGCTTTCTTTTGCTGGGAAAGTGCTGGTGCCGAAGACTAGGAGTTGCTGGACTGAACTCTGGACTGGAACTGTGCTGGGACTCCTGAACTCATGGTGCAGAACGAGGTCACGTCTGCCTCCAGCCTGCTCTACTGTTGGGCCTTGCAGGGCCCTGTGTTAGCTGTTACTTTGTGTTACTGCTGCCCCATCTCCCCTGTTGGTTTCCCCTTTGCACCTCTGTAAATAAACCTTCCTTATTCCCATAATCCCTGTGCTATCCCAGTGTGTGTGTGGTCACTCTGGCGTTTTGGAACAGGTGCCCCTGGGGAAAAGGGGTTCTCCTTGCTGTGTTCCCGTGCACACCCTTTCTCTGGTCAGAGCTGCCTGCATGGCAGACTCAATCTGGCCACATGGGTGTTACACAAAATTTCCAGAAAAAAGAAAGAAAACATAGAATAATGTGTTGCACTCACATAAAGCTATTGTCATGTTACATTTGAGAGCTTGTGATGTCCAAACAAGACTAATATTCAACAATTGAATAATTTCAGTTTGTGTGTATTTTAACTCTGGTTGACATATTAACTCAGAGTATGGATTAATTTAACAGGAGCCTGGCTAAATATTAAGGTCACATTACCCAATCCATGTCAGGAGGGAGCGCAGACAACAGATGGATAAAAAAGGCAAAGAAAAAGAGGAAGAGATGAAGGAAAAGGAGAACTACAGGAGCCAGGAACAGAGCAGGAGGAAAGGTTGACAGTGGAAAAAAGGAAGAGAGATAAAAGGAAGTGACACACAGTCCAATGCATTGGAAACCAGGACACAAATTCAGAGCTTCATTGTTAAGATTATATATCAGATAATGCTATATCCAGCATTACGGAGCTTGTCTACATTGAAATTGCTGCATCAATATCCATGGATTGACACAACAGGATTGACTGAGCAGCCAGTGGAGACCCACCCAGCTGATCCAAGAAGAGGTCTCTGTTCAGTACAGTAACTCCACCCCTCATAAAAAAGAGTAACAGTCTGTCGAATGGAGAGTACTTCTTGTTGGTGCAGCTGAGTGAAGATGCCAGGGTAAGGGAGTATAGGTAAGTTGACAGGAGATACCCAATCAACATAATATAGCACATGTATCTCCAGTCAACCCAAGTGAAAGAGGTCACCGTACCTGGCCAATCTGAATATGTCTGTCTCCATTCTTCAGTGCTCAAATATCAAACTGTCCAAGGGAAAGGATTTAGCAGCAGTTTGTTTAGAATAGTGGTTCCCAACCTTCTTGGCTTCAGGGCCACAGATACCATTTTTACAATGAAGGTTGTTGCTACCCTGAAAAAAAAAGGTTGGAGCCTGGACCCCAGCCTGGACCCCACCCCTTGCTACATGGCCCCGCCCCAAGGCCTGATCCAGCTCTAGGGCTCGATCTGGGAGCTGGATTGGGCTCCTCCTGCCAACAGCCCAGCCCAAATCTGGCTCCTGCCGGCCAGCAGCAGCATAGCAGGTGACCCTGGCCCTTATTTGGCTGCCGCTGCTGCCAGCCAGCACCAGGCGGTCCCGGCTCAGATTCGGTGGCACCTGCCGCTGCCAGCCAGCAGTAGGCTGCCCCGGCCCAGACCTGGCTCCTGCCTTTGCCAGCCAGCAGCAGGCATGCCTGGCCCGGATCCAGAGCTGGCTCCTGCCACTGCCAGGGCAGGACCAGAGATGGAGGGGGCTGCAGCCCCACAGGCCCAGTGGCAACAACGCCCCTGTTTACAATCCTGAAGGGCTACCAGTCTCTGTCAGCACACCTCCTCCCTCACAGACTCCCACTGTAAGCAGATGGAAGCAGTTCAGCGAGGCGGCTGCTTCCTCGCTGATCCCATATTCCTGGCTGTAGCAGGGAAACCACATGCGTCCTGTAGCCGAGTATGCGCCACCTGAAACACAGAAGAGTGGCTCTCTTCTGTAGTCAGGGGACAGAAGATCAGTGCTCCCCTTCCTCTGGCTTCAATTGGGAACCCAGCACCAAGGGACCCAAGCACTTTGCCATACTCCTTGCTACAGCCAGGTGCAGGGGAATACTGATCTCCCATCCTCTTGGCTACAGCAAGAAGCTTCCACCAGTCTCTAAGGCCCACAGAAATGCACTCTGCCTGGATCCTTAAACAGTGGCTCCCTTCTGCAGCCAGCAAGAGGGGAGCTGCAGGCCACTTTGAAAGGCCCTGTGGACCACTTTTGGCCTTCAGACTACAGGCTGGGAACCACTGACTTAGAACCATTATCTATTTGAAATAAAGTTTACTGCTTCAGAAGAGTTATACCAAGCACTGAAGTTCTAATTTCAATTGAATAAATAGGTCTCAGAGGCCAAAGGTATTAACATGATTATTACTATGTTATATTAACACTCTCATGCAAGATTCGAGATTTCACACACAGAGACTTCACCCTTCATAATGCTATGGCAAATATAGTTAACATTTTTTAACCTTTTATTAAAGATACAGAAAAAGATGGAAAAACAGATAAAGCATTTGAAATGTAAAGTATTAAATAAGGCTTTTATTTTAACAATACAGTATACCTTATTCCCTTTCAGAGGGAACCTTTAGAAGGGAACCTCCCCCCATCTGAAAGAGTTACATGGTATTAAAGACAGTCATAACTGTCCTTTTTGGGGAGGGAAAGAGGAAAAGTAAGGGTATGCCTATACTGATGGTGGCAAAATCTCTGCCATCAGATCAATTTTACTGGAGGAAATGAGTGGTCAGTTAAGATACTCTCAGTTGATTTGAAAATTGACTTACCAAAAGCACCACTCAAGTGGCATGGCACTATGATGATAGGAACACATTTCTCCTTGGCACAGCACAGTGAAGACGCCATTCTAAATGGGAGTTAGGAAGTTCATGGGAATTGCGCAAACTACTCTGCACAACTTGCATAACTCCCATCAGCTTCTGCAGAATTTTCCCGGCCATCTCTTCATTATTTTGTCCACCAATTACGCCTAATTTTCAATGTGCCAATTTAATCCATTGTTTTCTGGGCCCACACTTCTCTTGTTTACCAGGCATAGTTTAAATGCAGTCCTAAATCAACTGACCTTTTTGTTTAGATTAACTCACTCTCCATCTCCTTCTGAACCTTTTCACATTAACATTTATTATTACAGGCTATTGTCACACTTGATATATTTTCACTCATCTTTCTCTTAAGTTCACAATCAGGAAAACTTTGTAGGCCCAATTATCACAACAGCAACATTGCTTGTTTGCCTCTGTATATCATGCAATTCTTGTTCATCTATCAAGGCAGCGTTTATATTAGTATGACAGTATGAACCTCCCTGATGGTTCCAACTCAGATGACAGAAAAATTAGAAAAAAATTTGTTATTAATCTTCAAAGGCTTATGTCATGCATTTTATTAATGCTATTATAAAG
The DNA here is from genome assembly GCA_007922195.1 of Podocnemis expansa. Lineage (NCBI taxonomy): Eukaryota > Metazoa > Chordata > Testudines > Podocnemididae > Podocnemis > Podocnemis expansa. Next base: position 35,575,304 of record ML682005.1, read on the forward strand.
ATATTATGTCTTTTCAGGCTAAAAGGTCCTTTCCTCTGGACGATTGGTTTAGTAAATACAACTTATACAAGGTTACAATTGGCTCTATTTTGTATTGGCCCAGATTTGATTTAGTGCAGTGGAGGCTCTCGATCTTGTTTTCTTTCAGAATTCTAAGATTTCACTTTTCTTTATCTCTGTCAGCAGCTTCCTCATGCTGACAATCCTCAAATATCTGACTATGTCAAGTTCTTCACCACCTCACAATAGCTGAATGTTTGTGTTCTCCAACATATAGACACCCCAGGGCAAACCATTTCAACATGCATGAACTCCAAATGATTTCTTGATAGACAGCTCCTTGCTTTTCTTTTAAATTGTTCTATATCTAAATGTACGTGTTTTTAAAACAACTTTATAAGCTGATGTTTTTATCACTTTTCTGTCACCCAATCCACAGATGCCAGAGTACCATGATGAAAGGTTATATAAACATCCTCATCCTCAGACCAAGTTGGGGATAGTCAAACATCCCATCACCTGAAGAGCTATCTTAGACTCAGATCATGTAGAGCAGCAAGTCCATCTGTATTGTGCGTTCCTTGGTACATATCTATAGCAAAAGTAAAGCCAAATCAAAGTGTAGATTTAAAGTGCATTAAATGACTGTGTAGACACACTTATTCAGACATCAAGTGGACTAAGTTTATTTTACCTTCTGCTACAGGAAACTAAACCCACTTTACTTCAAATGAAAGCATCCATGCAGAAGTTTAATGCTATTTAACCTAATACCCTTAGTTAATTATGCTTAACTTGCCTGAGTGTCTCCATGTAGACATGTGCATAGTTCACATCTTACATAAATCTCCTTTGCACATGGTGGGAAATGGTGTTTGGGCAAACCACTGCTAATGTTACTCAGAAATAGGGTGAGGAATGAATTGGAGGATGACAGTGACCAGGAGCAGTTCAAGCAGTGAGTGTGATAGAAAGAAATAGTGAATATAAGTTTTCTGTGACACAGGAAGAAGGTAGGATTTACAGAATCACAAGAGATGCAGAGACATCCTGATTCTTCAGTAGAGCGTAAGTGATCGCCCCAGAGCCTTCAGTACAAAACAGTCCATTCTCTAGATGTGGCACTACAGGACGGACAGCAACCCTCACATTAGTATTTCAGACTTCCCCTGGTATGGCACACCTGCAGTAACTAAACCAACCCTGCTTTCCCCTCACTGGAAAAGATACATTGCAAGCAATTTAAGAGAGCAGGGAATACTTGTTTGGAAGCCAGCTGAATATGCGCCCAGATGGGACAGAAATTCTTTCCTAGGAAGTGGGATCTTCTCCCATGAAAGCTCATGCAAAAAATAAATCTGTTAGTCTTAAAGTGCCACACAACTGCTTGTTGTTTTTTTCCTAAACTAACTTTCCAGAAATTCTATTGCGTTATGTTGATGTAAATATGACTGTATGAAGTATGTAATTTCTACTTACATACCTATTTTGCTTTTGGAACATAGGGAAAGTTACACATAGGTTATTTCTGTTCATTTCACATCTGTAGAATACCTCTTTCCTTTTTTGGATCTAGCCAGTAACCATATTTTGCAATCCAGATCCTGAATTCTTTGTGCACCAAACACACTTACTGGTTTCACTAAGAGTTTTAGATATACAAAGAATTTAGAAGAGGACTTTCAGTATATATTAATAATTGTAAATATTTATTTTATTTATATTCAAGTATGTTGGATTTGTGTTTCATTTGTTTTTAGATGAATTGCATTAAGTTACTTAAAGATACTTGATGCATTACAAACTTTTTTTGAGGGCCAATATCTGAGAGATTTAAAGTATAAAGGAGACTAGAATTGTGTTCAAATCAATTGTGCACCAGGTATGTGTCACATTCCAAATAATTAATAACTGTGAGTCCTCTCTCTATGTGGCACTTCATTTTTTTCAAACAAAAGTATTGACAGAGAGAAAGAGAGACTGTAGGTCAGATTTAGTACATATGATGAATTGGGGCTATATCTGTACAACTTATGAATTCTGACTCATATTGCAAAGTTGGGTTATAAAATACTGCTGTATTATGTGTGCCTGTATGTATGTGGATCCACCATGACTGGACCTGTAAGAGACAAACAGATGCAAAGGAAAATATTTAAGCTTAATAATAGTACTTAGGCTTCACAAAAGTTATTTTAAGAAACAGCTGCATCCTTAGAAAAACCAAATTAGCTGATTCCTCAAGTGTGGGGGGAGGGGAGGTAGAAGCAATGGAAATTTGCCCATATGAGAAAAAAGACGACCAGGTGGGGTTTAAATGTAGAAACACGGGGGAACAGGCCCAGACAGGAAGGGGAAATGTGAAGAAAAAAAGAGCAAGGTCACAGAAACTGGGTAAGGGTCTGCAGGGAGAAGTCATCAAGCCAGCAACAACCTCATGAGGTGAGGCTGTCTGTCAACTTTTCTGAGCCCAGATGGTCCCAACAACCGAACAGTGCAAGGAACTCAGATCCCAGCCCAAAGAATGCTCTGGAATGATGGAAAAACTGAGGCAGGAACATGAGCTGTACTCTCCTGTGGACAATTAACTATAAAAGAATATCCAGGTATTACACAGTAATTACTGCACAATTACAGTGTGCCCTGAGAGAATTATAGAGCATAACAAATGGCAGAGTTTTGGGAGAGGGGGTCTATTTAACTGGAGTGTCTTGCAGGGAAGTCATTGCTGCTTCTCAGGTGGACTGAGAAGCCCCTTTTCCAAGAAGGGAGACTGGACAAAGGAATGGTATCCCCTCTTAGATATGGATCCTGACAGCCAGTGTCCTGCAAATGTGCCAGAGAAGCCAAGAGAGGACTCGGTTCTACAGAGAGCTGTTTGCAAAGGAAGTCAGAGGATCCAGAGTGCAGATGCTTGGATTCCTAACAAGCCTAGGAGGCAGTGTGGATTGCTAGGATCTGTGACAGTACAAGCAAGGAAAATCCTAGTCTTGACAGTAATTCCTAGTCCTGCTGATGCCACATCTGGCTGTGGGAATACTGTAGGTGTGTGGGTTTGCAAATCAGAGGGAGCTACTTACTCCCCAGATATATGGTGTGTTTTGCAACATTCATCGTCCCACTGCTTTGTGACTAATTAGCTGAGTAAGCTCTCTGTGTGTTGGAGTCTGATCCAAACTTAATTGACTTCCCTAAAAGTCTTTCACTTTACTTGGTTAGGCATTGGACTAGCCCTGTGGAGAAGTAGGCAATATAACACTCACTGGTTGAAGAGAGAAAGGCCTAATAACCCAGCCACTTGCACAAACAAACAAACAAATCCTCACAGGTTACTGATGTTGTATTTTAATCAATCTAATGTGGTTTCATGGGTTTTAATTCTGCAACATTTCAGTGAAATATGAATGTTCTCTTTTGAAGTATTGAATCTATTAAAGTTTGAAGAAATTCCAATACTGATAAACAACTATTTAGCTATCAGAACTATGGTATTTGAAACTATCCAGTTTCAGTGCCAATACTAGATTCTTTTACTCTATATCAATGAATAACTTTTTTAAAAATGAATTTGAAAAAGGTAAATTATATTTAAATTCTAAGTTAGTAAATAGAGTGAAAAGACAAGAGCATTTTTCTATGTTATTATTAGAACCCACTAGGCTGAAAAAATAAGTGGGGGAAAACCTTTGTTAACTGAGCAAGGACTTTCAACAAATCTGGAACTGGCATGTGTTCAGGGATTACTTTAGAGGCCAGGGATGTCACTGTACTGTACTTTGAAAGAGTAGGTTACTTATATAAACATTCAAGGTTATGAAGAAAATTTCAGGGGAAAAATAACAGAGAATATTTGTAATTCATGGAATGTAACAAAAGCAATTTGTAATAAATTGATCTAGATAATTGCTCTTGATTTGCTACTTAATTTGCAGTCATCATGCAACCATGATTGCTATGGGGTTTAAGGTCACTGTTACTATTGGTTAATGTTATCCGTAATTAGCTCTTCTCAGAGATGGAAAGAGAAAAACAGATGTGACTGATTGGGAAAAGGAATTCAAGGTGATTGGACTGATAAGAAAACCAAGTGATTTACTGCACATCATTTAAAAAAAATTAGCACAGATAATTCTTTTTATCTGCTCCTAATCCCAAATAAACAGAAATGTGATGTATTTCCACTTTTTCACTAACCTGCTGTGTGAGCTTAAGTAGTCACTTTACTCTTCTGAGCTTCCATTTTTCCTCCTGCCATTCACCTGTCTTGTCTTTTTAAACTGAAAACTCTTTGTGGGCTGGCACTACCTCTTATTATCTGTTCGTATAGTGCCTAGCACAATGGACCATTTGCAATCAACACTGCAATACAAATAATGGTAATGATAAAGCCTAATTAATAATTACCATTGACTCTTAACAATAAATCGTGTCACTGGTACCAACTATGGGACAGTCTAGACTTAATCCCCAGACCAGAAAGTTATGACAAGTCAAGGAAAGAATGAGAGGAAAGGTGAAGAAAGGACACATGGGGGGGGGGGAGAAATTAAGAAAGGAATTCACCAAAATCAAAGAAAGCTATTCAGAATCCTCTAGTATCTTACATAAGAACACTTAATGCGATAGAGGTCCTGAGATGCCATGAATTCATCATGTGTTGTCAAGATGTGAATGATGCCAATATGTGAGTGATCTCTCATAATAAAGTCCCTACCATCACTCAGCTGTTTTCTACTTGGTACAATTTGGCAGCTGAATGACAAGCAGTTTATTCTATCTTATTTAAGGAAAGACTGAAGTGAATTCACTAGGAGAGAGAGAAACACTTACAGAAACTTGTCAAATTGCCAGTCCTTCACCAACCATTAAAGGACATTGAACAACCAATTCTCCTGCACACTGCAGGCCACAGAACCTCACCAAGTGAACATCATCCTAAGTGGGGAAGGACCTGAGGTGAAAATAGGGAAAGAGTAAGTTAAGAATCACATACACAAGTTAGGTTTCTGCAAGTCAGTAGGGTCTGACAGAAATACATCCTAGGATACCTAAAGAACTGACTGAAGAGATCTAAACCACTAGCAATTATCTTTCAGAACTTGTGGAGGACAGGAAACATCCCAGAGGACTGGAAAATGGCAAATGTAGTACTGACCTAAAAAGAGAAATAAAGACAACCCTGAGAATTATAGACCAGTCAGTTTAACTTCAGTATCTAGAAAGATAATTACAAATTATCAATTTGTAAGCACCGAAAAGATAAAGTAACAGTCAACATGAAATTGTCAAGATCAATCATCAAACCAATTCGGTATCCATCTTTGATAGGACAACAATACCTATGAATGCAGGGGAAGCAATAGAAGTGATATTTTAGTACAGCTTTTGCTACTATCTCACATGACCTTCTCATGAGCAAATTAGGAAAATACAGCTTTGCTTTACTTATTTTGGGTAGGTGCACAACTGATTGAACAATGATTTTCAAAGAATAGTTATCAGTGATTTACATTCAAATTGGAAAGGCATATTGAGTGAAGTCCTGCAGGATTCTGTCCTTGTCCGTTCTAGTTTATATCTTCATATATGATTTGGAAAATGTCATACAAAGTACATCAACACATTTTGCAATGATACCAAGGTGGGAAGGGTTGCAAGCACTTTGAAGAATGGTATTAGAATTCAAAATGATCTTGACAAATTGGGAGAATAATCTGAAATAAATAGGATAAAAGTCAATAAAGAAAAATCCAAAGTACTAATGTTTAGGAAATAACATTCAGTTGCACAAATACAAAACAGGAAATAACTGCCTAGGCAAGAGTACTACAGAAAAGGATAAAGTAAATATGTTGCAAAAAAATACTGTAGCAAAAAAGCAAAACATCATTCTGGGATGTTTTAGCAGGAGCTTTCTAAGAAAGACAGGAGGAATAATTCTTCCATTCTGCTTAACATTGATGAGTTCTCAGCTGGAGTACTGTGTCTACTTCTGGGCACCACACTGTTGGAAAGATGTAGATAAACTGGAGGAAGTCCAGAAGAGAGAGCAACAAAAATGGTTAACAGTCTAGAAAACATGACATGAAAAAAGATTGAAAAAAATGGGTTTTGTTAGTCTGGAGAAGAGAAAAATGAGTAGAAACATGGTAATGGTCTTCAAGTCTGTAAAAAGCTTGTTGAAAGAGGAAGGTGACAAATTGTTCTCCTTACTAGTGTTTTCTGGGCAGGATAGCTGATGGAAGTGAAAAGGAAAATACGTACTTGGGCATGTGCTATCTATGGCATAGGCCTGAAAACAGCCAGTAGTCAGGGCTTTAGCATGAAATGGAGGCTCACTGCATAGATGAAGTAGCTGCCATTTTGGAAAGGCAAAAGGAGAAAACCAGGGGTTAAACAGACAGCATTGGCTGGCTGGAGGGACGGGGGCAGGAACCTAGGACTTGGAAAGACTTCTATCCTTCTTCTGCCTACAGTGGCTGCATCCATGAAGCATGATAATACATTAAAACTTAAATATTATTTTAAAAATGTATTAAAAGACTTACATGCCATAAGCTCTGCCCTCTCAGCTCTGGTCTGGGTTTCTGCCTGGGAATCAGTGAAGGAACCTGGCTTGCTTTCTGCTTGGCTGGCATCCTGGTCCTAAGTCCCAGAGAGATCTGTCATTCTGGGGACATCTCTTCTGTGTCCTCCTCATGTTCCCTCTCCCATGAATCTTGATGGTTGTCCTTGGGCAGGAGCAGTGAGGAGAGGAGTGGAGAAGGGAGAGAGATAATAGACAGCAAGCTCCACAAGCTTTATGTAAAATCCTATTCAAATGCCTCAAAAATGGCAGGTTACAATTCCCCAGCCAAATTATTTCCTGTTGTTGTTTTAATGTAGCTGCTCCTGAGCTGTTTGCTCTTAAACAAGCACTGTTTGATGTCTCAATCATAGGCCCATGCAGACTTCTGCCTACCAATGTCTTGGAATAAAGATCTTTATTCCAGTGGTTGGCTATAAGAGCTTACTACACTGATGCTTCACCCCAGATGGTGATCAGGTTCAGAGTCCCAGAACAGCTCCAAGCAGCTAATCAAGCTATTGTAAAAGGTTTTGAAGTATTACAGTGGCTATTGTGATAAATTGCAGACCAGAAGCAAATGGACAAAAACTGGCCATGCATCCCATTTATAAATGAGGAAAGAGACACCAACTTGACCCCAGAGCAGAGGAGCACACAGCTCAATAGACAGATCACTAAGGCTATGTCTACACCTAAAATCTTAGTTCAGACTTGGTTAGTTCAAACTAAGTAGTTTGAACTAAGCGCTTCTTTTATTTTTACATAGAACTAGCCACACTTTTTTTAGTTTGAACTAACTGCTAGTTCCAATTTATTTAGTTCAAACTGGCATGTCTACATTGTGCTAGTTTGAACTAAGCAGTTAGTTCGAGCTAACCAATCAAACTAACTAGTTCTAACTAAGCTTTGTTTGGTTCAAACTAAAAAAAAATTTAGTTCAAACTAGCCAAAGGCTAGTATGGACTGGGTTCAAATTAATTTGAATTAAGGCTCCTTAATTCAAACTAATTTGCTAGTGTAGACATAGTCTAACAGTTGCCTGCAAAGCACTGAGGGATCACCATTAAAAGAGTGCCATAGTAGTATGAAGTAGCATTGAATGTATATGAATAATACCCAAGACTAACACACTTCATGACAAACTTGGTTCCCTTTGAAAAAGGACACGAGTGTCGGAGCATCAAATTTAACTGTGCTGTGTACACACAAGCATTTCAAACTGGATTAACTTGACTTAGTCTGGTTTAAACACCCCATGTAGACAAACTCTCAGCTTAGTCCCAAACTGACCTACACCCACAGTATAAGAACACTAAACAATTTCATATATTTGGCAGCATCTACTTCAGAGAAACCTAAGAAAGGAATGGCAGGAGCATCACAAGACAAGAATGAGGCATTGGCAGAATTGGGTGGAAAAAGCTCACACACTAACTAGCTCTAAGTAGTGTGACCAGCCTCATTTACTACTAAAACCCCAGATCCCCAAAGGTATTGAGGCACCTAAGTCCCAGTTGTGGGTCCACTGTGATCTAGAAAATGCCCACTGAACCCTGTAGATGTCTACATTTTCAGAGTAAAAGTTTCCTTGGTGCCTGCATTTCTGCCTCAGGGCATAGACACTACTGGGTCAGTCAAGGCATCTGGACACCTGCCTTCCGCCTAAGCCCCAGAGCAATTCACAAACTAATGGAAGATAGACATTCATCCACCTAAGTTAAATGTGCAGCCTGATCTGGAAGCTGTGCTTAGCAGCCATGGAGCAGATTTTGTCCAACATCTGGCCACTACCACCAGAAGAGTTAGTGGTACCATGCATTTTATAACTTTTAGGCCAGCAGTTAGCAGACTCACCAAGGATGGGAGAGACCTAGATTCCATTCTCCTCAGTCTACAAGAGGTAGAAGAGAAAGGAGTCTCCTGTCTCTGAGAAGAACACTTGAACCACTTAATTATGCAGTACTGTGGTGTCCAGTTCCCTCAGTCTCTTCCATTGAAGCTGTTCCACTAATTAAAGAATCAATGGAACAGGGCGACTAGACCTTGAGTCTCCCATGTCCCAGGTGGGGTGTGCCAGCTGCTGAACTACAGTGTCATTTGCTCTCTGTGTGTAACTCAAAGGCTATGTCTACACAGTACTTTTATTTCGAAATAAGAAGCATTATTTCGAAATAAAAGAAATTAGGTCTAGACAACTTTCCCTTATTTCGAAAGGACGGTTCCCGTCCTTTCGAAATAAGAAGCGCTGTTTCGAAACAGGTTAAACCCCGATAATTTCGAAACAGCTGTTATTTTGAAACAGTCGTTTCGAAATAACGGGAATTAGATGTGTTATTTCGAAACAGCCGTTGTTTCAAAATAATGTGTCTCTGACCTCTTTCCCAGGGTACATAGCACCCACAGGAAGGAGGAAGTGCTCAGCCCTGGCAGCGTGCTGATACACCCTCAGAGGCATGTCAGCACGTGGGGCAGGAGCTGCGGAGGGCAGACGGCGTGGTCCTGTGTGGACCAATGAGGAGATCCACCGACTCCTCGCCATCTGGAGCAGGCCTGAGATCCTGTCAAGGTTCCAGGCCAGCCATAGGAACCGGGCAGTTTATGCCGCCATAGCAGCAGAGCTGTCAGCCCAGGGCCAGGAGCGCAGCACCGAGCAGGTGCGCTCCAAAATAAAGGCTCTGCAGCAGGACCACACATGCACCAGGGACGCGCGTGAGCTCCAGGGAGAAGGTAGCACAGCCACCTGCCCCTTCTTCATGGAGCTGCACGCGTTCCTGGGGCGTGAGCCCAGTGGCCTGCCTGCCCAGACAGTGGACACCGGGCCCGCCCCCAGCACCTCCTCAGGTGCCGAGGGACCACCCAGCAGCCCTGAGGCATCCCTGGATGTCGGGGGTCCTGAAGACCAACCACCACCACCACCACCAGAGGCGGAGGCAGGGACCCCAGAAACGATCCCCCCTGGCCAGGGTGGGGCCAGTGAGGAGGAGGGGGAGCAGGAGCCGGCAGTGGTAACAACCCTGGGGGACTTGGAGGCGATGGAGGAGGGGACGTCCCGGCGGACATCCGGAGCCCCTGTCGGTGAGTCGCCATGCCCCACAGGAGGGTGCAGGGCCAGGCCCACCCAGGGCACGGGCAGTGACGGGGTCCGGCACGGGGATGGGCAGGGCACCGGGCTAGGGTGGGGGGTCAGAGGGCCCGCCTGGACACGGGTCCCCGGGGGACATGTCGCACCCAGGTGATGGGCCCCTGCGTGCCTGAGTTAGGTTAACACAGGTGGGTGTGATGGATGCAGCTGCACCTTGGGCAGGGCGCACAGCCTGCAGAGCAGACCACTGGGATGTGGCCCTGGGAGACGCCGCAGAGCAACCCATCCAGGTGGGTCCAGTGCACATGTGGGCCCCAGGAGGCCCTGTGTCCCCCTGGGGCAATGTCCCACAGGACCCCAGCTTAGCTTCCTGATGACAGTGCGGGCGGAGCTGTGTGCTGTACACAAGCTGCACACAGGCAGGGCCAGCAGGCAGCAACCTCTAACCCTGTGTAATGCTTCCTCCTCGCAGCTCATGCCACTGGTAGCCAGCGGGCACGGAGCCCAACCAGCAGCCCTGGGCCATGGAGGAGGCGGAGGAGGCGTGGACCCCGCACACGCAGTGAGATCCTTGCCAGCCTAGAGGACCTGGGGGAGTGAGCCGAGGCATCCGCCCAGGCCTGGCGGTGGGAGCAGGCCGGCCGGCAGGACGCAGCCCTACAACTCCTGCGCCAGGGAGCCACCACCGCGAGCAGCTGGTCCTATTGAAGTGACCTGAGGAGTGGGTGGGCGCAAGCCCACCCACTTCTAAAACCCTTCCCCCAGCCTAAGGGGAAGCGGCACAAGGCAGGGCTTCAAAAAAGTCCGGGGGACAACGAAAGAGAAAACAGGGACGGGTGTGAAGGTTACAGGTTCAAAACAAGGGTTTCGGAAGGGGACACCGAGCAGAGAACCCCGGACAGCACCCACTGCTCCCGAAAGGTGTAGAGGGAGCCTGCGGACGCCGCCCAGAAGAACTCTGCCCGGAGACGTGCACGGACGAGGGAACGGAAATAGGCCCCACAGTCGCAGGCCCCTCCCTCTGCCAACCTCCTCTCCCGAGTTTTATACGTGGCTACTTTCGCATAAGCCAAGAGGAGGTTGGCGAGGAGGTCCCGCGACTTGGTGGGGCCACGGATGGGGAGTGCGTAAAGGTACAAATGTGGGGAAAAGTGCAGCCAGAACCTCAAGAGGAGGTTCTGGAGGAGCCGGAAAAGGGGCTGCAACCTGGTGCAGTCTAAATAGACATGCGCCAGGGTCTCCCTCGCACCGCAAAAGGGGCAGGTGTCGGGGCGAGGGGTGAACCGCGCCAAGAACACGCCCGTGCTCACGGCTCCATGGAGGAGCCGCCAACTGATGTCCCCGGCGGGCCTTGGAGTGAGGGTGGCATACAGACTGGCCCACCGGGGTTCCTCGCCCACCGCGGGTGGAATCAGGTCCCGCCACTTTGTGTCAGGGCGGGATGCTAGGGCGAGGAAATGGATGGTATGGAGCACGAGCGTGTAGAGATGTTTACGGGGCGCGGTTCGGAAAGAGGCCGGCTGCAGGTCCAGCAGCCGGCTCGGGGTATGGGGTGGGGATGGCCGGGGGGGCTGATGGGGCCGAGGCCCGATCAAGAGTTCTGGAGGGCCTGGGCTGAGAGGGGGGGCGGGGAGTACCCTCTCGCAGGACCCGCCCAAGGTAGGCCCGAGCAGCGGGAGGCAAAGCAGCCCTCACCTCCTGGAGTAGGCGCTGGGGGGTACGAGGGGTGGAGAGCCCCATGCGCCGAGCCAGCTCATGGGGATCCACCCAGTCCCCCCGGGCATAGTCCAGGAGATCTCCAACCCAGGTGACACCTGCCATGACCAACCTCCGCCTCACGGAGGGGGCCTCCGCCACCTGCACACTGAGATAGAGGTTGTGTAGCAGGGGCTCTGCGAGGAGGTCCTCCCCCTCGGTGGGTATAACCGACCTGGAGGCTGCAAAGAGCAGCTGGTGGCTGCCTTTGAGAAACAGGCCGTGGCCATGGAGCAGCAGGCCATGGCCATGGAGAGGCTGAGGACGGCGGTGGACAACGCAGCCACCAGTCTGCGCCATATTGCTGACAGCATGGGGCCACCGGCGCCTAGCAGAGCACCACCCCAGCATGGAGCTCCACGCCGACCCAGGACCCGGGGTGGGCCTGGGCAGAGCTGTGCCACACCTGCCTCCCCGTGACCCCATCTCCCAGTTGCAGCCCCGAGCCCCACTGACCCCCCACCCCAACCCCATCTCCCAGTTGCAGCCCCAAGCCCCACTGACCCCCACCCCAACCCCATCTCCCAGTTGCAGCCCCGAGCCCCACTGACTCCCACCCCCCTGTTCGTTATAAATAAAAATGTTAACACATGCCATTAGTGTGTGTGGTGTATTTTATTGGTGGTGCTACAACAGTGTGGGTGGATGGGTGGGGGCTGTCTGTGCTAGAAGGGGGATGAGGGTGGTGTGTGGTGGGGCAGGCCTGGCCTTCAGGGGTCCTCTGCAGCTGCAAAGCTGTCCGTCAGTGCCTCGCAGATGGCTAGGGCCCTCGTGGAGGCCCACTCCCATGGGGCATGGGTGCAGGCTGCTCATACCGGTGCCCGATGAGCTGGGCCTCGGCCTCCCAGGTAGCTGCGAGGGGCTCACCCCGCATTTCACAGAAGTTATGCAGGGCCAGGCAGGTGCCGATGACCTGGGTCGCTGTCACCTCTCCGAGGTGGAGGTGGGTCAGGAGGCACCTCCAGCGGGCCTTCAGCTGTCCAAAAGCCCACTCAATAACTTGGCGGCAGCGGTTCAGCCACAGGTTAAACAGCTGGCGGCGAGGGTTGAGGGGCCCTGTGTAGGGGCGCATCAGTCATGGGCAGAGGGGATAGGCCGCATCTACCATGAGGAGGACAGGCACCTCTACCCCCCCAACATAGATGTTCTGTGGGGGGAAGAAGGTGCCCGCCTCCATGCCCTGGTAGAGGGACGAGTTCCTGAGGATGCAGGCATCATGTGCCCTCCCTGGCCAACCCACATTGCAGTTTTGGAAGATCCCCCGGTGGTCCACGAGGGCCTGCACAACAATTGAGTGGTAGCCCTTCCTGTTCCGGTACTCTGCCGCTCAGTGGTCTGGGGCCCTCACAGGGATGTGGGTGGCATCCAGGATCCCCATGCAGTTCGGGAATCCCAGCGCTGCCATACCATCCATGGTGGCCTGCAGCTCCCCCTGCGTGACAAGGCACCACAGCAGCCCTCTGTTAATGGCCCTGGTGACTTGGCCGAGGATGACCACGACGGTGGCCCTGCCAATCCCGAACAGGTGGGCCACGGACCTGTAGGACTCCGGGGTGGCCATCTTCCATATGGCTATGGCCACCCTTTTGTCCACAGGGATGGTCAGATGCATGGCAGCGTCCCTGCGATGCAGCAGTGGGGTCAGTTCAGATACCAGCTGCTCAAAGCTGGCCCTGGCCATCCTGAAGTCGCGCCGCCACTGGTTGTTGTCCCAGGTTTGGAGCACGACCCGCTCCCACCAATCAGTGCTCATCTCCTGGGCCCAGACTCGGTGAGGCACTGACAGAGGCAGGCGCACTAGGGCAGCCCTGAGGCCCAGGGTGCTGGCAACCTGGAGCACACCCTGGTCAGCATCGGGGTCTCTGAACAGTGTGTCCCCCAACAGGAGCACGCTGTGCAGACATGCAGTGTGCCTAGTGGTCAGCCGTCGAAGACTAGGCAGCCAGGCACCATCCATCTGAGTTGCTTGCAGAGTCCTGCTAGCCAGAATGGACGGGGAAGTGAGGTCGGGGCCAGCCTTTTATAGGATTGGCTAGCAAAATGGCTCCCGGCATGGCCCAGGGAAGCAGCCATGTTGCCACACCTCCCATGGTGCCCTGCCCCTGAAGTGAAATAGCAAGTCCACTGTGTGGACTTGCTATTTCGTTTCCAGCTTTCCCCCTTATTTCACCTGGTTCTGTTGTTATTTTGCTTCCCGTTATTTCGACATAACATTCTTATTTCGACATAAGCTATTTCAAAATAAGCTATTTCGAAATAACGGGCTGTGTGTAGACATAGCCAAAGACTTCTAGGTACTTATCCATAGTGGAACAATCATTATAAAGCAGGTGATACCAACATCTCTTCCTTCCACCATTTTGTGTGGAGTGAAGCAAGCACCTAACTAATTCATGAAAGTGTGCCTAAACTGCTTGGCTCCTGGAAATTGTTTTCTATTCATGGGTCACTAAGCAGAGATAGGTGTCCCCCTATAGCCCGAACCTAGGCACTTATCTCCAAGTCAAGGAAAAGGGCTTATGACACATGCCATCTGCATCTATGACTGGCTAGTTTAGGCAGCTTCCTACCTAACAAGCTCATGTTTGTGCATCGCATTCTAAGGCGCTCATTCATCATATAGTATGCCTGGACTCCTAACTCATGTTTTACAGAGCTCAGTGGAATTCTAGAGATTTTCTAGGCACCAAAAAATTAGGCACTGGGACACACAAGATTGCAAAATTTAAATCCCTTTGTTGATCTAGGACTAAGACTCCAATCCTGTGAATACTTAAGCACAAGCTTAACTGGAAGGCAATGGAAATACTCATGTATAAAATTAAGCAGGTGCTTTGAAGATTGGGAGTTAATTTTATAGGCTATGTCTACACGCACAGTTTTATTTTGAAATAAGTCCTTTCGAAATGGCTTATTTCAAAATAAAACCCTTGTTTCAAAAGGGCTCATTTCGAAATACGGAAAACCCTGAAATCAAAATGGCCATTATTTCGAAAGGGATATTTCGAAATAACACCAATTGGACCGCTGTTTTGAAAAGTTGTTTCAAAACAACAGGTCTACACGGTGTTGTTTCAAAAGAACAGGTCTAAACGGCGTTATTTCAAAACATCCCTTCCGAAATAATGGCAGTTTCGAAAACATCGAGGTTTTACTGTTTCGGAACGACGATTCTTATTTCGAAAGGACAGGATCTGTCCTTTCGAAATAAGAAAACGTTGTATAGACCTAATTTCTTTTATTTCGAAATAATGAGTGTTATTTCAAAATAAAAGTGCTATGTAGACATAGCCATATATGATTATAAACCGATTATCCAGTTCTGCCTCAAGCTGTGCACATACAAACATCACATGGGCATATTTCTTACCAGCCCACAGTACTGCCATTTTAGACTTCGCATATGCCTCCAGTAACAAAGAGGCAATTGCACACTTGATCTGAAGCTTACTGAGGTGAGTGTAAAGGTTCCCACTGACTTAATGGGACTGGATCATGCTCCCTGTGTGAACATTACCCCAGACTGTATGTCTGATTCTGAGGCCTCAAACAATGCAAAGCATGAACTACATGGAGTCAATTCATTTTCAGAGATATATGTTTGACAGTTCTTCGTAAACTCAGTCCTTATGCTTCACCTCTTTGTCTGTATCCACCTGTTGCCTTTAGTCTTAGATTATAAGAGCCTTAGAGCAAGGATGATTTTTTTAAATTCTGCATTTGTACAACTAGCATAATGGGATTTTGGTTCGTTAGCAGGACATTGAACTGCTATGGTAATTCAAAAAACTGAAACATCTGAATAGAAAGTTCATGCTTGCAGTCTCCACCTTTGTGACAGGATCAGCAAGCTCCCTTTGGGATGGACTCTGCACCCCTCATGTTTTCTCAACATGCTTTAGGAGGCAACAATCAAAGTACAAGTAAATAAAAATGTATTAGAGTCATGGTGGGGAAAGGTGGAGATAAGAGAATTTGGCTCAGAATCCCAGTAGAGCTTTTACTCTGTTGCTCAGCTATGACATTAGAACCACATCTAGGGTGCTCTACAGTTATGGAGAAGGCACATGGACTTTATTAAGGTTCTGCAGTGACGACAGACTCAGCAGCAAAAATCAGGAGTTCAGCCATGTCCCCCTCACTCAGATTTCTGTGAACTTTAATGTCCGTAAAGAGTCAGCAGTAGGCAGAGACTCCCCTGAAGTAGCTGTGCATGGAACTTCTGTGTTTTCTAACTGTGTTAGCATTGCAGACAGTATTGACTGAGACTAAAAATCCAAAAATTTTCTCTTCCATTTATACCCTTCTTACTCCCATTTTTATGTACTGAATAAATTACTGCTACTTTATTACACTTTAAAACCCCCCTGTTTCTTTGTTTTTTTCTCCTTCATTTTTGCTCACCAGGGGTGTCCAACCTTTTTGGATGAGGGGCCACATTGCAATTCTTTTCTCACTAGGGGGCTGGTGAGCAAGTTTTTTGTTTTGGGTTGTTTTTTTGTTTTTTTTTTTAAACTTGCTGAGCCTCACACAGCCCACAGAGGTGCATGTGGTGGTTCTGCAGACCAGATAAGAGCCCTTGGTGGGCCAGATTCTGGCCCACGGGCCACACGTCGGACAAGCCTGAGTTAAAAGCACTCATCACCCAGGATCTCAATTAACAATGAAGAATCATTACATTTACCTCGCCTTTCTATCCCAAATCTCAATATATAACTATATGCATTTCAATTATAGAGCCCTTCTTTGATGACTATTAAATGTAAAGGTTCCTACAGATCAAGACAAATGCTGCTCCTCTGTCTTCTGGTGCCCCTGCTTTCAAGAGGTCTGAGTTTGCTTTCCTTAGCATATATTTTGAATGGTTATACACAGATGCTTCTTCGAAAGAGCTGGACTCTCTTTTATCACTTCAAAGTGATACTTGTTCTGACAACTTCCTGGTACTGGTAGTTAGATCTATTTGAGAACCATCCCACAGAAGGTGTGCTTGCAAGGAGAAAGACACTGGGGATTGAAGGATAACATACTCATGAAATTTCCACGTTTGAAACCCAACCCACCTTCAAGACTGCATGAACCCAATCATACCGGAGGTTCTAACCAATAGCTAATTACACTACTGACTATGTTGTGACACAGCAGCAGTTCCAAATGTGTAGAGCAATCCCAGAAACATTGACAAAATGTGCACACATTTTAAAGAGGCCTTTTTTATTTTAGTTTGGCAGAATTTCTCCCTCTTCTTAATTCTGAATACATTAAATTACTCCTTAAGCTGATAATGTTAGAGATTCACTATCACAACACCTTTCTACTCACCAGTGTGTCAGGTCTGACACACAGGGACCAAGCCCACTGTGATGTTCCCTTCCTGCAGTCTGGACTGGTGTGCAGTTATGCCAACACAAGACTCTACCCCAGGGCCCTGACTTGCCCCACCTTGCTTTGTGAATCCCCACTCATGGGTCAGCTCATGTCCAGACCCCTGTGCATACTTGGATCCTCATCCAGTGCAAGAACACGCTCACTAGCCCCTCATGGGATGGTTCCCCAGTGAACACTCCCAGTTCCAGATGCAGTCCCAGGAACTTCCATCTTGCAAGGCTCAGTATGCCCCCATGGGGCCTTGCAAGCTCATTAACCCTGGACTGTCAATTTAAAAAAGAAATTGATTTGCAACAGCTTTGTTCTCGCTGAAGCCCCATGAACCCTCATTGAACATGCAGTGCCTCAGATAAAACAATCATAAGGTTGTTGATTACAATATAATTTTAGTGAATACAAGTCAAATCAATATAAATCTGATAATTCAGTCAAGGAGAAATCACAATCAAATAAAAGAAAAGATTGCATTCTAAACTAAGATCACTATTTCAGTCATATTCAGTTTACTCACAGGCTTGATCCACTGATGTCTTTTATCCAGAATCTGCTTTCCCTCCTGTGAATAGATTTCCAGTTATTAAAGTTGGTTGGAAGATGGAATCTGTGGGAGGAGCCTGTTACCACTCAATGATTGTCTTTTTCTTTTCCAAACCTCCTCTGCTCCCTCTGCAATATGATGATTCTTTGTGTTGTGATCTTTCCCTCACTGAACCAAGGTACTTAAGATGCATTGTTCTTTATGCATGTTTCTCCAGGGTGTTGAAATACAACTCTGTGTTCCGGCTGGGGTCATGATACAACAGAGTTTCATATCTGTACACATGTGTGATGTTGCAGGAAACACTATCATAACAGTAATGTAGAGCATGCCGTGAGCATTCAAAAAATGCCTCATCTGACATACTTTGTATTAGACCATACAGAGTTACGCTGTAACTCTTACATTACAAGGGTTTACAGGGTAACTGTACATTACAAGGGTATACATGGAGTGTGGCATATCACAACCCCATTCCCTGACATACAGCCTGTATAACTCCACTAACGTCAGTGCAACTGAGTTGCTGCAAATAGAATTTTGTCCAGGAGATTTTAAAGTGCAATAAAATATTTTGCTATCCTTTGTTCAAAACGTTAGAATTAAAATTATAAATAGAAACCCATATAAGACTGATCTTTAGTGTTCAATTAATTCTCCTGTCATTCACTCTCAATGTAAATCACAAGAGATCAGCAACAATGAGAATTAGGGCTCAAGTCAGAGAACACTGAAACAGAGCACCTGAAACTCTAATTGACCAACCTAGCAAATACTGTACACCACTGTAATTCTATTATAAAAAAGAAGGCAAGAACTAGTTCAACCTCTACCTCACAGAAAACATTTTGTTCCTTTGTCAAACAAAGTATCCTGTCTTCCATATTACAATCCATGGTTCCACCCTTCTCAGTCCTGAATGCCAAGTTTTGGCAAAATTACAAAATCTGGTTTACCACTCAATGCAAGATACTAAGGACTTAAAGAAGAGTAGATTTCTTTCTTCCCCTTATCTAATAGTTTAAGCTGGAATTGCCAAAGGCTCAAAAAGGATTTAGATGCCATGCTCCCGCAGAGAAAAATCTCTCCCTTTCTTACTTTGCTCTGGTGCTCAGCAAATTTAGTAGCATTTAAAAAAAAAAAAAATCATGTGTGGACACACACACTCATACGGTGTATTCCATCCTAAAGAACCTGAAATTAATTTTAAAAACTCCACTGAAGTCATTAGAAGTTTTGCAAAGTGAATGACTATATTGTGTTTCATAGTTAAACATAAGAACTGGTTTCTTTCCAAAACTCCCAGTCCCTTTTTTAAATTACTTCACCCTCCTCCTCCAGTTCTTTTTGAGATGAAAATTCCTTTTGTGACACCCGACCATAGGAAAAAAAAATGTTTTGTGGTGTATATGAGTAAAATTGAATCAACCGACTTTGACTTAGATAAGTGAGAGACAGAAAATTTGTCCCCAGATTTCCAAATTAAATTTTGCATTCATAAGTAAAATATAATAAAGAAAATGCCCTAAAAGCTTAAAATTCCCAATTTGGCATAACTCTGCATATCACTGAAGAAGGAAGTCAACCATAATTTAAAGAATAAAAATTAAGGAATTTTGAAGTTATAAATTTGTAGAATTTCATCCATACATGCACAATATGTAAGCATTCAATTTACACTAAGCACTTGCTTTACACTTGCTTTGTTGAATCTGGGCCTATCTGATTAAAATGGTATTTGATTTATGACTGTACCATTACAGCAGACTGGATGCATTAAAATGCCTTGATAGTTACTAAGAAGTGCTAAGATGCATCGAATAATTTAGCTGTAGTCCTTCAAATGAGTTTAATTAAACAAGGAAATGAAATGCAAAAACTATTAACAAAGTGTTAAGGCTGAGAAAACAAAACAGTCTAGAGTTAAGGTTTATAGCCAGATCCTGGAGACAGTCTCATTGGTCATACGTAGCATTTTCAGTTCCTGTGTTCTGGTTAGAATGCATTCTTCATTCTATAGTCTGGAATGCATTTAACTACAGAACGTGCCACACACTGGACTTAGCAATGTTGCAGAACCTTAATTCTTCAGCCTTAACTGAGGCCTTGTCTACATGAGACAGTGCTGATAACACAAGAGATGATCAAAAAGTGCTGTGATTACAACATTTGTGCCTGCCCACACAGCACTTATTGTATTGCCAAAGCATGTCCACAATTGGTGTTCTAGCATGAACAGTGAGAGAAGCGCTCTGGGGGCAGCTAGCTGGAGAGGAGTGCAGTGCATCATGAATGCATGTTCAATGTCCCATGATGCAGCAATTTCTGTACTATCATTCCAGAGTTTTTGACTTTATTTCACAGAAATGTTCCATGGCCCGTTTCCTGTGTGTCTGCCATCTCTGTCTTGGAAGGAAGGATCGTGTGCTGCTTTCCACTGTTGTCAGAGTTCTGAACACTATGTGGCTGGTGTGGTATGCCAGGCAGAGTGTGGTTGGGCACAATGTGTTCTTATCAGTGTCGTTCTGTGTCCAGCGCTGATATCAGTTTGGCTGTGTGTGTGAATGCATGCATGAATCTCTGAAAGTGTCCTCCCTCAGGACTACCCCTGGCTAAGATCTCTAAGTGGGGACTCCATTAGCCCAGTGATTTGGAACCTAGACGTACCCCGTGTGCAAGAAGAAAACTAAGACAACACTCATGATTGAGAAAACCAACATGACCATGGATCCTTGTAGAAATGAAGATGCCAGGCTAGGCTTTATTGCAGTGTAGCACTACAGCAAACAGCCTATATCAACAGACTTGTGGGCATCATTGGTGCTCTCAATGCAGCAGAACAGCTCAACTGACACCAGGATTCGCTGTCACCCTCTTCGGCTGCACAAAGTCTGGGCTCCAGGGCTCCTATTCTTATACCCTACTCAGACCTATGGACTTGGCCCTGTTTCAGGATCCAGGTTTACCTTGATTGGTTCACATAGCCCTTTTTATGCTGCCATCCATTAATCTGATAGGTCCATGCATTACTGGACATCTCCATCTGTCAAGATGTCAGGTTTGACCGAAGCATTACCTTTACCTCCTTGGTGCTAGGCCAACCCAACACCTCCCACCTTTCAGGCACTTTTCCATTTTACATACTTATTATTGCAATTCCATTTATTCCTTGCCAATTTCAGTGAAGTTGAACTTTCACAACCTGTCGCTTGTCAGTACCTTCAGTTCACGCTCACTGTTCATTCTGTTCAGGCCCCATGTTTTGGATTACTTTGTTAGGTCTTGAGCCAGCGCCTGGGCATTTCTACTTATCTTTCCTATTTTAACCTTTTACTTCCTTCTACAGCTGGCCATGCAGTATATCATGAGCTCCCAATCAGAAAAGGAATCCAACATACATGATCTGCTGTGTGCCTTATAAACAACCAACATCAAATTACTGTTTGCATTCATGGGGCATCTGTATACAGTGCACCACTTCTTTGGGCACATGAGACAAGCACTGAATGGTGGGATCATGCTGTTACACAGATCTGGGAAGATGAGCAGTGACTGCAGAACTTCCATAATGGTGGCTTTGCACATTCTAAACTCTGTGTGGAGCTCACCCCTGTGGAGGTGGGGTCACCACTGAGTATGGCTTTCCAGCTCCTTATAGAATTGGTAGGTCTTTGGCTGCATACCACAGCAATGGTTTGATTTGGCATCCTTGCGTCAGCTACTTAATTTTTGCACGTCCCTACACAATGTGTCCCTTTCACAGTCCTTCTCCACCATTAAACAAGCCATTTAATGTATGTATCAAGGTTCCTTCAGTTGGAGCAGAATTGGGATCACACAGCCTCCTCTCCTATAATGGTGATCAGGCATTTGGTGTGTGGAGCTGTCATGATCTGCTGGAAAAATGAGATGGGAGCTTTCCACAGCAACCAAGTAGGAAAGGGAACTTCAAAAATTCTTGTGACTTTAAATGGAGACGGGTGGACGTCTGCAGGGCAGCGGAGTTCAAACTCATGTATAGAGCAGTCAGGAGAGGCATTGTGAGTGTAGCAGGTTGCCACAGTTGGCTCCTACTGAGGCATAATTAATGGAGAAAGGGAGCCAACTGGGCAGGCTGGTTAATGAGCTGGAATGAGGACAGGATGCAGAGCCTGAGAGGTCAATAAAAGCTCCCAGGAAGCAGCAGCTGGGGGAAGAGAGAAATCACAGAGTGGGGGACACCCTAGAGAGAGGACTGAGTAACCTACTGCTTCTGGGCAAGAATGGAGGATGTAGGGGTTGAACAGACTGTTGTAAACAGTTTGTGATGGGCAGTACACTCTAAATAAAGTGCATGGATTAAGCATAAGAGTGGTTGTGGATATGGGCTGTAGGGCTGAGGGCCTGAAGAGCAGTGGTGGGCTCTAAGCCTGGACTGCTACAGTGAGATACATCCTGGAGGCCATTTCCTGAAATATAATTAAGCACAGTATCTACATTGCTGCTTTGTCACGAACAGTTTGGCACAAAAAGCTATTTTGGTGCAGAAAGATTACTTCAGTCAACAAAAGTCTAATGTAGACCAGACTTGACAGTTTCAGATCCATAATAGAACATTCATGTTAATTCTGTGCATAGGGCTCAAAACTGCAAGGTCGCTGCATATTTTGGCCCCAATCCAGAAAAACCCATAAGCTTGTGCTTAACTTTAAGCACACAGGCATTTCCATTGACTTCGACTTTGCTCACAATTGAAATTCAGCCAGATGAAAGTATCTCTTTAACAGCCCACAGCAATGCTGCAGCACATCAAGCAAGAGGTGAAGATAAATACTGGGCAAAAATGTAAGCTCTGCCTTCTGGACATGTAGGAGCACACACTTGAGCAATCCAGGCTTGCCAGTGCCCAAAAATTTTTAAACCTCCTGGACTGAGACGTGCTCAGTGGGTGAATCACACACACACACACACACACACCCTGCAACTGAAATAAGGTGAACTGGATGAATAGAACTGAACCAGGGTAACTGTGTCTGCACAAGAGACTTCCAGTGGCACAGCTGTCAGTCACAGTCATACCTCTTCATTAGAGTGTCCAGATAGCAATGTGAAAAATCAGGCCTGGAATGGGAGGGCAATAGCCAACTGTTTAAGGAAAAAAACCCCAAATATCAGGACTGGTCCTATAAGATGGGACATTTGGTCACCCTACTCTTCATACCAGTGACCAATACAACTATGCCAGCAGAAGTTTATAGTGTAGATGTGGTCCGGGGACCCCCAGGAGTCCGTGGACATATTGCAGGGGGTCCGCAGAGCCTCTCCTTACTGGGGCCGGAATCCAGCTGTAGTCCTGATGCATCCCCGCCAGGGCTGCCTTTCTCCTCCTGTGGCTGGATCCTAGCAAGGGGATAGGGCTGTGTTAGCTCCCCAGCAAGGGCAAGGGCAAGGGCACGGGGCCGGAGCTGCTGCTGCTCAGCTCCCCAGCAGTGCGGGGCATGCTGGTGGCAGTACTGCTTGCCAGATGTCCCAATGGTGCCACCATAGTGATGCGGGCCAGAGTCTGCCCATGCGGGCCAGATTACATAATCAGCCAGGGAGGCCGCAAAAAAATTTGTTAAAAAGGGGTCCCCAACCTGAAAAAGGTTGGGAACCACTGGTGGAGATCTTGCATAGACAGCACAGGATTCTTCTCTAGTCCTTGTCTATATGAGAAAGTTGAACTGATTTAGCTACTTCAGTGCAGTTAGTCCTCTCTACACTAGATAGGTTTTTGCTAATAGGGCTACATCACCAGATTCTCCTAGTGAAGACACAGCTTACTCTGGAAGAAGATTACTTTTGCCAATATACCTATACCAGTTCTGTAAGCAAAATAAATTATACTGGCAAAATGACTTTTTTGGCAATATAACTGTACTTATATGAAGGCTTTTTGCCAGCATAGCTATGTCAGTTAAGGATGTGATTTTTCTGCACCACATTAACTGATACAGCACTATGCTGGAAAATGGTTAAGTGTTGACCAGGCCAGTACTTCTAGTGTGGATGCAGTTACAACAAAATAAAGGTGCTTTATACCAGTATAACTGCCTTCACATTGGGACTTATATCAATATAATTATACTCGTAAAAGAAATTCACCTCTCGCAACCAACACGATTATACTAGGGGGACTTTCAAGTATAGACTAGTCTTAAGTTATAACAGCCTTACCCAGAAAGGCCCAATACATCTCAGCCTTGCTCCTATCATGATAACTACACCAGGATTTGCTATAAGCCACCTGAATATCCTAGGCATGGGATTGTTCTCCCAGGTCACTTAAGGGTCTTTTATAGCCTCTCTAGGATGATGTAGCAATATACAGTGGCCATATTGGGAGGAAGAACCCCAACTGTGTCCCATTAAAAAGAGAGAGCTTTAGTAGACAGAATGTAGTTATCCAAATAGGAATTTGCCTATCATATGAACACTAGCAAACTTATTCTGAAAAGCACCAGCAAATGGATTTTGTCCCACATCCAAAAGATGAGCATAAAAAAAAGTGTAACTTTGTCAGATTCTTATAATCTTGGCAGCTCTACATGTGACCAGTTTTAAATAGCAGCTATCTGTCAAAAGCAAATACATTTTTTATTTTCCAAAATTTAACTCCATTATTAAGTTGAAGTTTTCCTGCTTTCATTTTTAACTTTGGCTTGTCAACAATTCACAAAACTCAATGACTCTACCGCTAAACCAGCAAGCTAACACAGATTTATAGATAACATTCATTGCTTTTTTGTGACAGCTTTGATCCCTGAACTTTTGACAACAGAAAAAACCACATTGACAAAAATCAAAGCAATATTTTTGCCTCAAAAGTAGTGTTCATAATGTTGTGGTTTGAAATATTCTTTACAATATATAAATATACTTTCCATCTTTCTTTCATAACAAACATAAACTCAGGTCCCAAACATTCCGTCACTAAAAACATACTATGGCATTTTTTGCCAGACTAGAGATATGAAAAGTCTTGGCCATATTCAAACACTACATGCTTCCTAGCTAAAACTCTCTTAGTTAGTTATAGCATTCTTGACTTCTCCTCTTAAATTTTTTTTTAAAGACATTTATTACTCTACTAATGCTGAATAGCTTCATGACTACACAAGAAATCCCTACAGAATACAGGATTTACAAAGTGCCTGTGATTCTTCAGGATGTGAGGCACAATATAAATACAGCGCTATACTTTTAAGTCAACATATTAAGATGTACCAGATTCATCTCCACAACTGAAGACCACAAAACAGAAACATACTAGCCAGTGACTTTCAACCTATCTACATGCACTCTCCTGCCAATTGTCTTAGCTCTGATTTAGAGGGACCATGTTTTACAGTTGAAAGGTGAGTTCATTTTCCAAGCCTATTCAACCCTTAGCCCCTCTTCCAACAAAGGTGCTAATCAGCACCAACCAGTATGATGGTGGAGTCTACAGATACATGTTGACTAGGAACTGATGAGAGATTAGCAACTGATTGTATATAGTCTACTAATCAGTAATGGGTTTATAGGAGCACATTGTATGGTACCTCTTCAAAAGAACTGTTATCCGGCCTCCAGGTTTGGAGATACAAATTCTGCTTGTAAGACGTATGGTCATATTTGTGTGTTCCAAAATAAACCACTTTTACAAAATGCCACACACAATCAAGTAGCTAGAGAAGAATATATTCGTATTTGCATATAAAAGTCATCTGTGGATGTAACATTCTGGCACAAATCTTTCTGGTTCAAATTGTGCCCTTGAAAAAGAAGACACTTTTTAATAGCTGTGCGTCCTCCTATATGTTCTTTCCTTGATAGCAATAAAAAAAAAAAAAATCAGTTGAAGTGAAATCAATTTTCACTACACAGACACCCTATTTCAAACAAAATGAATGAATTAACTTCAGGCTGCTATAATGTTCTGGGTGCAGTTTCCACTATAAGACATGGTTTTGGTTAAATGCTTCAATAAATTTAATATAGCAGGGGAAGCCTCATAATTGGCAGGGTCATAACTAGAGACCATTCTGGATCCTTTCTTTGTTTTCACTGAGATCAGCACAACCATATGATAGAAGAAAAACCTATTTTTGATAGTTTCCAAACAAAACAAAAAAATCCTGATTCTAACATATAGTTTAGACTGATCAATTAAACAGCGTCTTAGAACATGTAAGTTACCCTGGCTTACTGAGACATCCATTAATTATTAGTGTTATTGAAGATTCCAAATATCCCAATCAAGATTACAGTAAAGTCTCTGTACTAAGAGGTAATAAATAAACACGCAAAGGCACAGGCCTTATCCCACAGGGCCTACGTCTTTTTCTTCTTTTTAAAGCACTAAATATAAAGGTAAATGAATCCTTGATGTATATTGATTTCTTTTGATTAACAGTGTCACTGGGACACATTAATCACATAAATCAACATATGAAACAGCACTGTAATTATAGCTTAGTTATGATAAATAAAGAATTCATGATCATCTTTAATACAGAACAATTATTATTCAGATTAGTGGCTGGAGCTTCAAAAAAATAAGAGTATTTTAAATGCAGTACATAATGAGTTATTGTTGATCATTGGATTTGATTGAAGGGATTAGCACATACATGACTGTAGTACATCTGGCATTATATTCTTTTTGCTGGAGAGGGAATAGAAATGAACTCGCAATGGCAACACTAATATCAAAACCATTAGCACCCACCTCCCCCTTCCCAGACTTCGGAAGAATTCAGACTTAAGCTGAACTATACAATTCAGGCCTGTTGCTGCAGAGGGCAGTACCGAAACAAAGACAAAAAAAATCCTGAATTCAAAGAACAGAACCAGATTCATGGCTCAAGCCCATGAGATCAGCAATGGCTTTCTTGTAATATGTGGTGTTCTGTACATGGTATCTGTAAACTCAGTTTTTCAATTGATTTCAGTTTTGAGTTTTCAGCAGAGCTCTGCAGTCAAGGGTTTTTGGCTAATAAACTTTTTTCAGGCAAAGCTGAGAGGAACCAATTATGGGGTGACTTTTTACAAGGCATAGCTCTAGCAGGATTTGGACTGCATGAACTAGCAACTAGCCTGTTCTGCTCATTAACCAGATATAACTATGCAGTGATTTGGGTACTACAGCGGGAAAAAATAGTCTAAGGAAAGAGGGCTGTCCAGTTATAGCACAGAGGGACATTTTGTGTCTAAAGAAAAGCCAACAGACCATTTTGTTTAAGCTCCAAATTGCAGCATATTTTTACACTGGTATATTTTCTTCTAATCACTTGTTTTCATTATATGCTGACATTTAACCATTTTTAGTTGACAGCTCAAGGCCTTTAAAGACGACATGTTATTTAGCAGAAATATTCAGGCCTATATTACCCCTTAATGAGGGCCACATTGTACTGTAGTAATGGCGCGCTAGGACCCTAAATATGTCATAGCTTGTTACAGGATCACCCTTATATAAACAGATTTTCAGCTGACATAAAATCAGTATAACTATCCTTGAACTACATGTTATATGGGAGATGGGGGTGGGGGGGCAGAGCGATTCAAGTTCCTCTGCATTCCTTCAGTGCCTGAGAGTTACTCCTCATGCAGCCACTGGGCCTCATCAGTATTTAAAGCAGTCTCTAGCCAAGCACAAAGAGCATTAAGGTGGCTTAAAGGTAGCTTCAGGCACACCCCTTCTGAGCTGTACTGTGCATTGCTTGAGATCAGGGGGCTTTAGCTCTCTATTTGTGAAGCCATGAAAATGTTCTCTGAAGTCACAGAAATTCTTTTCTACCAGTTATCAAAAATGATAGATGTGCAAAAAAACAAATTTTGTTCTGAAAAATGAACATGGAGCTTCAGACAAGAAGTGATATAGACCAGATTTAATTGTCCAGGTGCTCCCAGAGCAAGTAAGTACATTATAACTCGTTTCTCAAGAAGCAGCTTTGCTACAGCCCCTTTGATGAAAAGTTAGGTCTGCAGTTTGAACTAGCTAAAAACACACACGACTGAGTACCAACTTCCCTTTATTACTAGGAATTTATTTATTCATGTTCTGTTTTTTCTTAAGGTTCATGCATATTTTATTCCGAAATGCAATTTAATTGTGACAAGACTCCAGACAATGGTGTTGGGATTTTAGATTTACTCCATTTATAAATAAAGATTTTTTTACTAATGATAAGCCACACAAAGTTTTCAGAGTTCCAACAGCTCCTACCTTCCAGCCCCATCTCCACCCCCACAATGGTTCTATAGGACAGATTCTAGTCCATTTGCGTTAGACTGCAGAAACCAGACTCTAGTCCATTAGGGTTTTTCGGGTGTACCTGACGGTGTAATTTGGCCCAGACACTATTACTGCTGATTACATGTGAAAAACAATTAGTCTTAAATTACAAAATATTGGTTTAGTTTGAAGCAATGGCAGGAAGTTGTCTTTTTCATCTGCACCGCTTACTTTCCTGCGCACTCTAATGACCTCTTCCTTATTTTTCTAAGTTCCAAAGGGGCAGTGTTACTCTAGTAAAGCAAAAAAAGCAGGAGTCTTGTGATACTTAAAAACTAACAGATTTATTTATTGCATTAGCTTAAAGCTCATGCAATAAATAAATCTGTTAGTCTTTAAGTGCCACAAGACTCCTTGCTTTTTTTTGCTTATTTTTCTAATCTGTTTCCAAGGTACACTCTAGTTTAAGAAATCCTGTGGCACTTTTAAAGTAACATTTATCAAATTTTATTTAAATTTGTTAGTCATTAAAAGTGCCACTTTTGCCAAAACAAAATATAGCTACCCCCATTGAATCTAGTTTAAGAGGAAGTTACCCTCCCCAGCTATAGAAATGTGCCCAATTCAGTTCAAACAACACAGGACCAAATTCAGCATTCACAAAAGCAGGTATCTTTGTAAGAGATTCACTGAGGTCACTGGAATCATGCCTGCTTTGTCGAAAGCACTCGGTCAAGCTGAGGTCTTGATTAGCCCCATTCAAAAAGGTAGCAACCAACTGGAGACAGAACAATTCCCATTGACTTGGTTGGACTACTCCAGTGAGTTCTGTGGTGCTGTTTACTTACACCAATGCCCACCCTAATTTTGCCATGTACCACCTTTCTCCCCGCACAGGTTTGCATCTTCTAATTTCCTCACTGCAGACAAAACAAATTTGAGCTTTTGAGTTACACTGTCTGCATCAATAAAGTGAAACTACCTGGCTCAGGCAAAGAAATGACACAACAGGGGACAACATTAAGTCTGAAGGCAAGGACCATTATTATTCCAGGCACGGTTTCTAATGATGAACTCTGTGTTTTATTGTTTAGGTGTCCATGGAGATTAGCAGCTCTAATCTACTTATGTTCCCCCAGCTCTAGAAAAAAAGTTCAGACAGATGAAGATACTCACAAGTCTAGCTGCTAAATGGAGGATTAAAAACAGATCTGGCCAGTGCTCAGTGAACAGAAAATTCATTATTATATTTCTATTGTGAACCACATACCTAATACTCCTCATGAATTAAAATCATTTAGCTGTTTCATCAACAGAAGGAGAGGGTTATACAATGCTTGAATATATAATACAAGAGGAAAAAAAGACTAAGGTATGAAAGAGAAGAGATCAGTTAATTCAAGAGTCTTATGACTGGCCTATTTCTGCAGTGCTCAGAAATACATTGTTTTGCTTCAGGTCTTCTGTTGTGTTGTCTAAGGAATCTAGGAGCAAGGGTACCACCCCTTCACTCTTGCTAAGTTGCTTCTCAAACTCTTAATTCAAGGTTCAGCTCCCCATAATACACCACCTCATTTTCACATGACTCCCAACTTAATCTTCAACTCTAATCCTTGACACCACACAGTCAAAAATTCTGTGAACTGGAAAGCAGTGTCCTTGTCACACCCAAAATGTGAATGCAGGAAGGCATTTTAAAGCATTCAGACAATGACAGTATTTTACCCCCTTAAGTTTTTCCTGCACTATGGTATAATCACCTTTTTCAAAACTCTTGACCTACAGTCCCACTCCAATCTATTTTATTGGCCTTTGATCTGTCTGGAGAAAAACTAGAGTAAAATCTCAAAAGGCTGAATCTCTAGAGGAAATAGGACTCTAATTAATGGCAAAGAAAGAGAAAACGTGCATAGGAGACAAAAGGTGTTTAATGAGAATTTCAACATGCCAGATGGCAAGGAAAGAAAATTTGAAGATGAAAGGGTAAAGGACAGCTCAGCAGACTCATCTTTTATTAGAACTCTACTTCTTAATAGGGACAATTTATGCTCAATACTACAAATACCTGGTGCTCTAGCATAACAGTGCTAAATTTAAGGTGCAAATAGTTAAAATAAGTCAAAATTCAATGTAACCATTTCTGTTTGTCCTAAGCTTTCTGAAATCCTTTGATTTAGTTTGTGTGAAGTGTGACTTAACTTCCCCTTCCTTCCCATAGTACTCAGCTCAGACTACTTATTTTAGTTAGTAGGAATATCTGGCACTTAAAAAGCTGATTTCTTAATTTAGTCTCCCTACAAAAGATTTTAAAAAGCCTCTACAGAGTACACCACATTCCCTTTAAAACTGAAACCCAAAAACACTGAATGAATTTGAATTTCTGAAGGGTTTTTTTTTTTTTTTTTTTTTTTGGTGTGGTGCAGGGGAGAGAGGTTGACAAAGATCTATTTTTAATTAGTTTAAATTGGGTACCACAAAGGTAACAAGATTTCAAATAAAAGAGTTATTAGCACATAATTCATATGCACAGCTCAGCAGTGTTGAGAGCCATTGACAGTCACTCTTGCCCAGACCATCCCCCTTGGATCCATTAAAGAATCTCCCCAGTTGTTCAGGACCATGCCCTCAATTGCCCTCTATGGTAAGAGGCTAGAAACTTAGGAAATGGGCATTAGCCAACTGTTGCTTATTTGAAAATACAGCCTCAGCCTACATTACCTCTTCTGTAGAACTAATCTGGGAGCTACCCTTCAGAGCATTACTCCAAGCCAGCTGAACTGCTAGGAAGGTGAATTCCAGCCGCCAGTCTGTTGGGAGTCATCCCTCCCATAGCTCTTCTGAGTCAGTAATCCTGCTGGTCAAACTGCTTGCAGGGAAGTTGATTGGTCCCTCCTCAGTACTCTAGTCCTTGCTCCCAGGCCTCTCTGGGGGCTGCAGAGACACCCAGGCAGCATTCAGTGGGAAGACAGTGAATGGAAGCTGACCCCAAAACTTCCCCACAGGGGCAGAAACAAGAGATAAATGAGAGATATTGGAGCACTGTACTGCTTTGCAACAACCAGGCTCTGGTGTCTTTCCTAAGAAACTTACCATTTGTGTCACACTTGAAGTGCACAAAAATAAATAAAAACCAACCAATCAAAAACACCTTCACTGAACAGCCCATTTTAAAAAAGTTAAGATTTGCAAATTTTCATTTTAACATCTCAACAGCCCTGGACACTGATGTCCTAATTATCCTCAGAGCAGGTGCACATGGGCATTTTCCTGCCTATGTGACTCAGCCTAGAGGAGGAGAGCCCAAGTCTCGCATTAGATGGTAGTTCACTATAAAGCTTCTCTAAATGCAGTCATTCTACTGAGACAGCCACCAAGAGAGCTCGGTAGGCAGTTTATGTACCCCTGTGCATCTAAGTCCCTTTAACAGAACCAACAGTTAGGACATAGGGTGGATAGCAGAGTTTTCCCCACAGTGCAACAGGGTCATAGGGCTTGAGTGCACACAAAGTACGAGTAGGCGGCTAGGCACTCTTGGATAGAGTTACTCTGATTCAGGTCTGTGAAGTGCAGAGTCCTAGGTTCAAGCACAGGTCAGAGAATCCTTAGCCTACGTTAACCACTGTGGGCATATGTCAGCTGACTCACGTCCCACTAACCTTAGGATTACAATGCTGTATAAACATATCCACAGAAAAATCCATCTGATGCCTGAATATATCAGAGAGAGAGAAAATCTGATCTTATCAGGATGTCAGAATCTACACTAGATTGTGCTAAATTTTATTCATGAATACTGTACATACAAATATTTAGAAGAAACATTGGTAGCAGAAATCTTAAAAAATTGTCCTAGAAAATGCAAAGAGCAAGATCCCTCTCCCAGTTATATCACGGTAAATACAAGTTGTATATTACCTCTTTTTCTTAGTACCAAGAAGGAGCACAGTCAACTCAGTAGTTAAACTGATTATCTAAATCTGCACTCACTCTGTACCATAGCTTTAAGCTTAAGATTGCATAAAGGTTTGACTCAAGTTGCAGAACAAATTAGTCACATCTGTACAGAGCACTGTTCGATAAAAGCCATATTTTATTCCACTTCAAAAAATTACCTGTTGTGGAATTTATACAGAATACTTTCCTATAAGAGGCAGAAACAATAAAAGGGGTTCTTTTTGCAAGACAGGTAGGGAAAAATCATGACATCTTAGCCTAACATTATCCTAAGTTTAATTTTTATTGTGCTTCAGTGATGGTTTTCTGATGAGCAACTGAATTAAGAAAACGAGTTGTTGGTTTTTTTTTTAAATGATAGCACCTTGCACCAATCCTAGGTATCAAAATATCAGGAAGGTCTTTGGAGTAGGCCATTATATAGCCTGAGATATCACTCCAAACATTGTATAGGCTATGTTTACATCCTTTATAGACTCAGAGCTGATACCATAGAACTGTATTTTATTTTTAAATAGAGAATAAGTTGGAATTAGTTTCTTCATGTCTCAAGAAAAAACAAATAATTAAAATTGCTAGACTGAAAGCAAAGAACACAAGATGAGGGGTAAAAAAGTTAAACTAACAGTGTTTTCATGAACACTTGCCCACCAGTTTTCACAGTCATTTAGTGCTAAAGAATTCATAATGAACTCATACAGAGCCTTAAACAGTAAAGAAGCACTGTTACAAGTTTCAGGCTGGTACATGGTATCCATTCTAATACAGAAATGAGCAAGTTATTTCAAATGGTTCATTATGGAATCAAACAGTCTTATGCAAAAGAAAAAAGCTACTACCTTTAGTACTTAAACAGTGAGTAAAAGGTAGCATTAAGAAGGAAGTGCACCACAGAAAGTTTTCTGGAACAGTTCAGTTTTAAAATTTTTTTTCACATATTAGGCTTTTGTCAGAAAGTGTAGTGGGTTAAGATGCCTTCTGTTTTCTTTCCCAAGTTAGTTTCTCCTTTTATTCATTTTCAGTAGAATGCTTACTCCGACATGTAGAAATGATACATCAGGGCCACAACAGTTGCCGCTATTGCTGGGATCACCCAGTTGGTCCACCAGCTAGAAGGAATCAGAGTGAGAATTATTTTCCTGCAATGCTCGATGTGCTAATTTACAGATTTGACATTTTATTGGGTATTAATGTTCATTTCCCATGGCAGCTCATGCAATAAATACATTTGTTAGTCTTTAAAATTGACACCAGACTCCTTAAAGTATTTATTTGGTGATCTATTTCTTTTACACCCTTTATATGACACAGACTTCGCTGAGAAGATACAGACTGACTCAGGAAACATCTGGATTGGTGTAGTACCAAATACGGGTCAGATGCTCTTGCCAGTTAACATGATAGTTTATATCGTTAGACTTTCAAATAAAGCTTTCAAAAAGTCTGTTGACTAGAGGACAAGATTCCAGTCAAATTTAAAGCCATGGCCTAACAGTGCTATCTGCTGTAAGGCAGATACACTTGAACTTTCCCAATAAAGCTATGGTACTTCAAGTCCTCTATTGAAAGTGATGAGGAACGTTTGAGTCACAGAATTCCCCTATGTTAAAGCATGAATTTCTGGCTGCGTTATGTTAAATGTGCATAGATATTCCAGAGATTTCTTTAATTCTATTGTACATACTACTCTATGTTTAGTTCAGCACTCTCTTTATATTTAACTCAGATGTAGGAACAATAGCAGACTTTTCTGAGCTGATGATTATCAGTAAGGCTGTCAGAGAAGCCAGCTACTACACTTACCTTCAAGATGAAGTGTAAAATCTTCATGATAAGTAACATGCCCTGGAGACAGGAGACGCACACCTGGTATTTACCTATGTCAGCAGCTTTCACATGTCATCCATTCCTAATACCTGACTACATTCAAAGTTATTCCCTATTTATTCCAGAATAAAGAGCATCCACAGAGAGTGTTAATCTGGAATGCCTTCTTTTGCTTTAAATTCATTCATCTTACTCCAGATTAACTTTGTGGCACAGATAAGTCCCTAATAGCCACCTTAACTGCCAATTTGACCTGAACCATATTTTCCCCCCCCACTTCTTTGAACTAAGGAAAGGTAACCATGAGGCACCATTCTGTTTTAATTTATGACATCATAAGCCATACTATACCTGGAATTAGACTCCACAGTGGTAATAAGTGTCTCCTGAAAAAACAAAGTCATAACTAAGATACTGAACATTAGTGGCCATTTTCCCTTTCATCCTCCCCAGAAAACTTGTTAATGGACATGGATTTATCATAACACTTGAGTTTGTACCTCCCCCCTGCGCCCCAACAACTAGTCAAAGCAAGCCACAAATGAAGTTTTCATGCCTGGATGAAGTCACCTTTATGGTTAAAAGCTTCTGTACCAATTTCCTAATCAGTTACCATTCTGACTCCAAGTTTCCTGCTGCAGTTTACAATGAAATGGTTACCTAAAATTTTTGCCAAGTTGTTTGTAATGTTCCTCTCTTAGTAGTTGCTGGTCCCCAGCATAACTTCTGAAGTAAAGGTTACATCAAGACTTTTGATAAACTGATTAGATGTTCATATTACTCTAAAATATTCTTTGAGGCTTAAACTATCCACGCTTGTTCAAACATCGGGTAGACCTTTCTGAAAGTTTCAGCTGTTCGAATATTGCACTGGGGGGAAAAAAAATCATTTTGAAGACCAAACCTTCTTGCTTGCCAATAATTTAAACTAAAAACTGCAAATTCATACATAAATATTCCATATTGAGAATGAGGGTGAAGCAATTCACATTTATATCATACTGATGCTTTGTACAACTAATTTGAAGTTTCATGCTATAGCAACTTTCAAGTTTATTGTAAACCAGACTACTCAACCTGTGGGGCCAAAGTCCAGCCCACTAACGGCTTTCATCTGGCCTGCAGAGTGCTGCTGCAGGAGCCTGGGAGCTGGGGCCAGCCCAAGCCCTTTTAAATCTGCCCTGCGCAGAGTCGCGGGGGCCAGGGGGTTGACCTGGCCAGAGAGCTGTGTTCAGGGACTGGATTCAGCTTATTTCAGGTACCACGCTGGCTAGTGAAGGGGTCAGGGAGCCCCTGCAGCACTGGGGGGTGAAAGAGGAGCCCATGTGGGTTAAGGGAAAGAGAGGACTCATCACACAAGGAAAGACAGGGAAAATAGGGACGTGGCAGGGAGAGGAGCTGTCCTGTGGAGAAAGACAGGAAGGGAGAAAGGAGGGAGAGGAGCCATAGTGAGGAGAAAGACAAAAAGGGAGGAGGGAAGGAGCCTTATATAGGAAAGGCAAGGAGGTGAGAGAGAAACCTATGCATGGAAGGAGCAGAGTACAGCCCATGCATGGAAATGGAAGGGAGGGGGCAGGGGAGCCCGTGCATGGAAAGAAACCAAGAAGCAGGGAACAGAGCACATGGGGAAAGCTGTCAGCGAGTCCACACGGTGGCATGACACAGCAGGGACCAGGAAAAAGGTTGGGTAGTTGACGGGGTTGGAGAGGGGGTACCGGAAGGGAAGGGTCAGAGAGCCCATAGAGCTGGGGCCAGGGAAGGAGAGGAACCCACAATGCACTAGCTGGGGAAGGGGTTGTGGAGGAGTGATGCCCCTCACCCTTTCTTGCCCTGCCATGCTCTCCTGCCACATCCTGAAAGAAATAAAGGTGAACCCTTTTTGAGCCTTTCACAACATGTGGTATAAGTAACAAGTGAAGAATTGTTGTATGCAGTTGTGAAAGTGACATTTATTATAAAGGCTCCTGTAGGAAGGATGGATGTTATTTGAGAATCGTGTTTAGGTATGAAATGCAAGTTTCTGCTTTAACAGAACTAAGTTGAGTTTGTAAACCAGTGTTTATTTTTTGACTATTTAAATCTGATAAATAGTAAGATCAATTTTTACTATCTTTATCTAACCAGAATTTCTGCACCAGCCCTCCGAGTGAGAGAAGATTTGCAATGTGGCCCCTCACCCAAAAAGGTTGGACACCCCTGTTGTAAACCAATTTTTTGTTTTTTAATTTTTGTTTAAAGAAACCATTAGATTTAAGATGTCTTTCTGAAACTTCAAGAAACTGCTACAGGAAAAAAAAATTGAACATTTTGACTTTGCTCAACATTATGAGTTATGCTTTACTCATACGGGTACTCCGATTAACTTCAATGAAACTACCAACGTGTTTCAAGTTAAGCTCATACATAACTATTTACAATATTAAGGGTTAACATGTATTCAACAACTTCATTGGTGTCACATTAAATGCATATCACTTTAGAAGTCAGATATTTAGAATTCCGAAACATTAAAGTTACTGTTAAAAAAACAAACAAACCATACACTGGCCTGTATTTTGAAAACTGGAGCCTCAAATTAAGTTCCTAGAACCTATGTATAGTCATGTGAGGGTAGGATTCTCAAAAACACTTGGTGATTTTGGAACACAAATCCCAGAGACTTCAAAAACAGCAGCTCCTAATGGAAGACTATGTTTTTATCAAAACCCTTCAGATTTTTTTGATTTATGGAAGTGCAACAAATTAAAAGAGAGCCTGTCTTATCTTTACAACCAACACTACTTGCTTATCAATTCTGTGTTAGTCTCACAGGAAAAGAAAAGTTAGTCAGCTCCAGGTCAAGTCATTCAGCATAGATATTAAATGCTTTCTACTTCTTAGCGGGGGGGGGGGACCCCACTATGGAAAATCTGAACATCTACTAGCAATTAGGAAATGAGTACAGATTGCTATAGTAGGTGTTAGGACTATAAAATGGGAAGAAAGAGAACTAGCAACATAGAAATAAAAATCATATTTTTATCCACTCTGAAGAGTATGGAAACTGGAGACAAGTTACCAGAAACTAAAAGAGTCACTACTGAATATACACTAGCATTTGCCTTCATTTTACAAAGCCCAGTGATTTATAAAGGATATCACAATGCATAGTCTTTCTTTTGTGAACAGTCTTAGCAGCCTGCGTTTCAGCTAAACAGCAATCTTACTGAAAGAACGAAGCATCTCTGTAAGCCGTTCATAACACAGAGAGCCTGGTTCTCAAACATCCATGCACAGAATACAGATCTTTAGATTTTATATTCTTT
Source organism: Podocnemis expansa (assembly GCA_007922195.1). Classification (NCBI taxonomy): domain Eukaryota; kingdom Metazoa; phylum Chordata; order Testudines; family Podocnemididae; genus Podocnemis; species Podocnemis expansa. The sequence goes on from ML682005.1 coordinate 35,611,961, forward strand.
GGTGACTTTTTCAGCTGTACAGCTGTCCTGTTAGGCCAGCCCTTAACAGTTTCTTCAAACAAACAGCATGAGCAATTATGAGAACTCACTCCTCCACTATGTCATTTATCTCAGCAACATTTGCACTTCAAGATGTAATCATTTAAATGCTAAACTACATTGTCAGTTTTTGTTATTAAAAACACAAAGAACTGCAATGCCAAGGTTACACAGATTTCAACAAAAAATTAGAAAATGTTTTTACTAAACTCAGTTCAGTGGAGCAGAGTTACCCAACTTATTAAACTACTAATAACTAAAAACTTGAGCTGTTGCAGAGCTAATTCATACAGCCATGTGTGTCTTAAAACCACTGACAATGGCTGAAAACTACAGACCATGAATCCCAATGATAGCTGAAACTGGCGATAGTCTAAACAAAAAGGTCTCTAAACTTGCAGTTGTTTCCATCACTTCACACTGATTCAGACATTCTAGACTTCAACATGACATTTAGGGTTATTGTGTATGCTGGTTATGTTGTGTGCAGTGGTTGTGCTGATGGTGCTGGGACAGTTGTATGGATTTCTGTGGGTAGTGAATAAGGGATATTTGCTGCCATGAGGGGCTGTGTGTGTTTAGACTGCTATGTCTGCTAATTACTATGTGCATGGTTGCATCAATTTGTTTAGAAGGTTTCTGCTGGGAAATGTGTGTTGATTAGTGCAGATAGCAGTTGAACATAAGAGAGTTGGGCTAATTAACCCACTATTGCTGCACGTTTTCCCCATTCGAACAATGAAATGGTTACATGCAAATTAAGTATGTTAAGGGTGGTGATCAGCTGAATTACCTCAGACATCACAATGTTCTAGGAGAGTGGTTTTCAAAGTTTCTTCCCTCAGGACCCAGTTGAAAAAATCATTTATGCCCACAAGCCAACAATTACATCTTTGGGCAATGCATCACAGTCTTCTGGTGGTGGCAGCAGGGGGTGCCGTGACCCGGTACCTCACCTGAGGGTCTGAGACCCAATACTGGGCCCAGATCCACAGTTTGAAAACCACTGATCTAGGACAACAGTTCTAAACAAGTGGCTATGAAGTCTTGAGGTGACACCTCCCCACCTCTGGAGACTGAAGCCCCGAGATCCAAAACTCCACTCTCACTCCCTCTCCCAAAGCCCTGAATTTTTATAGCATATGAGGGAAGAGAGAAGGGCACTTCAGAAAGAAAAAGGCTGACAACATTAGCACTAGAACTCTTGGCATGGCATAGATGTCTGCTTTACTGTAGCTGTTCACTACATGGGTATAATTTGTAAAGTCAAAATGATAGAAAACAAAAACAAGAGGGTAACAGATTGCAAAATCCAGTGATATTCTGAACAAAGAGCCTTCAATTACGCTTGTAGCTGTTTCCAGCACTTCACACTGACTCTAGAGATATAACAGGCTTCAAGGTGACATAGAAAGTGATTATCCTGGAATCTTGTTGCATAGATTATAGTTTACTTGCTAACAATATAGCCTGTGGATGAATTAATGTTACTAGTATACTTTTAAAATATTTTGGGAGAGTAATAGGAAATGAACAGTTTCTTTCAAAGCGAATGGGCAAGTTAGTGTTCTCTTTGTAAGTGCAGCAAGATATCCCTGACTGGGTGATAAGTCTCCCAGGGAACTTCAGTTTGGGGGGTGATTATTAGTAAGCAAAACTGCACAGTTTAATCTAACTCTCTACTTGGCATCATGCTGCACCTACAACAGATCTACAAGCATCAGAACCTAAACAAGCACTACTCATAATTAGCTGATTACTTCCAAAGTGCTGGCACCACTTCTATTAATTCCTGTGGCTTTATTTTAATCACAGATACACGCAAAAGCTTCTATTATAGGTATATACCCTGAAAGTACACAAGCAGCATTAAGAAAAGTCATGATAGGATTAAAAGTAATGTTCTGAGTTTAGTTAACCTAAATCATTTAAGGGAGGAATAGAGCAGATTAACTCAAGACCTGTTGCCATTTGTTCTTGTTTCACCTTAATTTGACCACAGGTGTGGTGACTGTCATACATGTAATATTTGTGAGTTGAGTCCATTTTGACAAGAGCTACACTGCAAAAGTTGAAGTAATTAGAAACCCTTCAGCTTTGTCCCCACCTGTTCATATGACAACACTTTAATAACATCTGCCTACAAGTTTAAAGTATTATATTTAAAACCCAAGATTATTTTTATTTAAAAACTAGAAAAAAATAGTTTGTGCATTTGATGGTACTACTTAAGACAGTAAAAAATATTACAATTTATTTTCCCTTCATTTGTGGAGGTCTCTCTGCAAGAACAGAGGGAAAAATTTTTAGCTAATAGGAAATGCCTACTGCAGCACCAGAGACTGATATGGAATCTCAGAGCTAAAACCTTCAAGTAGTTTAAACTTGACCTTTATGTCCGTCTGTTTCTCAGAGGGCACACTTCCAGCAAAGAATCCCAGTGTCCAGACGAAACACTCAATTTCAGAGTGATGACACTTACCGTTGGTGTCCGAACTTTGTCTCTGTCATCCTTCAAGAAAATAAGGGAAAAAGGTTAGACAAGAATGAACTGTACAAGAGAGAATTTCTGAGGTCACTAATTTCAGTTAATAATGCAGTTCCATTATTTTTCCCCACTTTATTTTTCCTGCAGTAGTCTTAAGGCAGCTTCAAGATGCTAAGTTTAGTCATCAAAAACATTTTATTTACTTGTATCATTTGCTTACAAATAATTCTCAGAATGTTTTCTTATTCAAATGAATTCAATTCTCCAATACATTTCAACATCCCATGCATCTGCATATTCGTATTTCCTATGTTCCTAAAAAGATATATAGATCCACTCTAGTGCATAACAAACTTAAGTTACCCTCACTTGATACCCCTTCCACCATCCCCACAAGTATAGTAGATAGAAGCAAACTAATCAAGACCAAATGTGCTCTAAGCCACCTTTTCGAATACGAGAACCCCTTTTTAACATCAAAAAATTTTGTGGACCCCAAATGATAATAGTTATCAGGGACTGACTGCAGGCAGTGGTGCTCCAGAAGGACAGTGGAGGTCCTGGCCCCTACCTGCTACCAAGGGGTGGAGACATATCCAGGGAGTGACTGCTCACAGCTGGCAAATTTTGAGCCCTCTCCAACATGGCCAGCATACATCAGGGGGACCGGGTGTATTCACGGACTCCCCAGCAACAACTCTGCAGATTCCCAGGTTGGGAACCCCTGCTCTAAGGCATTCTGTTGCAATGACCCTGAATTCTATAGCTCCGTAAGGCAGCAGATGAAGTCTATGGTAAATTCAGGAAATCTTAAAAGGTCAATTTACAAATGTAATAACTATGAACCACATACATACTGCATACTTCCGGTATAACACCCTAAAACAGAGTAGTTAATGTTAACACCGTTGTCTGTTTCAGAATTAACCCATGATGAAGAACACGACAACTCACTTCATTAGATTTTCCAAGTTTTGATTCATCCTCACGGAGACTCGGGATCATTTTATTAGTAGTAGCATTACCATGGTAACTAAGAGCCCTAGTTATCATTCAGGACCAGGGATGAAAACAAAGTAAGATGGTCCAAGAGACAGTAGGCTAGGAAAACAACCTTTGCAACAACATTCTGAATAGATTTTGGTGGGGCATAATTGCATTTGTCCAGACCAGAGAAAAAGTTCTGTTTTCCCTCCACTAACTGAGATACAAGTTGATAAGAGTTAAGAGGGAATTTTAGCTGAGTGGATGAACAGAAAAAGGCTATATCTTAGTGATGTTATACAGACAGACTCAGCAAAACATACATAACCAGGATGCAAAGAATTAATGAGATCAAAATCAAAGGTGATGCCTAGGTTATACAGCTAGTCCTCACTTAGTGACCTACTCGTTTAGTGACCCCTCAGAGTTATGACTGGCTCTCTGATGAGTTGGTATTATGGCGATGTACGAGAACTCGCATCAACTCTCTCAGATTACCTATATTTACAGTACACTATGCAAACTAAGTTCAGTACATTAGAGCTTAAAACATTTAAAATATATATTAAAAAATGTTATAAATGATGCAAAGGTGACATTAAAACTATCTACCGATGGTTGAAAAACCCACTACCAGTAAAGTACATTATGCCTGAAATACCGGTAAGGGCTGCTCCTCGTTTAGTGACCAATTCGTTTATCAACCAGGTTTCAGGAACGGAACCCGGTCACTAAGTGAGGACTACCTGTAGTGACAAGTAGGATGGTGTTTTTTCCATACTGATCCAAAAAAGAAGCTGGGGGTAAAGATTTAGAGCTCAGTTTTAATCATGTAGTAGTTTATAACCTTGTTTTTTCATTATGAACTTGACAACTAAAAAGGACTAGTTTTTTTTTCCCCCCAAAAAAGATAATGAACCATATAGTCTTAAATTCATTTGTATTCCAAGTGATAAATGGCACACATATGGAATGCATAAGCCCATGTCCAATTTCAACTTACATATCCTTTCAAAATGTTTATTTTGAATACTTCATTCTGTACTGAAGGTAAGCAGGTTTTATAAAAGGTCAATTCAGATATACTATTTTGAAAACAACGGTAGTTACATCAATATTGGTACACTGAAAATGTACTCACAGGATGAAGCTCCCCTATAATGAAAGATTCAGATAGTGTTCTGGCATCTGTGGAATGGCCAACATCTTCAAAGCTTTCAGTAGCATCTCCTCCAGCTTGTTCCCTTAGCACTTCTTCACCACCTGGATGCTGTAAGTGAACAAAAATTTCAGATCTCATCCACTATTATTGAAATGCACTATTTTCCAGAAGTTACATGGTGTTGGGTGCATTTTAATAGACATTCAATTTTCTTCAATTCTTTAAAGAGCCTCACAGTTTACAATAGGGGCTGGCAGACCCCAGCACCTGTGCCAAAAATTGCACGGAGGCCAAGCCTGAGCACCATGAGGCACCACTCAGGCTTCCCAGCTGGCTCTGCTGCCGCAGCACTATATGGCTGGGTGGAATGAGCTGCATGCCATGGCTCCAGGCCCCTGCTGGCCGCACTTCCCCACAGAGGACATGGCACAAAGCCGCCCACCAGCTGGGACAAGAGTTGGCCCCGGCCCCAGTACCCACTGAGGTGGCAGTGGGCAGGGCTTGGCACGGGGGTCAGCAAAGGTTGCCGACCCCTGGTTTACCACATTAAATGAAAATAAAACCCCATTCCCTTTTCCATCCCCAATTCCTTTGAGCAAAAAACTTTTCTATAATTTCATCATTCAAAACTTCCACCTAGATGGTTACATTTGCTAGAAGCAGCATCTGACATTCCTCAAAGACTTAGTCTTGGCATGACGAAGTTAAATACATAAGCAAGTTAGCTTTATACTGCAATATTCTTCCTGCATAGGGATTATTTACACTTGTGGCAGCAGAAATAAATCTTAATGCACTACATTAGTGGTTCCCGACCTTTTTGACTCAGGTGCCACAGATATTTTTACAGCCTCCAACAGCAGCTCCCGGCACCAAAGCAGTTTGCCTAGTTGCTTGCTGATCTCCTGTCTCCATGGCTGCCACAGGGAAAACTGCATACATCTGGCAGCTCTGTGCACTCCAGCTGGATTCTTAAAGCAGTGGCTCCCATCTGCAGCCAGGGGGATGGAAGATCAGTGCTCCTCTCCCCTCCTGTGGCCCCTGCAAGGACCCTAGCACCTATGGACCAAGGCAGAGCACTTTGCAGTGCTCCCTGCTACAGAAAGTGGGAGGGAAGCGCTAATCTCTTATCCCTTTGACTGCAGCAAGGAGTTTAGTCCTCTCAGTATAGAAGGCCATTGTCCACCTAACATCTGAGATGTGGAGCCAACACTCAGTGGTCTTGTGAGGTTTCGGAAAGATAGGGAAAAAAATGTCGTGGTCATCATGGAATTTCAACACCACCTTTTGTAGGAAGGCCAAAAGAGACATGCATAGCTGGGCCTTGTTTTTAAAGGTCTCTGTATAAGGGGGTTCTAATGTCAGAGTAGACCAGGATGGAAGACTCCCCCCTTTGGAGGCCCAACCAGTGAAGTATTTCTATTCAGTCAAGTAAGCAGCGCTAGTGGAAGGCTTCTTGCTACATAGCAAGACCTCTTGAACCTGTTCAAAACAGGCCTGCTCTTCAAGGCTCAGCCATGCAGCCACCATGCTGTCAGGTGCAGGGAAGTGAGGTTTAAGTGAAACAACCACCCACAGTCTTGTGAAATCAAGTCTGGATGGGGTGAGAGCAGGAATGGAGCTGCCCTGAGACATTCAGAAGCATGCCAAATCAATTTTAGCATGGCCACAGCAGAGCCATCAAAATAATTTTCACTTTGCCTTGGTTGATTTTTAGCAAGATTTTGTGAAGCAAGGGGATTGGTGGGAAGGTATATAGGGGGAAGGCATATAGTAGGCCAAGGGTCTCAAACTCAAATCACCACAAGGGTCTCATGAGGACTAGAATGTTAGCCCGAGGGCCACACCACTGAAACCTTTTCATACAACGATATTGCAAATATTGGTGCCAATAGCATCATTGCAGACTGCAAGAAATAACTTTAGGGGCTGCATGTCGCCCATGGGCTGTGTTTTTGAGAACCCTGTGGTAGGCAATTTGCCAATGAGAGCAGATAGGCATTGGACAGAAAGCCCCTACTGGGCCTATGCAGTGAAGGGATCTAATAACATTTCTTGTCTATCTAGTAATGAACAGGTCCATCTTGGGAGGCCCCCACTTCTGGAAGACAACACTGACAAATCCCAGGTGAAGAGACCACTTGTAGTGAGAGGAGAAGTATCTACTGAGGTGATCCTTCAGTGCTTTCTGGACTTCTGGGAAATGCAATGCCTAGAGGTGAATGGCATGTTTCATGCAAAAGTCCCATAGCTGAAGAGCCACCTAGTACAGGGTTGGAAATTGAGCTCCTCCCTGCTTGTTTTGATATGAACAATGCTGTGTGGTCCATCAAGACCTGTATCACTATACCTGTGTTCTAGGGGAGGAACATCTGGCAAGCTAAGTGTACCCAGTCACCTGGATCCAGTGAGGGAATGAGTATGGCCAGGGAGACCGTGTAGAACCTCAGTTTCTTGAAATATTTGTTGAGGTGACACAGGTCCAGCATGGGCCATAAACTCCTTTTAGTCTCTGGGATTAGGAGGTATCTGGACTTCCTCTGCACAAGGGGTTACAACTTGTGGAGAAGAACTACTTGTGAAAAGGGTCCCTGAAGAGGGATGGTGATGAAATAGAAGATCCATGAGAACTGGAGGGTGGTAACTAACTGTTTGGGTGCTTCACACCCAAAGGTCTGATGTCATTTAAGACCACACTAGCCTGAAGTGTGACAGGCAATTCAAAAACAAAGGGAGGCACGGATCTGGAGTCAAGACTGTCATGCTGTCCTTGGGCATACCTTCAAAAGGCTGGCCTGGCCCCACCAGTGTATCTACAGGAGCCTGACTGATTAGCTGAGGCAGATGGTAGGAACTGCAGTTTATAGCCTTTTCCCTTTCTTTTGTATGGCTCCTGCCAGGGAAGTGCTGGGAATCTGGTGAGCTGTTAGGGCCTAAAATGTTTACTGAAGGCTAGGGGAACTAACTAGGCCCTCAGGTCTTTGAGGCCATGACACTTGGAGTCAGTCTGTTCAGAGACTAAGAAAGTTTATTCGAAAGAGATCTTGTATGGACTGATACATGTGGAGAGAGAGACCTGATGACTGGAGCCACAAACAACACCCCAGAATGACTTCTGATACCACAGTTCTGGCTGCAGAGTCAAGTTGCTTCTGGAGTCATGTGGAGGTAAGCCCTGGCCATTGTCTTCTTTCCTCCAGGACAGCCATGAACTTCTGCTTTGACTCCTTTGGCAGGGAGTTCTTACATTTGGCCATTGAGTTCCACAGGGTTAAAACCTTACCTTTCCCACAGAGGCTACTGGTTAGGTAGATACATAATTGGAGGCTGCCTGTCAAATGAAGTTTGCATCTGAACAAACAGGTCCAGTCCCTAGCTCTTTATTTTTGGGATTGCACTCAACTGCTCCACTCCATCCAGCTCATCTGTAGCAGACCCCACGAAAGGCCTGCTGGGGAAGGGGCATGGAGGCACAATGCACAAACGGGCATTCAAATGCACTGACCAGTACACAGTACTGTTTTTTTCCACCATTCGAGGCAGAGACAAAGGGGTGTGCCATAGAACTAAGTCACAGAGGCCACAGAACCTGTGCTTTCCAGTGACCTCCTGTGACTTTCCACTTGTGTGTGCCAGGCTACCTAGCATATATAGAATTAGAACTCTTCTAGCACTAGGACCCAGAAGGCAGCATCCAACTGCAGGGAAGCAGGCATGAAAGTCCCCCAGGTGAGTGTTGCTGCTGGCTGTGGGGAGTGCAAATGTTATACTTTGTAATACGTTATTGTTAAGAATTATACTTCTTTATGGCAATGACCATATGATGATTTTATTCATTTTTACCATACCCCTTCTGTGATTTTTGCCTAATTTTCCATGACAAATTCATAACCTTATTAGTAACCAGAACAGCAGGACCATTCTGGAGGAGTTGCTACAGCCAGGATATCAATTAAGCTGTGCAGATTCCCCCAATTTCCAGCCTCAGGTTCGCAGCAACCCGTTTCGTGAGCTCTTGATGGGCTCTAAGTCCTCCAATGGGAGTGGATTACTAGGCCTGCAACTGCCTCATCTGGAGATGAGGAGGAAAAGGCCAGCACCAGGAGGGGGCTGCCTTCTTCCTCCACCTACATCAGTTAACACTGGGCTCAGTTCTGGGACCTCAGTACCAGTCTCTGGGTCCAGTGCTAGGCAGGGTGAAACAGAACCTCCCCTATTGGACACCACAGAGTATGAGGCAGGGGAAGAGGGTGCTGGTACCAGGAAAAACCAACACAGGTTCCAAAATTACCACTGCACTGGCCAGTTGCCCAGTAGCTTTGACAGTACTTCTGCCTCCAGGCAGCAACCACCAAGGGGTCAGAGACCACAGAAAACAGGACCATGGAGGGTTTTCCTCTGGACAGTGCCACGATGGAGATCACTACCCCTTGATTCCTTTTATCCCTGGTAGCCTTGATTGGCAGATCCTGTGCTGCCTGGAAAGCCTACAGAGTTGAAGGGGCCTGCAGGAACAAGGCCCCAAGACCACTCCCAAGCATCAAAGTGGATTCCAGACCAGACTCAGTGGTTCAAGAAGAATAACTAGCGTCAACAGTTGTTCTGGGTAGGACAAGTTCCAAATGGGTAGACGTGTTAGTCTAGTCCAGCAAAACAAAACAAGAAGTCTGGTAGCAAAGACTAACAAATTTACTTATTGCATGAGCTTTTGTGGGAGAGAATCCCACTTCTTCATATGATTCAAGCTCCCATGAAAGCTCACGCGATAAACATATTTGTTAATCTGTAAAAGTGCCACCAGACTCCTTGTTTATCTTGGGTAGGACAAGTGGCCCAACATAAGTTTCAGTATACCAGTCGCTCCCTACTTGCCCCTCTGAAATTGGAGAACACCCTCTTTTGGCACAATGTTTCTTCCTTGATACCACAGACGGAAAAACAGTGCTGTTGAAGAGCTTTGCACCAAAGTGCTCGGTAGCAATTTGGAGTGGCTCTGCTCTTAGGCCAGTTAGAGAGCTGCCTCCATGAGTAAGGCCTTCAGATAAATGACTATTTTCTGTGTGCAGTCTCAGGCCTCTGCAGATCTCTTGAACATGAGTTTCCGCAAAGCACTTTAGACAGCTAGACTGCAGGTCACTTTCTAGCACAGGCTTGTTGCAGGAGACATACAGCTTGAAGCCTGGGGAATGGGACATGGCCTGGCCCCAGGGTAAAAGTCCCTCAATGACAAGGACACCTATTCACACTTTACACACTAAGAACTATATTCATTAAGTACGCAATATATTACAAAGTCCATTTCCCGGGGAAAGAAGTCCTGCTTCAGCAAGAGGGATTGTTCCAAGCAATTATCAGGGTCAGTAACAAGAAACCAAGAAGGTGTGGTGCCAGTGATGTCCCATTTATTGTCATATCTACATGTGACTCCAGCGGGCACTGGAGCCTATGGAAACTACTAAAGGGAAAGACCTCTGCCAACTGTGTGTATAGCATGCACAGATCTAGCATGGAATAGACATGAGCAAGCATTTAAAGAAAAAATTGACCCTTTAGGAGTTTCAATTTGGGTATTCAAAATTAGTGGGCATTGACAAGTGCAGCCTTAATCTCTTTAGTCTTAGTTCTCCAGGTATAAAATGGAGATAATACCATGTAATTTTGCAGAAGTGTTGTGAAGATGACTTCATTAATGTATATCTAGTACTCAGCTCCTATGATGGGAGCACCAAAGAAATGCTCAGGAAAAAAATATTTTTTAATTCAATAAAGTGTTTAGGTGACATGCACTAACTAAGGCCTGAGACCCCACACTGAAAGGAATGGATAAAATATGGAGTAACTAGCTATTAACAGCATGAGGCAGTGATACTGTGCAGGAAAAAGAAGTGTATAATCATGTACCAAAGAACAAATACACAAGGAAGCCAAATTAAAGTTGGACAGGAAAGCTTAATCCCGGCACTTCCTAACTTTACTTAGTGCCTCACTTTGCAAGCAATGTTTTTAATGTAGATTTGGAGATAATTTCGTTACATAAAACAATTAATAAAACTGGCAGACAAGAGTTTCCTTCTGTTATCCAAGTCCCACCATGCTTGAGCAAGATGAACAGAGGCCAAAAGCTGAATCAGGGGAAAAAATAAGCTGTCTGCACAATTCAGCTGCCCTGAGCTGTGTGCACAGGCATTTTTCCACAACTGCATTACAGCTTACTGCCACCTCCCTTCTCAAGGTAAGAAAATAATTCAATTCCTGTTCACACTTACCATAAGGCAACAATTGCTGCTGCCAGTTTCAAAGGTAGCAGTGCCAAAATACCCACAAATTGCACTAATTCTTATTATCTTAAATATGAGTACTATGCAACTTTAGAAGTTCTCTAAAGCAGCCAGGTCAGTGCAGACTGAATCCAGAGCTTATTATGCACAATGACTAAGCAAAAGAGAGAGAAAAGCTAAACAAGTGCAAAGAGTAAAGATTACACGCAGTAACTGAGCCAAAAAAGATTAAACCAGGGTATGCAAAAGAGAGATTACATAAGGCAGGTGCAGCACCCATTACAAATCCTGCCCTTGAATCAGTTAACAACTATGTGGGTAAAAGGCCAAAATAAAGATATTAACTGAGCACTGAACTTGACTACCTTAAGATATTACATATGTTTAACAAACTGAACCAACAGAACCTGTTTGTTATGCAAGAAACTTTACTGCACACGTCCTCAGAAGAAGTGAATCCAGCTTCAGAAAAGCTTTTAGCATTTTCATGTATTTTATGCTTGAAAATAAATAGCCCTCAATACAAGAGGTAACCACTTCAAATACCTATCTTCAAAAAAAAAAAAAAATTACATATGGTATTCTATTAGCTATGAGTTTTGCTGCTCAATATAGCAACAAATAGTAACAAGAAATAAAATTATGCTGGCTATTAACCAATTAGGAGCACCTATATTTATATCTACACACTTTATCTAATCTAAAGCACACAGAAGTCAGTTGGAAAGACTCACCAGACTTTAAAGGTAGTATCACTCACAACAGTAAAGTAGGCTGGTGTCTACATTAAAAGTGTTTGCTACTACACATACGATAGTACAGCTGCAACAACAAGTGTTCCCAGAGATGCAGTTTACACTAGCCAAAGAGTTCTTTTTGCTGGTATAACTTGAGCCAGTTCTTCAAATGGGATCAATCATAACGGCAAAAGGATTTTTTTTTCCCAGTATGACTGCATCTATCTCCACTAGAGATCCAGATTTAATCCATAACCAATTGTTTCACAAGGACTGAGGAACTGCTCTCAGAGTAAGTGATTTCCTGCCCTCACCCCTAGACATCCTGCATAGGGGTGCTTTAGCAGATGAAGTAACAGAATACAAAAGTTACCTGATACAAGTTCTACAGTCATTTAAGTTTTCAAAACTTGGAAGAATAATTTCAATTTTATCTTTGTACTTTTAAATTCTCAGGGCTGAAGGGAAGGTGGTGAAGGAGGAAACTGATTTTTCCTTTTACTTACACACACACACACACACACACACACACACACACACACGTTATGTTATATATGAGATGAGTGACCACAGACAAGTCACTTCCTCTCTGTGCAACCCTCTACCCCCCCTTTTTTTTTGTGAAAATAAGATAGTATTTATTCTTCTTTGCAAAGCACTAAGAACTATTAGTAATAAGACCAAAATTTTATTTTAACTGAATCTGTACAAGTTCTGGTCAGCTCCAACAAATACTTGAGATCCTCTTCAGCAGCAGTTCAGAACCTTCTCAAACCATCCCCCATATTTCACAAAATATTTTAGTTACGTGACAAAACTAAAAGCTTCAACAATCAGTGTTAAGACACCATGCATGCATTACACTCAGACTGTTATATTTAAGCAGCACATGCCCCAACAATGTATGTCATCCATGTTCTTCACTGTGTAGGTGTAACAATTATGCTACAAGCCCTGTATATCACTTGAGTTGCATCATACTTAGACCTGGGGGTGTGTTTCTCAGCTTGTGAAGACAATACTAGTGCTAGTTCTGCTTGACTTAACATGTTACAGTCTCTGCACAAAAGAATAAATGGACACAAACCTGACATCATAAATAACATTCAAAAATCAATCAGGGAACACTTCAATCTCCCTGCTCATACCATGCAAGCTATGTTAATTGCTATACTCAAACAGTTTAATTACAAATCAAAGCCTCAAAAGAGAAAGCACAATATTAGAAATCACATGCAAATTTGATACCATTACCTTGGACTTGAACAGAGATATCTATTGGCTTTCTCATTACAAAAAGTGATGTTGCCCTATCTCTACCTTCCCTCCTTCTAATATGTTGTTCCATACCGTTTGAATCTAAACTGCTTTGATTTGCCAGAAGTCTGACCCAATTCAATGACTTTCAGTCCCCTGCATTTATTTTTCTTCCCATTCTATAAGTTCTCCACATTCAAGCATCTGAAGTTGGATTTTCCTTTCACAAAGGCTCATGCAATAAATAAATTTGTTAGTCTTTGAAAGATGCCACAGGATTCCTTGTTTGTTTTGCTGAACTAGGCTAACATGGCTACCCCTTTGGAACATGTTACAACTGTACTACAGCTGGAGTACTACAAGCTAGCTGCCCCAAACACGTGTCCATCCCAGTCCCTGGCAATGAACTCAGGCACCTAAGCCAAGCCACTTCATATTATAACAGCTACAGCACCATTTTTAGCAAGCTCGCTCAATACAGGCACACGTACATTACCTGGGAATCATGCCCCAGCTTTACTGTAAACAAAATGATTCATACTCTCCATTTGGGGGTGGGGATTTATGACACTGTAGTCTACTCCTTGCATCCCACTAGTGTTTTAATCTGTCAACTCCCCAAATTCCATTTTTGAGGTAGCTGACTAGCCTCTTATCTGATGAATTTTGTGGGGGACAAATTAATCAGGGCTCTCAACCTGGAAAGAGAGACCACCGATCCTCCCCAGTGATGAAGGCCCGTTCCCAGCTGAGACTCAAATTAGCAGAGAACGAGGTGTGGTTCAGGATTTATTATTCAGCTGAATAACTGCATCAGAGGGCAGCAAAGACGTGCTAGCCCCTCTGAGCAGGCCCCCCCAACAACTCGAGTGCAAGAGAGAGCCCCGAGGGGCAGCATCACAACACTTTTATCCAGTACAGTATGATAATGCTATGATAATGCTTACATGATTGACAATGTTTTAGAGACCCTTATATGGTTACATTAACATTATTAAATACATATTAATGATTAAAGAATGCATATAATTATCCCCGCCTTTGTTTACTGTTGACATCATTTGCATTATTCTGGGCAGCCGCAGTACCTGCAAACTCATTAATTTTTGCCTAGAGATGCTGACCTTACATTCTTGTGAGGCTATGGTGCCAAGAAGGGTGAGCAGGAGATAGGAGGCAATACTCCCTTTTCAGTTAGAACAAAGACAGGACTGTCTAGCTTACATTCCTTGTCCAGATGGTCAGGAGAAAAAGCATGAGAAAGGGGAGATAACACACTTTAACTATCAACTCTAGGCCGCTTGTTAAAGAAACTTAGATACATGACTTGCCAGAGAAACGACCCCACTACCATAGCAACCCACGGCTCCAACAAGACCTACACTTTAGCACCTTTCTCACTGTCCTACAGAAGAGATTACATATAATTTTTCTTACAATTTCCAAATGTGACATCAGAGTGCCGAATCAATTGAAACTGACTGAGTCAGACATAATACCTTTTTTACCTTTAAAAACTGTATTTAAGAACAACAAATTTTAGGGATGCAAATCCTCTAAGCTGATAATTTGATAACCTGAACAGGAAACGGAGGATCAACTAAACACTAAAACCAGTGTAATAAGTCTGTTTCTATTATGGATCAGATCCAGAGTCTTCAAAAGGGACAAGCACATTTCAGATTTTTATTCGGCTCAACCTTTTCCTCTATCAAATATGTGTTTCCAAGGGTCTGATCCAGTTCCCTCATTAAATTAATTGGAGATTTGCCATTAACAGGCCACAATGTGTATTGGTCTTTATTTTACAGAGGGAAAAGTACTCTTCAGTTCATCACACTGGACTTGCTGATTAACATAAGAAACACACATCCAAAACCAAACAGGCATCCCTCAAAATCTGCTATTTACCACTTACTGTAGTTTACCTTCTATACCTGCAATATAAAATCGTAAATAGCTTAAAAATTCAAAGTGCACCAGGCTCTCAAACTAGGTCATGACCATACTACTCCCTAAAGGCAGGACCTGAAGCTATGGAAAAGGCATCTCAAGTATTTTGGGCCCTGAACTGTACAGGTTGAGAACCATGTAAGTGGGGGAGGGAGAGGAGCACATTTAAAAGCCTCAATTATACCTGAAAAGCTGTATTGAGAATTTTATCTCACATCTAGGACTTTGAGAAAAATAGCTCTCCTCGAGCTGGAATCTTTGCTGACCGTCTCTAATGATCAAGAGAGAAATCTGTTCAATAAACTTCTTCACGTTTCAGAAAATTCTCTATAGTCTTAAATGTTTTGTTTTGTTTTTTAAATAAAAAACAACAACAACAAAAAGCTGTTGGGTCTTCATTGTCATCTCCTCCAGAACCCAGAATGTAACCTGTCCATCTCCAGTACCCATAAGCAGTGTGGACTGATTGAGATCAACATGATTAAAATTGCTGACTTCAATCATAATTTATGTAAGCAAGCAGGAAACCTTGATTTAAATAATCTTAATCATGTTTTGCAATTGTATTTTAGTTACTTCCCTAATGAAAGATTGATTCACTCTGACTGGTAACTATTAAAACAGGCTAATTTGCAACTGAAGATCGTCTTCACACCAATTTTGATTTTTTTTTTTGCTATTCAAGAGAATCTACTATATCTAAACACATTTGTTTAAACAATTATATAGCTTAAAATACATTTATTCTGATTCTTAATTTTATATGTATGTTAGAAAATTATGAATAATATACACTTTATTTACTAGATGAAGAAACATACAGGGGGGACCCGTTAACACGCAACCGGTTAGCGTGTGGATCCGCTTAACGCATACTCCGGTCATGTGCCCCAAAGGCAGGAAGTTAACGCACGGGACTCAGTAACGTGCGCTGCCTACAAGCGGAACTTAGCTGGGGCAGGAAACACGTGGAGTGAACCTTACCAGTGCTGCCTTTTTCTTTTCAGGTGCCTTGGACAGAGTTTTCAGGCTGGCAGGGAACAGCGAGGATCCAGATGCGTCCCCAGCTGCTTCTGGACGAGCTGTGAAGCTTCCATCACAAGGGCCATCTGGATCCACTCTCCCCCCCCCCCCCGCAGCTTGCCGGTGCGGTGGAAGCTCCTCCGCTTGTCTGGTGGCAGAGGGGCACAAATCCAGATCCCTGCAGAAGCTCTGCACCATCACCAGCAGGCTGGGGAATCTGGATCCGTCCCCAGCTGCCAGGACAAGCGGAGGAACTTCCGACGCACTGGCAAGCTGCGGGGGGGCAGGGGGATCCAGATGGCCCCCGCGACGGAAGCTTCCCAGCTCGACCAGAAGCAGCTGGGGACGCATCTGGATCCCCGCTGCTCCCTGCCAGCCCGAAGACTGTGTCTTTGGGCTACTTAGGGTCCCCTTGGTGCTGGCTCTACTGATTTGTGCAGGGGAAGTGGTGTCTGCTGCGTGTGCATGTGCAGAACTTGGTCCTTTTTGCCAACAGTTCGCTTAACGCGCGATCACTGGGGCTTGTCCCCCCCACTCCCGTGCGTTAACGGGTCCCCACTGTATTTTACTTCCATCAAGATTTGGATGCAAATTCAATTAAAATGAAAAATTGCATTTTACTTATTTAAACAAAACTACCATGAACATGTTAGATATAATTTTTAGAAGTTTACCAGAACACGTTTCCCTTTTCAAAACTAATTCATTAAACATACATATCATCCGTAGTTAAATTTCTGTTTCTGGTTACCATGTCCCCTTCAACATTTTAGAACTAGCAGGTCTCATTCCTTCACATCTACCAGTAGATTTTATTTAAAGAGGAAAACAAGTTTGTACTTCTTCCAACTTCCAAAGGGGCAGCCATGTTAGTCTAGCAAAGCCAAAAAAAAAAAAGCAAGGAGTCTTGTGGCACTTAAAGACTAACAGATTTATTTATCACATGAGCTTTCATGGGATAAAATCCCACTTTGTCAGATGCTTTGAAGAGGGGGAACATACAGAATAGGATGAAAATAAATGCAGGGGAGTGTAAGACATGCAATCAGTTCATACTGCAACAGCAAATCAGAGCATTTGTAAGGATTCAAACTCTAGGAAACAGCACACAGAGGGAGGGTGAAGCCAAATTACCCGTTATAATGTGAAATGATTAAGTCTTGCTTTCACACAATCTAATTTGCATAATAGTTCGATTTTGGCTGTTTCTCTTTGAAGTCTTGATGTCCCATTGATTTTCTTAAGGACCATCATTAACAAATCATTAATGGAGTGATTAGGAAGTGCTTAGCAACTGGGTTTTTTGTGTTGTGATTTCTGATGTCAGTTTTGTGCCCATTTCACTCCACAATCAAACTGAGCCTGGAACACTCCACACAGGAGATCCACTTTCTGGACACTACAGTACAAATTAGGGATGGACACATCTACACCACTCTCTACCAAAAACCTGCTGATCAGTATAGTTATCTACATCCCTTGAGCTTCCCATCCTAAACACACCACGTGATCCATTGTCTATAGCAGACGTGGCCAAACTGTGGCTCGGGAGCCATATGTGGCTCTTGAATGAAAACGTGTAGCTCATGGAAGAACATCAGCAAATCAATTTAGTAGGTAAAAATATATGGCTGTATGCCTCCGTGCGGTTCTCGAAGGTTTAATAATCAACTTGTGTGGCTCTTGGGTTGCGTAAGTTGGGCCACCCCTGGTCTATAGCCAAGCCCTAAGATATAACCGCATTTGCTCTGATCCCTCAGACAGAGAAACAGACATCTTCAGGATCTCTGTCAAGCTTTCTTAAAACCACAGTACCCACCTGGGGAAGTAAAGAAACAGGTTGACAGGGCCAGACGGGTACCCTTAGTCAACTACTACAGGAAAGGCCCAAAAAAGAAAAACAAACTGGTCACCACATACGACCCTCAAGTCAGACCTCTACAACAGATCATTAAGGACCTCCAGCCTATTTTAAATAAGATACCCCTCACTCTCCCTAGCCTTGGGAGACAGACCTCTCCTCACCAACAGACAACTCCTAAACTTTAAACAGATACTCACAAGCAACTACAGACCTAACAACAAAAACATTAAAGCAGGCACATATCCCTGCAACAAACCACACTGCCAACTTTGTCCACGTTATCTGCACAGAAGACACCACCATAGGGCCTAATCATGCCAGATGCTCCATCAGAGTCTTTCACCTGCTCATCCACTAATGTGATGCCATCATGTGACAGAAGTGTCCCCACACCTTGTACATTGGACAAACAGGACAGTCCCTACGCAGAAAAATAAATGGGCACAAAACTGACATCAGAAATCACAACGCACCAAAAAAAAACAGTTGCTGAGCACTGCCTAATCACTCTATTAATGACTTGTTAACGACGGTCATCAAGAAAATCAAAGGGGCATCAAGACTTCAAAGAGAAAGCCAAAATTGAACTAATATGCAAATTAGATTGTGTGAAAGCGCAGGACTTAATCATGATTATGGATTTTTTTTCACATTATAATGGGTAATTTGACTTCACCCTCCCTCTGCGTGGGTGAAGAGTTTGAATCCTTACAAATGCTCTGATTTGCTCTTGCAGCATGACCTGATCCCATGTCTTACACTCCCCTGCATTTATTTTCATCCCATTCTGTAAATTCCCCTCTTCAAAGCATCTGACAAAGTGGGATTTTATCCCATGAAAGCTCATGCGATAAATAAATCTGTTGGTCTTTAAGTGCTACAAGACACCTGGCTTTTTCTTCTTTCTCCAACTTAACTTTGAATGAACTAATCACTGAATTGAATGACATGAACTGAAAGGCAGGAGGTGTTCTTTGCATCTGCATAAAAGGCTAGGCTGTCAAAAGCTAGTTTTGCACTTCAACAAACACTGGTTCTAGATGCATAGTCATCAACTTTCAGCACTTGAGTAGTCTGACTTTCTTTTTAAAAAAACATTTAAATTAAAAATGGAATTTTAAAAATAATTTTTAATCCACCCTACCCATCAGTTATACATTATTGTGCACCCCAACAATTCAAAAGTATTTGGAAGGAATGATGATGATCTTCTCTTCAAGGCATGGAACATAGACTTAAAGGGTCTTTTGCCAGACTCCTTGTACGACCTTTGGCTAACCAAGCTCTGCCCCAGTTTCCTCACTTGCACAACAGAGATATTACGGTTTTAACTCACAGGAGGTATACCTGAAATGTGCTAGGTAAGTACTAGGTATCTGGTTCTTCTTGAACTGTTTTTAAACTCAGGCATACAAATCTATTACTCCCCCTCCATTTGATTCAAGCATTTCTTTTAAGAAATTACATTCTGGCAAGGAATCACTGCATACAAATCTTAAGTCCTTTCATCCTCAAAACAGGCAATTCTCTCTCCAGCTAGCAGGAAACTATTATTTCAAGGTGATACATTTGTCTATTCTGCTTTGGAAAAGTACACAGACAACAAAACAAGCCAAAGAAATCAGATGTTGCAGAAAGGTATTCTTCTGCACTACTAGGTTTGTTAGTGTGCACATGCCAGAAGACAACAAAATTGCAACAGCGATTTACATATTAACAGGAATGCAGTGAACATTTTTAAGATGCAGCATGAGGGGAAGGGGCGTAGAAAGGAAGTTAATGGCTTGGGCTACACTACAGTACAAGGGTCAGCAACCCTCGGCTCCAGAGACACATGCTGCTCTTTAAGAGCTGCCTTGCAGCTCCGTAGATGCGGGCCAGCAGGAGGGCGCCCAGCCAGCTGCACGGCGGCCTCTGGCCTTGGGGGAGAGGCCCGCTGGGGCAGAGGCTACACTGCCCTCCCTGTGCACTTCTCTGCTCTTAACACAGAGCGGCCATATGGAGGATGCTGCTCTGCATCGAGGGCAGGGTGGCCTCCGCCCCCAGCTGCCCCACCTCCCCGTGGCTGACTGCCCCTCCCCAGGGGCGGACAGCGGCCACGCCAAGCCGCTGCTTTTGGAGCAGGCCTTTAGCAGAGTTTGGGCTACTTTGCCCCCAAAGCAGAACAGAGGCTGCCTCACCCCCAGGCCCTGGAGCTGGCCTGTTCAGCGCTGGGGAGCCCAGGGGCGAAGCGGCCTAAACTCTCCCGAGCTGGCCGCTCCAGGGTCAGGAACAGCCTGGCCAGATAAGGGAAAGGAGCCTGGGGGACGGGGGAGAGGGGCAGGGTGAGTGGACGGCAAGGGATCGGGGTGGGGGAGTCAGTAGGCAAGTCAGGGAGCTGGTGGGCAGTGCCCCAGGGAGGATCGGGGAGCTGGCAGGAAAGGCCCCAGGGATCTGGGTGGTCAGGGAGCTGGCAGGCAGGGAAGGCGCCTGGGTGCTGGGGTCTCTGGGAGCAAGCAGGCCCCCAGTGGGGAAGGGTCTCAATGAGAGACTGTAACACTGATTGTATTTTGGAAGAGGTAGGGTGGCAGGCTGCCTCAGGGGCAGAGCAGCACAGCTACATGCAGCTCTCTGAATACTTGTTATGGGGGGGGGGGGAGCGCAGGGGAGAAATGACTCCACTCTTTTGGGTTGCCGACCCCTGCTAGAGTAGGTTCAAATCTACACCAAATTTAATGGACAGGAATGAGTTCTCAATATCTCTGGAGAGCAAATCCTAAGATGGCCATCAATTTTTTGCTCCGTTATATGAAACCTCCATTTGCCTAACCATGTTACTACACTGGCTCAGACAACTGAAAAAAAATCAGTTGTGGCACATCCAATGGAACCATTCAGTCTTCTAATACAAGGTGATAATACCCAGCCAGGATAGCCCAGTGTCCCCTCAGCTGCCAGTGTGTTGCAATGCCTTCACAGAATCAACTGGAAGGGACCTTCAGAAGTCAAGTCCAGGCCTCTGAGCTGTGACAAGATCAAATAAATCTAGACCATCTCAAATCTATTCTTTAAAGCATTCAGCGATAGAGATGCCAAATCCTCCCATATAAGCCTATACCAGTGATTATGTACCCTTCTAGTTCCTCCTAGTCAACAGTACGTTAAGACATCAGAAGAGTCACACGCAGGGGCCCAAAAGCAGCTAAGAAGCAGAGAAGAAATACAAATGCTTTGAACCTTATTAAATGATGACCTACTAAGGCAGAATCTTGGTTTAATAGGGCTACTTGGTTCTGCCATGAGTGCAGGGAACTGGACTCGATAACCTGTTGTGGTCCCTTCCAGTTTCTGTGATTCCCCCAGATTCATTAGCCCACATAAATGTACACACCAATAATGAGATCTTTTTTTAAATAAAAAACTATTAATTTAGAACAGTTAGTTGAGAAATAAATGCCCATTTCTTTCACTTGAATTTGTTTCTATGTACCTCTTCAATCAGTAATGCCACTGAAATACAGCCTTTAAGCCAATAAAGCTCAGTTTCAGAAACACGTACTGTAAGATGTTAAATACAACCTCAGAACTTTAAGATTATGGTCCCAATAATCTGTTTACTTTTTTTTAAGTGGCCATGTAGAGAAATATCTTCACTTTTGTACAAGTTGATGCATAAAGTGCTCTTGCAAAAGGTTTCTGTTTCAAATAAACAGTGCTGCAATTCTTCAATTTACTTTCCCACCGTCATTAGAAAAATTACAGGATTTGAAAGAATTACAGGCATGTGTCAATGTACTGCTTGACCAGGGAGAACTTGTACTCTCTCCCTAGAACAGGGGTCAGCAACCCGAAAGAGCAGAAGAGCCATCCCCCTTCCACCCCCACCACCACAACCACATGCGCCTGAGCTGGCCCAGCAGCCACACCACAGACCCTACCGTTGGCGGGGGGGGGGGGGGTGCAGGCAGTACGCACGCCCTCCGTCTCTCCTTCACTCCGCTAGTGGGGCAGAGCAGCTCTGCCCTGCCTACCGCCAGCAGGCCATCTCTCCTAAGAGCAGCCAGCAGAGAGCTGCAGCTTGCAGTGGCGAAGCCCTGGAATGGCCCCTCTGTGGAGTTCAGGCTGCTTCGACCCAGCCACCCCAGGCCTGAATGGGCCCGATCCAGGACCTGGGGGCAAAGTGGCCTCTGTTCAGGCCTGGAGTGGCTGGGTCCAAGTGGCCCGAACTCTGCAGAGGGGCCATTCCAGGGCCCCACCTCCACAAGCTGCAGCTCTCCACTGGCCGCTCTTAGGAGGCACGGACAGCTGTGGGTGGGCAGAGCAGAGCTGCTCTGCCCCACCGGTGGAGGGAAGGATGGAGGGAGTGCGTGCTGCCCGTACACCCCCTGCCAGCGCTAGAGGCTGCGGCACAACTGCTGGGCTGCTTCTGGCTCATGCAGTTGTGGTGGGATGGTGGGGGCAACACCGGCACCCCTGATTCAGCCATGATGCTGGGGCCAGCCAGGAGTCCCCAGAGTACACCTGGCGACCTGGAAGAGGTTGCCAGGGAGCCAGAAGGGGACACTCAGGGAGCCGCAGGTGGCTCATCAAGCCTGTGTTGCTGATTCCTGCCCTCAAATGATGTTGAAATATGGGAGACATACAGACACACTAAATGGCCTTAACAGTACAGTGCTGGAGCCACCAAGCTTTTGGTCTTCATGATCAAAACATGCTCTCATTGGAGCATCACACAAATGATCTTCCAAACTAACAAAGTTGCAGCACCTTTTAAAAAAATACAGTTTCCACACATGAGCAAGGTGACTGCAGTTCTACATATGAACCAACTGCTTAAAAAAAAAAAAAAAAAAAAAAAAAAGAAATCTGAAAACAAACATCTATTACAAACATCAGCTTCACCTCTGCACAAAAATTACTAAAAACCCAGAAGTCATACATACTGTGGTGCTATCAACATCAAATTGTGCACATCAAAAAAGATAAACAGCACATAACAGGCCTCCATCTGCCTCCAGGACATCATACACTTTGAGCCAAAAATGTCCTTCAGTCACACAAGGGTAAGGGCAAAATTTGACCCAGAGCAACAGATGTGTTCCTTTGCTGGCTAAACAACATTTGCGCTTCATCCTGTAAGTTCTGGTTATGAACAAGGAAACTCTCACACATTATTTATAGCTTACTCATCTCTTCCATATATATTAAAAACCAGAATAAATTTCACTGTACACTAGAAGTAAGGCATGTTGACTTGAAGACATTTCTACAGAGGCGGTTTAATATTTACAAACTGCATTAACACACATTGGGAAGAGAACTTTATAAGCGGCTGTTTCTTAGCAAACATTTCTTTTGTTGCCAGAAATTTAGCAAATTTGTCAAAAGGTTTTGCTAACACTACTGCCTGCCAGGTGAATGCTGTCTCATTCAGACAGAAGTATTAATTTCACCATCAGCATAAAACCTCCCTCCACTCACAGGATTTCATCAATTACACATGGACCCTCCCTGCACAAGCAAGCATGAGAGCTATCATTCACCACAGCTGTAGTCCACCAATAGCAGAAGCAGGAGCAGCAATAGGCTGACCCATGTTATAAACCCCCAAAACTGGGAAAAATGCATGACCTGTGTATGAGCCCCCCCCCCCCCGCCATGTCTGACCCCCTTCCCTAAACACCCTGCCCGCGCCTCCAGCTTCTGCTGCATCCCCAACCCCCTTCCCTAAACACCCGTGTCACCAGCCTCCCAAATCCCCAAGGCTTCTCCCCTACCCCCCCACCAGCTTCTTCCAAATCCCCAAGGCTCCTCCCTAACCCCCTAATCATGCCACTCTGCTCCAGCTTCCCTGTGTCCCTGCCACACCCCCCCACCATGCCACTCTGCTCCAGTTTCCCAGGGTCCCTGCTACTCCCCCCCCCCCCACCACGCCACTCTGCTCTGGCACCCCGTGCCCATCCTAACCCTCCCCTCCTCCCATGCTGCTCTGCTCCGGTTTCCCCAGGCCCCTCCTAAACCCTCTCCCCATGCCGCTCTGCTCCAGCTTCCCCAGGCCCCTCCTACCACTCCCCCACCATGCCGCCGTCTTCCCCAGAGTCCCCAGGTCCCTCCCTAGCCCTCCCGCCCTGATACTGGCTCCCTCAGGCTGACCACCCCACCCAGGGGCCCCTTACCTGGCCACTCTGGAGGCCATACCACATGCTGCAGCTTCCAGCTTGAGCATGCTCCAAGCATGCTCAGGACAGGAGATTTCAAAATCCCAGCAACCATATATATTGCAGGTATAAGCTGAGCACCTTTTTCAAAGCAGATTCAGGGCTCTCAATTGTCAGCTTATACACGAGTACAGACAGTAGACATGTCTCACTTTATCACCACAACACCTAACCCTACACAGATTAAGGCTACTTTATTCCATTCTCCTTCCGCAATTAGGCAAAGATCCACAGAACTCAAGTTTTGTTCATCTATGTACCATCTAGATTACACAGAGAATAATCTTTTCCCTCTAATCCTTTAATTGATGGCATTTTTAGGTGTTTGCAACAGCAGAGAAACACTTGTGCCACACAGTATATGATTGAGTACTCTGTTAAAGATTAGCAAGGGATACATAAAACTCAGCCCCTCGCTGTTGTAATCCTGAACATTTCACTTCACAAGTTTCATGTACATTTATATAGTGCATAAGTGTGTTCTAAACCTACATGTTTCAAAGCATAAGAAAGAGTTCTTTGTAGTTGTCTTTACACTGGAACTTCCTACAAATGAAACACTCTAAAAGGGCAGCCGTGTTAATCTAGTTCAGCAAAACAAGCAAGGGGTCCTGTGGCACTTTTAAAGACTAACAAATGTATTTATCGCATGACCATTCATGGGTAAAATCCCATTTCGTCAGACACTTGAAGATGGGGAACTTACAGAATGAAAATGGAGGAAAATAAATGCAGAGATGTGCAAGTCCACAGGACATCTTGTTTGTTTTTCATTCACAGCAGTAATTCATCACTGCTGGAGACAATACTGTTGGAGAAATATAGCTTGAGCATTTCACATCAATTCTGGTGAGGACACTGTAATGCAGAGAGAGCAGTTTCCACCAGTAAAGCTGCACCAACAGTTGGTTAATAGTACAAGGTATCCTAATGAAGACAAAACCTTAATCAGCTTATACCCCGAAGCACAAGTATTTAAAGCACACGAATACCAAGGCAGGGCTATGAACTAGTTGAAGCCTCTCTTCTTTAGACTCATGCATATTCCAGACCAGTCTGCTCAAAGTTACAGAAGATTTGCAGTAACTCCCTTAAATTCCTTAAAGTCACACCTGTGAATATTTGGACTAGCAAACCAAAATTTTGGCCATCATAATAATTTGAATACTGAATAGTTAACGAACCAAGGGTGTAAAATGAATGTATTGCCAAATTAGGTGTTTGCATGTTAAAATCGTTATGAAGGGTTGTGTGCCCCCCAGCCACATTGATTAGGGGATTTGTACAGTGAACACTTACTCTCTTCAGTGCTGCTTTACTAAGCATTTAGGAAAATCATTAACTATGCACCATGCTACTTATTTACTAAATAAGTTAGGGGCTCTGAAAAAGGTGAAAGGTGATCATACAGTTGCAGATGGTTCTAACACAAAAATACACACTTAGCTATGGCAGTTTATGGGTGAGCTCTTTGCATTTAAAATAATGTTGTAAAGGTCCAAAGCGGTAGCCATGTTAGTCTAGTTAAGCAAAAGAAACAAGGAACCCTGTGGCACTTCTAAAGATTAAAATTTCTTTACCGCATGAGCTTTCATGAGACAAAAATCCCACTTTCTCAGCTGCTCTGAAGATGGGGAACTTACAGAATATCCCATTTTGTAAGCTCCCCATCTTTAAAGCATCAGACAAAGTGGGATTTTCTCCCACAAAAACTCACTTAATGTTGTAGTGGTTTGCAAAGGGACTTTTAAAGGGAAAAGCCAAACAAGAGACACCATTAAAATGCACAGTCAGGTGAGGCTAAATCCATGACATGCTCTGGATATCAAACAGATTTCCTGAAGCACAACTGATTGGGATGTTTTTGGAAACCGTGGACTGAAACCAGCAGGGTCCCAGGCTCAGAGAGCATGTACTGAACTGCACCAAGACTGAGGCAGGGTTATGCTTTTGATCTCTGTCCCCTACCACAGCAGTCAAACTTGCAGCCCCGTCCTCATCAAGGCCTTTCCAGCAAGCACAGCCAAGGAACCACCTACAATTTCAAACCCTCCTAACTTAGCCAAACGGAAGGAGTCCCAAAAGCGAGCCCAACTACCACGACCCTGCAAATAGTGTAGTGGCTAGCACATCTGCCTTCCATACAGCAGGCCCTGGTTCAAACCCTAGGGGGACTGGACTAGATGATCTCATGAGATCCCTTCCAGCCCCATGAGCCTAGTCTATTTCAAAATGGATAGCCCTGTTAGTCTAGTCCAGTAAAAAAACAACAAGGAGTTGTGTGGCACTTTAAGACTAACAGATTTATTTTTTGCATGAGCTTCCGTGGGAGAAGATCCCACTTCCTCAGACGCTTCAAAGAGGGGTGAACTTACAGAAAGGAATGCAACTAAATGCAAAGGGGTGTGAAAGATAGGATCAGGCCATACAGTAACAGCAAATCAGAACAGTTTTCAGGTTAGTCTAGTCTATTTCCCGCACTTCTGACATTTCCTCCTACCTGGTTTAAGGTGCACCGTGCAGAAGCAACTATCTGCTCAGGCTCTCACCTCCCTCCTCCCTGAGGCCAACGGGACACCCCCAAACACGTGGCCAGGAGTCTCCCGGTTTGCAAGAGTTAGCTCGCTGAGACAGCAGCTTTGCTAGGGAGCCGCAGCGATTTCAAGTGGCCAGCACCAGCAGCCGGAGCGAGCGAGACCGACAGCCCAGCCCCAGCACTCACCTCCTCCAGGAACTTGGTGAGGTCGTAGATGCGGTAGTGCAGCAAGATCCAGGTGCTCTGGCTGTTGTTGTGCTGCTGGATCTCCTCGAGCCGATAGTAACGACCCCGCCACGCCTCGCTGGCATTGGCCGCCATCCCCACCAGCTGAGCAGTGAGTCTCTGTCT
This sequence comes from Podocnemis expansa, assembly GCA_007922195.1. Classification (NCBI taxonomy): domain Eukaryota; kingdom Metazoa; phylum Chordata; order Testudines; family Podocnemididae; genus Podocnemis; species Podocnemis expansa. The sequence continues at coordinate 35,638,830 of ML682005.1, forward strand.
CGCACAGCCGCCCGGCGCCAAATCCCTGGAGGAAGGAGAGAAAGCCCCGCCCCGGCTGGGGAGGCTCCTCGGCGCGCGCTGATTGGCCGCCAGGGGCGGCGGCCGGCCTATGGGAACGCATCGCTTCCGCCAGCCGAGGCTGCGCGCTTGACTCATGAATGAATTTTGTCACATCGCGAGCGTTCCTGGAATGCTAAGAAATTGTTGCGTCACAGTGGGAGCCCATCAGCGAGAGTGGGAGGAGAGAACGGGACCGCGTGACGCCTGAGAGCTAAACGCCGCTCCCAGTAAAGTTAAGACTCTGGCTGGACATAGGCGGAGACTTTGTCAGCGCCTCCCTCTTTACAGCTCCTGCTCGCAGTGTGCTGTGCGTGTGCGGCGGCTCCCTTTTCCTCCAAAGACTCTTCCTGCTATCCGCAGCCTTCACCTCACACTGCTCTGGGAGCTGCTGCTGCTTAGCACCGCCATAGGGTGTGTTCACACTGCCTCCTTATTCCGAAACAACGGAGGTTGTTTCGAAATCAGGTTTCGGCTGTTCACACAACGCACAGTTGTTTTGAAACAAGTTAGACCTAGTCTGTGGGTGAAACAACATTGTTTCGCAAGGGTTGTTTAGAAACAATGGTGGTTTCGAAACAACTTGTTTTGAAACAACCGTCGTCTGAACATGTTGTTTCGAAACAACTGTTGTCTGGAATTGCTATTTCAATTCTGGTTTTTCTCCTTGTTTTGAAGTGACTTTTTTGCTAATTCGAAATCAGTCACTTCGAAATAAGGCGTTAGTTCGATACAAGCTGTTTCAGAACAGCCGTATTGAAATAACCCCCTGTGTGAGAACACAGCCATAGATGTATCCCAGGGTGCTGGCAGTTTCTTACTGTCCCCAGACTTCCAAATTATCAGCTGCTCCTGGGACCACCTCCCTCCTCAGGCTAAATTAGAGTTCTCTCTTATCCCGCCCTCCTCCTGAAATATAGGCTTTGCAGTTCGCTCATCTTCCAAGGCCATGGCCCAGTTGTCCTTGTATTCTCCCACTAAAGCTCATGCGATAAATAAATCTGTTAGTCTTTAAGTGCCATAAGACTCCATGCTTTTTTTTGCTTTACTAGACTTACACGGCTGCCCCTTTGGAACAGTTCAGGACAGATTCTAAAGCAGTAGCCATAATACTCTAGTTGTGCAAAACAAACAAGCAGTCCTGTGGCACTTTAAAGGCTAACAAATTTATTTATGGCATGAACTTTCAGGGGAGAAAATCTCACGTGATAAATAAATTTGTTAGTCGGAGTGCTACAGGACTCTTTGAGTATGTCTTCACCAGGCATGGCCACACTGCGGCTTGGGAGCCACATGTGGCTCTTGAATGAAAAATCATGGCTCCTGGAAGAACATCAGCAAACCAGTTTAGGAAAGCAGCCCCAGCCTAGGAGTTCAGGTGGGGGTCAGGACAGTGGGGAGAAGTGCAGCATGGTTGGGGTTACCAGATGTCAGGCAAAAGGAGGACATGTCCTCCTTTTTACCTTCATGTCCTCCATCCAGCAGGCATTTTAAAAATACGTGATTTTGTCCGGCTTTTTACTTACAGGGGTTAAAGTATGGGCAGGGGCAGCCGTATAAGTCTAGTAAAGCAAAAAAAGCAAGGAGTCTTAAGGCACTTAAAGACTAACCGATTTATTTATCGCATGAGCTTTCGTGGGAGAATACAGACAAGAACTGGGCCATGGCCTTGGAAGATGAGAGAGCTGCAAAGCCTATATTTCAGTATTACATTAATACTACAGGTGTCCTCCAATGTCCTCCTTTCCATGCTTTGGTATCTGGGAACCCTAGGCATGGTCAGGATTTTAAAAAACTTGCCACTAGCCTGCAGTCTTCTATATTGAGCAGCAACTTAGGTTTTACTGTATAGGCCTAATTTTCATGGTAACCGTAAGTAGGTGTTAGAATCTGACATTAGTGGGATCGATATTTGCCTTCTTTTTAAGGTAAAATTAAAGTGTGCAATTAATTTTAAACTTAGTAATTTTGGAGTAGGTAAAAGTATATGGCTATATGCCTCAGTGTGGCTCTTGAAGGTTTAATAATCAACTTGTGTGGCTCTTGAGTTCCATAAGTTTGGCCACCCCTGGTCTACACTATGGGTTTAAGTAGAATGAAAGCCCCTGAAGTTGACATAAACAAAGCCCTGGCCATATTGAGAAGGTATTAAATTGATTTAAGTCAACTTAATAACTTTCATTTGTAAAGTCAACTTAGCACTTAAGTTCTCTTTACCAAGTTGTCTTAAGCCAATGTAGGCCGATGTTGGCTTAAATTGACTTAATTGGCCTCCTAGCTATCTGAAACATGGGGATGGGGGTTGGACAGAAGGCACAACAGAACTGGGAGCATTCCCAGCTGTGTGCAACACATCAAAACCCCTCATTTCTTAGCCCTAGCCCTGCAGCCTAGCACTACAGCCCACATCGCCTTCCCCCAACCTGATCCGTTGTCTCTTCTCTTCTCAGCCCAACCCCACATCCCCCCCCAGCCTGCCCAGCATCTCTCCCCACTTTCAGCCCAACCCCACGTGTCTCCCCTTCTCAGCCTGACCCTGCATGTCTCTCTCTCCTTCTCCAGCCCAAACCTGTGTGTCTCCCCTTCTCCAGTGTGACCCTGCATGTCTCTCTCCCCTTCTCCAGCACAACTTTGCCTGTTTCCAGGGATTTCCCTAATACCCCCTATACCAGCCAGCTGTCAGCTAGTAACAGTGTTATACCAATTTAGAGAGCACCCCAACACCCCCTACATCTCCCTCTACAGCCTCCCAATTTCATGTCCTGGGGAAAATACTGCCTGTCTCTCTCCCCCCCTCCAGCCCAACCCCATGTGTCTCCCCCTTCTCAGCCCAATCCTGAAAGCTGTTTTACACTAAAGGTGTAAACCACTTATTTATATAAATAGAGAACATCATCAAAAGGAGGATGTCAGCCCATGTGCAGTTTCAGAAGAATTGGTTGAAAAAAACTGGTCCTGTTTTCTTTTAACAGATTTGAATCTGGCCTCCTAAGCACAAGTCAGGTAAAAAATTGATCTCAAGACTGCTGTGATACCTTGTCTTAATGGAGAGACACAAAAACCTAACTCCCAAGTTTTTAAAGTGCTTTAAACAAAACCATGAATGCCTCTCTCTCACACATACACCCCTCTAATCATAGTTCATGCTCTGTGTAACAAGAAAATCAGTGGCTAAAGAACAAGAAAGCAAGATAATTGCTTCAGTCCATAGGTCACATAACACCTGATAAAGCTGAGCAAGGAAGTATACAGACCAATATCCCCCTCCCCCAAAAGGCACTACATAAAATTGTCTCTCCTCTTCTCAGGTTGATCCCCCATCTCACCCCTTCTTCAGCCCAATCTCATGTGTTATACTGAAAGTCTTTAGTCCTTACTTGCAGGGAAGGTGAGTCTTTGTCTTGTTGCAATGTTTCTTTTTTCTCCCCCTCCCCCCCCCCCGAACATTTTGATTGTTTGCAGCTGTTTCTTGTGGTTTTCTAAAGAAAGTCTTGAGATGGGACAAAGCTAGACAACTGAGCCATGCATCACATCACTGGCTCATCACATCACAGGGAAGGGTGACAAATTCCTCCTGCTGGAATGAGCCATCATCACTAAGACATATTATCCCCTGTGACTACTTTTTCTACAAGTCCATGAAGCCCACTTTCAATATATGTACATTATTTCTTAAATTTTACCCATTCCTACATGTAACAATGATTATGGAGCATGGAAAATTATGACCTTTCTTTAGGTACCTAATACCTGGTACTCTGTATATGTATTCTAGAAATGTGATAAAGACAGACAACAAAAACTATTAGGTGTAGAAGATGGTAGAGGCTAGATAGGCAGCAAGTGTCATCTCACTTTTTTTAGTAAATTAATAAAACTAGTGTTGCAGTTTAACATTTTTATTAAAGTTCCTACAAAAAGACAGTATCTATGCATTTGTTGCTATATCTTTTAGATTAGATTGTGCGGAAGCAGCATTAAATTGTGACTATGGATTCTTTTCCCATTTCAACAGGTGATTTGACTTCACCTTCCTCTATGTGCTGTTTCCCAGTGTTTGAATCTTAAAAACTGCTGTGGCCTGCCTCTGCACTGGAAGATGCCCTGTGGCACCTGATCCAGAGCTGAAGGAGTTGAGGCAATGCATGGAGAGTGAGGAGTGCTGTGCTGGCACACTGCTAAGGCATGCCAAGCTCCCTGACCTCCTTGGGCTCCCCGTTGCCACACACAGCATGGAGGGTGGTGCAGTCACTCACCTCCTATAGTAAAGGAGTGGCCGAGAGAGAGAGGGGCACTTCTGCTGTGGTGCACTGTGGGGCAGGCACCCAAAACCCACCACTCCTAGGGTGACCTAGCAGCTGCTACTATGGGCATGCTCCTGACATGTTGAGTGGGGACGCTCTAAACCAGCTTAATAAGGTCTACTTGAAGCTAGCTTAAAGTACACCTTATTAAGCTGGCTTAACTGAGCCCTGTAGTGTAGTCATAGCCCTTGTTAGTTCAGTAGAGCATTCATAAAGTCCCTTGAAATATCAGAAGGCTCACATGACAAGGGAAGCATGAGAGAGGTTGAGGTAAGATGTAATGAAATCTGGAAAGCAAGGAATCTCCAATTAAAAATGAAGAAAAAATTATCAGTATTTTCAGAAGCAAAAGAAACACAATAGCATTTGCAGCAGCAACCTATTGCCAGTTTGGAAATGGCTGTTACCACAAAATAGTCAGTTTGTGCAGACACCTACTGCTTATGGTGAAATCCTATCCTGTCCAGGCTTGATGAAACTGATTGAAGAGGTGTGGGTAAAAATACATTGTTTTTCATGAAACTTTCTAGCCAATTATAACTATTTAGTTGGGTAAAACATATCTCCAGCCATGCAACTATCTTTCATTACATACACTGAATTGTGAATTCTGTTCTCCTGATTTGATTGTCTACTTCAAATGCAATTTTCACTTTTCCACCATTCCAGAAAACATATAGGCTATGTCTACACTTGCAAGTTAGTTCAAATTAGGCAGGCTTAAATTGAACTAACTTAATCCCTACCTACACTAGGCTTTCATTACTTTAAATTAAGGAATTCCTTAATTAGAACTAATAAAAGGTTAGTTTGAACTAGTAAGGCCTGCTCTTTAGGTCAAACTAAGCCTTTAATTACAGCCTTAGGTCAAAGTTGGCACAGTGTGGACATTTAAATCCACTTTGTTCATTTCAATTAAGAGCAGTTAGTTTGAATTAAATTGGGTTAAGCTGAATTAAGTATTTGACTTAGTCCACATTAATTCAGACTAATAAATTCAAACCTAGTTTGAAGTACAAACTTATTAATTCAAATTAACAAATTCAACCTAAGTTTGGGAAGTGTAGACATAGCTACTGTGGCTGTGGTTATGCCACTCACAATGCATAGTCAGAACCTCACAGTTGCACTGTACCTTAAAACGCTTCAGTAACAATTAGGATTAACAGTGAATTGAAAAGAGAAAAAGCAGTAACAAGTGTAAAATGTGTGCAAGTTCACTTCCAAAGGGGGTAGCCACGTTAGTCTAGTTCAGCCAAACAAAAAAGGAACCAGGTGGCACTAACACTGTACATTTGTTAGCCTTTTAAAACGCCCCAGGACTTTTGTTCCGTAAAATATGTAATGCCCCTAACCTAGAGAACCTCATTTTGCTAAATTAGGCAGACAACTTCCATTAATTGAGATCAAACTAATTCAGCAACACCAATGGGAATCAATGGCATCTCCTTATAGTTACACCTGTCCCTAACAGAATGCAGCAAAAATTCTGAGGTTTCAATGCTAAATCTGAAACCTTTCCCACTTCGTGGTGACTGGAGCCCCGCAGGTCGTCATGCGAGCATACCACAGCCAGAAAAATTGAAAAAATTTATTTCATTTCAGCAACTCCCCGCGGCGTTTCTCGACCATTGCAGCTTTGGAGTGGCCCCTCCACGTAAGGCTGCACCAAAAACCGGTTATGCATGAGCCTTGATACCACCCCTGGGACTAGGAGAGGTGCAGCTGAAATCTTGCAGACTGGCACGGAAGCAGTAAGGAACCAGGTCTGCAGCAAGGCGGTGCCTCCCCGAGACGCCTTGCACTGCGGCGCGCGCGCCAGGGCCTCTCGCCGTCACGCGGCAGCTCATTGGCGCCCGTCGCGCGCAGCCCGCCACACCCTAACCTGCTGCCACCCCCGCGCGCGCCTCTGCGAGCGAGCCCGCCCGCCAAGCCTGTTGCGCGTCTACCTACCGCCTGCCGCGCGCCGCCAAGACGGCAGCCACGCGCGCCACAGGGCGCAGGCGCGAGGCGGGAACGCGCGCGTAGAACGCTGGCGCCTCAGCCCCCGGGAGGGTTCGGTGCTGGGGTTCGGGGCTGCCCTGCTCCTCCATTGACCCCCAGCTTCCCTTCATGCTAATTGGGGTGCAGGGGTGGGCTGAGTCCTTGCACCCCTCAGCCCAGGAAAGCTTTTGCTCTCTCCCTCTCTTCTCCCCTCAGCTTCATTTATTCCTTGGGGGAGGAACTGTCCCTCACACAGAACTTGCCCCATTCCCAGAGCCCCAAGTGCAGTTTACTGCCCTGAGGTATGTTCTGTGCCCCTTACCAAAGCCCAGTGGTTCCCAACACTTTCTCTGCTGTGGCATGCCTTGCTGCTTGTAATTAGTTTGAGGCACACTAGCAGATAGTTTCCAGATGGAACTCATAAATATTCATGAGCCAATCCAGAGCTCTTCCAATAGTTTTTCAAAACAATTTGTGGCACACTGCTCAGACTTGATGGCACACCGGTTGGGAAACTGCAGTGCCTAGGGCCAGTGGTGTGGAGTTGTGTTCTTTAATGGAGCCACTCCAGTGTGGCTGGAGTAGGGTTACCAGATACCAAAGCGTGGAAGGGAGGACAGGAAAGTATGAAAAGGAGGACATTGGAGGACACATGGAGAAAATATAGTATTAATATAATATCCTCTTTTGGGGGGGGCTCTGGAACACTTCCCCCTAAAAAATAGGATGTTCTGGGGCATTCCAGCATACTTGAATCCCTGTAAGTAAAAAGCCAGACACAATCACATATTTTTAAAATGCCTGTTGGATGGAGGACGTGAAGGTCAAAAGGACATGTCCTCCTTTTGCCTGACATCTGGTAACCCTAGCCTGGAGCAAAGCCGCCCTAGCCCCACCGTAGTTATGGCTCTGCCTTGCCTGTAGGAAGAGGATCCCCAGCAGGCTGGCCTAATGATCTCTCAGCAGTTGGGGTCCCTCCCCTGCTTGAAAGCCAAAGCAAAGTCTCCAAAGCCTGCTGAAGTTCCTCCGGAGGTGGCCAGAGTGAGGCAGTTTCTTCCTGGGTGGAAGGATTTGGGGAAGAAAATAGTTGGGGCAGAATTAAATAGTTGGGCCAAGCCAAATGGCTGTTTGGGTTGTATTTATTTGAAAGGGATCTTCAACCTGCCAAACACCATCTGTTGTTGAACCCCACTGACAATAGCTTGTGCTGCCTTGGAGGTCAGGTAGAGCTTTCCTTGGCCATCTCTTCCCAAGTGATGCATGAACTAGTGGGGTGGAGTGCAGCTTGTCTGCTGTTTTTTGGTCTGTTGGACACCTGCTTCTCTTCATATTTTTATTTATATGGCTAACAGGGACATCTGCAGTCATATCTGATAGGCTACTATTTTTTCTCAATGCAATCCAATTGATAAGACAATGGACTGGAAAAAACTTCTCTAAGGACATGATATAGTGTGATTATCTAGGATAGGGTTACTTGTATCTTTCTTTGAAGTATTAGATACCAAGAGAGACAAGTTACTGCACTAGTTGGGCTAATGGTCTGATCAAGTTAATTTCTGCATGCATACATACCTATTAAAACTTTCAACCACAGATCACTTCCAAGACTTACAGTGCTGTTTTCACACTGACCTTTTTTTTTGAAACAGTATCAGAGTTACTTACTCAGCTTACATGTGACTCCACTGAGGTCCTCTCTACACTGCTCTGCAGTTGGTCCTCTTGGACTGTGACTAGCCATGCACACCAAAGTGCTATGTTGTAATTCCTCCACCTGGATGCTGTGGGCAGCTGTGTTTTGCTGAAATAGACTATCACAGCTACCCCTCTGCAAATTCCTCCCTGTAGATGCTGCGGGCAACTGTTTTGCTGAAATAGACTAAGATGGCTACCCCTCTGCAACTTGTGCACATGAATGTAATCCTCTTCAAACAGCTTCAAAAGAACTCTCAGTTCGCAATGACAGCATCCACACAGGGGAGCTACAACGTAGTCTTTGGTGCACAGTTCTGTTCAAATCGCTGTAATCCAAACTGTAGGACAATTTAGATGTGCAGGTAGTTTCAGCTTTAATGCTAGTTGAAGTTGTACAATGTGCAGCTCCCCATATAACCCTGCATTTCATTTAAGATGGATTTTTTAAAAAATTGATAAACTGCTGGCCTCTAACCTTTTAGACTATAGATTTAATCATACTTAAACTCTTTTGAAATAGATGTGGTTGCATTTTTAGCAAGGCATAGACAAAAGTTAATGTTTGTCCAGATTTTTTAAACCATCATTGACAAATAATCTTTCCAGATGAGTTGTGACTTTGCAGAATTTTAACAAGGGAGTTCCATTGTTATGTTTCTGCTGCTCTGGTAAGGTCATTCCAGACTTACTGATTATCCAAGGAAAGAGAGAGAGGACTGCTGTCCTTAGCAAGCAATTTATGTGATGCTGGATACAAGTAATCTTTCTTAGTTAACTATTTATTATTCTGGAATATTTATGTTAATTGAAATGTAGCAGCTGCTATCATAAAAGAATAGGTTTTCTTTGAGCAGTGATATAGCTGTTCATTAACTTTTTGTCATCACAGGTTATCTAGTTCCAAACAGGGTACACTATGTCAGATCATGTAAATTCTCGTAGCTTTTATTGATTTTACTGGACCCAATGACAGCTTACATCAGCTAGGATCTGCTTCCTAGTCATTCTTTTTTATGGGAAAACTAGCACAAGAGAGCTAAAGAGGAGGAATTCTCAGCATGGATCTCCTTGCTTTGATGTTGGCCTTCAGGACTTAGGAAACACCAGCTGCTGCATGTCTTTTAGCAGCACTGTAATAAGGATAAAACTCATCCTTGCCAGAGACATAGCTCCCTCAGCGAAAGTGTGAAACTATGGACTGAATTCCTATGAATCATCACAAATTTCACTACCTTTCATTCCTAGTGCAGGGTGCATTTTGTTGACCTTGCCTTCTGTAACATAAACATAGCTACATGTATATTTTAAAAAATCTCTACCAAAACAAAACACTGCACACACTTCTTGTGGATGAAAGGATGAGAACAAATAATGTGACATATGGTGAATGCACAACTGGAAGGTACTCAGATACTGGATGAGCATGGTATAAGAATATATAATATAATGTTTCCCTTTAGTTTGAAAAGGAGAATAAAGTTTGGATGGAATACCAAAATATAATACAACATCTACGATACATTTCTAGCAAAGTGCAGGGTGGAAAGAGCCTTGTGTGTCTCTTGTGGTTTGTGCTGTCTTTCTCATGCTGTCTGCTGTCATTGCTTGGCTCAGTGGTGAAATCCCTATTGGGGTTCTGGGGTAAGGAAAAAGGACACAGTGCAGTGGCAGCAAACCCCCCTTTCCATGCAAGAAGGTAATATCCTTACAAAGGGGAATCTCCACTCATAGATCACAGGGGCTGGATCAGTACTAAACACAGACACAGCAGACTGATTTAAGGACAGTATCATTCTTTCCTCAACCCTGAGTCTTCTTGCTTTTGTGAACATAAGACGGGCTTGTAACATTTTAACATATTTTTGAAGTTTCATGCATATTTAACACAGTAAGCAGAAATGTGATAAGTTGTCTGTCTAAGCTGACCAAGCTTTTGCATGTTACAAATTCTTAGCTAATGTAACTCTGAACGCACTTGTATTGAGTAATTTGGATTATCTCACAATTGCACAATATCCTGATAATATTCTCTTTTTTCTGATAAGTTTTTTTTTTTAATTAAAGATTAAACTGCTGAGTTGGGACAGTTAACGAACAATATGAATGACACTAGACACCAGTCACTGTTCTTTGTCAGTCTGCCTGAGCTACTGAAACTCTGTGCCATTAAAGTTACACTGAGTCCTAAATTGGCAGAAACTGAGATTAGGAATACACAGATCCAGATTTGCAGGTAAAAGCAAATAATTCTGAGTGTTGGCATTCTCAGAAGTAATTTTGATTTTTTGGGTGAAGTATTTAACAGTAAACTGTAACAAGATCAGTAAAGTTCCTGAGTTATGAGATGTTTATTACAGAATATCTATCAATCAATCTATCTATCTATCTATCTATCTATCTATCTATCTTTAACTGTCCTGATAAGGTGCATGATTTGGGAAGAGAAACAATAATATCCTCTCTAGCTTGTAAAAGTGTTCAATTTTAAGTCACTTGTCATGAGTGGACAACTGAATTAGAAAGGGAATAATAAAAGATTTAAAGTTAGTCCATAGTTAGATGCACAACTTGAACTGTTTGAATATATCGCCTGACATATTACAACATTTTATGAAGGTTGAGGCAAGGAATAAATCGATAGTAGATTCCCAAAAAGCACTCTTACATTTCCAGCATACTCCAGTTACTATTCCTGCTCTTGTTTTGTTTCTCTTAGGCTATGTCTACACCGGCAAAGTTATTTTGAACTAGTTATTTTAGTTAATTAATAGTTATTAATTCAAAATAATTATTTTGAAATAGTGATCTTCACAAGACTCCTATTTCTAAATAAAGTAGACATTAGTAGTTCGAGTTAGAGAGTCTACATTAGACTCTTTAACTTGAAATGGATCCACTGGCAGAGTGGTTTCCCCAGCAGGGGACAGATACCTCCAAACAGGGCTCCTTTCCCTGCTGGGGGAGATTCCCCAGCAGGGCTTTGTGCCCTGCCAGGGAGAGATTCCCCTCAGTGGGGCTCTGTTCCCCACCAGGGCAGGGAATCCCTGGCAGGGCTGCATTCTCTGCCAGGGACAGTGAACCCCCAGTGGGCTGGTTTTCCCACTGGGGCAGGGAACCCCCAGTAGGGCTGCCTCCCCCCTGAAAGCATGCTCATCTGCCCCCCACCAGCAGCCCCTCTGTTCAGGCTGGGGGCCGGGCTATGAATGGGCTAGGAGCCAGATCAGGCTCTAAGCTGCTTGTGGTCAATGAAAGAATCTTTCTTTTGAAATAAAAGCAGGTTTAGTGATTTCAAAATAGTGCTTCATTCTTTTGAAATACTGAACTGCTTATTTCAAAATAACTAAATGCCTGCATGGACATGAATTTTTTTTTTTTCAAAATAAGCCTCCTTATTTCGAAAAAACTTGACAGTGTAGACATACCCTTAGTTTCACACTTTATGGAACAGAGAGAGAGTGCCAATTCTGAATATGGATTTTGTTTGGTCTCACAAAGGCCTCCAAACAATTATAATTGTTTTTGATTGACCAGTGTGGGTGGGACGGGAACCAGCAACTTGAGATATTTACCATTTTCTACTGAACTGCTGGAAAATGTAGTTAAGTTTTAGGAAAACATAGCTAAAATAAAGGTAACCTAATACTGAGATGGCAAGCCCAATTTAGAGGAAGTTGGGTTCGGAATTAATTTTGAAAAGTTTTATCTTCACAGGCAGTTGTTATTTCTGCATCAGGACATCCTTTCCTCACCTGTTCCTGGAACACTGAATCAAATTGCAGTTGTAATGGCGGTCAGTAATAAAATCTCTAATACTTAGAGTATTTCTATCTATGTATTTCAAGTTGCTTTGTTAACAGAACTACTGTAAGTAAACAGATACAATTAAATATAAATTACTATTAATGGAAAACACATTCATGAACACAAATAAGGTATGTAAGATATTATTTCTTCCTTTGAAGAAATGGCCCTTTGAAAGGATGGCAATAAGTGAGAGGTGTCCTTACTTCATCTAGAGAAGTACAGTGAATTTTACCTTCAGGAATTAGGAGAAATGAAAATCTGGCCCCACTGAAGTCAGTGGCAAAACTGTTGACTTCAGTGGGATCAGGATTTTACCCAAAATATTTGGGAATGCTTTGGGATAGTGTTTTTGCATAATAAGGGTGAGCTTTTAACTTTCACTGTAAACTAAATAGTGCAATTCTTTAATGTTAAATACTACTATATATTTTATTTATATTTAAAAGATTGTGCCTGGCATTTTTAAAGCTATCATTCATTTCACGCATTAGTGAGCAAGTTCTTGTAAAACAAAAGGTACTATTGGGCCAGGCCTGAAGTCTAACCTTGAGAAATGACTTTATTAAATTTATATAGTCACTTTTTAATGGATAAAAAGATCTCTTTCTGGTATCAGGGTGAATATACAGAGTCTAAAAAACATATAATAATTGCTTCTAACCAGAAAAAATTGAAATGGGCATAGCTAAAAATTTTCCATGTACTTTAAATTTCATTTTTTTTTCTTTCTATATCAGTACCAGACAGCTTAGATTTGTGATTTGAAAATCTTCTTATTCAGAATTCTCTTCTCTTTCCCCAGCAACATGAGCAGAGTCTCAAAAACTAGTTGGGGGTAGTAGGGGGTGAGTAATATCATCGCATCCTGCATGTCATAAGTTTCACAGAACTGTACAAAACCTAGAGCCAGTCCTATGGGAAAATGTTTTCATGCTGCTGCATTAATTAAATGGGAGTTTTTTAGTTGTTGGTTAGTGACAAAGAAAAATAGATCCCCCATCCGGTCATTGGTTAGAAATATTTTAAAAAAAAAATCTTCTCAGCTGACTTTGAGTCAACAGTGTAACACCACTGCAAAAAAAAAAATGCAAACACCATTCTGGGATGCATTGCAGGAGTATTGTAAGTAAGACATGAGAAGTAATTCTTCCTATACGTACTCCACCCTGATTAGGCCTCAGCTGGAGTATTGTGTTCAGTTCTGGGCACCTCCTTTTAGGAAAGATGTGGACAAATGGGAGGAAGCCCAGAGAAGAGCAACATGGATGATTAGAGGTCTGGAATACCTGATTTATGAGAGAAAATTGAAAGAGCTGGATTTGTTTAATCTGAAAAAGAGGAGCCTGAGAGGGGAAATGGTAACAGTTTTCAAGTACCTGAGAGATTGTGAAGAGGAGGAGGGAGAAAAATTGTTCTCCTTAACTGCAGATGATAGGACAAGAAGCAAGGGGGCTAAATTACAGCAAGGGAGCTTTAGGTTGGACATTGGGAAAAAATTCCTAACAGGGTGATTAACCAGTGGAATAAGTTGCCTAAGGAGGTTGTCTAATCTCCATCACTGGAAGTGTTTAAGAGCAGGTTAGACAAGCACCTGTCAGGGATAGTTTAAGAGGGTACTTGGTCCTGCCATGAGTGCAGGGAACTGGACTCGATGACCTCTCATGGTCCTTTCCAGTTTCTATGGTTCTGTGAAGTTCTCAACCAGGGAAGAGATTGACAGCAGCCATCCTGAGTCAAGTATGGGGTTTTTTAGTCACCACCTGCACTTTAGGGGACTCAGGGTAGTTTTGGAGCAATTTTATTAGTAATCTCTGTGATAGTGGAGTCCTGATGCATGACTAGAGCTTCTATATGCTACAGTAATACAAAAAAGCGCACCAATTATAAACAACAAATTAAGACAGATAAGTACCAAGGACTTGCCTCTGGAAAAATGGTTAGTACAGAAAGTGGTAAGGCTGCACCAGTAATTGTTGATTACTTCTTCTAAGTTGAAAAGGTTCCAATAATCTTTTTTGTTTTTTGTTTAGATATCTTTTTACAAAACAGGAAAATGTCAGACTTACATAGAGAACCATGGAGCAACAGTAAGTGATTCTTGACACTGTTAAACTTTCATTGTTACCAGTACTTGTGAATACTGTAGAAGAAACTGATGCTTTCACAATGCTTGCAGTTCACATTCCAACAGCCAGAAGGGAAAATCCCTTTTCCTATGTAATCTTTGCACAAAAGACATATGCTGTACAGGATTAGTTCACACTGTTCCCTCTAAGCTGTGTGTGCGTGTGTGTGAGTGTACACACATGCAGGTCATGAAATCTGCACATACAACAAAATAAAGTGCACACAGAAAATTCAACAGTGCTAATATTAGCGCACACAAAGAAATGTTTTGCATACAAAGCCTATGAAAAATTAGAGGGAACATTGGTTCAGAGTATCACATAATGCAAAGTACAGAAGACTTTCTGATGGTCCATGACCTTTTTTTGTTTTGAGTTTTCAGTGTACATTATGATTCTGTTGTGCTACATTGCCTATTATAAAATGTTTGAATTTGTATTGCTGAGTGTGGATTTTCAGAAACTATGAAGTAGGAAGACAGTAGTTATACTCAAAACTAATAGTTGTAATCATGCATGTGCATTTTCATTGTGGTCTTCTTTTCTTTGTTTCAAAGTATATAACCTTGCATTTGGCTGTGTTAAAGCACCTTCTGTGCAGATGAGCCCACCTTATCCAGTGACCTGTATCAAATTGTATAGCTTATCTGTCCCCATCATTATTTACCACCAACCAATTTTTTTGTGATCTGCAAACTGTATTAGTAGTTATTTTATGTATTCTTCCAGATCATTGATAAAGATATTAAACAGTACTGAACTGAGAACAGATCCCTGCAGGACCTAATTAGAAACACGAGATCTTCAGCCAACCCATTTTTAATCCACTTAATATAGGCTACATTGATTCTGTGCAACTGAATCACATGCTTTACTGATGTCTAGGTGTATTGTGTCAACACAGTTATCTTTATCAACCAAACTTGTGATCTTATCAAAAAACATCCTTCGGGTCAGAAGAATGCACATTTTGGGAATCACTTGCTGGAGTCTGGAATGAGATATAAACAGTATCCACTGAAAAGAGCTGTATACAAATTCATTCAGTCATTTCTTTCTCCCAAATTTGCTGCCTCTCAAAAACCCCAGAATACATAATGTTGGTGTCCAGTAAAATATAAAAGTTTGGATCCCAAGGGACTCAAATCTTTTGCAATTCCCAACTGTAATGGTGGGTATAGATGCTCAGCATCTTTCAGGATATGTCCCAAAACTTCAGTATGGTTATCTTTTATAAAACCTTGACTTAATTTCTTTAAAATCTTACTTATTAAATAATTACTTAAATCTCTCTTTTCTTGCTTGGTTAATATTATTAGATTGAGGTGTCAGAGAGAGTTAGCCCAGCCATCCTGCAACTCTGTCTTTTTTACACACTTATAACCAGACTTGCCCCCAGCTGGAATAAGGCTGGTCATCTTTTGATACAAGGTATCGTACTCAGCTGGGTCAGATCCTGACCCTTTGACTTTTATTATTTTTTAGTTATATTTGCCACGCATGAACTGTCTACTCTTTGATTATTAGTTTTAGCTTCTTTTTTGTTTGTTTGGGTTTCTATAATTGTTTCTTTATTCCACTTTAAATTTTTTAATGAATGATACAAAAGGACAAAAGTAACTCTTCTACCAGCTGGATTCAACAACAAGGGCCAGGTTCAATATCCAGGGGTTCCTTTTCAAAATACAAAACAAAACCAGTTCATCCCCCTACACTTAGTAGCATGGGACAATTACAGCCACCACTCCCTACTCCTGAAACCCTAGAGTCAGTGCTTTCCAACTTGCAAGCATAGAGTCTGAATGCAGAAATGAAACTTCTAATGAAATGGAGAAAGTAACCCAGCATTAACTTGGGTAAATGCCATCAGCAGGAGTCATAAGCATAAAACTGTAGGCAAAACACTCACCTCAAAGTTTGTTGGGCAGTGTCCTTTTGCCTCAGGTTCCTAAGTCCAGCAACCAAAGGTTCGTTTAATGTCAAAAGGGGTAGCCGTGTTAGTCTAGTCCAGCAAAAAACCCAAGGAGTTGTGTGGCACTTAAAGACTAATAGATTTATTTTTTGGGTAAGGTTTTGTGGGAGAAAACCCCACTTCGTCGGATGCTTCGAAGATGGGTGAACTTACAGAACTTTTTCCTTTAATGTGCCCCTCTCTTCACTGGAGCCCACTCACAGTTGTTGTCGTCCTTTGTCAGTGAAGAGCCAGAATTCAGAGGTGCATTCCGATTGGAATGCGCCCATTGCAAAATTAGCAGTGCCTGGTCATAATCAGCTCTGTTATTACATAGTGTAATGAAGAAGGGTCAAATTGTGTCTGAGACCCTTAGGTCAGACCCATATCCCCCAATACGAGTAGCTGTCTCCACTGTCGTTCAACTCCTCCGGTCTTTGACACCCACATTCCCTGTCTAGTTGAGTTTTCAGTGGGGGTATACCAAGCACGGTTGTATTCCCTGTAGAATAATTATGTGCACTGAACTCCTGCTACCAGCCCAATTGCAGCAACTTTAACCTTACCTCCTGGCTGACCTAATCAGGCCCTAGAACTGCTGTGTGGAAGGTCTTGAAGACAGCAACTAGCACAGTACCCACAATGAACTACAAAACCCCCCTTCTACATTGATTCAAGGGGCAGGAGTCACTGATCCATAAGAAAAGGTTTCCTGGCTGATGGGACTGAGCATCTACAACTTCCTCATGCTCCAGAGGAGGCCAGTGACTTATCTGAGCACATGTGGCCAGCCCTAGCTTTGGTAATGCCTCCCTCTCCCTATATACTTCTTTTCGAAGACTTCAAAGGGAAACAGCTGAACTTGAATTAATATGCAAGCTAAATTCTGTGAAAGCAGGACTAAATCGAGACTATGGGTTCTTTTCCCATTACAAAAGGTAATTTGACTTCAGGCTTCCCATGGTTTGAACCTGAAAACTGCTCTGATTTGCTGTTACTGTATGACCTGATCCTATGTTTTACACCCCCTTGCATTTAGTTTCATTCCCTTCTGTAAGTTCACCCATCTTCGAAGCATCTGAGGAAGTCGGATCTTCTCCCACGAAAGCTCATGCAAAAAATAAATCTGTTAGTCTTAAAGTGCCACACAACTCCTTGTTGTTTTTTTCCTTGAAGAAGTCACAGCCCTTTCTTCCAACTTGACCTTACCCCTTTCCTTCCACATATACATGCTTTTGAGGTGGCAGAAGTTGCATTAAACTGTTACCTAATTAAAAGTAGTTCTGTGTACAGATTTCATATTGAGAGATAAACATCATGTATACAGTTGTTCATGATGAGCTTTCATTCATATCTCTGTGCTGATTTACATGCCACTTCTGATTCAATGGAAAATACTTTCTGCAAGCCATACAGCAACCCTGACACACAATAAACTACACACTTTCTCCACTTCTGCTGCATAAAATACTTCTGAGATAAAAGCCTTAAAGTAAACTAACCTTATACCTATGTTTTCTAAATAATAATACATATTTTATTTATTAAGGAAGCAATTTTCTGTCTCACATGGGAAGGCAAAATGCTGTTGGTAAGTAGAATATTGTATTACTGTAATATTTTAATTATATTAGAATTTAAATATGATTGTACTGTGGTTACTAGAGCTGCAAAGATCTTAGTATACTAACAAATAGCTTCTAATTTTATAGTCTAGAAATAGATTCAATCATATGATACCTGCTGACAGATTCCTCTTTAAATTAAATAGAAAGTTCTCAAATCAGTTGCACCTCAGTAAGAGAGATATACTGTTATTATACTGTTAATGTTAACCTATGACCATGGATTGAAATCTGCAGTTTAAATCATCTCATTATAACAGTTAATTTCAGGCCAATATAATTCAAACTGTACAAGTGGTATGGAGATTTGATGACAGCAGGTAAAGTAAAATGAGTAATTCTGATTGATGTCCATTAAGATTACAGTTTTTAAAACATCAGACGACAGAGGACTTGTTCCTTAGTCTATGAAGAAATACATAGAAAAATATTTTTATTTTATTTTTATACCTCAAATATAAATGTTAAGAACTAAGTTTTAAAACATTGGCACCAAAATTGCCAGGTGGAAAATAAATTCAGGAGCAGGTAATTCCTTTTTCACTTGAGAGATAATTATATAGATGTACAGAATGTCTAGGGTTTTGATTTCATTTCAGTTATGGACCTCAGTGTATCAGAGACCCAGCTTTGCATCAGTGTAGAGGCTTACACAATTCAACTACCACCAGCCAAGGTACAGAACAGTTTTCATTTCTAAGGCTAACTTTGTTCGTTCCACTTGCATTTTTTTTCTAGTGGCTGTATTTTATCTGGGATGCTTTATTTGAAGAGGTTATGGGGGATCAAGATGTTTATTTCCAATTGCTGTTGAACATGAAGAACATAAGTTGCTTATCCTCATTTCATACTGAATATATATTGTACCATACATTAGCAGATATGGCTGTGTCCATTGGGAGTCTGACAGTCATGCCAATTGGATCTTCAGAGTCGTGAGATTTCTGTAGAGATACTGATTGAAGATGTTTTCATAGAAAATAACAACAGAGCATGTATAAATATAAGCACATGCTAGTAGCATTTCCACCCACCACAAAGATAGCAGATTTTTCATATGAACCATATATCCCTTTTGGAGTACTGGGCAAAGATGTTGCAGAACAGTACTCCTTCAGAGAAAATGATGAACTGTTAGCAACAGAATCAGATGAAGCCATTGAAATCATCCACAAACACCAAAAACCTTGTTTGACATCAGGGTCTCTGACACCTTCCTTGTACAGAATAGAAGGATATCTACACGCAGCCTATGATGATAACAGTGGGTAGGTATCTGTACCACTGGGTCTCCTTATACCATAATATTCTCCAGGATTCCCCAGAAGATAATCTTTCATTCATTTATAGCCATTAATCTACTTCTAGCTGTCAGGTCTATCAAAGTAGTTCCATCTGCACAGTCCTTTGGAATCTCCTACATTTGCTTTGTGACATGCATGCACGCACACACACATGGGGAACAGTTTAGGTCTTGCTGGACACGCATAGGATCAGTAAATATATCAGGAAATCATACTTCAGTATTAAGAATTTAGCATCAACTTTGATAGCCATGTCACCTTAGCTGGTCAATAATACTAAATTTCTGATTACTACTTGGCTTACAAAAGAAAGGATTTCCTATTTGTTTCTGTCTTTGGCTCTCAGAAGAAAGGAATACTACCTTTCTCCCTGGCTGGACAACATACTAATCAAAGCCAAGTTTAAGGTATCAGCCTTGAAAATGACACAGGCAGTAAGGATAGAAATTAATATGACATGGTTTCATTATCAATAATCAGTGTGTAACACCCACATGGCCAGATTGAGTCTGCCTTGCAGGCAGCTCTGACCAGAGAAAGGGTGTGCATGGGAACACAGCAAGGAGAGCCCCTTCGCCCCAGGGGCACCTGTTCCGAACCCCCAGAGTGACCACACACACACTGGGATAGCGCAGGGATTATGGGAATGGGGAAGGTTTATTTACAGAGGTGCAAAGGGGAAACCAACAGGGGAGATGGGGCAGCAGTAACACAGAGTAACAGCTAACACAGGGCCCTGCAAGGCCCAACAGTAGAGCAGGCTGGAGGCAGATGTGACCTCGTTCTGCACCATGAGTTCAGGAGTCCCAGCACAGTTCCAGTCCAGAGTTCAGTCCAGCAACTCCTAGTCTTCGGCACCAGCACTTTCCCAGCAAAAGAAAACCCTCTGATGCCTCTTCTGCTGCTCTCTGCAAACGCAGAGAGACACCCTCCCCGCTTAACTAACTACAACCCCCCCCCCAAGTTCCAGGTGCTGTACTCACAGCCCCACAGCTCCAAATGGCCAGTCACTGGATGCTGCTCTGTTCTTGGGCAACTCTCCCCAGCACAGTGTCCTTCTGTGGGTGCTGGCCTGGCATCCCATGTCAGCCACTCTGTCTTCCCTGGCTTCAGGCAGGGCCTCTCTCCCTGCTTCCTTCCCAGGCCTCCGGCTGCCACTCCAGCCCCCCTCCTCAGCTCCACAAACCATCTCCCACAGGGCAAAGATTTAAAGGAACCACACTCCTTAAAACCCCAGGGGGGTTACAAGTGTAATCCCACTGCAGTCCATAATTCTCTAGAATCTGAAGATAGACACAAGAGAAAGGGCTTTTCTGTCACTGGGTGGATGCAAACCATAACAAAGTCAGAACAGAATGTTTCTCCTGGTTTGAAAGAGTTTTTAAACCTCTAGCTCCAATATGTCTTCTCTCAAAATACCTGGCCGTCTTTTGATTTTCCAAGAGGCAAAGTCATGTAGTTTCTAGCACTCCAAATAGTGTAGTGGCTAGCACCCCTGCTTAATATGCAGAAAGTCTGGGTTCAGTTCCCAGGGGGTTGGACTTAATGATCTCATGAGGTCCCTTCCACCCCCATGATTTGATTCTATTCTTGGTGGTCTTGTTATGCTCTTTTGCTATTGTGGGTGTTACTGGGGCAGTACTGTCACTTGGTTGTCCAACATTGGAATATGTTGGTTTCTGAGTAGAATTTAAAAGTTCTTAAGTGATAGCAAGTCTGTTCTTAAATTGTGCTTCATTTTTTTCCTGGATCCAGTATTCTTGCATGTTAAAGCATCTCCAGTAAGACTCATCAGCGTTTAAGTCTTGTAATTCTTTAGCCATTTCCTGGTAGTATAGGTTTTAAAAATTTGAAACAAACTTTGCTGTGTGATAAAGTGAATATCATTCTAAAATTAGCCATTTGCAATGACTGATAAATGAACAATCATGTAGAGGTTTCAGTAGTGTATTTGAATGCATTTTAGCTATTTTATGTGTTCCTTTTTTCACTTTGTGTAACTATAGTAATATTTGAAAATAACCAAACTTTTTTTTCTATTTAAAGCTGGAAGACTTTGATATTTCAGCAAATATCTTTAAAATGTTTGACAACAATAAAAATAGTCATTCAGAGACATTCCATTTTAAGTAACTGGTGCTATGTCTTGCCAAGGTAGGTTTCTGTTTAACTGCCATGAGAAACAAACCCCGTTTGCCAAACAATGCTGTCTTCAACTATGCTATGAGTTTTACATGCTTTACTTCCTGAACAGCATGAAAATGGGTCAGCTCATAAGTATCAGCCATATAATTCCACCGGAGTGTCCTTTTCATTCATACAGAGACTTTCAGATGCACTGGAAGAATATGGTAGGAAAGAACATGATTACATATATGACTTTATTTTATGTCTTTTTATTTTTGGATTAAGCTAATTGATTATAACAACATAATTTTATATGTGTATTTTATTTTTAGTATGGGTATCTCCTTCCAGATGATCATGGAGAGAGAAAAATATATTGCAGTGTTTACTTCAAACTGATAGGAGAACGGTTCTTTACATATCCTTTATATATTTTTTCTTTTGTTTTGGATCACTTTCTACTTTATCATTGTATTCAAGATCTGAACTCTAATTCTAATAGGGGGCCAAATTCATTATAGTTGTAATTCCATTGAACTGCATGTGACTAGGTCAACAGAGACTATGGTCTAAAAATATTTAGTTCAGTGCTTTTTGTGTTACTGAATAATGCCAAATATGGTTTTCCTGATTTTGCTGGTGATGTTTCTTAAAGGACCCTGAGATAGGGACTGAGACTTCTGTAGGGGCTGGAGTGTCAAATCTTTGAGAGAATAATTTTTCTTATACCTGTTTTTTCAGGCATATGGGTTAAATATAGTTAAACAACAAAAACAAGCCCACCAAACACCACCACCAAGCAAAAAGTTTTAGTATATCTTGATCTGAATAAAATCACTTCCTCACTCAGTCCATGATCCTGCGAACATTTACTCAGATGCTTAAAGTTCAGCACATTCTAAGAGTTTGCACAATTGGAGCTTACTTAAATGTGGTTTCACCTCCATAATATCTGAAGTCATACACTTACTTGTTCCTAAGTCAACAGTAGCCATCCAGAAAAAACAAGCTAGACAACTTCTGTCTTCATAATGTAAAACACAAGCAGAGAAATTCCCTTTTTAGAGAAGGTGTCCCCACCCCAGGTCTTCTTGATATGGAAACAAGAAAAGGGCACTAGCATTACTTTTATTTGCAGGTTACTTTTTAGAGAGTGTGGGGGACAAATTAATCAGGGCTCTCAACCTGGAAAGAGAGACCACTGATCCTCCCCAATGATGAAGGCCCGTTCCCAGCTGAGACGCGAATAAGCAAAGAACGAGGTGTGGTTCAGGATTTATTATTCAGCTGAATAACAAAAGGAACTGCATCAGAGGGCAGCAAAGACGTGCTAGCCCCTCTGAGCAGGACCTCCCAACAACTCGAGTGCAAGAGAGAGCCCCGAGGGGCAGCATCACAACACTTTTATCCAGTACAGTATGATAATGCTATGATAATGCTTACATGATTGACAATGTTTTAGAGACCCTTATATGGTTACATTAACATTATTAAATGCATATTAATGATTAAAGAATGCATATAATTATCCCCGCCTCTGTTTACTGTTGACATCATTTGCATTATCCTGGGCAGCCGCAGTACCAGCAAACTCATCAATTTCTGCTTAGAGATGCTGACCTTACATTCTTGTGAGGCTATGGTGCCAAGAAGGGTGAGCAGGAGATAGGAGGTAATACTCCCTTTTCAGGTAGAGCAAAGACGGGACAGTCTAGCTAACATTCCTTCTCCAGATGGTCAGGAGAAAAAGCATGAG
The DNA here is from genome assembly GCA_007922195.1 of Podocnemis expansa. Lineage (NCBI taxonomy): Eukaryota > Metazoa > Chordata > Testudines > Podocnemididae > Podocnemis > Podocnemis expansa. Next base: position 35,661,565 of record ML682005.1, read on the forward strand.
AAAGGGGAG
>ML682005.1:35661583-35700463 GCA_007922195.1 Podocnemis expansa
CTTTCTCACTGTCCTACAGAAGAGATTACATACAATTTCCCTTACAAGAGGCACCATCAATTAATTTAGGCCTTATTTTTTATTTGAAATTTTTGCTGTCTGGTTAAGAGTATCCTCCATATTCCAGCTTTATTTTTTTAAATCCACCAGTGTCACAGTGAAATACTGGGAAGAAAAAAAAAAAGCATTGCTAATACCGGTTCAGACATTTTATGTTACGATGAAATGGCTACCAGTAGACAAGAATGTGTTCATGTTAACTAGGAACATCTGATTTTAGAACCCTGCTTACAAAGAAAGGAGTACGATTAAAAATCAAGATATATATTGGATTGTGCTTTGCTATGAGAAAAATAATTAAAATACCCAAAGAAGGTAATTAAGAAAACAATGAGGTTATTGCAAAAAAAGAACCAGTTCCTATTGCTTTTACTCCTGCTGAATACTTTATTCTGCCTGATATCCCATTGAATTTAATAGGACTGCTCAAACAATAAAGTACTTCTCAGTGTGAGGGAAAGTGACTTAATTTAGGCTAATATGAAAACTTTCAAATTTATAAAACTGTTAAAACTACTAAAATTTTGTTATCTTTAAAAACAGTAGAGCTGTTTTGTTTTGGTTTTTTTAAAATTTTTCTCTTAAAGAAGTTTTCATGTATATATAAGTTTTTACTCAAGGAAAGGATTAACAACTTCATTATACAAAATGCTAAAATCCACCTTATATAGCCCTTAACATTTATTCAGGTACCCTTTAAGTTGCATCAGAAGTCAGCCAGTACAGTATTTTAGTAGAGTAGATTTAGAGGGAGTTTTAAGCTCTTTTCTTTCCAACCTGAAATCTAAACTCACTCATCTATGTGGATTTCCAGTAAAAATGACAAGTAAAGCACTATATGCCACAAAGGAGCTCATCAAACCTACAGTACATGTAAGAAGTTTTATATTTATATTAATATTTATACTGATGGGCACAATGTTGTTCATGATGTTTTCTTTTCCATGTGAATTTTCAGAACACTGCAGAAATATAAAATTATATTTAAACATGAATAACTGTTAATGCTTGTGTTTATCTGGTTAAATGGGTGGCTGGACATATTACCATTTGCATCATAACTGACTAACATAATATGGAGATGATATGTAACCAGGATAACAGTTCATTTGGAACCTAAGGTTTACATTTCCTTAATTTTTTAATTTAACTCTGCCACCATAACATTGCAATACTATTTTGGCATTTGACTTCCTTGCTTTAAAAAAGAAGAACATTATAGAAAATAAGTGGTCTAGACTTATCATTGGAAGCATTCAAATGATTCCACTCTGGCTTAGGTTCACAGATTTGAAAAAATTGGGGAAGAGGCAGAATACACAATTCTTTAGGTTTATAAGTTGTCAGAAATACAAAATTGCTGAGCAGTAATGCATGTGATGATTATTTGTCATTGCCAGAAGAAAATTTAATTTTTAAAGAACAAAATAGAATTTGAAGAATACAGTAGAAATTGCAATTTTGAAAATATTATGATCTGGTATCTGAGTGAGGCTTCTCTCTCCTTCCTTCCTTCCCTGTCCTGTTCTCCCCTCTCCCTCCCCCAATAGCTGTTCCTTCAGCTCCTCATGGAGTCATGATGTTTATTAAAAAAACAACAAGCAGTTGTGTGGCACTTTAAGACTAACAGATTTATTTTTTGCATGAGCTTTCGTGGGAGAAGATCCCACTTCCTCAGATGCTTCGAAGATGATGTTTATTTCCCACTGTTTTCCCAGGCATCTCTTCATTATGAAGAGTCTCTGGACGTTACTAGAGATAAGAAAGACAATTTGTCAGATCTGTGTGGATTGCTAGAAATTACTTTGGAATCCAGAGTTCTAGAAGTTCTGCTGTAATGGTACCAAAGGGGCAGCCGTGTTAGTCTAGTAAAGCAAACAGAGCAAGGAGTCCTGTGGCACTTAAGGACTAATGGATTTATTTATTGCATGAGCTTTCGTGGGAGGAAATCCCACTTCATCAGATGTTTTGAAGAGGGGGAACTTACAGACTGGGATGAAAATAAATGCACAAAGACCCCATCATAGGATCTAATGAAGCCAGCTACTCCATCGAAGGCTCATTCAGCTGCTTATCCACTAATGTGGTTTATGCCATCATGTGCCCCCACCATTTATACATTGTACAAACAGGACAGTCCCTGTGCAGAATAATAAATGGGCACAAAACTGACATCAGAAATCACCACACACACACACACACACACACACACAGAGTTGCAGAGCACTTTCATCTTTCTAATCACTCCATTGATGATTTATTAACAATTGTCCTCAGCAAAGTCAGTGGGACATCAAGACTTAAAAAAGAGAAACAGCTGAACTTGAATTAATATGCAAATTAGATTGTGTGCCAGCAGGATTGACTAGTAACTATGGCTTCTTTTACCATTACAACAGGTAATTTGACTGCACCCTCCTCTATGTGCTGTTTCCCAGGGTTTGAATTTTAATAAATGCTCTGATTTGCTGTTGCAGTATGACCTGATCTCATGTCTTACACTCTCCTGCATTTATTTTCATCCCATTCTGTAAGTTCCTCCTTTTCAAAGCATCTGACGAAGTGGGATTTTCTCCCACAAAAGCTCATGCGATAAATACATCTGTTAGTCTTTAAGTGCCACAGGACTCCTTGCTTTTTTTGCTGTAATGGTTAAGTTTTCCTCTTCTAAAAAACGTGGCGATCCAAAAATTGCATGTTGTAAGCAAAGAATGGGAAGACCAAAGCTAATGAGTTTCGTCCCTGATCCTTCAAGAGCACAGGAATCTCCACACCAAAAACCAGGCAGTCAGAGTTCTGTGAAGTTTCAGGTGGTTTGTAAGCCTGGCATGAGGGGGAGGGCATAGCCACAGTACTGTTCTCTGTCTGTGACAAATGTGCAATCAAGAATAATTTCCTAACTGAAGTGAATTGTACTCAGAGAAAAACAAATTTTGAATGACAGCAGCTGCTACTTATTTATAGAGAGGATTGGTTGAAGGCTGCTGAGTTGGGAGTCAAAGGCAGCTAGGTTTCCTGCAGCATAAAAGGCTCATTAGGGAGCAGCACTGAGGAATTTGTGACAAGATCCTGAAGGGTGGAACTGGATCTCTTCCTCTGGGCTGTAGACCCTATTCCTCAAAGAGGATATTGCAGCAGGAACTCAGTGTAGCAAGTCAGACAGAATTTTTAGAATAGGTTTTTTTGTGTGTATTTTGTCAAGAGAGGGAATAAAATCATGTGATATTATTACCAATATGAAAGGAGCGTATTACTGAAATGGTTTCTCCACTTGTAGTTGTAATTAAAAGAATCCTCTTGTGTCTGTTATTGTTGCTGAGTGGTGTTAAAAGGTTGCAGGGTTTCATTCAGGATTAGCTTGGCTTCATTTCAGTGTTGCTTGAGTAATTGCTATATATAGCTTGTTGCCTGCTTTTTGATTCTTGCTTGGAAGAATATATAGTCAGCAATATATTTACCATCTTGACAGTCAGATGTTTGCATGCATATTAATTCTCATTTATCAAGCTGAAAAAAAATCTTTCCATAAAGCAAACAATATTCAAAATTCTTTTAAAAAATCAAATTGCAAAATAGCCAACACAAAAATGTGTAAACTGTATATGGTATACATGGTAAGTTACTGTAGCATTGTTAACTCCTTTTAGTCAGTTTATTCAAGTTAGTAACTGTTACGTATTTCAGGAAGTAAACTCCAAGCCTGCAAATCTGACTGGCAAACTGATATGCAAGGTATCTCACACTCAAGCTACTCCAAGGAGAGAGACTTTGCAGCAGAGGTCTTCACAATGCAGTTCAGAAGTCAGCCATAGGATGGAGCTTTTGTTTAATCAGTCAAAACCAAGTATTTTCTCAAATCTCATTCCATGTCCAGAGGATGCTTTTGCTAAAGCCATGGAGAAAGCAAAACATACTAGACAGCAGCAGCAGCAGACTCCAGGAGCATCAGGGTTACTAGTGCACTCTGCTGAATCCTTAAAAATGTCTAAGAATTCAACTGTGAAATCAGATTCTCAGAGGAAAGATGCCACTACAGTGATACCCATTTTTAAAGGAAAGTTGTTGCAAATGGATGTAAAGACAACAAGAGGCATTGAAGGAGAGAAAAAATGGAGTGGTTTACTACATGCAACAAAAGCAGTTAGAGATGTCTCAGTATCTAAATTAATTGCATACAAGCCCAGTGTAACTAAGGAGAACAAATCTGTCCAAATCATGTCATTCAAAACTCCTCCTATGGCCATTATTGCCCAAACAACTACTGGGAAAGCAAGTGTAAAAAGTGGTAGGCCTACGTGTGAACAGAAGACAGAGCCTGCTAGGCAGCTGACCAATTCTGCTTTTTCTAGTAGACCAGATTCAGGTAGGAATTCAAGAGAAGGCAAACCTAAGAAGCTAAATTCTTCATCATCTGCTAGTGACAAATCAATTGTTAAGACATCAAATGGCAATGTACGTTTGAGCAAACCTGTATTATTTAGTGTTATGACAAAAAAGGAGGGAGAGTTAGCAAATCAAAACACCACAAAAGTTGATGAGGAAAGTTACTGTTCAAAGGTGCATCTACAGATTTGTGAGTTGAGGAGAAAAATTGTAAACACCAACATATCGCAACATAAAACAGAGTCCCCAGCTGAAGGATCAAGGTTAAATAATCACAGATTGGTTTTAAACAGTACAGTGCACAGAACCACAAGGGAAGAAAATCAACAATCACTAAGGCCATCAAAAGAATATATCACCAAGACAACCAGTCACCATTCACAATTCAGTTGTGAGCAGGTACAGTAAATCCTGTAATAACACTTTTACTTGTTCTCACTGACTCTGTGTGCACATGCACATGCGTGCATAGATGGATTTGGGGTAATTCTGCTTTGTTGCTTAGTTCCACCAAGTAGATTGTGTTTCTAATATTTGCTGTAATGTGTATTGCAATCTTAAACCATTGCCTCCTTTTACAGTAAGGGAGTATGATTTGTTTTATCATCTGAATTATATACCCTTATAATTGACTTTCTGAAGGAAGGGGAATTGCTTTTTATTTCATTCTGGATTTTAGTAAATGAGACTAGCAAAATTTATATAAGCAACTAGGCTTCAGTCTTCTATGTGTCACATGTAGTCTTTCTTAACACAAGGTTGTGTATAACAAGCTCCTGTATGGTACATCAGACGTGCTCAAATGTGCGATCGTATCACCTTGTACCTGTAGAAGACTACAAAGCATATAGGCCCAGTGCTTTTACACAAGCGTGAAACTTTATCAGATACAATTATTATTACACATCTATTAAAAACCTTTGCGTCTCTAATAGCTCTTTGATTGCCATTTAGTAAAAGTGCAAGTTGTTAATAGCACTTGACCTTCATGCTGAACAGCACACTAAAACAATTTAGAGTATGATACTTTCTTTGTTGTATTTTAGTAAAACAAGAAGTGCGGACCTGAGCTCAGTGCAATCATGGGGGTGGAGTTGGCACCAAGTTTTTCAGATTTTCAAGAACATAAGATGCACTTTGAATCTCCTGTTTTTAATTTGCCTCTACAGAAGCTTTTAACTTTAAAAAAAGTATCCATATAGCTTAGTTATACTATTTTTGAAAGATATAGAACCTTTTTCTTCTGCTATTTAAGAGAATGAAAAGATGTTCCACCCTAAAAACTGCCTGGAGTGGGTCACAGGTTGTGAAGTGGTGTTTTTCTTCCTCTTATTTTCTTAATCTATAAAGATGAATTTGGTACACTGTAATTCTTTTTCAGTTTGACTTTATTGTTGGGATTTATTTATGTGGGGAAGGGTTTGAGGGCAGTGTTTCAGCAGAAAAGGGCTCTTGAATATATTCTGTGAACACCATTCTTCATTTATATCTACTGACTTTTAAATGCCGAAGTCTTTAGCAGGTGGAGCACTAGGAGCAGAGCTAACCCTGATCCAGATACCTGAGCTGAGAAAAGCACTAGTCCACAGGGCCCAACAGGTGGGGTGGCTGAGTAAAGACAGGCCCCCAGAGAGTAAATGTTCATTTAAGAACAGCTTTGCCCCCAGCAGCTGAGGGGTATAGACTGTCTGGGAAAGCAGAGCAAAAAAGGCTGTGGCCAGAGAGATGGGCTGGAGCTTTGCATTCAATTTGTAGCAGAGCTACTCAGGGTAAGGCGCTAGAAGAGCTGACCTCTGTATGGGAAATGAATTTTTTCACTAAATAAAGAACATGGGTATCCAAACCAAGGAAAAGAGTAAGTCTACTGTGGGAAGAGGTAAAGGAGTGGTGGTGCACTGTTGCAGTATGCTTCAGTAGGAAAAAGTACGTATTGATAAGGTCTGTTCTTTGGACAGGCAGCAGTTGATTTATCTGTATAATTCATGTTGGTGTTAGTGTTAGAAGTTACAGGTTAGGGGGGATTGTAATGGTGTGATTCAGCAGCCAAAAATATCAATCAGAACTTCTGTCATGATAAGCATTACACTGGTGACAATTTACAGATGGGTAGCTGTGTTAGTCTAGTTTAGCTTAACAAACTAAGGAGCCCTGTGGCACTTTTAAAGTGTCACAGGACTCCTTGTTTGTTTTAATAGCACTGAAGTTTCAGCTAATAAGGGAATATCAACTTTTGCCTTTTAAGATGTTGATAGTGAATGATCCCTTGCATTATGAAGCAGTGGCCTCAAATCAGATTTACTCAAACGTGGAACCCTATTTGAAAACAACTTCAAAGAAAGGATGCAACAAAAGGAGACAGGTAAAAAAAGCTCACTAATGTTCACAGACGTGGGAAGTGATAAAAAAGGACAATATGTCCTTTGTTATTTTAGAATATTGATTAAACCGGTACAAAACAGGGAATACAAGAAATTGTTTGCAGCCTAGATAAAATAAACTTTTTACATTCTATATTTTCATAATTTTTTTGCCAACTTTAAAAACATTTCTTCAGACATTAAATATTTAGTAACACTATTAGGGTTAAAAACCTTAATGTAATATTTTTTATTTTGGGATTTATGAAATTTAATTTCACACAAAAATCTTATTAGAAAAGTCATTCACAATATCATATTATTTCTGGGATTTATTAATCTACTTTATAATGGTTTTATAAATGAAACTCTTCTGGTTACATGAAAGTGTTTCCCTGTTTTAAATGTCATCAATTTAGAACATTGTTTATTCCATGTGTATTTTACTGTTTAATCTTAATGCAAAGAAACTATTACAGAAAATGTGGACTGCACCAATTTCAAATATCAGTACCCATAATTACAGTACAGACTGACTGACAGACACTCTGATTCCATACATTTGTGTTTGTGGATAATTTGAGTTTGTTACAAATTACCACCATCTCCTTGATCGAGAATATTGAGACATGAAATTGAGGTGTATAGCTCCTATCATTTTCATTGATCACATCAATGCTGCATAAGTATTTTAAACAGCACTAATGTATATAGGAAATGCTTTACTACATTAGACCACTGATATATCCGCCCTAGTATCACATGTGTGACACTGGCCAGTAGCTAATGCATGAGGTGAAGTTGCAAGAGTTGCCAAAATGGCCCAAAGGGGTAGTTTTCATCCGGTTACTAGGTGCCTTATGCCCTATAACAAGAAATTTATCACTTACTATTTTTATTTATTTTAATATAACTGTGCAAGCTCTCATTGTTTTAAATCATGCTAAACTCTTGAATTCATTAATATCCTGTGGCAATACATTTTAGAGGCTAAGTATGGATTGTGTAAAACAATGTAACTTTTACTGGTTTTAATTCATTGACTTTAGTTTCACTTGCAATCCACTCACGTTTATAGTATCAGAAAGAATTAATAGGCAGACCAAAAATCCCAAAATGGTACCAAGATATTACTCAATTTTATGTCCACTTTTATTTTCTCTTCTCTGAACTAAACAATTTTAGTCTTTTCTTCTTTTCTGTTCGGAAGTCCTTAATTACTTTTAACCATATTGTTGCCCATCTCTGAACCTCTTCTATTTCTACTATTTCCTTTTTTGACATGTGATAACCAGGGGAGAGAGTGTGTTAAATGTGAGGTAATACCATCCATTCATATTATGGTATAATAGTTTCAGTTGTGTTTTCCATTCCCTTCTTTTAAAATTTAAATAGTTTGCATTATGAACACCTGTAAACAGGTGGTCAGTTTCATTAGCCAAGGAACAGAATAGGACCCACATCTCAATCTTTTTAAGGTTCTTTTATCAGGGCCTGTTTATCTGCCAAATAATAACATATAAAAAATAAAGGGACTTAAAGCACTGGACAATAATTCTTTAAAAACACTTTCCACATTTTGCCCAGCCAGGACAGATGGCACACCTTTTTTCTTAGCTTTCCTTTGACTCAGCTTTTCCCCATAAACCGCTTTCATACTCAATCCAGTCTCAGCCATGTGATCATCTGGGTCCCATTAACCCTATAGAGATTGCCTTGTTTTACCCTTTCACAAAACTATGGCACATAATGGCTATGTCTACATTGCCTTGCAATTTCAAAAAAACTTTTTCGAGATAAATATTTTGAAACAATTATCTCAAAAAAACTTTTTTTTTCAAAAATGCTATTTCAGGACAACAGTCGAGGGACCGCTCGTTGTCCCGAAATACCACAGCTTTTTTTATTTTTGAAAAAGAAAGGCTACACGGGACTTTCTTTTTCAGAAAAAAAACAAGGCAATGGAAGAGATTTGAAGAAAAGCCTTTTCTGTGTCTGGGGATGGCTTTTTCCAAAAAAGCTACCTCAAAAAAGGCTTTTTTTCTAAATAAAATGAGGTTTAGCGATCCCAAAAAAGCTAAACCCCCCAGCTTTTTTGAAATAAAAAGCCTTTTTTGAGGTAGCTTTTTTGAAAAAAGCCATCCCCAGACACGGCAAAGGCTTTTATTTATTTATTTATTTATTTTCAAAAAAGCCTTCCTATCTCTTCCATTGCCTTGGGGTTTGTTTTTTTTTTCAAAAAAGAAAGTCCAATGTAGACTTTCTTTTTCAAAGTATAAAAAGCCTCGGTATTTTGGGACAATGGACTGTTGTCCCGAAATAGCATTTTTGAAAAAAAGATTTTTTTGAGATAATTATTTCAAAATACTTATCTCAGAAAAAGTTTTTTTGAAATTGCAGGGGAGTGTAGGTGTGCCCAATGTCTTTTTCTTGGGCATTTGTAGTTATTTCAGAACCTATGTGTAGGAACCCATGTGTATGAATAATTCAAATTACTCCTTGCAATTTGCATTTGTAAACAGTAAATTTCATCTGCCATCTTTTTCCTCATTCACTTAATTTTGTTAAATCCCTGCATAGTTCATTAAAGTGTTCTCAAGTCTTGACTATTCTAAATAATTTTGCAACATCTGCAGATATTGCAACCCTATTTCCCTCCTTTTTCCAATAATTAGTAAGTATCATAACCAGTGGTCCTACTGCATATCACTGGGAAATCATTTTTAACCTAGGCACAGAGCTTCTGAAAATTTGGTCCCTTTAACATATCACAGATTGGGCACTTGAGTCACCATTTGCTTTTAGAAGGCTTAGCTGTTACTTTTGAGCCAACATTTAAAAGGATAACTTCAGCAATTTTGGTTTCAATATAATTTTCCTTTACATATTGTATATTATCGCCATAGTTTGAACACTGTGTAGTTGATGGATTAAATTTATATGTATTTTACTGTTCCATCAAAATTTCTTATATGCAGAAATGACACTTGTTAGTTTAGCCATTGCCTTAGTGTTACTCGGGGCAAAGTGCTTTACTTTAACTTGCTATGTTACTTTAATTTGTTAGAAGGAAGAAGGAGGAGGTTATTCAAAGTCAAAGAAATCCAAAACAAGTAAATCTGCTGTCTAGAATGTGGATAGAGAAGAGCACAGAAAGAAAAATGAGGTATTTCTGTGTTACAAACATGAAAGATTTTTCTCTAATAAAAACAATACCAAGCCCAGTCTTTATAAAGATGTGATATTCGGTTAGTTGTCTGCCCCTTCAGCTTCAGAATCAGGCAACTGAGTCAAGTCCCCCTTGAAAAGGCAAGCTGTCCTGCTCTGTAGTGCTGAAGCCTGAGTGACACTGAGGCCCCACTCGTACCAAAGATATTTTGCTCTGAGTTATGAGATCTGCATTATCAAAACTTTGTACTGAAGCTGATTCCAGCTTTTTGTTATGTGTGCTCCAGTATGCCACAGCTTCCCTAAACTGCATTGTGCTAAATGCTGTACCAACACACACACAGAAATAATCTTTGTCCCAAAGAGTTTAAAACACAATCATTTCTAAGGATCCTGTTGGTGCGGGTTCTTCCTCAGTGCTGTAGGCTGCCTAAAGAAGCCAAGAGGTAAACTAGCTTTCGCCAGTGTACAAATTCCAGAGGGGTAGTCATGTGCTAGGCTGTGTTCACACAGCACTTTTGTTTCGAAACAACCTCGTTGTTTCGAAACAAAAAAAACCACATTCACACGACGCACAGTTGTTTCGAAACAAGTTAAACCCCACTTGTGAGCGAAACAACTCGTGTGAACATGTTGTTTCGGAACAAGACGTTCCGAAACAACAGGTCAAGGGCTGCCCCCTCAGCACCCTGGCCAGGGAACACTCAGCTTAAAGCCGGCGGGGAGCAGCGCTGGGCTGCGCTGAAGCCCGCCGGTGCCCGCAGCCCAGCTCTGCAGGCACCGGGGAGGAGCAGCGCTGTGCAGCGCTGACCCCCGCCGGTGCCTGCAGCCCCCCTTTGCAGGCACCGGCGGGGAGCAGCGCTGGGCAGCGCTGCAGCCCGCCGGTGCCTGCAGCCCCCTGAGGAAACGAAATAGCAAGTTCACAGTGTGAACCTGCTACGTATTTCGTTTCCCGCTTTTTTTCTTATTTCGAAATAACATTTTGTTAATTCGAAGTATGTTATTTCGAAATAAGGTATTATTTCAAAACAAGTTGTTTCGACACAACTTGTTTCGAAGTAACCCTGTGTGTGTGAACACAGCCCTAGTCTCATTCAGCAAAACAAACAAAGGAGTCTTGTGGCACTTTTAAAGACCAACAAATTTATTGTTTTTCTCTCATAGAAGCTCATGCGATAAATAAACTTGTTAGTCTTTAGAAAAGCCACAAGACCCCTTCTTTGTTTTTTGCCAGTGTAGTGGTTCCAGAGTGTTTTGCACAAAGAAGTCTTGCTCTGCAGCTTCTTTGTACTGTCCTGTCCTGCACTTGTGCCCATGTTGCATCCATATTCAGCACTTACAAATGCGTCTTTGTTTTTTACATTTTTCTCTTGAGATTTACTCCTGAGTCTTTTTACACTTATTGTGGGGCAACATGTGGAGACGTGTTTTTAAAATAAATTAATTGTTGTTGTCTGCAGGACATTGACTTCATACCTTTCATTTTTCATTTACAAATTTCCTTAGAAAAAGCAGATGGTTTTTCTGCTAAATAGGAGCCAAGAGCTGTAACTTCAGTCTCTGGGCAGAAAATCACAGATATGGTCCTGATTTTCATCTCACTTTTGTTGAGGGACATTGGGAGTATCTCCACTAAAGTTAATAGCTCGCTCTAGCTCGTGTGAAAGGTGCTTCAGGAATTATATTTAACAAATCTTGTTCATTAGATATAAAATCACCTTCTCTGGGGAGAGAAACTCAAGCCTTTCCTTGGGACAAGAAGAGAAGTTAAAAATTGAGTCAAACCTTGTAGACTTTCCAGACTTTAACAAAAATCAGTGTGATTAAATTTTTCAGTAGTTTATAGAACATTTCATCTACTTCTAATTAATTTTCTAATGTAAAAATTAAATTGGAAGATGTATTCCAACTTAAATTATTTATAAAAAGCAGTGAATGACCCTTGTTTTCTGAGTCACAGAACTGCTGCTGAAAAGGAAGCTGTGATTGTAGTGAAGGTCGGGAACTGCAGAAGGATCTTAAAATAATGTGAGGAAAGAGATACAAGTGTGAAAGGGGTTAGAGCAATCAAGATATTTAAAATAGCAGAACATTTTTCCCAAACTGTTCTGTGAATCACTCTTGACTGAGACTCTCAGTCACTGTCTGTTGCTCTTCAGAAATCTGCCTTGAGACACAGAGCTGGTTTTCTTCCTTACATTTGCTGAGCTTAATTTAAGAGGCTCAAAATCTATTAAATGCTTTAAAAATATTAGTTTTGTGTTGAAGCAATTGCTACAGGTGCCACAGGGTTATTAAGTGGTTGGGAATGGGAGAGAAGGTGATCCACATGATCAAAATAGAAAGGGAAGTGATCTCATTAATTCTGAATGGATGGGTAGGAAGGTCTGCAAGACTACCTCTAATAAGATGTGGTTCACCCTATGAAAACATGTAGAAAATTCTTACTGTTTTTATTAACTACTTTTCGTAACAGAAAAATATGGAACAAAACTATATTTTTGTTCAAAACTATTTTACTATGTTTGCTAAGTATAAAATAGAAATTTAAATAGTTTCATAATAGCTTGAATAGGGTGAAAAATTCCTATTAAAATTGATTAGGAATCTTTCACATACAAATTCTTACAGATGAAAATATTTGAATGTTAATTGAAAAACTGATAACTGAAAAAGTTGTTTGATTCTCTTCAACAAATCCCCAAAGATTTCATCAGAGTAAGCCATCATTTCTTGACCAGCTCTAATTTTAACAATAATCTGCTATAGGTTATGTTCATTGGTAGGTTCTGGTGCCTTCCTCAAGTAGTTGAAACCCCTGAGCAATACATCAAATGCATATCTTTCCAGTGACTTGCTGCTAAATTTCATTATCCAGGCCATCTGCCCATCAATGCAGGATTGTTCTGAGTTAACATTGCACATGTAATTACTAAACTATATCAATTTTCCTTTTTGATGGCATTTTGAAGTCTTTCGTTGAGACTGTTACCACATTTGACCTAGCTGGTTAGCCATATTCAGTGTGTTGAAGGTTATTTCAGTCCTAGTGACAAACATTTCAAAGCAATTTTGGGAAGACTGGGATTAGAAGGCCCTGCAGAAGTTGAGGAGTGAGTCTGTCCCTATACTTGCCTCTCAACAGCAGCTTCTGTCTCACAGGGCTCCCTGCACTATCCTCTTGGCTCTCGCCACAGCATGCACTACTGAAAAACAGGCTGTTGTTTGCTTTCTGTTATGTATTTGCATATTTATAAACATTACAGCCAGTGCATAAAGTGGGCTGTTTAATTTTACTGACTGCTATTATATCTGTATTCTGTAACAATAATTGCACCCTGGATGCACTGGTTCTTCCTCCCACATGAAGCTGAAGCTTCAGCAAATTAAATCCATATATAAGATGGTTTATTTCAATGTTTTCTATTCTTTTCTATTGCTGTGATTCTTCTTTTAGAAATGTATGCAGGAGGACAAAGCTGTCTATATTAAACTTTTTCATTGCACTGAGCACAAGAACAGGCTCTTTTCTGACAACATTATACCCCTAAAGCAGGGGTCTCAAACACAAGGCTCATCGGCCATATGCAGCCCCTAAAGTTATTTTCTGTGGCCTGCAATGACACGATCATTACCAATATTTGCAATATCATTGTATGGATAGTTTTCAGTGGTGCAACCCTTGGGCTAACATTCTAATCCTCACATGGCCCTCATGGTGATCAATGTTCCCTGTAAGCTGCGCTGGCGCGCTGCAGCGCAGCCCACCGCAGCCGCCAGCGCAGGGAAGGCAGCAGGCAGCGCACTGCCGGCAGCCAGACTCCTTCAAGGGAGTTCCTGTGGAACAGGGAGTTTTGAAAACTCCTGCCCAGAAAAGCTCTAACGGAGCATGCCCAGAAAATCTGGGCATGCTCCGTAGAGCTTCTCTGGCCCAGGAGTTAGGGCTGGGCCTGCCTCGAGTCCAGCCCAGAGGTAAGTTTGTGGGGGCTGGGGGGGGGGGGTGAGCAGGAGCAGGGGGGCGTGCTGCCGGGAGCGGGGGAGGGGGGCTAGCAGGAGGGGGGGTGAGTGGGAGCGGGGGGGGCTAACAGGAGCAGGGGGACAATGCTGGGGCCAGGGGGCGATGCTGGGACCAGGGGGGGGGGCTAGCGGGAGCTGGGGGACGATGCTGGGACCAGGGGGGCAAGTGGGAGCGGGGGGCGATGCTGGGACCCCGGGGGGGCTAACAGGCGTGGGGGGGGGGCTGTTGGGAGCGGGTGGAGGGGCTGCGCAGCGGTTCCCATGGGGGGGGTGGAGCACAGCGAGCAACAGGAGTTGCTCAGCTGCTCTCTCCCCTTAGAGGGAACATGGTGATTTGAGTTTGAGACTCCAGCCCTAGGGAGTTCATGTTTCAAAAGCCAGAGGAGAAAGGACTCTAGCAGAGGGAAATCAGCCAAAACCATTTAATAACTGACCAAATCTGTGTCCCAATGAAACATGACCCCAGCCCATCAATGGCCCTTTCCACCTAGCTCAGATTCCAGTCCAAAAGACCGAGGCACTCCACAGCTGAGTAAAGTCTAGGTTCACTCTCTATCCAGACACTTTCCTCCCAGACCAAGCCTGAGCCCCTTCTCCCACCCTGCCCAAAACTGAGCTCACTACAAGGTAAGGCGTCAGGCACCTGCATCTCCCATGCTCTTGGCTCTCCCCAACTCCACTGCTGTCCAGTTGTCTGTCTTTCTCTCTGTGTTGTTTCCTCTGCTGGGACACACTCACGGTTCCCACTTCAGCCAATAGCAAGACAGCATCATTCCAATGTCTTAAGGCATGAGCCAGTGTTGAGCTAGGAGAGCCAAGATATCAGCACTCCTGATCTCCCGTTGCAGTGGCAACTGAATCTCTCTAGCCCTAGAATGCAGGCAGGGCCTTGCCCCTGCAACACCATCTGATGACACATTCCTGGCCCTGGCACCACCAGACTGCCTGCCCTGAGTTATCCCTTCCACATGGCAGGAGATTACATGATTAAATCAGTAGTTTTTGTTACATACCAGAAGATTTGGTCAGTCTGGTTTTAATTAGAAGAATTTTGTGAGAGTCACACTGTTCCCTCAAATGTGGCACACATGTATGATGCCAGTACATTGCCCGTATTTGTGACTTCACATGAAAGAAGGATACATGCATATAAACAGGATAATCATAGCAAATTGTAATGCTTTCCACTGAAAACTTAGATGACACATTCTGTACAAGATTTGTTGCACTTGTCTAACAGTGGCAGCATCCTTGATAATGATCATATTCAGTCATACAGTATCTCACTAACTGTTTTTCTTCAAGATGTGTTGTAGGCATCCATTCCACAACCTTCCTCCTACCCTCTTTTAGAGTTGGCTGGAAAAAAGGAACTGAAGGGGCTTGAGGTTGACCAGGCCCTTTATTCCAGTACTGTGAGTGTGCAGCACCAGGGGGCATTGGAGCTGACCCAACGGGTACCACAGAGGGAAAACTTTCAAGTGACTGTGCTCAGGGTGAGCATACGCCTATGGTGAAATACACATTGGGCAACACATCTTGAAGAACAATGGTTATGGAAGAGTTAGTGTATTTTTTTTTTCCTGGTTGCCAAGTTCTAGCCTTGGATCAGAGTAAATTTTTTACCAATCTTTCTTCTTTCCAGCCACAGCTGACTTTCTGTCAGCCAGGACCTACCACAGAAATATAGTGTGTTGGTTTCTCTTGTTTTCCTACGTGAAAGATAACTTAGGGTTCTGTGCTGCTTTTTTTAATAGTCTAGACAGAGTGAACTTCTCAAAATATATGAGGGTAAAAAATGTGAGGAAAAGTGCCAAGGCATGTGGTGGAAGTTTCATGCTGGTTTCTTCCACACTGGTACTCTCTACAATGCACATTAATCTATCCCTGCAGCCCCTGATATGCCAAGGAATGACCACTTTGCTGTGATTGCCTATTGTCTGTGATTGCACCTGGGTGCAGGTGCTAGCCTCTTCTCCATGTGGAAAAAATCTGTTTACCCTCTCAGCAGACTTTTGGTTCAAACACATTTTACTGACATCATACAGAGGGAATTCATAACCTCACATAAATCACTTACACATGCATTTTACACTTGTATTAATAACAAGCATGTTATTAGAGTCCCCACAATTTCTCAAAAGGCTTGTTTTGTACAAATATTACAGAAGCATGTGGGATGTGAATACAGGGGTGTCTACAGTCACAAATGAACTTTGTGACATTAGCGCTGTTTTCTTTAGAGTCAGTGGTATCTGGGACAAGATGAAAAATAAACATTAAATCCTTTCAGTACACCTGATTCACTGTACAAATTTCCCCTCTTGGTATATCACCTTAATGAGCCCCCAGAATAGATTTAGACATTTGCTTAATTATATGGGGAAATCCATTGTTTTTACATAAAACTTGTCACCTTTAGAGATAAAGTATTAATATACTTGCTTACCAATTTAAGCTTTCGCTCAATTTGTCAATTTAAAGTTACAATCCTTAAGTTAAATATCTTTTGCTTTCTGGCCAACCCCTGCCCCCCCAGGTCTTTTTGCTTCTTTACTAAAACTTGCAAAATGCTAAAGAAGTTATTCTTTGTCTAGATAACGGTTTGAAATTAAATCACCAGTATCTTTCCTGGGGGATTAATCAGATGCTGTGTTTGATGCCAGAATCCTTAACTCTTACTGTTTCTAATGAGTTTCATTTCCTTGGAATGAACATTGCTCTGTAAAAGATTGATCTCCATAAGTCCAGTTCTTAATACCCATCACCATCCCTTCTCCAGCAGATCACAAGTGATATGGATGTCTGCCAGAGACATTTGAGTAATTGTATCAGAATCAATGTAACTAGGATGAGATACTGTATGGATTTTTGCGAATATTACATGCTGTCTTCCACAATATGCTTTTTAGTAATAGTTGAATACTTAAATATAGAAATAAAGAACCTAGTGTTATAATGCTAGCTCCTATATCTTTTTGAGGCATTGTGGCCCAACATTTACTTGGGGTGACCATTAAATACTCTTTCATCTTGGGACTTACTCTGTGGGAGCTTCATATGTACATTGTTAGCTTATATCATTGTAGCATAGCTTTTTCAGTGTGGTGGGCTTTTAAAGATGTTTTGGATTTTGTGAGTATTCTATTTAATCAGAATTTTAATTTGTTTAGGAACAAGAGAGAACAGAAGTCATTGTTCGCATTTGTCTCATCGTATGAAGTAGGAACTTTTCTCCCAGAACTATAAGAAAGGTTGCTTGGGTGTTTTCATGTTTGTTTTTCTACTTCACTTTTTCTTCTTTTTTAATGATAGTAAGTGACATAATTTTGGTTTATCAATGCCAGTTCCCCAAGGCAACTGGGCATTTGAACAGAATCTAACTTGTACACAAATTACAAAAACTAGGGCCCAAATCTATAGAACTGGAAGCAAAATCAAATTTATGATTTTTGCTGAATATTAGAAGGCAAATACACTTTTCAGATACTGTAGAACAATCATCCCTACAAAGTCTGGATTACATTTGGTAGTGTAAGTTTCCTATAGTGAAACAATTAGACAACATGGACTGTAAAATAGTTATGTTCCCTTTCTGCTAAACTATCAGTTATTGTTATGTATGACTTAGTTGCTGGGAGTTGTTACCCCATAGATGTTCTTTGTCTCAATACACTTAAATACCAGTTGATTGTCTTAGGGTTATTTTGAATTGTTTTTGTATTTTTAAAAGTCTGTGTTGTCATTTTATGTTTTCTATTACATTACTTTAAATGCAGATCAATAAAAGTTATCGCAGATCTAATTTGCTCTCTTTAAAATAAATTATAGAATAATCTCCCCTTACTAAATTGTCAGAAATGTATGTCAGCCAAGGAGGGAAGAACTATTGACTACCCCACCTATACTTTAAAATATATGTTTGCGTGTGTGATGTTTAAGGGAGACAGTTGCTGCCTGGGGGAGGGGAGATGATGCTAATGCTGCTAAGGATGTACAAGGGTAGGAGAAACACTGCTACTGTGGGTGCTTTAAATGGGGTTTGATGGTGCAGAAATGAGTCTCACTTCCCTCTCCCCCACCCTGAGTTATGAGAGGTTGCAAGAGACCATCTCAGTCTTCTTATGCCCTCATCAGATGGGCAAAGAACACTCTGTATTTAATTGTAGTCAAGATTGTTGAAACACAGAGCCCCTAAAGGAGTAGGGTCACCTATAGTTAGGGCCAAATGACACATAGGTGGGCACAGTGACCAGCCATAGTCTTCAAAGGATAAAGGAACAATTTCTGTTAGCCCACAAAATGATTTATTCATGTTGGGCAACTGGAATCAGGTAGAAATAATCAATACCCCAAAAGAAACTGACTTGAAATTGAATTCGATACATCCCCAACTTGACAAGTGCCAGTTTTAATTGCCTTTATGGTTCTTTAGTCAGTTTGACCATGCTTATATCCATGCTAATATAGATTCACATATTAAGTAAAACAAGCAAGGAGCCCTATAGCACTTAAAGACTAACAAATTTACTTATCACATGAGCTTTCATGGAGGAAAATCCTGCTTCATCAGATGCTTTGAAGATGGAGGAACTTACAGAATGGGAGCAAAATAAATGTAGGAAAGTGTAAGTCATGGAATCAGGTCACACCGTGACAGCAAATCAAAGCAGTTGTTAAAATTCAAATACTGGGGAACAGCACATAGAGGGTGAGGTAAAATCACCTGTTGTAATGGGAAGACAATCCATAGTCACAATTAATCCTGTTTCACAAAGTCAAATTTGCATATCAATTCCAATTCTGCAGTTTCTTTTTGAAGTTTTGATGTGTTACTCATTTGCTTGAGCACAGCTATTAATAAATCACCAACAGAGTGAGTAAGAAGATTGAAGTGCTTGGCTACTGGTTTTTGAATGTTGGACTCCTTGCTTGTTTGCTGAACTAGACTAACATGGCTACACCTTTGGAATATATAAAGTAATATTTCATGGGGACTGTATCAAATGCTTTAATAATGCTCAGATGTATTATATATGCTAAGTTTATTTTGCCCACTAATTTTGCAGATCAGAAAAATAACTTAGGTTGTCTGGTATGATAATTTCATAAATCCATGATGTTCACCCCTCATGATGTTCACAAATGTAAACCAATGTGACTAGTCACATGCTTAAAATTAAATACATGCTCAAGTATCTTGTTGAATTGGGGCCTAAAGGTTTACAAATTATTCTCTAAGTATTTATAATCAATAAGTACTATTTAAATACTTAGAATAATTAGTACATTACTGGAATTTGAGATTAATTACATAATAGAAGGCCCAGTTTTTCCCCCATTGATGTCAATGGCAGCTATGCCATGTATGTATTTCATTGGGAGGAAGCACAGCTCCCACTTAGTGTATTTAATGCTTGGTTTAAAAAAAAAAATAGGGGAGGGGTTAATTGCATACTGGAACTGTTTCAGAGCCTTTCAGAGATTTCAGTTAGCTGCAAAGGGAGAAGCTGCATGGTATGTGGTGAGAGCTCTAAAATTAAACCAGTGGTTTGGAGAATCTTGTTTTAAAATTATGTACAAAAACTCCTAAATCAGTTAGGACACAACAAAATAGGTGCACCTTACTTGCCCAGTTCTAGGGGAGAGAAGCACAGCACCACTATTCCTCATCCCCTCAACATCCTCCCAGGTAGGGGATTGGGGACTCCAGAGGAGAAATATCTGCTGTGTAATCCCTGTGCTCTGTGCAGAACCACTTCCAAATTCTTATCTAAATAGACCTTGTGCAACAAGATCTTACTTCCCTTCACTATGGCAATAGGACTCGAGACATTCTAATATTACGCAGTTTACCCAATAGGTCAGGGGTGTCAAAGTCATGGCCCTTGGGCCAGATTAGGCCCACTGAAGGTGCTGATCCAGCCTGTGGAGCAACTGCCTGGGCTGCCTGAAAGCTCTCTGCAGCAGCAAACTCCCAAGACAGGCTCCTGGCACAACAAGGCATGCTTGTGACTCACACATGTGATCTGAGTCACAGCATGGGAACAAAGGAAGTGCTCCAGCCAATCATGGCTCAGCTCTGCTGTGGTCTGCCAACCAACCAGAGTCTCAGCCACAACAGGCTAGGCCAGCTCCAGAGAGCCACTGCTCTGCCCCCCACCCTAAATGTTCACTGTCAGTCAGTATGCTGATTTGATTGACAGCACATTGCACAAATCACAAATAAAAAAGGAAAAAGGGGCTGAGGCCCATGGGGGAATGAGACAAGCAAAGGCCAGCTGGAACTGAGCCAACCAAAGGTCAGCATTCTGAATGACTGACAGTGAGTGGGCTGGTAGGGAGAGAGACAGGATCCCAGTCTGGCTGCCTGTGACTAAGACTGATTTTTTTTTTGCCTGCCACCAGGAGGTAGGGGAAGAGCGGGGAGGGGGGTCTGGGAGCCAGTGTGGGGAGCGATGTTACCCCAGAACTTAATCCCCAGGCCGTCCAGCAGCCTGATTCTTACGTGTACAACTCTGGGATAAAAGGGTGGGACCGGTGCTGCCTCAACGGCACCCAATGGAAATTGCGGCTACAGCCCACCAATCAAGAACAGGTACAAAGAGCAATGAAAGACTCAGGACCCAGACTTGTGACGAAGAACACATGGTAATTTTATTACAATACAATACTTACGCACTACTTAGATTCAAAGGCAAAGTACATAGCTTGGAAGTAATACACGTATACTAAACACTATAACAGTCAGATATACATACGTGTGTGTGTGTATCTATATATCAGGGGTACTCAAACTTTTTGCGAGCCGGTCCACATTCAGCCTTCCACCATTCATCGGGGTCCACAAGCAACTAGGGTAGGCCTACTGCTGGGAGCGGGGGGGCGTGTTCCAGGAGTGGGGGGGCTAGCAGGAGCGGAGGGGGTGATGCCGCGAGCGGGTGGGGGGTGTGCTCCGGGAGCGGGGGGGCTAGCGGGAGAAGGGGGGGTGATGCCGCGAGCGAGGGGGTGTGCTCTGGGAGCGTGGGGGCAGTGCAGCGAGCAACTGGAGTTGCTCAGCTGCCCTCTCCCCTTAGAGGGAACATTGCCCCGGTCCACCAGAAACATCTTTGCGGTCCGGATTGTGGTCCGCGGGCCGCCGTTTGAGTACCCCTGCTATATATCTATATAATGACATTTAACAACTGGGGGGTCACTCACTTGCAGAATGGGGAGATCTCAGTTCTTACATCTATTTCGCTTCTCAGCACAGTGAGGGTTTCCCAACATAAGCTTTTCCTGCTGGTTTACCTAGTGCCGCAGGCTACTTTTGTATGGATTTGGGCCCCTGTCAGTGGTTAGTGCATATAACCAGTTTGTTAGTTTCTGCCACGAATTTTGGGCAAGGACCCTAGTCTAACTGTTTTACCTTTTGTGTGTTTATTCTTCTCTTACCACAATCTGATGTGTTCCTTGGCTTGACGTTAATTGGGGCTCCGCTCACAACCCAGCCACTCCTCTGTAGTTCTCCTCAGCGACTGGAGGTATGATGGCTCCTCAGGTTCACTAAGGCTCACAGTTCTGCAGTTACCACTTCACGTCAGCAGAGGTCTCTGTTGCGCTCACAGGATCTTCTAGAATTCTGGTGCTTTAGAGCCCTGAGTCTTGCAGTGGGACTCAGTCAGGATTTCTTTTGGACAGATACCTTCATGCAACCAATTTGGGCTTCCTTAGAAGCATGCACCTTGAGTCGGGACTCAGTTGGCCAAGTGGTGCAGCCTCTTTGGAATGAAACCTTCCCGCAACCTATACCAGAGATGGTGAGACACGAGGTCCCCCAACAAGGAAGGGGTCCCAGTTGTACCCTCAGCAAAACTCCTCTCAGAGATGGTGAGACCTGAAAGTCCCCCAGCAGAGACTTCATTCTGCTGTACCCTCTGAAGTGGAGTGTCACCAGGACAAACCTAATGCGAGGATACCCTTTGTATGCATGAATGCCACCCAGGACTTTCGAGCGAAGCTCAAGGCCATCAGTTGAGCCTGATGCTGGGGTGCCCTTTAGGGAAACGATACCACCACACAGCAAATGTGTGTAGGAGTGCTACCATGGACTTTCAAGCAGAGCTCAAGGCCGTCAGTCGAGCCTGATGCTAGGGTACCCTTTTTATCCGCTACTGAGCCTCTGAGTGTTAAGGTAGGACTCAGTTGGCTGTGTAGAGGAATTCTTAGTAAGTGGGGGCCACAAACTTAGTGAGGAGTGGAGCTTTATTCTACACAGCTGTGGGCCCAAGGGCAAGTACCCAAGAGCCCCGAGAATAGTGTATATTATTCTTATATAGTAACATATTACATCATATTACAAAGCATAAACTATTGCTGTATAGCCAATTAAGTCCTGGGTCCATCCTTTTTGCACCAAAATCCCCCCAATTACAACCAGAGATGTTGTTACACTCTCTGGGGGCGGCTGAGAGTGAGATTTCTAGTGCAATAGGAACCATGGCCAAAAGGCCCCTTGGTACCTGTTTGGAGCGGAGGAGATCTCCAAAGTCTAACTGCAAATGATGTTCCTTTTATGCAGCTCTGAACGCCATTTCATATCCCTTCAACCAATCACAAAAAGAGTGATTTCATCCTTTCAGCCTTATTTGGCTTTTATCTAGTTTTCAACTGGCTTTGATCAGCCAGCTGTGAGGGGGAGCGAGACAGATCAAAAGTTTAAAATCCTCTGCCATGTGGACCTAATTTCTCTTAAAAAAAAAGATATATCTTTAGCACTGTAGTTCCCAACTGGTGTGCTGTGGCAACTCCCCTCGTGTGCCGTGGAGCCAGAGCTGCAGCGGAGGCCCCACATGGCCACGGATGGGGGCATTCCCCACAGCCAAAGTCAAAGCCATTGTGGAGGCCCCCTGTGGTCCTGGCCAGTAGGGCCTTCCCAGGGCCCTACGTGGCTGCACTGCTGCCCCACCCCCATCCTGGGGACCGGGCAAGTGGCCAAAAGGGCGGCCCAGTGCAGCGCTGCCTGTCCACCTCTCCCCACCTCGTGCACTGCTCTGGTCTCCATGCAGAGCAGTGGGGAGGGGGTGGGAGGCAGCGCAGAGCTGGTATCGCTGGCCCCCACCCCGCTGCTCCAGCAGGGAGCCCAGAGCATCGCACTTGGTGGGGGGGTGGCCCAGCAGTGCTGCACTGGCTGCCCTTTCAGCTGCTTGCCTAGTCCTTGGCATGGGGGGCAGCACAGGGTCTGCCCCTCCCCTGGGCCGGCTGGCCCTGCCCCGCAATGCCAAATGGGGGGCCACAGAGGGCAGTTTGCCTGAGGCCCTGCAGCTCCTTTGGGTAGGGTTACCAGATGTCAGGCAAAAGGAGGACATGTCCTCCTTCTTACCTTCACATCCTCTGTCCAGCAGGCTTTTTAAAAACACATGATTTTGTCTGTCTTTTTACTTACAGGGGTTAAAGTATGCTGGATGCCCCAGAACACCCAATTTTTAGGGGGAAGTTTTCCAGGCCCCCTAAAAACAGGAGATTATTACATAATACTACATTTTGTCCATGTGTCCTCCAATGTCCTCTTTTTCATATTTTCCTGTCCTCTTTTCCAGGCTTTGGTATCTGGTAACCCTACCTTAGGGATGGCCCTACCAGCTGGGGAGGGGGAGGGTGGAGTTGCCCGGAGCTGCGGCAGAGAGCCCATGTGGCCCGAGCCTGGAGGTTGCCCGGAGCCAGAACCGATGCTGTTGGTGGCAGTGCCATGCAACCCTGGGCTGGTGGGTTCCCTGAAGCCACAGGCAGCAGCTGCAAATGGCCCTGGCTGCAGGGGGGAGGGTGCTGGAGCTGGAGCCCTGGGCTGCAGCCCCAAACAGTGCCATGGCTCATGAATATTCATATGTTAATTTGAATATTCTTGATTTTGTCATGGGAATGTGCCGAGGCATAATTGAAGGCCTCAAGGTGTGCCGCAGTAGAGAAAAGGTTGGGAACCACTGCTTTAGGGTCACTCCCTTTGTGGCGATATTTCTCTTATGAACCAGATGAAGGTAGATCATATTTCACTTACTGACTGTCTTTCTATACTGAAACACTTGTAGATAATACTTATTGCTAATTAAAGCAGTAGCCATTGTAGATGTATTATGCTATATTCTAACTTATTCTAATGAAAATTTCTACTAGATTGTATTCCGCTATTCTCTACGCATAGGTTCCTTTATTATATTACTTTTATTTTCAAATTAAAGAAGTGGCAAAAATCTCGGGTTACAAGGGGAGCCCACAGGGCAGCGGAAAGGGAAGGTGTCTGAAAGCCTGCAGGGTTGAGGAGGGCAAAGGAGAGCCCAAGCAACTCTGAACATAGAGGGGGAAAAGGCTGGGGAACCTGTGTGGCCATGTGGTATGCAACAACTGCCGGCCTATCTGGCTATGTGGACTCCCTCCTCAGACCCTATGTTATCAACATCCCCAGCTATCTTCAAGACACCACAGACTTCCTGAGGAAAATACAGTCCATTGGAGAACTTCCTGAAAACACCATTATGGCCACTATGGATGTAGAAGCTCTTTACACCAACATCCCACACAAGGATGGATTACAAGCTATTAGAAGAACTATCCCAGATGATGACAAAGCGCAGCTCGTGCCTGAACTTTGCGACTTTGTACTTACCCACAACCACTTCAGATTTGAGGATCATTTATATCTCCAAATCAGTGGCACTGCTATGGGCACCCGCATGGCCCCACAATATGCCAACATCTTTATGGGCGACTTAGAACAACATTTCCTCAAGTCTCATCCCAAGACACCTCTTCTTTACCTGCACTACATTGATGATATCTTTATTATCTGGACACATGGCAGGGATGCTCTTGAAGATTTTCACAGAGATTTCAATAATTTCCACGACACCATCAAATTGAGCCTGGAACACTCCACACAGGAGATCCACTTTCTTGACACTACAGTACAAATCAGGGATAGACGCATCACCACCACCCTGTACTGAAAACCTACTGATCGGTATAGTTACCTACATCCTTCGAGCTTCCATCCTAAACACACCACACGATCCACTGTCTACAGCCAAGCCCTAAGATATAACCGCATCTGCTCTGATCCCTCAGACAGGGACAGACATCTTGAGGATCTCTATCAAGCATTCTTGAAACTACAGTACCCACCTGGGGAAGTAAGAAAACAAATTGACAGAGCTAGACGGGTTCCCTGAAGTCATCTACTACAGGAGAGACCCAAGAAAGAAAGCAACAGAACACCACTAGTCACCACATACAATCCTCAAGTCAGACCTCTGCAAAAGATCATTAAGGACCTACAGCCTATTCTAAAAGATGATCCCTCTCTCTCTCAAGCATTAGGAGACAGACCACTCCTTGCTTATAGGCAGCCCCCTAATCTTAAACAGATACTCACCAGCAACTACAGATCTAACAACAGGAACATTGAAGCAGGCACACACCCCTGCAAAAAACCACGCTGCCAAGTCTGCCCACATATCTACACAACAGACACCATCATAGGTCCTAATCAAGCCTGCTACTCCATCCAAGGCTCATTTACCTGCTCATCTACTAATGTGGTCTATGCCATCATGTGCAAGAAATGCCCCAATACCTTATATATTGGACAAACAGGACGATCGCTCCGTAAGAGACTGAATGAGCACAGAGCTGATATCAGAAATCAAAGAACAAAGAAACCAGTTGCTGAGCACTTCCATCTTCCTAATCACTCAATGACGGATTTGTTAACGACTGTTGTTAGAGATGTACCTGGGACATCAAGACTTCAAAGAGAAACAGCTGAACTCGAATTAATACACAAGCTAAATTCTGTGAAAGCAGGACTGAATCGAGACTATGGGTTCTTTTCCCATTACAAAGGGTAATTTGACTTCAGGCTTCTCATGGTTTGAGCCTGTAAACTGCTCTGATTTGCTGTTACTTTATGACCTGATCCTATGTTTTACACCCCCTTGCATTTAGTTTCATTCCTTTCTGTAAGTTCACCCATCTTTGAAGCATCTGAGGAAGTGGGATCTTGTCCCATGAAAGCTCATGCAAAAAAAAAAAAGATCTGTTAGTCTTAAAGTGCCACACAACTCCTTGTTGTTTTTTTACTGGACTAGACTAACACGGCTATCCCTTTTGAAACAGATATCCTGCCTTCCAAAGTGTCTCAGGTTGAATGAGTTTGACACCCCTGCAGTAGATAAAATGGTTCCAAAAGAGCTTTCAAGGCTGTTGAGAATAAATACAGCTTCTTGAGAGTATTGATATTTTCTTAGAGAATTTTCACTTTTGTAAAGACATTAATAAACAAAAACCATTGCATATTAAAATCAACATATAATTTGTTTGTTCATGTAGAAATTTTCAAGATTTTTAAACCTTAATATATCTTCTTTTGTTGCAGTAGGAAATCCTGGCTCCTGGAATCAAAACAGTTAACTTAAGAACTATTCTAATTTTATTCCAGTTAGACAGCAATCCATATATATACACACGTACACTATATTTTATTACAGATGTTAGAAAAAATGTGCAGCATATGTAGAGTAAATAAAATGCTGTTTTAGTACAGACAGTTCACACTGGCCAGCAGCTTTTTGGTCTCTCCATGGTGCCAAACTAGTGATGAGGGATCATTTCCATTTTGCAACCTCGGTTACCATGTCAGAATCCATGGGACATAACCACATTTAAATTCAAGGGGACAGACTGCCAAAGCTTAATTGGCTTTAATTGTGCTGCCCTAATTAATGACAGTACATTCCACTATTTAAATACCTGAATTATTTTAAGGATACTCTAGAAGTCATGCACTGCACATGTACTATGCAACTAAAGTATTAAATCAGAGGGAATTATGCCAATGTGGTCATTTAGCCAAAACATATGTTAGCTCCTTTTAGTGAAAGGCCTGATCCTCTAAGCACTTGAGCATATAAATATGTTTATCTGAATAGGCCCCTTGAGTTCATCAAGACTATGCATATGAGTCAAGTTGCACATATGATTAAGTGTTGGCAGGATTGGGCTCTAACACAGTAACTTGTTGTTCAAATCCACTAGTCCAGAAAATCTATTTTTCCCTAATAAATAGGCATTTATATCATAGCATGAACATTAGCAAGCATAGTTCCTGGTCCAGAAATACACTTATAATGTGCATAACTTTAAGAAGTGAGTAGTTCCATTTAAGTCAACTGGGACAGCTAACATGCTAAAAATTATACATATGTTCAAGTACTTCACTGAATCAGAACCATAAAGAACAGATTAACCAGCTGCTATCTAAAAAATCTTCTAAAAGGATGCAGATACTGGTGTAAGTTCTTATACTACGTCAATCACCATAGCAGTAATTTTTTTACTTCTCCAAGACCTACACATTTATAGAATATTTTAAAGCTGCTATATTTACAATTTGAAGAAGTGAGGGCAAGTTCCCACCCATGCAGAAAGGACTAATTTAATGTGCTGTCTTTTTCAGAGCTGCATAGAAGGAAATCAGAAATAAAGAATAATGCTGCTTTCTGCAGTACAGTTTGTAGCTTCCTGGCTATCTTTGTAAGCTTGCAACCTCTAGTATAATGTCCTATGATTTGTACAAATTCAAATACTTGTCAGCTGATGGCTCTGTATTGTTCTTAGTATATAAAAAAATAGGTTTGTCATCTTATATAATTTAGGATTTCAAGGCTTGAGTTCCCAAATAGGAAATTGCTTTGTAGGCTAATAAAAAGATCAGATTTTATATCAAATCTCATAACCACTCTGGGCATGTGTTATCTTTTGGCCACATGCACACCTTGCTTTGTTCTGCTGGTTTTCAGTTTTGTAAGACAGATATTTTATAAGATATTTTGTAAGTTTTGTAAAATATTTTGCCACTGAGCTGTTTAAAATTTAAAAATGATGAGCAGTAGACTCAGAAACCTATAAATTAAAAAAAAAAAAAAAGAGTAAATGCACTGCCATAATAGAAAATCCATGGCTCTTGATCCAGAGGCACCACCCCAAAGCAGTTTGAAATCAGATGCCTACATCTTCATAAATTCTCTAGTTAGAGACATATAGGCTACTGTAACAGGCTGCTCCCCTCATCCAGTCCGGTGTGCTGCTGTGACCCCCCCAATTCCCACTCCTGAACCCAGATTTGCCCTCCTTTACCAAATGATCACTCACTTCTGAAGCAATCCACTCTGGCCTCTGGCATGCAATCGGTCCCAAGCAGTGGGTGTATGCCCTCTGTGCGCTCAAGGGACGGTCCCTAGCAAGCACTTGTGGCCCCAGATGCCACCATGGGAGCTACTGTCTACAGAGATTGCGGCCCGCTCCCAATCACCATATACTCAAGTTCATCCATTTGACAGAGAAATGTATTGTGCCCAGCTTTCTTCACTCACACCTTCTAAAGATCACACAGCTTTAGATAAAACAACTACAAGTTTATTGGTCAGATTATAATTCTAAGTGAGAATATGGCCAATTATGGCAGAATCACAGGATAAATGAGTCAGGAGTGACTACAAGGAAATGAAAGCTAAAACACGTATACTACTCTAATACTTCCATCTAAACTGACCTCATAGTCCAAGTTTATGCTCAAGGTGTTTGGCTGTCAGATGTTTGTACAGCCAGTCTCTGCCTGAGACCAGACAGGGCCCAGATGGTGACTGTAGTTGTTTCACGATGGAGAGTCCTAGGTCAAAAGCCCCAGACTCTTCCAAGTGTCTATCTTTGTCTCCATTCCTCCTCACCCCTCCCCTTCTGGGCAGAGATGATCCCTTTGTCTCTTCTGAGCCACCTCAATTAGCATATATTTGTTGTCTTCTCCAGGTGCTAGTTTTCTTGTTGTGAGAGAGCTCTGTTTGTCTCCCACCCTCCTGAGCCATGATAAACATGCTACATGTCTGAGCACATGCATGAAGTTGTAGGAAACATGGTATCATACTACTCATGTGAAATAATTTATGAGCATCCATAAAGAAACATTGCATGGTGTAACTGGCATCAATCCATACAATCACAGGGCACAAGTAAACAGGAAAATCACATAGATCATAACAGGGTGCACAAGTGTGCATCCCCTGACAGCTACAGCTACTCTGTGGGGTAGAAGCATAGACACAGGCTAGCTCTCACTGAGTTGGTGTACTAAAAATCAAAGTGTAGCCTCAATAGCGTGGGTAGCAGCAAGCAGCAGCACAAGATATCTCCCTGCCCCCAACAGTGTACAAGCCCACCTGAAGCCAATGGGTATGTACTTGGTGTATCTACTTGAGGCCACCATTCACCCCTGCCATTGGTACCACAGCTGCTTCATTATTCTTAGTGCACTAGCTGGATGACAGCTAGGACAAGTATGGGTACCAGGGGAATCGCACCCTAACTCAAAGTGTAGATGTAGATCCATACTAACTTGTAAGCTAAAGTAGTATGAATTAATGGTTGGATTTAAAGCAATGATAGCTGTAATTTACCTAGAGGTCAACCGCAACAGCCCTTGGTTGGATATTACAAGATTGAAATGCATATAATTAAGTTTAAAGGGGAGGGATCCACAGCTGGGTGGGTGAAAGAATGTAGTTCAGGCTGTATTGATCCTGCAGAGCCAAAGTTTATTCTCCTTCAAGTCATGTTACAATTTTTACCAATATTCTGGGTTGGAGAAGCAGGCAGTCACCTGGTACTGAGAAAGTCTTTGTTTTAGAAAGCATGAGAAACAGACTCAGGCTACGTTTTCTCTCTATATACATATATAGATTTTCATTAAATAATTGTTGTATAGAGGGATGCATTTTAAAAAAATGAAAATTGTTACAAAATTGCATGCTCTTTAACAAGATTACCTGATATGGCAGAGCCAGTTACATATCAGGTCAACAGTTACACTCAGTTTTAATCCATATACCTTGTATGCTCTGTTATGTCAGTACAGAGTAAAGGACTATTTAATTAATGACAGTTTTAAAAATATTAAATCCAGTTTTTAAATTACAAAAATGTAAATAAGCTATAGCAAAAAATTCTGCTTTATAACAGATACATCTAAATGCATTTTCTTTCAAAATTTGTCAAACCAAAAAAACCCCCAAAAATAAAACCCTGATTCTTTGATGACATCTTGTGCACATTTCAACTCCCAATTAATAAACTTTTGAGAAGGAGAATGTAGCATGGAAATGCTGTTAGACAAATAATTGGAGCAGCATGAATTCAGTGGAGGTGGGGATGGGGTGAAATGAGGCAGGAATGCTCTTCTGATGAAACTAACTTGTAAAAAGAAACATATCCAGAAACACCTCCTTAGCTAGACTCCTGTCCCCCCATGTTCAGTACCATACCAGCAATGTGGTGACCTTAAAAATATGCATAATTCATTTTTAAGACAGGCAATGTTTGGACTTCATTCACGCTGAAATAGACCTGTTGGCTATGTTTTAGCAATATAGCATTTTTATTTTCAAGTGTCTGAAGAGTCCATTTCTGTTCAAGTCTCAACAATGCTCACTTTATAGTATAGTTTCACACTGTACTTCAGGGAAATCTGAGGCAAAGCCTAACATTCATATCAGCTGTATATGCTTAG
This sequence comes from Podocnemis expansa, assembly GCA_007922195.1. Classification (NCBI taxonomy): domain Eukaryota; kingdom Metazoa; phylum Chordata; order Testudines; family Podocnemididae; genus Podocnemis; species Podocnemis expansa. The sequence goes on from ML682005.1 coordinate 35,692,157, forward strand.
TACTGCATAATAAGGAACGGAATTCTTAGAACAATAATGGAGCCTCCTTTTTTGTGTGTAGTATTAAAAAATATTTCATTGCAACAGAGGGCATCAGTTATTGTCCCTTCTGCATAACAATTGAACAAATACTCATGTAGCAATTCACTATTCTAACTATAAGTATTCATTATTTTAATTATAAATGGCCACATTAGCTGGATGGCTCAGAAAAACTGGAATGCCATTGAACATATTCATTGTGAACTAGTTTAAAATTCAGACAATATCTGAATGCTTGCTCAGCTAATGTGTCATTTTAAACTGATTATTCTTATTTGTACTATAATAGCACCTTGAGGTCCCAACCTAGGTTAGAACTACATTGTGCTAATGTATGAACACACAGGCTATGTCTACAATACAACTGAGGGTTGTGATTCCCCTGCTCTCGTGCACACATTTGTGTTAGCTCCCATCCAGCCCATAGCCACAGTAGTACGGTTAGCAGCAGCAGAGGTGTGGCTTAGCTGGGCCAGGTACATACTCTTCTGAAGCTGGTGCTGCTTACTTGGCAGGGCTAAGCTGTGCCTCTGCTATATCACTGTTTCTACTCCCCTTCATGCAATGATATATGCGTGATCAAGGAAATCATACTTCTACCTCAGAGTGTGGACACAGCCCTAGTAAGACAGTTTTTGCCCTGAATAGTTTGCAGACTACTCAGCCAAATGTTAGGAGGCACAGACTGGTGAAGTGATCCATCCAAAGAGTACAACTGGTCAGGATCAGACCAGAACCCACTTTTCCTGATTCCTAGTTTAGGACCCTCTGCACCAAACCACCCTGCCTCTCATGATAACTATTAGTCCACTCCTGGAACAATCAATATTTTATTCAGCATTATTTCTGTCATTCCTGTGTCTCACAGTTTTGTGCATCTGTCCTCTGAGCAGTGAACATCTTGAACATACATCAGAACAAAAGCCCATGTCTGTTTTATTAAACTATAGTATGCTTAGAACTCCACCCCGAATGATGCACTTCAGGGAATATGCTATAGAAAGAAATTAATGTGGTTGGCTTTCATTTGAAAGGGGTCAGGTTTGGGTCAGGATCTCTCTACATGGTATTGCAGAGCCTCATTCTGTTCCCTGCCTGGAGACCATACCCATGAGCAATCACTGGGATGCAGCTGGGTTTCTCCTAAAAAGAGGTACTAAGATTTATTGAACACGTAAATTAAATTACTGTTCTTCTTCCCAGCAAGACCATGACCTTTTCAGATCAACATCTTAATTTATAGCCAGATTAGCAGGACTGATTATATAACCTTTACAGATATGCTTTATTTTGGAAAAAAATAAATCTTTTTGACTCAGAACAATCAAGCTATGCACATATCTAATCTTTGTGACTATGTGCCCTTGTCACTTTTATCCTCATGCTCTATTCTCATCATCTCCTTTTGTTTATCACACCCACTTACAATGTGTTCTCTTAATAAAATTAAACTGTAAACTAGTCAAGGCAGAAACACTTACAATCTTGTATATAATTCTTTGCTCAGGTAATGAGAATCAGTGGTTTTTGGTTATTTAAAGATTGCAAGATTGGTCCCATATATTGGTTCTTTCCACTGTGCCTAGAGTTTGTGATTAAACACACAGCTGAGTTCTCACGCCCTTTATTTGCTCGCTTATCAAAATGGCTACATTCAACCTAAAATAAACATCCCTAGAAAGCAGAATTGGATGTTACAAAAATACTCATAACAGCTTGTTTGAAAGGCATGTGAATATTTCTAACATGCAATCAAAGCAAAACTCAGACGACAAAGTATGATGTAACATTCTTTCCTGTATTAGGCCAAACTGGAATTTAAATTGGCTGCAGGCAGTCTGAGGAACATTTGATTTGTTACCAGTATATCCTGCTGAGAAGGTATACTAGATTATTCTTTGTGTAACCTTTCTTGTTATGTGCAAAAAGACATAATTGTATAATTGCACAAAGTACTTATCTTAATTGAATCATTTACTAATATTAAGTGCTATAAATAGTTCTTTGAAGTATTCTAAGAGAACAGTTGGTAGACTATTTTTAATAATTTTTAAAAAATTCAAAATTTCTAAATGTTTTTTTTAAATCTGCTTTGAAATTCATGTCCCATAAAACAAAATATCAATTTCTAGATTTGTAAACAAACCCAGCTGCAAAGGCAATTTTTCTGTGTTCAGTTGTTTTGGGAGTTTGTTGCTGCTGCATGCCCCCTGGCTTCAATCTGTCTTTACATTTTTTCCTGTTTAATTAATCTCAAATGTCAGGTCTGCTATAATGGGTTCCTTTACACTGTTTTGTGTCAGTATGTATTTAAAGGTGGCATTTGTAGGGTCCAATTCTGCAAACACTCCATGGATACAGCTACCTCATTTTGGAAACTATGGGTGACTACTTTTAAAAAGCAGCATAATGGACTACACTGCAGGATTATTGCTGTGAGCTCAGGACATTTCCATTAAGGCCAATAGCAAGGTTTCCAGTGATTTACTGTGACATCCACAAAAGCCAAGTGAGAAATTGCCTAAGGCCTTGTCTCCGCTTGAAAATTTTGTTGCCAAAAGGCAGCACACAGAAAGCTTGTTTTATCAACAAAACTGCCCTGTTGTGCCAATAAAATACCTCCAGTCCAAGAGGCATAGCAGCTTTTGCAGTTTTTTTTTTCACAGAGTCATTGTGGATGCTGATGCTGTTTTCTGTCACACTAAACAGCCTCCAGAAATATCCCACAATGCCAGTCCTGACCATACTGATCTTCTGCTTACACTCTGCTGCAACCAGCTCCTCCCATTTTTCAGTCCCAGGAATATTTTTAATTTTCTTGATTCTACTTCCTGTGTGCTCAGCATGGAGAGCTAGTGTCCTGTGTTCCCAGGTGACAATGGCGGCTCCATGCAGCAAACGCTCTTCCATGTGGAGCACAGCAAAGCTGATTAGCATTTGGGGAGAGGCTGTTGTGCAGTCCCAGCTCCTCTGTAGCAGATGGAGTTTGGATACCTATGGCCAGTTTCCTTATGCCATGGTGGAGAAAGGCTCTGAGAGGGACACACTGCAGTGCAGAGCCAAGATGAAGGAGCTGCAGCAGAACTGGAACAAAGCCAGGGTGACAAACCCTTGCTCTGTCTCAGTGCCAAGCATCTGCTGCTTTTACAAAGACCTGGAAGCCACGCTCAGCGGGGACCCCATATCCATTCTTAGGACTACTGCAGCTTCGGGGTCAATGAATACTGAAAGAAAACTCTGGCGAGGAGGTGATCGAGAAGAAGTGGAGTTGGAGGATGCCCCAGATCCAGGAACCAATGCAGCAGAGATCAGTGGGAGTCAAGAGCTGTTTGTCACCCACAAACATGCAGCCAGTGTTGACCCTCCAGTTACGGAGCTCTGGAGGTGGGAGAGGTGAGCTATGGTAAGTGCTAGATAAAGCTGATGCTGGTTCTTTACAGGAGCCATGGGATACCTCTGTTTGTTAAAAACACAGGGGTAGGAGAGGGTGGAAATGTGCTGGAGTATCTTTGTTTGCACATGCCTTCCCATTCTCTCTTGCATCTAAGTAGCACTTATTAGCTATGCATTGATACAGGCAGTGATGTTTTGGGCATCCTCTTCTGAGAGCACAAGAAAACTTTCCTGGACATACTCCATGATTCTCTGCCTCAGATCCCTTGGCAGAACAGCTGTATTTCTTCCTCCATAGAAGGATGCTCTCCCACAACAATTGGTAATCACAGTCCCGGGGACCAAAGCAGCACACAGCCCTGCAGCACAGGGACCTGGTTTAGACCTGGTTGCATGAAGGATGTACATTCTCACCTCCCTGCGGACTCTTAGGAGTGAGATATCCACTTCTATGGCCACTTCCTGTGGAGAACTGGGACACACATTTAGATTTCTTGCACCATGGCATGATCGTTGCTGCCCCAAGCAAACCTTCCCCTTTCCTCCCACCCCAGGACTCTGAGCCTGACCCACTAGAGTGATCTTGGGCCCCTTGTAGAACTTGCCATTTCCAGGCTCAGCAGGGAGCTACACTCTGCTCAGGGGGATGGTGAGAATAAGGCGGTTTTCCCACTGCTAGATGTAGACTGTGAGGGCATTAACAATAATTCATTTATTTATTGTATCTTGTTCCTTCACAGACATGACCTTTGGAGGCAGAGGCCCCACACTTGCTGTCCACCTTTGGCACAGTAGCCCTTTCTCTGGTGCTGTCCATACACTCTTAGTAAGCATTCCTATGAAGGCTATAGACCTACCCAATACAATGTAACATCTACCCTTTCATGCAGCTATGGGAATGACAGCTGGACGTACACCCATCTATAATACCTGCCAGTGCCCCACAGACTTGCCCTTTTCACATTCACTTTCAGGTGACCACTGTTTGTTTGATAACAAAAGAGATTCTGTGAAACGTGTTATCACTGCTTATTCGTGTATGCAACATACACGTCCCCCTGCAGCTGCAGGTCTCCACAGCTGTTTAGCAGAACATTGTCAAAGGGATATTTACACAGTTCAGTTATGGGTTTCATTGCCAAAATGCTCCCTGAGTTCCTCCCTTACGTGAATGGCTCCTTGTTGTGCCTTCCTACTACCCCTATTATCTGGCTGCTTATATGCCCATACAAGGCAATCTGCCTCAGCAATTCACCCAGGCAGAGTCATAACTAAACAACGTTGTGCCTGGGGTGCGGTCTGATCAGAACGCAATTCTTACAATAGCTGGCACCTGGGGTGAGTGGTGAGGAGCGTGCCCTTTAATGGAGCGGTCCAAAGAAGCAGCTCTGGCACACCAGGAGCAAAGCTCCGCTTGTCCCGCTGTAGTTGCAGCTCTGCACCCAGGGGCAAACTTCTTGCCCTTAGCTTGACAGAGATTATGGAAGACACAGCAGGCGGCTATAACGGCAGGAATGCTGTGTAGCTTCTGCTCCTCATTTAAGTCCAGCCTGCCATAAAGGCATGTCCAATGGGCCTTGAGTCTCCCAAAGGCACGCTCAGTCATTTCTGCACCTACTTAGCCTGTTATTGAACTGTTTCTTGCTAGTATCTTGGTTGCCTGTATAAGACTTTATGAGCCATGGCATCAGCAGTTAGGCTGGGTCTCCCAGGATCACTATGGGCATCTCCATATCCCACATCTTAAGTTTTTCATCGAGGGAAAAGGTCTCTGTTTGTAACTTCCAGTCCAGTCCTGTATTCCTGAAGAGACAAGCATCATGTACCCTTCCCAACCAACTAGCATTGATAGCTGTGAAACAGCCCTGGTGATCATGGAATCATAGAATCCTAGGGTTGGAAGGGACCTCATAGGTCATCTAGTCCAACCCCCTGCCAGAGGCAGGACCACTCCCACTAAACCATCCCAGTCATGGTTTTGTCCAGCCGGGCCTTAAACACCTCCAAAGATGGAGACTCCACCACCTCCCTTGGCAGCTCATTCCAAGGCTTCACCACTCACCTAGTAAAAAAGTTTTTTCTAATATCCAGCCTCGACCTCCCTAACTGCAACTTGAGACCATTGCTCCTCGTTCTGTCCTCTGTTACCACCGAGAACAGTCGAGCTCCATCTTCCTTACAGCATCCCTTCAAGTAGTTGAAGGTTGCTATCAAATCCCCCCTCAATCTTCTCTTCTGCAGACTAAATAAGCCTAATGCTTTCAGTCTTTCCTCATAGGGCTTGTGCTCCAGCCCTTTAATCATTTTGGTTGCCCTCCTCTGAACTCTCTCTAGCATGTCCCTGTCCTTTTTGTAGTGGGGAGCCCAAAACTGAACACAGTATTCTAGATGTGGCCTCACCAGTGCAGAATAGAGGGGAATGATCATATCCCTTGATCTGCTGGTAATACTTCTTTTGATGCAGCCCAGTATGCCATTGGCCTTTTTGGCCGCAAGAGCACACTGCTGACTCATATCTAGCTTCCCATCCACCATGACCCCCAGGTCCTTTTCTACACTGCTGCTACTTAACTGAATGTTTCCCAGCCTGTAGCAGTGCATGGGGTTTTTTCCGTCCCACATGCAGGATTTTACACTTGTCCTTATTGAACTTCATAAGATTTTTATTGGCCCATTGTTCCAATTTATATAGGTCTCCCTGAATCCTGTCCTTGCCCTCCAACATGTCTACTGGTCCCCCCAGCTTGGTGTCATCCGCAAACTTACTGAGAATGCAGTCTATTCCATCATCCAGATCATTGATGAAAATGTTGAACAGAACCGGCCCCAGGACCGACCCCTGGGGCACACCACTCGTGACTGGTTGCCAGCTAGACATGGAACCATTGATTCCTACACGCTGAAACCGTTGATCTAGCCAGTTTTCTATCCACCTTATAGTCCACCTATCCAACCCCTACTTCCTTAATTTGCCAATGAGAATGCTGTGGGAAACTGTATCAAAAGCCTTACTAAAATCAAGGTATATGACATCAACGGTTCTTCCTGCATCCAGAAAACCAGTCATCTGATCATAGAAGGAAATGAGATTGGTCAGACATGATTTACCCTTGGTAAATCCATGCTGACTGTTCCTGATCACTTTATTTTCTTCTAAGTGTTTGAGGATGGATTCTTTAAGAATCTGCTCCATAATTTTGCCAGGGATTGAGGTGAGGCTGACTGGTCTATCATTCCCCGGATCCTCCTTTTTCCCTTTCTTGAAAATAGGCACTACATTTGCTTTTTTCCAACCCTCTGGCACCTCCCCTGTTCTCCATGAGTTTTGAAAAATAACGGCCAGCTGTGCTGCTATCTCATCGGCCAATTCCCTCAGCACCCTTGGATGCAGTTCGTCCGGCCCCATGGACTTGTGCATATCCAGCTTCTTTAAGCAGTCCCTAATCTGACCTTCTGTCACCAAGGGCCTCTCTTCTTCTCTCCCATCTGCCATACCCATGGTAGTGGGCTGGGAGCTGACCCTGCCTGTGAAAACTGAAGCAAAAAAAGCATTGAGCACTTCAGCTTTTTCTTCATCCTCTGTCACGAGGATGCCTGCCCCATTCAGCAAGGGACCTACACCATCCCTGATCCTCTTCTTGTTATTAACATACTTGTAGAACCCCTTCTTGTTATCCTTTACATCCCTCGCTAGCCACAGCTCCATTTGTCCTTTGGCCTTTCTGATTTTATCCCTGCAGTCCCTAGCAATATCTTTATATACCTCCTTAGTCATCTGACCAAGCTTCTACTTCCTGTACGATTCCTTTTTATGTTTAAGCTCAGAGCAGAGTTCTCGGCTAAGCCATTCTGGCTGCCTCACATGTTTATTCTTTCTCCTAACTGGAATGGCAACTTCCTGTGCCCTTAGCAGGGTTTCTTTAAAATATAACCAGCTTTCTTGGACTCCTTTCCCCTTCAGATTAGCTTCCCAAGGGATCCTGCCCATCAGTTCCCTGAGGGAGCCAAAATTTGCTCTTTTGAAGTCCAGGGTTTGTGTTTTGCTTCTTTCCTTCCTTCCTTTAATCAGCATCCTGAACTCAACCATGTCATGGTCACTATTGCCTAGCTTGCCATTTACCTCTACCTCCCTGATCAATTCTTCCCTGTTTGTGAGCAGCAGGTCAAGAGGTGCAAGGCCCCTACTTGGTTCCTGCAGCATTTGTACTAGAAAGTTGTCACCAACACTCTCTAAAAATTTCCTGGATTGCCCATGCGCTGCTGTATTGGCCTCCCAGCAGATGTCAGGGTAACTGAAGTCCCCCATCAGCACCAGGGCCTGTGATCTACAAGCTTCCGCTAGTTGTCCATAGAACACCTCATCCACCTCCTGCTTCTGGTTTGGTGGTCTATAGCAGACCCCCACCACAACATCCCCCTTGTTGCTTTCCCCTCTCAATGTAACCCACAGACTTTCTACTGGCACGCTTCCACTTCCATAATGGAGCTCTGAGCAGTCATAGAGCTCTTTTACATATAGTGCTACTCCTCCCCCTCTTCTTCCCTGCCTGTCTTTCCTGAACAGTTTATACCCATCCATGGCAGAGCTCCAGTCATGCAGACTATCCCACCACGTCTCCTTTATTCCTATGATATCATAGTTCCTTGCTTGCACTAGTACTTCCAATTCTTCCTGTTTATTTCCCAGGCTCCTCGCATTAGTGTATAGGCACCTAAGATACCCGGCCGATTGCCCTACTTTGTCATGTTGATTTCCAATTCTGTTACATATACCTCCTTGCATTTTTTCTTGGTGTTCTCCTCTCCCACTCTCCTCACGTATTGGGGCTTCAGTAGAGCACTTAAGACAATTATTTGATCCCCCCCCCCGGG
>ML682005.1:35703365-35716700 GCA_007922195.1 Podocnemis expansa
GCTTCTTTCGAAATGGCCGTGCGTTGTGTGGCCATGGCACTCCTTATTTCGAAACAACCTCTGTTGTTTCGAAATAAGGAGTGTGTGTGGACATACCCAAAGTAATTTCTAACGGAAAAAAGTTATGTATCTGCTTCACTCCACACCAAGGGGCCTGAGGAGAAGGGAAGTGGTCTCATCTTATAATTTTTAGACCACTGATTAGAGTACTTAAATGGATGGGGGAGACCCAAGTTCAATTCCTCCCTTTGTCAGAGGCTGAGAAAGAATTTGAACAGGTTTTCTCCAGAAGAGCACACTGAGCTATATGACATAGGACTTCCTCATTCTCTCTTGCTGAAACTGTTTCATGGTAAATAAATAATGAAGCAGGAGAGCTAGACCCTAAGTCTCCCACCTCCTCTATGGGTGCCCCAACTATTGGATAATAGATGCATTCTCATTTTCTCTCTCTCTCACTGGTCCAGTGACTGTTCCACTGTGGCTAAATACTTAAGGGCTGTGTCCACACGGCACTTTCCTTTCGAAACAACGACGAGTCCCATTGTTTCGAAATAACGAAACGTCGTTTGGACATGGAACTTTTTCTTTAGAAACAACGGCTGTTGTTTCAAAAGAAAAACTGCCATGTTCAAACGACGTTTTGTTATTTTGAAAAGATGGGACTCGTCATTTTGAAATAACGATCGTTGTTTCGAAACATTAAAATCTGGTCCGCTTTCAAAACAACGATTGTTTTGAAATGGCTGTTTTGAAACAACGGTGTTTGGACATGTTGTTTCAAAATGGCCATTTTGAAACAATGAATTGAAATGGCTGTTTTGAAACAACAGGTCCAAAACCCATTATTTCAAAACAACGTTGTTTCGAAAGCAGTTTGGAGGGTAACCTTCTTCCTCCCAGGGTGCTCTGGGCCAGGAAGTGCCCTCCTAGCTCGTGCCTTGTGCTGCCAGCCTGTGAAGGTGGGCCATGGCTGAGGCACAAGCAACTCCTTCACAGGGACAGCGGAGGGGATCCGTGTGGTCCCAGACAGAGACCCTTGTCCTCCTCTGCATCTGGGGAAGGGAAGAGATCTTGGAGCGCTTCAGGGCCAGCCACAGAAATGTGGACATTTATGCCGACATCGCCCAGGTGCTGGCAGATGAGGGCTTTGAGCGTACCCTGGAGCAGGTGCACTCAAAGGTGAAGGGACTCCGACAGGAGTATTGCCAGGCTCATGATGCCCGGGAGCTCTGTGGGGCAGCAGCTGCCACCAGCTGCCCATTCTTTGATGAGCTGCACTGCTTCCTGGCGGATGAGTCTGGTGGCCCACCCCACCATAGGTACCTGTGGGACTCTGCGGAGGTGCACAGTAGCGCCACAGAGCCGGAGGGGGCCCCCTCCAAAGCCGAAGAGCCCCTGGAGGTGAGTGAGAGCAGCCGCCCGAGTATGGCTCCACCCACCAGCCTGGAGCTCATCCCCGAAGAGGAGCCCCAGACTAGCAGCCCTGAAGAGCCCCCAGAGGAGCACGAGGCAGCAGAGTCTGACGAGACATTGCGGCGGACATCAGCCATCCCAGTTGGTAAGTGTCCCCCCACACAAGGCAGGGAGGCCCCGGAGTGCAGGGCATGGGTCCTGAGGGGGGCACAGACCTGGGACGGTGGGGCTCAGGCCCAGGGGAGGGGGGCACACGCTCGCCTGTGCAGGCATGCCGCAGGGAGGCATGTGGAGACAGGGTCCCATGCCCAAGCAGGATGGGGGTCCCTCAACACAGGGTGGCAATAGGCAGACTTGGCAGCATTCAGGGCAGAGAGCCTGCAGCCAGCATGGCTGTCACATGGCTCAGGAGACTTCCCGGGCCACATGCCGCCAAGAACAGCTCACTACCTACCATGGGCCACAAGGCCCCGTGCCTCCTGGTTGCGGTGTACAGAGCCCACCCAGCCTTGGAATCCTGCTAGCTGTCAGGGCAGGGGTGTTTGCAGCTCACAGGCTGCACACACCAAGGCTAGTAGGCTGACACCTAACCATTCTCCCTTTTGCCCCTGCAGCTTGTCCACCCACCTGCGAGCTTTCTCCTAGGAGCCCGCCACTGGCCACCAGGCAGAGGAGGAGAGCCTGCCTGACACGGGATGAGATCCTCATGGCCACACTAGAACTCAGCCAGCAGTCGGAGGAGTCAACCCGAGTGTGGTGCCTGGAGCAGGCCAGGCAGCAGGATGCTGCAGTCCAGCAGCAGCAGCGGGCCGCCGACGCAGACGACGGTGTCATGGCAGCCATGGAGCGGCAGGCAGTGGCCATGGAGCAGCAGGCGGCAGTGCTGGAGCACCAGGCCATGGCGCTGGAAAACATCCATACTGAGCTCCAGCGCCAAGGGTCACACCTTGCCCCCCAGCCTGGCACTGCCCCTGCTGCTGCTGCTGCACCCAGGGACCCAGCTGCCCCTTGCCACCGGCGCCCCCACACCTGGGGTGGCCTCGGCGAAGGCCGTGGCACTCCGGGCCCTGCCCCAGGGGCGGCTCCCCCCTAAAATGCCCCCCCAGTTGTCCCCAAACCCCAACCCTTCATCCCCTGTCCCATTTTGAAACCCCCACCCCACATCCCTGTGCCGCCAGTTGTGCCCTCACTCAACCCTTCCTGTCTCCCCAGTTCTCCCTTCCCATACCCCCTTGTTGTAAATAAAAACAGTTCACCCATGTTCAACATTGTTGCGTGTTTTATTGGGTTGGATTCAGGGTGTGGGTGGGTTGGGTGGTGGCTGCTGGGGCAGAAAGGGGGAGCGGGTGGTGTGGTGGGGCTCACATGGCAATGTGGGCAGCATCAACGATCCTCCCACACATTGGAAAGCCCAGGACAGTGAGGCCAGCGATGCTGTCCTTCAGCACTCCCAGGGTGACGAGACATGGCCGCAGGACCAGCTGATGGCGTGGGCGACCTGCAGCAGCTGTTCCCTGATGGTGGACCTCCTGACGCTGACGAGATGGGCACTGGACCTGTGGGACTCAGGAGTGGCCATCTTCCAGAGAGCAATGACCACGCTTTTGTCCACAGGGATGCCTGCCCTCATCACCGTATGCCTTTGGCGTAGGACTGGGGTGGGCTCGGTGACAAGGTTGACGGTGCCCCTGCTAATCTGGAGGTTCCTCCTCCAGTGCTTGCTGCTCCAGGTTCCCTGGACAACCTGTTCTCACCAGTCTGTACCGGTGTCTGGTGCCAAGACCAGGGACGAGGAGCTACTGGTACAGTGGAGGGATCTTCGGGGGCACAACCTAGTGAGGCGTGGCACTTTATTTCTACACAGCTGCGGGCCCAAAGGCAAGTACCCAAGGGCCCCAAGAAGAGTGTACAATATGTGTCTACTGGCATAAGTACACATATCACAATGCATAAGCTCTTGCTACAGGGAATTACGTTCTGGGCCTGGCCTCTTTGCACTAGAAGTCCCCCAATTGCAGCCCCTTCCTTTGACCCACCTCACTCATAGTCATCTGTGCCAGGGGCCTTTGGCCTAGTCGGACTGGCCCGAACAGCTTGCCCTTTATCCAGGTCGACTGACCTTAGCATTCTGCCAGTAAAATCCAATCCCTTGTGTCTTCAAATTCCAATATGTGGTCTGTCCGTGAACCATGGAGGCAAGCACAGCAAGGGTCCTCTGGCACACCTTATCTGTTAGGGGCTGCTACTGGCCATCTTCCAGGCCTTCTGGTAGGGCAGAGCAAGTGCACACTTATTCACCCCCCCCCCTTTATAAGCATAGTGAGCTATCTGTGTCTCAACACTGTTAGGCCTCAGCCACGGGGTTCTTCCACAGTGCTGTGAGGGCCACTGAGATAATGGTCTGGGGCTCAGCTCTGGGCTCATCAGGCTCAGGGAAATTGCATCCCACAGCAGGGCAGCCCCCTGCAGGCTACCAGTGGGTCTACCAGGTGCTTGAGGATGGTACAGGAGCCAGGGGGCAGCCATAGCCATCTCTCTTGCAAGTGCTTGGGGGTCACAATGGACAGGGGGCTGTCCATTCTGCTCGTAAGTGATTGGCTGGCAACCTGGCTAGCAACATGGCCCGGTGAACTGGCCATGTTGCCACACCTCCGATGCTGTCCCTCACTTGGAATAGAAATGGCATGTCCACACACAGGACATGCTATTTCGATTTGAAGGGATTCTCTTAATTCGAATGAACAAAATGTTCATTCGAATTAACTTATTTCAAAATAAGGATTTTATTTCGAAATGAGTTATTTCGAAAGGGGTTCTTTCGAAATAAAAGTTACTGTGTAGACATAGCCACATAGTCATTGGGCCAGAGGGAGAGAGTTAAGAATGACTGTATTGCTTGGTGGGAGACCCAGTGTTCAGCCCCCCAAGCTCCAGACATTTTCATTAGTTTGCCACAGTGGAACAACTTCAAGAGGAGAGACTGAAGGAGTTCCACATTGGATTACCCCATAACTCAGAGGTTAGAGCTCTCTCCTAAGAGATGTGGGAAAACCCTTTTCAAATTCTGTCAATTCCCCTTTCTGCCTATGGGAGTGAGAATCTGGGTCACACGAATTCCAGGGGAATGCCCCAACCACTGGGCTAAACCTTTAATCCCCACCACCTCCTCTTTCACTGGTGGCTAGATTTTGATTGGGACCTGAATCATTAGGCAGTCTGCTATGCATGCCCAGTGGATTGGGCTCCACACACAAAATAGGTGGACAAATGCCTATCTTCCCTCACTATGTGGATTGGATTAGACCCTGCATAAGCATTTGGTTATCTTATTTCTTATCTTCCTGCAATTCATGGACTGCTCTGGAGATAGGTGCCTGGACCCTACAAATGAGGCAGCAGTGCATGCTAAGAACCAAAACAGGAGCAGAGAAAACTTTTCCGGGCAGATACAGGCACCAAGTCAGTTGAGGTATGGTGACAAAGTTCCTCCTCTACCTTGTTGGGTGCTATGCTTCCATCTAGTGGTCGGTCTGTTTCCTTCAGACCCCCAGGCATGGAAAAAGTCTTTTGCCACCTTCAGGCAGAAGTTTCTTTTTCTTGCCCCAATCCTTGCATCTGTGGGCACTTTTCGTAACCCACTTTCTTACTCCTTCTCCAGGTCGTCTGTTTGTCTTCCAAATGCACCTTCCCTCCTCTCCAACTACTCCCTTCTTTGGAGGGAAAGCTTTTTAAAAAGTTCTGGGTGGGCCTTGATTAGATCAAGGTGTGCCAATTAGCCTGAAGTAAGCACTGCTCACCTACAAGTGAAAAAGGGACCTGATGAGTCGGGGGTTAATATAGCAGCTTTCTAAATCTCTCTATGTTTGTGTAGAGTTACTAGCAGAGAGCAATGAGCTACTGCTGCTGGGGGGCCCTGTCCCCTCCCTCCTTGGGGGAAGTGGGTGAGTGGCCTCACAGTCTTTCTGGGGGCCTTCTTGCTTCTGCTGCTGCCAACCACCTGCTGCAAGCTGCTGTCTGTGATGGGGCGGAAGACAAGGACCACCACTCTTGCTGCTGCTGCCACTCAACAAAGAAAAAGACCATCACTTCAGGACTCTGTGGAAGGGGTTGGTTTGTTCATGGACTGAGTGACTGAAACTTCTCTGCTCTTGTGGTGGTGGGAGAAGAACCATTGCTGCTGTTGTGAGAAGCAGGGGAGTGGCGTGGAGCCCTCTTCCCAGCTTGTCTGCTCCCCAGGGCCAGCTCTACTGCGAGGCAAGAGACAGACATGGCTTCAGGTGACAGTTCTTAGGGGTGCCTAGCCCCTCTAAAGATCAGGCTGGCTTCTGCTTCTTCAACTTTTTCCTAGCAGCTCAGGCACTGTTAGTCAACCTGCAGCTTAAGTTATGCAGGCAGAGTGCACTTTAAAGCCCTCTGCAGGCAGATGCTGGAGATCTATGAACTTTGGAAAACCATTTTCAATCTCCATGAATGAGATGGGGGGAGCGCCAAATCAAAATTTGGCTTGGGGGTCCACAATCCCTTGAGCCAGCCCTGCTGCTCCCTAACCCACCCCACCACCACCACCACCATCTCCAGCTACCAGCTCTGTTATCTCCTCACCCCAAACTCAGCTGCTTGTTCCATTTCCACCTGGGCTGTTGTTAAAGAAGCAGCAAGCAGAGAGACTTTACCACCTAGGTGCTCTTGGGTGCACACCCTGTCGCCCCCCTGAGAACCTGCCCTCCCCTCCACACTTCTGTTTAGCTGGAGGGCTCTCCTACCTTCTGCCTTGCCCCCTAGATGCCTTGCAGCAGTTCCCCCTTCCTTTCAACCCTTGTAACCTGCCCCCCCCAGCTGCTGTTGCCTTTTACCCCCCCCTTATTTCCTTGGGTTCCCTCAGTGTTTATTTGTTTACCTACCCCCACCCCAGTCTCTAGGTATTTATTAGGGTCCTGTCCCATCCCAGTCTTCCCAGTATTGTTTGCCTCCCTGCCCCTTTCCCAGCCCTAAGAGCCTGTCCTGCCCTGAATCTGCTTGTGTCCTGGCCCCACCCTTGACCCTAGAATTTCCTTGGGTCCCTTTTCCCCTGGACTTTTTATTGTCCCCCACCCCCGTCCTGCGCTGCTTTCCCAGTGTGCCCATGTTTCCAACACACCTATAGGTCCCTGCAACCCCCTAATTTTTGTTCTGTCCCTGATTCACTGCACTCCCCCAATGATATTGTGACCCTCCTTTTTCTTTTTACCCCAGTGCAGTCAGAGGAGCTGGCCCCTTCCACAATAACACCCCTGTGCGCCTTCCTTCTCTGCCCCCCCACCCTGCTTGCAGCCTAGCAGAGAGAAGGGTTAACCTAGCCTTCCCTTACCCTACCTTCCCTCCCTGTCACTTAAAATCCACCCCCCACCCTTCCTTCACGAACCCTCCTCCCCTGCCTAAAGCTGAGCAAGAAGGAGCGGGTAGCCTTCCTTGGTCCCTCACCCTTGTTGTGTAGCCTAGTGTTTCCCCCCCCATCCTTAGGATGGAACTAAATGTCCCTTCTGTTGTCCCAGTTCCCACCCCTCTGCCTGCTCCCCCACCTGACCTTGTGGCTACCACATTGCTCACGGCTGCTGGAGATGTTGCCACCACTGCCTCTTGTGAGGCATTGGCAGTGGCCAGCATGGGAATGGCCTCCATTGCTGCTGCTGCTACTGCTGTCACCTTGACCGGGAGAAAGGGTCAGGGGCCTAAGAAGGACAAGAGCCCTGCCTGGAAGGTGAAGCTCTCCAAAGCAAGTGCTCCCATTAAGGCTACACCATCAGCCAGGGCTCCCCGCCCCTGCTGTTCCCTCCACCAGCTCTGGAGGCACCTCAGCTTCCAGAGCGTATACCCAGGTAGTTGCCACCCCTCTACCAACCTCTGCTGTGACATCTGCCCCCACTACCTCCTCGAATTCCATCTTGAGTGGCCAGGGCCCCTTCCCCACCCTGACCAGGAAGCATGGAGTCTGCTGTCCTCTGGTGGTGGCCTTGCCCTGCATAGAAACATTGCAGGCGTTGGTGCGGGTGGTGGGGCCCTCGGCCATTGTGGCAGCTTCTAAAATGTACAGGAGAGTGGTGCACTTTTTAGCCTCAGAGGCCACTACTCAGGAGGTGGTGGAGAAGGGCTTGGCGGTGAAGGGCATCTTTGTTCCCGTAGAATCCCTGGAGGACCTGGGCATACAGGGGTCCTTACCTCTGCTCCACCCTTCCTCCCTAATGCTGCCCTCCTTTCCTTTCTCTCCATCCTGGGGAAGCTGATATCTGCCATCGGCCCTCTCCAGTTGGGCTGTAAGTTCCCCACCCTCCATCATGTTTTATCCTTCCACCAGCAGGGCTCTGATATGACCAGTAGTTCTTTTACATCCACCCAAGAGGTCTTCTGTGAGACCTCTCCAAGCTTCCTGTCTTCTACCAGGACCTCCTCCAGACCTGGAGGCTTGTCTTGGCCTCCAGGTCTGTTGCAGTCACTGAAGGGGAGGACCTCCTTGCAGACCCCCTGCTACACAACCTCCAGCTTCATGTGCAGGTGGCAGAGGCATCCTCGGTGCAGTGGAGGCTGGTCCTGGCATGTGTCACCAGGGCCAGAGACCTCCTGGACCTGTCCAGGGGAACTGGGTGGATCCCCAGGTGCAAGCACAGCGCATGGGGCTCTCCACCCTCCGAACCCCCCCGTGCCTACTCCAGGAGGTGAAGGTAGCCTTGCCCCCTGCTGCTCAGTTTTACTTCGAGAAAGTCCTGCGAGAGGGTACTCCTTGCCCCCCCTTTCAGCCCCTGCCCTCAGGACATTTTGATCAGGCCCTGATCCCGCAGGCCACCCCAGCCACTCCTTCCCCTTGCACCAAGCCGGTAGCTATAGCTGCAGCCAGTTCCCTTTAGAACCGCACCCAAAGACCATCTGTACATGCTCATGCAGCACACCATCCACTTCCTTGCCCTCACGTCCTGCTCCAACACCAAATGGCGGGGCCTCCTACCACCCCTGGAGAGCAAGGACTGCCAGTGGGAAAGCCTGTATTCCCTCATGATATCACAGCCTGCTGGGGACATCAGTTGGCAGCTCCTGCATGAAGCCGTCAGCACAGGCGTGTACCTGGGGCGGTTCACCCCTCATCCTGATACTTGGTGTCCCTCATGCTGCAAAAACAACCTGGTACATGTCTACCTCGAGTGTGCCAGGTTGCAGCCCCTTTTCTGGCTCCTCCGGAGCCTCTTATTGAGGATCTGGCTGCATTTTTCTCCTAACTTGTTTATTTACACACACCCCATCTGTGCCCAACAAAGTCATGGGACCTCCAGGTCAACTTCCTCCTGGCACTGGCCAAAGTCACCATTCATAATACCAAAAAGGAGACGGTGGCTGGCGGGGGGGAGACCTGTGACGGTGGAGCCTATTTCTGTTCCTTAGTCTGGTCACGTATCCGAGAGGAGTTACTTCGGGAAGCGTCTGCTGACTCCCTAGATACCTTCAGGGAGCAGTGGGTGCTGGCTGGGGTTCTCTGCTTGGTGTCCCCCTCCTGGTCCCTGGTTTTGTTCCTTTGACCCCTCACCTCTGTTCCTGTTCTGATTACTTTGCCGCTGTAATCAGTTGATTGCCAGGACCAGTGACTCCTCCCTTGGGCTAAGGGAGGCTTTTTAGCAGTGGGTGGGCTTGCACCCACCCACTACCCAGGGTTCAAATAGTAGAACTTTCCAGTCTGATCCTCTCACAGTACCTACACAGTTTGAGGGGAGTTGCTGGGTTGCAGTGGAGCTGAAACCTTGAATTTAGGTGTGTAAATGAAGCTTGGGCACCTTTGTGAATTGGGGTTTCTGTTCCATTGTGATGGTGAGGTAGAGGATGGATAAATGTGGCTGTCTCTGAAAAACAAAACATAGATTAACAGTTGCAGTGCTGTATAATGTTTTTCATTAATTTTGGAGGGAATGGGGTGATTTTAGTGCATACTTGATTCATGATGGTTTAATGATGCCTTCCAGTTCTCAGAAGCAACAATGTAACCTCCCCTATATTGCTTTACTAATCTGCCTCAGTTGTGAAAGGCATTAAAATGAAGTATTATCTCTGGGTCTATTAGATTCTTCACAGAGCATTGCAACATAAGTGTCAAGAAATGCCTAATAGATTTAGAGCCAGGAGCACTTGTCCATTAAGAAATAGACTGAGACAACCAAAATGTTGCACAAATGGCTCTGAACATCTAAATTTCAGATACTAATGAATTTTTAGTTGATACCCACATCATCAAGCATTGGAACAAAGACTTAAAGGTGAAAAGTTTGGTATCCTGTTTTATTCCCTTGAAGCAATTACTCTCTCTAATGGTCTTCATCTTGAAGTTACAGCACAGTTGTGATCTAATCTTAAGTGGTACATTTGAAATGCTACCACAAGTTCATATACATATAGCTGTCTGAAATGCCTGCTGCATTATTATTATTTTATTTCATTAATGAAAGCAAACTAAAACAAACAAGTGGATTTTGAATTATGCCAATTCTTGTTAACACCTCTGTAAACAAGAGGAGCTTTCAAATATTTCTGTAGTAGAACCTATCACAATGTTTTTTTGCCTTTAACAAGTTTTGTAAGGAATATATTAACCCTCACAAATATTCCTGTGAAGTGGGAAAATATTAATTGTTCCTGCTTTGGATACAAAAAGGCATTGGCAGGTTAAATGACTTGGCCATGGCCATGAATCATGTCAATTAGAGATAAGATCATAATTCAGAGTGCCTTGATCCTAGTAAAAACCCTTGTCTGGTAGACTACTTTGTCCTGGAAAATGTACATATTGTACATTGAGTAGCCCATATAGATTTACTTTAGTTTATAGTATAGTGTAATCCCATGTGAAATGCATTTGAAATAGGATTGTCTGAGGCCTTCTGGAAATTCTTTGGGATCACAAATTTCTGGACACTCAGTAATTCAGGGTATGTCTTTCCAAGACTAAAAGGGTTTTGGTTATTTTAGAATGTTACAACTGACACGTTCTGAGACCAGCATAGACAAGACAAGTTGTACTTTATCATGAGTTAGTTGGTCACTGTGAAGTGTTGGTTCTCCCCAGAGTTGTCTGTCATGATGATTATGAGGTCACATTTGTCACAGGAATCATCCACTTATGTATCAAAGCCTCTCCAGAAATAACTTTAGAGACTCCACTATTGGTTTAGTAGAAGCTCTATTCATTCTGATGACACATCAACAGAGCCCTTGGCAAAATGAATAGAGTTACTCCAGACCTACACCAACATTAATGAGGGAAAGATTTATCTGTCTATTTACCTGTCATTCCTCATCTTACCTATCAAATGGACAAAACACAAAGCAAACTGCCACTTAATCAGTTCTTCTAAAATGTATTCTCCCTCTGCTCCTAAAGACTGTATTTTAATACTTCAACAAAACTGAATTGTAAATACAAAGTTAAAATGTGTTATAGAGAAAAAACAAATCATGAAAATTATTTATTGCTTGAGATATTTCTGATATGAGTACTAAACTCTGAAAGCCAGCAATCATGATATATTATGAATTTTTCTGGAAGAAAACTGCAGCAACCAGTAGAAGCACAGAAAAAAAATACATATTAACCATGAATCTATGATGGTAATTTTGATACAAAACAAAAAGTCCATAAATAGTCTGGATTACAAATGCATACATTCATGGTATAACTTCTTTAGTCTTCAGTTATTAAATAAATAATAATTAAAACATGACACTTTTGTAGTTTTTCACTTACAATATTATTTTTGAAATATTGTAAACAATTTGCAGATACTGCATTTTTATAATGTTTCTCTTACAAAATAAATAGGTACATGTAATTTAAGAATTGTACTCTTAACATTATTACAAACTCACTTCATTTAGTGACTTGCTATGTACTGAAATAAAATGAGATTATAGTTTCCTTCCTGTTTATCAATGCTTGCCTTAAATGACTAACTTCTGAAACAGCTTTCCTGGAGTAGAAAATTTCACATGAAAATAAATGGATTTGCAAAAATCTTTAATTATTTTAGTTTTATGGAAGGATAAATATTTCAAGGCTTCCCCACCTGCTAAGCTTTTTGGTTCTTTCAAGTTAAAAGAATAGGGTCATCAGTTTTCTTTGCAAATGCGGAACAAAGTATATTTTCTCTTTTCACCCTAATCTGAAAGTTGTCAAATTCTCAACACTCACTGTGCATATCTGAAGTATACAGCACCAAATAAAGATTAAGGGATTAATCCAGAAAAATCCTGAATGTATATTTAATTTCTGACATAGCTGCGTCAGCTTCGGTAGAACTATGGACCTATTCATGGCCTAGCTAAAACTTTTCCAAGTGTGTTTAGCTTCATACATAGCTCTGCTAAA
The DNA here is from genome assembly GCA_007922195.1 of Podocnemis expansa. Lineage (NCBI taxonomy): Eukaryota > Metazoa > Chordata > Testudines > Podocnemididae > Podocnemis > Podocnemis expansa. Next base: position 35,715,157 of record ML682005.1, read on the forward strand.
ACTGATACAACTGTGGGCGTGGCCCAAAGTCCAGTAAAGTCTTTGGGAACACTACCATTGATTTTAATGGGCTTTGGAAAAGGTTCTGAGTGAAGGAGAGAGGCTCCAGGTAAGCAATACACTTACAGGCACATACTTACATTAAAGCACTTGAAATCCATGTCTTTTAGCAAAGCACTTAAATGTGAGCTGAATTTTGACTTCAATAGGACTTAAACTTTGCACAGTAGTCACTTTTAGGCATGGAACTGTGCAGCCTGGGAAAACTTGGTCAAGAGGAAGAGAGATTCAGGTCTTTGCTCAAGAGAGGGGACAGCTGAGGAGGATATAAAAGTGTAGTGGCCTTGAATTGTGACACAAAGAAATATCTAGTTTGGAAAGCAAAGTAGTTCTTAAAGTATTAATGGATCATCTTCTGGTGGACAGATTTCAATTCATCGCAATTAGAAAAGAAGTGTCACTTATTGTACATGGCTTGCAAATTATATCACCATCATTTGGAAAGGGAGAAGAATTGAACTGGGCACTTAAAAACCCCCACAAATACCAAAAACAAAGTAAACTGAACATAAGAACAGTCATACTGGCTCAGACCAATGGTTCATCTAACCCAGTGTCTGTCTTCCAACTGGGGCTAATGCCTGGTGCTTCAAAGGGAATGGACAAAAATAGGTAATCCGTCTCATCTCTCATTCCCAGTTTCCAGCAAACAGCAATCCCTGACCATCCTGGCACTGATGGACCTATCCTCTATGAATTGATCTAATTCATTTTTAACCCTTTGCTGTATATTAGTAGTTGTATATGATGAAGCCATATTTTTGCTATTTCAAAACCCTTCGCTCAACCAGCTCACTTAATGAAAGCATGAGGACTGCTGTAATCAATGGCAGATGCTAACTTGCCTAAATAGCTAGAGCTACACCCAGGTCATCCTGGCCCTGCCCCTGTTTCCCCACCCACGTTACTCTAAAGGAGGGGGGTGGGGCAAGAGCCTCTCTGCCAACTCTGCACTGTTGGGGAGTTCCTTCTGGTTCCATATACACCAGGTTGAAGTCAGATTGCCCCAATTGTGCAATGCTAGTTCCCCCTCTTCAGCCCCACTCTGTGTAAAGTGCTACTGTTCTGCTTCCCCTGCAGCAATTTAAAAAAAAAAAAAAAAAAAAAGTAAGAGTAGAGATGCAGAAGAAAAAGAGGCCTGTAATAAGAGTTCTCAGAGGGCCAGGTGGCCTAGGGTGTAGGGTGCCCTGTTTCCACCTCCTACCTTCCAGTGGAAAAGACTTGTATTCCAGTTCCTAACCCATATATGTGGCTTAGCTTCATGTCAGGGCTTCAACTTTCTTTGTGTGTGTTTCTTGGAGGGCCACAATGCCCATGTAATGGTCTTTGAGGGTCCTCAAGTGGTAAGCTGCTTTCCACCTAATAATCCCTTCTACAGTAAGTGCATTTATTTGGCAGATGGCACAACTGTTTATATATATAGATAGATATACACACGTGTGTGTGTGTGTGTGTGTGTGTGTGTGTGTGTGTGTGTGTGTGTG
>ML682005.1:35716710-35979210 GCA_007922195.1 Podocnemis expansa
GTGTGTGTGTGTGTGTGTGTGTGTGTGTGTGTGTGTGTGTGTGTGTGTGTGAGAAACTGCCACGTTCACTGGGAGGTTAGCAATTCAATGGCCAGTTGATGACATTGTTGAACTTGCACAAAACACAAGAAACACCAACACTTAACAGGAGCACCATGTGAAGGTTGCCATTTTGCCTCCCATGTGAAAAAAGAAGACAAAGCTGCCAAATACATCTATAACTATGTCAAAATTGCTGATGCCAAGCATCCAAAATATGGGCTAGCAATGTATATGTGGAATATATTAGAACACGTGGAAATTTTGGAAGAATCGTCAACTGACAGAAAAGAAATCAGAAGTTAGAATCAGGGACGCTGTAATAGTAAACATATCCAAACCACTTAACATCATGTGGTCGGACTCTGTCTTCCATTCCCTTCTTCATCTGGCTTTAAAGGTGACTTTAATATCCATCACAAATATTGGGCATACTGTTTAAATGGCATAGCCGGGGAACAGATGATAGAATGGACCTCCCTTAAAGACTTCCACCTCCTCTATGATCCATAGCAATCTAGATGTTTTTGGTTTGTGAAGTGGACAATGGATCACAACCCAGATCTGTGTTTTGTGACTCATAAAAGCACTGGTAGCCCACTGGCCATCACAAGAACCATCCTGAGGCACTTCCTACGTAGCCAAATCACCCAATTTTCCTCCAGAAATGGCTGGATGTGCCTCTTCTTTGGCTGGCGCAAAAGTGTCTTTGGAATTTCTACAAGACCAACTGGCCCCCTTACGCTTTGGAAACAGAATATCAGATCCCACAGCTCAAACTGATACCTAGAAATTCCAGCCATTTTGCAAACATTCTAAAATCAACTACTAAGAAGTACTTCACATGTAGTCATCACAAGGCTTTCACATTCTACTGCACAAAAATATCTGCTTTCCTCTTAAGGAACTAGGAAAGGATCAGTGACCCAGATAAAGTCACTGCACTGCTTGACTCTGAATTTGGTGTGCCTGACAAACAGGAAAAAATAATATTGAAAGCCTTGATTTCATCCATTTCAGCCAGAAGTCATGAACTCTTTTGCAAGAATTTGGAGGATCCCAGTCAGTAACTTGACAGGCATCGAAGATGACCACCAATATTTTTACGTCTCATTTCTAACAGCGAGTCACTGACAGACAAGATTACATGCTAGCAGGAATGTTACAGAAACCTTCGCCAATGCCTGGAGGAAGATCCATTCCCCTGTCAAGAAGATCAATGTTGCAGTGTCAGAAACCCAAAAAGGGCAGTTGATAGATTGGAATGATGGTCTAGACAAAAGGGCAATCGACTTTACCAAGGTTCCATTTTTGGCTCAGCCACAGACTTCCTGTGTCATTTAAGTAACCCTGCATTTCAGTACCCTATTTGTTATAGGAGGATGATACTTCCCTTCCTTACAGTATATTGTGAGGTTTAAATCCATGAATAATTGAAATATTCAGATACTATGGGAACAAGGGCCATATAAGTTCCTAGAGAGAGAGAAGAGAAAGCAAAAGAGTCCCCGATGAAAGATGAGTAAAAAGAGAGATACTGGGAAAAAATCTTCCTTATTTGCTTGGATTTTAAAAAATCTCATGCCTTTCTGGCAGTCAGAATGAACAGCCACATGGACTGTACTGGGGAAGGAGAGAAATGATGCATCATGCAGCTCCATTTGGGTAGCAAGTCAGTGAGGGCCTTGAGACTGCCCAGATCCCTGCACTGATTTAGGCCATGAACCCCCAACAAGCTCAGCATGATTTGAATTCTGCATCCATGTGAAGCCTCGTTATTTGGATGCAGCTCCATCCAGGAGCGTCGCTGTCCCGGGGAAGGGCCCAGGGCACTGGCCCAGGCTCTGTCCCCTGGCCACAGGCCACACCCTTGGGCGGGGACAGGGCCGGGCATGGCAGCCATGTCTGCGGGGCTGCCCGGCCTTGGGGAAGTGGCCACCGCTGCCGTGGGTGGCTGGGCCCTGGATCCCTGGCTGGGAACAGGGCTGGGAGCAGCAGCTGTGGCCACGGGCGGCTAGGCCCCAGCTGCCCGGCTGGGGATGGGGCCGCCCGGCCTTGGGGAAGAGGCCGCCGCTGCTGCGGGTGGCTGAGTCCCAGATCCCCGGCCAGGGACAGGGCCAGGAGTGGCGGCCGCGGGTGGCTGGGCCTTGGATCTCCGGCCTGATCCGGCCGGAGACCAGGAGAGGTGGGGCCCTGCAGGACCCAGGGCACTGGTGCCGGGATTCAGGGCATGGGCCCCGTGTGCCTGGCGCCAGTGACACCCCTGGCTCCATCAAAATGCAGGCAGATGCCCATGCTGCATCCACTGAAAGATCAAGTCCTGAGATCTTATGCTTGTTCAGTGTTAGACTTTACTAAATGGTCATTCTGTTTACTGGTGATGGAGTGCCATGAAGTGACTTAGGCTATGTCCACACTTACACAGTTCAATCAATTTAACTTATATGAATTTAATAAAATCTATATAAAATCATTAAATTGATTTAAGTTAAATCAATTTAACAGGTCCACACCAAAAAAACCTAAATTGAAATAGCATGTCCAGACACAGGACTTGCTATTTCGATTCAGGAGAGGGGTACCATGGGAGGTGTGGCAACATGGCCCCCTCACTGGGCCATGCCCCCCACCCAATGTATAGAAAAAGGAAAGCACCTGGGAAGGAGAAGGGCAAAAAGTGTTAAATCGATTTAACAGTTAAATCGAAATAATATGTCCGCAATTTTGATTTAACCGTCATATCAATATAATACTAGGTTTTATTATATTGATATAACTTTCCTTATTTCGAAATGAGGGAGCTCCTCATTTCGAAATAAGGGAATGTCGTGTGGACCTACCAGTTTTTAAATCAAAATAACCAGTGTTATTTTGAGTTAAATAGTGTGTATGGACATACCCTTACAGTCTAGAGTGTTGTAGTTCATACTTCCTCTGTATATTCCAAACCCTGCATGCACTAATGCATGAGTTATCCAGAAAGAACAAAATGAGTTATGAATGATTCATAATCACTTACCCAACGCCAGATTTGTAAATAAAATTACTATAACTTCCTGCACACTTTTTGAAAAATATTGTACAAAGAACAGCATAAAAAGCCACCTTTTACACATGAACTGAATGGTAGAACAAGAAACGTTGAATTAATTTTGACAAACTGTTTACTGTAATGCTCTTCAAGAACCTCTACTTTGATCTGTTATTATTGGCAAGATTCTATTTTGTTTATTAATACACTTTTAATTAAAGTTGTATAAATATTACTTGCTATTGCTACTAATGCGTCAGTTATAGCATCATAAAATGTGATACAAAAATATAGTGTTAGTTATGTTGCTACAAATACATGTCCCGGAAATATAGTACCCTCAGCCATTACCTGTGGAATTGTGTGTCCACTACTTGCACTGGAGAGTTTGTAGACTTGTAAATGTGCACAAAGCTCAAGCTGATCTTAAATCTAATAATAAAATGAGCCCTGAATTTTTTGAAGCAATTAATTCTCTGGTACAGTGGTTCTCAACTACTGTGTCGGGACACATTACTGTGCTACCACACAGTGGTAACTGTCACGGAAAGCCAAGGAGATGGCTGGATTTGGCTCGGGGGGCCAGGAGGGCTGGTATGTCCTGTCGGGCTGCGATATGCTGCCAAGTGTGTCACAACCTGCAAAAGATTGAGGCCCACTGCTCTGGTAGATTACTGGCTGTTTTCACTGGCTCTGTTCCATGCTTGTGGATAATTCATCCTAACAATTTGCTCACTGCCTTCTTATTAAGAAAACTTCTATGTTACATTTCAGATTCTTCTTGCCATGCTTAAAGTATTCTGAAATTGTATATGTGTGGGGCTCCTTGCTGCGACTCCACAGATGTGAGAGTCAATTTTTTCCCCAGGCACTGCATTCCATGTATACCAATCTCATTCATCCAAAGCTAGCAATCTATCGAAGTTCACTGCCACCTTCCTTCTGCAGTTTTGTCCCCCATTTATAAACTCAGGTCGCAATTCTCTATTTGCTCCACCCTGAAAGTAAGATAGCCAGTGGTTCTCCACTGTAATTTTTCCATTTTTTTAGAGAACTTTGCAATAGAGAGCTCATGACCACACAAGTCACTACTGCCAGATTCACAAAATGTTCCATTCTGCAGACAACAGGAGGGCAACAGCCCATGGTTTTGGAACCACTGTGTTGAGCAATAGCTTCTATGCTAAATGCTAATGTGCTGTACAGGGTACATGCTGACACAACAACAACAAAATAGTACAAACCAGGCAGAGAGAAAGGCGAGCAGAGTGAAATTGAATGATTGATTGAATCTTTTCAGGTCGGCCAGCAAATGGAAAAATCAGGAGAAATAGTCAATTCAGTTCAGAAAATATTCAGAATTCATTAGTAAATTGGAGAAGTTCATTTCACGATAAACAGTGTACCTTTTTAATCATGATTAGGGCACTGGCCTGGGAGACACAGGTTTGACTCTCCACACTGAAGCAGGCACTTGAGCTGAGTACTGTAAGCATGAGTGGATAGGCCATTCTGGGTTTCTACTTTTGTATAAATACTTAAATATTTATTAGGCCAAAGTTAGAGCAAGAACATCTCTGTAGCTTGGTGATTGTGCATACAACTGGGGGGTGGAATTTGAATTCACATCTCCTGTCTCTGGATCAGGCAGACAGGTTTAATCTATTTTTCCTCCCCCTCTCCCTGATGGATCCCTTAATCACTAGCCTATAAAGTCTTTAGCTTGCTCTTTGGCACAATGAATATTGAAGAATTTCTATAAAGTGGTGCAGCATCACCAAAAGAGACTGAGAATAACCCACCACAGAGCACTCACTGGGAGGGGGAATGGGAGGGAGAAACCAAGTTCAAGCCCCTCGTCCAATGACCTTGAACAAGTCATTTAGGGTCAGATATCAAAGATTTTGTCACCTAATGGTGCAGATGGGCACTAGTTAGTAAATTGTGAAAAGGTGCTTAATTCCTGTTGACTTTAGCAAGGACTAGGTGTCTTGGCATTCTCCAAAAACCCCACTAGAAATTTATTTGCATTTTTAGTTACCTAAACACTTATAAATATTTGGTCCATAATCTCTCTGAGCCACAGCTCCACAAAAGTTGACATTAAGACATTAGTGCTTCCCTTCTACACAAATGCTGTGAGGGTAAGCCATTAATGTTTGGAGGTGCTCCAATATTATCCTGTAAGTAGCCAGGTAGAAAACAAGGCAAGCACATGGCACCATGAAATATGGAAGAAGCTCACATTAAATCTCTTTTAAAAAGGAATAGCCAACCAACATGTACCTTATAAAGTATTTGTTTCAGCCTCTTAAAAAAAAATCAGCCACTAACCCTGGTGTTCCTTATGGCCTCATGTAATAATAGGGACATAACCTGTAATGCCACAGAGTTCTCTTGTAATGTGCTGGAGTAATTTTGCTCACTCATTGTGACAAATGTCACTTCTTGGCTCACCAGTACGTAAGAAAGGTGATTGCTAGCCTCTGGTCAGAAGCTATGAGGGGTGGAAATACAGATATCCACCAAGAACTGCTAGAAATGGAAAGGTTTGGGGAGAAAAGGTAGAGGTTTATATTATTTAAAATCAAACCTCAGGAAGTTGTATATTAGACAGATTCTGAATTCTGTTTAGAGAAAAGTGGAAATGCCTGTTATTCAACCCAAACTGGCCTTTTTACAAGACATCCACAAAAGACTACACACAAATCAATGATCACATATTCTCTCCATTTTCAGTTGCCTTGAGCAGTAGTACATTTGTTCCAGATCAAAAAATTTGTATACAGGACCAGAACCTCTGTGTAAATTGGTGTAGCTCCACTGAAGTAATTGTAATTAAGACAGACTACACCAAGTGATATAACAACAGTCCTCAGACAAGAATTGCTCTCTGTATCCATTTTAGAGAAGAGGCAATATGTACAGTGGAACAGGATTGCTTAAAAAGACTTGCTTGTCTGAAGCCTCCACTAAAATTATTGCCTGAAACTAGAGCTGGCTGAACACTTTCCATCAGCCCCCCCCCCCCCCCCTTTTTTTTTTTTTGTTAAGAATGAAAACCTCACAACAAAACCTTTTCTAGCTTGAAATTTTCAGTTTTGAAAGTGTTTTCAGAAAAGGTTGAAACAAATGAAGACTTCGCTTTTTTCAAGTTTATTGCAGAAAATTTACCAGCTCTACTTAGACCTTTTTGTGAAAGGTTGCTATGGGAATGCTGTCTTTAAAGCAGTCACTGACAAACAACCAGTTTTTACTGCTTAAGAGTGACTGGTTTGTGGATTTGCTTTGACTAAACAGTAAGCATGAAATCACAGTGTCAGGATGAGTCAGTATGCCATACTTCCATCTTTAAACACTTCAGCCCAAATCCTCAGATAGTGTAAATAGTTTTAGTTCTGTAATTTCAATGGAGCTGTGCCCATTTACACCAGCTGGGGTTCTGATAGTTGAGGCATGACTACTGTATGTTTGGGGGGTAAAAGATATTTACATGACATAAAGCTGGCAAGTAAACTACATTCAACAACAGAACACAAGCATAATGAAGATTATTTTTTTCCTCTTGCTGTTAAATGTGTTTCTAATAACTAGCCATTAAAATCTACCTTTCACTGTCTATCCTGTAGAAGAACTGCTAAATCTTAACACAGATTACACTTTATAACATGTGTTAAACATCTCCAAGGGATGCCATTCCAGGAAAAAATTTAAGGCCAGTGTCAGATATTTACAGGTTATGACAAAATTAGACCAAGACTCCAAATATTCATCCCAGATGTTTAAAGTCAACATGCCGTAGTCAATGGTTACAAAATAATTCATAGCCAATTTCCTGTGAAGCTTGAGACACCCTTAGTGAATAGATCACTAGAAGAAGTTTGACAGAATTCTTTGCTGTGGCAGTAATGTATGCTAGGCCAAGATGATAAAGCCTGGAATGTATTATAGATTCAGGGATTCATGCCAGTGATTTCCAGCTGCTTACTCAGTAGCTGACAATCTCTGTAATTCTTAGCAACAAGCCTTTTATTTTTCTGTGAATTCACTGTTTCAGAAGCACTTCTCTTTAGCAGATGTTGTTGTCTAATTATTCCAAAGTGCTGCAAAGAACATCCCAGCCTATCTTCTAACCAGCAATAAAATCCCCATTCTGCAAATGTGAAGGGGCAGGCATAAAGATGATATTGGTTATCTAGTTATTACATGAAATAAACTACCACCTAGACTTCCTGGAAGTCCAAGAGTATATCCAACTAAAATGGAACTAGCCAGTGATCCAGAAGCCTGTCTTATTACATTCAGCTGGACAGCCATTGGAGCTCAGTGAGAGTAGCTCTGGATGGTTCAACTCCACTCTTAACAGGACAGTCACAAGTAGCGCATAGAGGCTTGGGACTGGAGAGGACACTACCACAGGCCATGAGCCTGGCCATTCTTGACAGGCTTGGAATACATTCATAGACTGTAAGGCCAGAAGGAACCATTATGATCATATATCTGATCCTGCATAACACAAGCCATAGATTTCATTCATTGAGTCCTGCATCCAAGAACAGCAGTCCTCACTGCAATGCCATAGCATAGACAATTCCTGTCATGATAGAAAGGGTTTTTCTGGTGATGATGTTAATCCTCTTTTCTAAGAGGTGGTAGAGCTCTTCCATTGACAAGCTGTGTCTACAGTGGGGAGTTAGATCAACCTAACTATGTCTTACAAGGTATGAAATTCTTCATAGTCGTGACTAACATCTAGGTTTATATTAGGTGTAGCCCAGGCCTTAGAGTTAACCATGTTAATGATGCATTTAGGTCAGCTACATAAAAGGTTCAGGGATGGGTGAGCTGACTCCAGCTGTCTACACTGACTGTGATATATTTAGAAACAAAGTTGGTGGAGGAGATGCAAATGTAGGAAGAATGAGATACAAAGCCCAGTGAATAATCCCTAGAACTGTAGTTGCAGCCTAAAACAGGAACAGCAGCAGTTGGGTGACAACAAAAGGCACTGTAGAAATGTCAAGGTAGGAGCAAAAGACAGGGGACACCCAGTACTCAGGAGCCACTCATCCCCTCAGATCATGTTTGTTGTAGACAAGTAGGGCAGAGATTTCTTTCAAGGACTAACATTTGGGGAGTTGACATTGACTGTAAGTAAGTCTGTGAATTTAATGAAGCTGCAAGGAAGGTACCATGCCTGTGCAGATAAATGCAAAAAGGGTAACCAGCCTGGAAATAATAGTGCAATATGTAGAAGCAATGGCAAGAAACTGAGCTTTATTTCTCAGCTGAAGTCATGGGTCAGGTGTACAAAGAGTTAACAATCTTGCCATGTCAGAAGTATCTACAGATTCCAGTGGCTTCTTCAATTACAAAAAGTAAAATAAAATATATTAACTCAAAATAATTACCCTCCTTCCTTTTAGGATTCTGCTACTTGGAGGCCTCACTGATCTCTGAATTAATCTCCAGTTTCATTGCAGGTCATTTGTGTGGGTATTTTGATTACTTGGAACTATAAACTGATGGGATGCATTGCAGGCTGCAGTGAACTCTTTCTAGTTTATGACTTGCCAACGAATTCTGAGAAGCAGACTTTGCATTCTCAATGAGACTTGTGTTGAAACTAGGCTATCTATAAACTGCAGATTCCTCATTAAGTTTGATTGCTGATTACAAGAAGCAGCCAACCACAGAAATGTTCATCGGGAGTTTCATGATTTGCATTGTCATGCCTGGTTCCTCTCAGCAGCTACACTAGTTATTTATTACTAGCCCTGCACTATTGTGAGCAGGCCACAATAAAAGGAACAAAATTCCAGTCTTCAGTTAACCCTTCAATAATCAATGGCATCCAGTCATTTACCCTTTCAGCTTTCTCAGTTACATCTGCTGCAAACCTACTCGTGCTTTCAATTGTACATTAAAGTTGCTATGAATGATGAAACAAACTGTGCAGGAAAATATTTTAATGACAATTTTGTGATTTTCCCTACTCATAGCTGAAAAGAATTGTTTTATTTTGTACTATTATGTGGAGAGAGAGAGATTGAGAAAGTTTGTCAGTATTCCCAGTTCTAGTTAAATGGCTTGGCTGGAAGGCAAGATGGATACATGCCCATTTCTTCTCAGCACAGATGTGTTTAAAAACAACTTGACATAAGCTGCCCTAAAAGAATTTCTGTATCCATATATTTAGGTCTTTTTTAGAGTAAAAGTGTAGTCAAGTCCCTAAAAATGGTGATAGACTATGTAGAACAATACTATTTCTTATACAGCTGATTGACAGCACCATGACAGAGTGATGGTCTCTTAGAAGGGGATGCAGTATAATTTACAGATCTTATCCACATATCCACAAAAGCCTTGAAAAAGCCAGTACTTATGAACTTGGCATTATTCTTCCTCTTAAAGTCAAATGATGCTTTATCATGAATTTTGCTCAGTGACTATTTAAATTGGATGAATCTGAACACAAACAATTGTTTCTCCTTTTCAGGGAAACTAGAGTTATGTTGCTGTTACTTAGTGCAAATTGTCTTTGTCCCCCCACTAAAAAGCCAACGGCATTACTTCACACCTATTATCTTGTATTGAATAAATGATACTATGAGCATAGTTTCTTTTCAGCACAGGTTGTCAACAGGCCAAGGCTATAGGGATGTGGAAAAATTAATGCAGCAGGAAGTTTGACTTTACTTTGTTTGTTCATTTTATTGTCCTTCATGATATGTATTTAATGCCTTTTGGAGAGTGGGTTCTGAGTTATTACAGAAAATTCTTTCTTGGGTGACTGGCTGGTGAGACTTACCCACATGCTCAGGGTTTAACTGATTGCCATATTTGGGGGTGGGAGTTTTCCCCCAGGGCAGATTGGCTAGAGTTCTGGGGCGTTTTGCCTTCCTTTGTAGCATGGCATATGGCTCATTTGCTTGTGGATTCTCTGTATCTTAAAATCTTTAAATCAGAATTTGAAAACTTTAATAACTCAGTCATAAGATAGAAGTTTATTGTAGAAGTGATGGGTGAGGTTTTTGTGGCCTGTGTTGTGCAGAAGGTCAGATTAGATCAGGGGTCTCAAATTCAAATCACCACGAGGGCCACATGAGGACTAGTAGAGGGCTGCACAAGGATTAGTATGTTAGCCCAAGGGCTGCTCCACTGAAACCTTGCCATACAATGTTATTGCAAATATCAGTAACAAGGGTGTCATTGTGGGCTGCAGGAAATAGCTTTAGGGGCTGCCAGCGGCCCACAGGCCGCATGTTTGAGACCCCTGGATTAGATGATCCTATTGTTCCCTTCTGACCTTGGAGTCTACGAGATGCCAGAGCTGCAAAGTACAGTGATCTTTTTATTCTTGTACAAGAAACAGAACAGAGAGTGACAGCACAAAACTCCCCTGCCCTCCACCCCAGGAGCCCCTCAAAAGTTCCTCAACTTTGAAGGACCATCTTTAGTGACTTATTTCATTCCAACATGAGTTGCTACCTTCTTTAATTAGACTGACAAAGGTGCCACATTGTGACAGTACTCATGGTGACTATTGTGATAGGAACACCTTTCCCATAGGAAGTAAGCTAAATATCACCATATCCCAGAAAGCAACTTTTCTCAGATGGGGAACTGCTCCCCCTTCCCGCCAGTTTCAGGGATCTGCCAAAAGGACTTGGGCTCAAGCTTCAGCTCCAGGAAGTGTGGCTTATGGAAGAAGCCCCATTTTCACCCCCTGGCTCAATTCAGTGGGCCACCCAGCCTGTGGATCAAAACCAGCAACAAGTTTCACACTGAATAAAACAAAAATATTCAGTTTTTACTTTTATACCTACATTATCATTTTTATATTATATAGCAGTGCACATGCATGTGTTTTTAACTGTATAACTATCCACTGAATTACACTTTTAACAGTTGTTGTGGCACAGATGGACTATGGAGTTTTTTACTAGCATTTTGGCAGGAGGGCCTCAGAAGGAAAGAGGTTAAGAACCCCTGGCATAGAATCCACAGAAGAGTCTTTGGGTAGTTGTTGGTCATTACTGACTTTGAGCCAATGAACCACTACTGTTTTTGAACATTTTTTTACAGCCATAAAAACTGCATAGCTCACCGCCAACCTCCTGGGCTATCCAGCCCTGCTGCTGCCTTTTCTTTTCAGTTCATGTTTTTATTTTTTAAAAAGTCCTTTTGATTTCATGCTTTTAATTACATATCTCTTATACACAGTGGTCTAAATTTTAAGGCCTGATTAATGCTCTTGGGTTCCCAGCCTAAGACATCTTAGAGAAGCTGAAATTGCAGAGCACCTGCCCTCTGGAAACCAGGCCTTTTAAAGCACCTTCCATTGGGTAGCCAAATCATTAATCATTTTTAAAATGTTAGACCAACAAGCCTCAACCATCTTCTATGGCAGTTGTCCCCAAACTGTGGGGTGTAATTTCACAGGAAGGAACTGCAGGGCCTGGACTAGTCCCATATGAAGTAGGAAAGGAGTGCCGCCGAGCCCCACTTTGCCCTCAGCTCCATCCTGGCTACAGCTCCAGCCATGGCCTTAGCCCCAACCCACAGACACAGCTCCCAGCTCTGACCATGACTACAGCTCCAGTCCTGCATCTAGAGAGGACATGGACGAAAAAGGTTTGGGGACCACTATTCTATGGTCGCTTACATCAGGTCTTGATCTGCCTCCACCGACTTACACAGAAGCATAGAGAGCAGAGAGCTATTTGCCCCTATGTATTCCAGTGTGATCTTACCAGATCATTGCTTCCAAAGCAGGAAAAGAAAAGTAGCTGCACACTCATTGCTTCCTTTCTTCTCCTTGGCTATGTCCACACTTAGGCAGTAAAACTGATTTTAAGTTAAATCAATTTAACATGTCCCCACTAGAAACTCAAACAAAGCTAGCATGTCTATGGACAGGACCTGCTAGCTTGATTTAGGAGAGGGTCACCATGGGAGGTGTGGCAAGATAAGCCCCTAGAAGGGCCACACCCCCACCCAATATATAGAAGAAGGATGGCACCCTGGAAAGGAGAAGGGCAAAGGTGTTAAACTGAAATAACCGTTAAGTCAAAACAACATGTCCACACACCACTATTTTGAAATGTTTTGATTTAACCATCATTTTGATATAATACTAGATTTTATTATATCAAAATTACTTTCCTTATTGCAAGATAAGGGAGCTCCTTATCTCAATATAAGGAAACATACTGCAATCTTTTAAATTGAAATAATCTGCATTATTTTGAGTTAAAGACTGTGTAGACATAGCCATTGAATTTGTTGAAGAGAGGAAAGGCAATGAATTGATTGAGTCTCTGCGCCAATTAGTACAGCTGAGTCAATATGGGATGGAGAAATAGCTTTCAAGCAACCAGGACATGGACAGTCACCCTCAATGGTAGGAGCAGGACTCAAGACTAGGCTAACAGGGCCAAGAGCAAGCACCTACAAGAATTACCACATCTATACTCAAATGCTGTGAACAGTCTTTGACCATAAGCACCAGTCTGCTGGCTCTTCCAATCAATCAGGCAATATAACTAATTGGGCAGCTCACTACAGACCAGCTGAGCTTATTAGTGTAGTGGCTAACACCTCTGCTTAACATGCAGAAGGTCCTGGGTTCAATTTCCAGGGGGTTGGACTCGATGATCTCACAAGGTCCCTTCCAGCCCTGTGATGTGATTAGGTAACCAAGTGACTGGCTGTCTCTGATTGGGTGTGCTACACTTGCTGATTTGTGATAACAGCTAGCTGCTATTTGTTGTGGCATACTACCTTACTTGGACTTGCTGTGTTTGGGGTAGTGAAGCTATGCTGCTCTTTTCATAAGGCTATGAGCTGAAAGAAAGGATGAGCTCACCTGTAAATATGCCAAGCCATTTCAATGAGATGTTTATCCACAGAACTCTTACCTCTTTTTCTTTAAACATAGGGAACCTGATCCTGCTGTCTCATGGATGCAAATCAGGAATTAACATCCTGTGATTTATTTGAATGTTGAACATAGAAGATAGAGGTTGGGATTTTCTCCTGAGAGTAGTTCTGTTTCCCCATATGCACAGTGTAATATACAGGAAATTGGTAAAGTCAACAGTAGTCTTAATTCTTGGAAAGAGCTGCTGTATATACACATCTTTGTTAGTATTTATTTACACATACATAAACTGGATCAAATAGGAAATCCTGTATTTTTTATTGTGTATCCTGGGTAGAATATTAAACCCTAAAGTAACTCCCATCTTGGGCAGATGGCTTAAAAGAGGTTTAGAGTAGAGAATGAACTGTAGAGAATGAACTATGGAGGTCTGATTGCCAGATGTCAACAAGGTGTGTGGGTGCTCAGCCTATCTGCTCATCAGGCCTTGGATCTGTGCAGTATATATGTTGCCATTAATAGCTGTCCATGAGTAATTCTGAAAGAGTAGCATAGTGTTCTTAATAACCATGAACCTAAGAGACAGGCTTAATTCTTTGGAAACTGTATACATATCCTTTTATAGATTCATTTTTCTGGTATTGTGGAAAACAGTGTTCTAAAGTTAACCTATAAGGTCATTTTTTCTAAGCTTAACAAAACTGGTAGTCAGTGAAGAGATTATCAAAATCTGGTTTTGAAAAAATCTGATTCTGCTAAGAAACTGAGATGTAGAATTCCATATCAGATGCCATTTGTTAAAAGCACAAACATGAAGTCCACTCAGAAATAAATCAAACAATTAACTTGCTTAAACATGCAATTTTGAAGTGGTGAATGACTTCTATATATTCAACTAGAGAAGCAGCCCACTGCTTGTTTTAATTATATAAAACTTAGAAGCATAAACAAGACAAGAGTGTCAGAGTGGCCTGACAAGTCTTTCCTTTTTTGAGGCATCAACATCATGCTGGAATTCCCCCTTTTTAAAAGAAGCACGTTCATGTTTGTGTAGGGTTTGGCAAAGTAAATTTAATAAATTAAGGGGGAATGAGAGAGAGAGAGCTAGCCTGTGCTTTTCCATGTAAATCACTATACTTGTTTTGTTTAGAAGGTAAATTCCTTATAGCAGGGACTGTCCTTCTGTTTCATGTTTGTATAGTGCCTAGCATCAATGGACTACTGGCCTACACATAGGGTTCCCAGATGCTCCTGGTAGAACAAATGATGAGTAAGATGTTGTAGGGTTTTTGGCCATTGACTAATCAAATGTCTAGTGATTCTGCAATATCATCTGATGTGGCAGTTAAATAACGAGGTACATACATGGTACGTCTAAAGAATGCAATATGAACTCAGTAAAAATTGGCCCTTATGTGCTACAGTACGAACAAGAAAATCATAAACAACTAAAAGCAGCATGGGAGTTATGGTTCTAACTCAGTTGTGGTTCTAACTCATAAAGAAGAAGCAAAGGAAAATGAGAGGTGATCATAATATACTCTTTGATTATATGCATCCTGAAAGCATTAGCAGTCAATACTTTTGAAAGGCATTCAATCATATGCACTGGCTCATATGCACATCATTGTGACTGCCTTCACCAATTATCATACACATTTTGGTGTTTAAAAAAAAAAATCACAGAGTCTTAAAGGATGTAATTATTCACTCTACTCTTCAGGGGCTGAAGCCTGGATAGGATTACAATGAATCACCACCTAAAATTGTTAGAAAGAAAAAATTGTGGTGAGTTAAACTAAGGTCCGTCCATGTCAGGTGAAGGTGGCCTACAGCTAAGCCCTCAGAGGGTTAGAGAGTATTTTTATAGGTGATTTAACTTATTAAACCCTCTCAAGAAGAGACAGTCTTCTGGGGACCCAAGCAAGGTTTATTCCAAGATCCTCTTGTGTTTTGTTTTAAGATTTAAATAACTATGTCAATAGTTGTTTTGCTCCACTGCACAAAATTAAAACATGAGACAGTGAAAGAGAAACCACAATGGTAAAACTGTAGAGTGCAATATTACCACAAAATGTCAAATATTTATTTTGTTTTTGTTCTTACTTGATTTTATTTCCTGGACCCAGGAACATAGAAAGAAATGATGACAAAAGGGAATCCTGGCTGCCGTGGGGGGGTCTGTGCTCAGGCTCTTTGTACTGCTGGGAGTTCACAATAAGATGCTACTAATCTTTCTCAGTCAACCATTGCCTCTTGTGGTGAAATACTGGCATTTTGATTGGTGGGAAGTGTAACTAATCTGGGGCTATTTTCGGGGCCTGATCCGTCTCCCATAGTTGGATCAAGGCAAAGATCTCTACCACACACATGCACCCAGTATGGGTAACAGAACTCTAGCCTCCTAGTCCAAAAACTCTACAGCCCCCCATGCCAACTGAGCTAACAGAGTTTTCTGTTGATGTTCCCATCTCTTAAAAGTAAAGCACCTGACTCTGGCCACTTGCGAGAGAGAAACATTGTACATGGAGCCACCAGGAGCTGAGCTATTTTTTAATCTATTTTTCTCTGACTGCTTCTTTGTCTCTATTTCTACTTTCTTTTTATTTATGGTACTTATCTGGCCCTCTGTAACATACGATCTGATGACCACCTCACAATCTTAAATACCTTCGTCTTGTAGAAGAAGCAAGGAGTCGTGTGGCACTTAAAGACTAACAGATTTATTTATCACATGAGCTTTTGTGGGAGAAAATCCCACTTTCAGATGCTGTGAAGAGCTTTGTCTTGTAGGTGGCTCTCTTTGACTAAATTCAGCGATCGCAGATTGCATCCTATGTGGTTTTGGTTTCTCCTCTATCAGTTTCATAAGAAAATTTGATGATACCACAGATGACCTCAGCTTCATAACAGAACCCGGGGGGGTTGTTGCTTTTCCTACTTTAACTGAGCAAACACTTTGTAAAAATCCCTTATCCTAGGTAGACCAGGCCTCTGGATAAAAAGTCTAGCTTGCAAGCTTCTGGGCTGTCATGAAGACTAATGTTTGTAATGCAATTTGAAGATGAAAAATACTAAAGGCTTGTCTATATGACCATTTAATTTGTGGCAAACTGGGGTGTAAATCTACCCTGCACAGCACTAGCCTGTTGTACACTATACTTAAAGCACTACAGCAGGCAAGCCGCTGTGCTTGTAGACACTTTAGTACACAGAGAGGAAGGGTTATCCCATGACTGTATAATTAATCCACCTCCCCAAGAGGTGGGAGCTATGCTGAAGGATGAATTCTTCTGTTAGCCTAGCACTGTCTACACCGGAGGTTAGGTCAGCTTAACTATGTCTCAGTGGTACAGATATAATTTTCAGTGTAAATGAGCCATAAGTGTTATCCTATGTCCTGCTCCCAACCTAGCACTGTCAGACTCAAAACTGGAGAGTCCCATCAGACAGATGATCTTTTAGAAAAAGTTGTGAAATATTAGTCCTTTAAGGTCTCTGCCTCATTTATCCAGTACCATAATCTGCCAGCAGTGGTCCAATAGGCATAGCACCAGTATATAACAAGACTGTTAGACCTTCCAGCCACAGCTAGAGAACTTTGGAAATCAGCATCGTTGGTCTAATCCTGCAATCCTTGTTCAAAAAATAAAACCAGGACATTTGTCACATATTAAATAGGAAACATTGGAATACCCTGCTCTTTTTCGCAATCCCTCCAGGATGGTGAAAGGAATGAAGTGAAAGGCTACATTTTGACCTGTGGCAAGCTGTAGTGTCCAACCTACCACTTCCAAAGTGAGATAAGTTAAACCAGAAAAGGAACAAGTGTGTTTACAGGAGGATTTATACTGGTATAATTATAGCAATATAATTTTAACAGTATATTTATGCAGGTAAATTTCCTCATGAAGACAGTCCTTGAGCATCTTAACATATTTTCATCCAACAGTGTCAGCTGAGGCTCCAGTTGCATGAAATAAAGGGAAAGGGTGCATTTAAGAGCAGCAGGAGAAAGCTATACCAAAGCGGCCTGGTGTCAATACAGTTCCCTGCTGGCAGAAGCTTCCCATTTGTGCAAAGTATTCTGTCCTGAATCCTGCCTATTAGAAACTCATTTTGTGGTAAAATAAAACCTCATGCCCCTTTATTTTTAAATGAATATTAGTTCTGCTAAGCACTTACACTTTTCATTTTCAAAACACCAACCACATATAAATACCTCATCAGCCTGGGGTCAGCCCTCAAATGGATATTATTTTAGCAGGAGACCACAACTCTATCAGCAACCAGTGGCAGAATGTCATTGGCAAGAACCACTATGACTCAAAAAAGGAGCAAGAATAGAATCCATATAATGTAAAACAATTTCATACTTCAAAGAAAATTAATAACATTCACTGCATCTTCAATCATGACTTTCATTTTTATAGTAAAATAAAACCCTAGTATACACTATAAAAATTAATACAGTGGATGGGTTTGGAGGGGGAGACAGAGAGATAATGCTGGAAGTGATGATGATGAGTGATGATTATATCATCATTACCAGTGGTTGTCATAAGGCTAACCATCTGCTTTTTGAAGTTCCCTTTGACTGGCTTGCAGCAAATGGTATAACTCAGACAGAGAATTTAGAGACATTTTCTGGTGCTGTGTCAGGTCCTCAGGCCCTGGCTTGGCACATTCATACACAGCATTTTGCAACTGCAACTGTAGAGGGAAGGAAACTGTGGGTCCCCTGAGATTTCGTGGAAACCAGTGACGGAATATTTTGTCACAGATGACCTGCAAAAAGATAAAAGTTCAGATTGTACACTTGTGGTTCTTGGTGACAGTAAACTGGACAAGTTAATGCTTCAGCTAAGTTCAAAATGTTCCAGACACTGATAAGAGTAAGACATAGCACAAGCTGTCCCTGGCCATTCTACTCAGCTCTCCTTGACCATACCTATCCATTAGCAGCATGGGCCTGCCTGAAACGGCCTCTTGTGTAGCTGAGCTATATTTGGTAGTCTTCTGATGCAAGACATGGGCAAATGCCTACTAAGGATCAGGTGGAGGACACCTAACTCACATTGCTTGTGTCCTAACACCTACCTGTACACAGACTGGTACACTCCACAGGCTAAGGACTGCCATTATCTGTATCTTGTGTATCGTTAGTGCTCAATAACTAATAATTACAGAGACAAAATGGTAATACAAGACCCCCATCTTGCTGTCACTCCCATCCCAGTCCCTCTTATCTTTAAAAACAAACAGAACAAGTAAGTAATTTTTTTTTCTGCTCACAGTCAGCCCAGTTTTCAGAAGAGACCAACTAACACAGAGCCCCAGGCCAGAGCCGTAACTACAGCAGGGCTGACAGGGCAAAGCCCTGGGCAGCCCAGAGCGGCTTAATGGAGCCATTCTATTAAAGGGATGGCTTTCGCAGCACCTGCTCTAAGCGCCACTAATGGAAGTGGGCGCATTGCAATTGGAATGCATCGCAGGCGCCAAAATCTGGTGTTACGGCTCTGCCCCACGCCCAGAGTCTCCAACGCCATTTTGTTCTCTTCCATAGTGCGGTGGCCTGAACAAGTCAAATCTTACAAAGCTTAGTTCGGACTTCCTTAGTCTGAACAAAGCAGTTCCTGGTTAGTTTGAACTAACCCAAGTTTAGTTCAAACTAACTGTGGTTTTTTAGTTCAAACTAGCCGCGCTGACTAGTTTGAACTGAAAAGTTAGTTCGAACTAGTCAGCATAGCTAGTTCAAACTAATGACTTAGTTTGAACTAAAAATGTTCAAACAAAGCCATTAGTCCGTGCCTATGTTGCGCTAATTCAAACTTAAAAGTTCGAACTAAGCACTTAGTCCGGACTAACCACTCGAACTTTTTAGTTCAGACTAAGCCTTGGCTAGTTTGAACTAAGAAATTTTTTAGTTCAAACTAGCCAATGGCTAGTGTAGACATGGGCTAAATTAGTGTAGACATAGCCAAAGATCCCCAGCAGAGAATTCCCCTTTACTCCAGTCACTCCTGCATCCCAAACACAGCAAGGGAACAGTAGGCAGGATTAATGTAGCACAGCTGAGCTCTGCTACCTCTGATCCTCTGCTGGCACTGTCAGCAGGGTAAGTTAGAGCAGGACCCCTTGCTCCAGAGCCAGGTGCCCTTGAATCAAGGAGCCAGAGCCACACAGCCTTGCCCTCTCCCTTAGATCTGAATACAGCTTAGACGTAGTGGAGATCTGGGCCCATAAATCCCACATTTTTGAGATACAGAGACACTTACACATGCAGAAAAGGAACAGTAAGTGTTAGGGCTAACTTGAATGCAGAGAGATGGGGTCTGCAGTTTGCCCATGTAACTTAGGCAGCCACTTTTGAAAACTGGATTTGATGAATGAGCATCCAAGACACATGTCTACACCTCAGGCTGAGCTGATGCACACCATATGTTTAATTCTTTACTTAGCTGCCTGTGGCTTGTCTTTTCAAAGAGGAAATGTACACATAATAAATCTGTAGCTACTCACTTGTAGGTTGTTGTTCGCTCTCTGTGCCCCACACTTTTTGATCCTCAGGTCACACTTCGAAAAGCAATCAAAAAAATTACAGTCTTCATCTCCTGTGCAATTCTGTTCAAGGATATCCCTCATTTTAGGTTCAAAAAAGGCCATATCCACATCAATGGCGACAACCTATCATCAAATAAATATAGCAAAAGTGACACATGCCCTGAAGTATGTAAGTGTTCAATGTCATTTTGATGATGTCACTCTCCTGAAAGTCAGCACCTGCTAAGTGATTCCAGAAATGGGAGGACTAGTCTCGTTATTAGGACACTATCTTAGGACTTGCAAAACTTGGGTTCAAGACCCTGCTCTGCCACAGACTTCCTTTGTGACACTGGGTGAGTTGCTTAGCCACCCTGTGCCTCAATCCCCATCTGTAAAATGGGCTGACAGTGCCTCCCAAATCAGTTGTGAGGATAAAATACATTAAAGGTTGTGAGGTGCTCAAATACTATGGGAATATAAGCATGTGATAACTGTTGGCAGCAAGAAAACTCTTTTTTTTTTTTTTAACAAGAACAGCCAATAAACAAGGTATCTGAAGAGCAGAAAAACACTTTAAAGTCAATGAGTAAAATTCACTTCTGAGTTGGGTGGGCCCGACTTTGCTTAAGTAATAGTTGCAGTAACGATAACCCAGTGGTCTTTCCTCTGTCATTCCTTCCTGCCTGTGCTATTTTCAGACAGAGGCTCTGTCATATGAAGGGGGTGCCTGCTCCTTGGATGGGCTACTCTAATCCTGCCCCTTCTGTAGAGTGAAACTGTATCTGTTCTGCAGCCCAAGGAAGTGGAAGTGGGTGTCACCTTCATTTTAAAATATTGTAGTTTCTCAAGTGACATTCATGGGTCTTCCTCTGATTATCCAAAAATATATCCCACAGGAGTACACAATCTGCCGATGGTCTCAGCAGGGAGAACAAGGACTAAATAAATGGGTAGCCTAAATCTCCCATCTCACCGCTAGAAGTTTGTCCTCCACTTCAGACTTAAGAAATATTGGCTGGGCAATGCAAAAAAGACTGCACTGCTTCAGCTGGTGTTTGATTTAGAATTATTGTGTGAATAGAAGATAGAGGGTATGTCTATACTGACGGCTGCAAAATCACTGCCGTCAGTGCGATCTTCCAGGTGCGATACAGCAGCGAGTATGAACTCGTTGAGTCGTTCCTGAAATTGCTTCAGCAACTCCAGCCACAGAACTGGAGTTGCTGAAAACCGACCACAAGGCATTTGTGGTCGGCTTCCCCTAGTGTGTCTTGGTGGCTTAAAAAGTCATCTGCAGATGTGCAAGGTGTCTTCGTGCCTTGCATATCTGCTGTCGACTGCTGCCGAAAAGTCTGGTAAGTATAGACTAGGGGTTAGTCTCCAGAGTTGTCAGTATAGCCTCTTTCGCTTAAAAATTATCAAAAAAGAGAGAGAGAGAGAGAGAGAGAGAGAATGAATGAAAGCCATCTATGTGATGCCAGCGGCTTGCTATGGTACAGACAGTGTGGGTAGTGAAGCAAAAGCAAGCTCATCTCAGCAATGTGAAGGTTGGGAGTTACGTTCAGCCTTCACATTTAACAACTTGAACATTCACTCAGTGAAGCCCACCTGTTACAGATGAAGTTAACAGATACAGATGGAAATGTGCGTACAATAGACAAAGCAGAGCTACTTGCAAATTACCCTGTGGAGGGCCTTATTTTTAGAACTAACTCTCCCAAATGACAACATAACTGAAATGTGAGGTTGTGTGACAGCTGGAATAATCCCAGAAATTTCAGGTGTATGTACCTGGCAAAAGGTCAAATGGACCTTCCGAACCATAGTCTAGGACAGGGCCTCTAATGTCTGCAATTTTTTTCCTATTAGAGGAGCTCAGGCTTTCGGAGAAACTAAACACATCTTTCAACTCCAAGTATCTTTAAGCTTCTTGGAAAGCTTGCTAAGAGAGATGTACCCTGGGGAATTTCACAAGTTCATGCAAGTAAATATCAGAAATATATCTGCTTTCTTAAACTCTGTGGTGCCTTGTTTCTTCTGCTGTAATTTCACTGTTAAATTCTATTGGAAAAGCATTGTTGTTTTTCATACCTGCTGTGGGCAAATATGTGCGGACAAACTGTGTTTGGTGTGGGACCAAAGGCCCTTCTGGTCCTGAGGTCAGCCAGGAGCCAGTTTAGCCAATCATAAATAAATCTGCCCTGAGAGCTGCTATGTGACCCTCCACTCTCCCCAACTGCTGCTATGGTGGCACCACAGGAATGCAACATATTCCATGTTCCTTCTATCTTCCCACAACACGGTCCCTATGACAAGGGGCTGGCAAATAAATGGTGTCACTATCTCTGTGCCAGCTGAGGATTTCCATAGCTGCGCTATTAAAGCAGTTTTTCAGCCTCTGTGCATTGCAGGAGCAACACAAGGCATTTGGAATATGTGCTGAGGACCTAGTCCATCTTTTGGAATTGAATCCAGAGGCAGGATTGTTTTGCCCCAAACATTCTTCTGACCAGCTGCATTGTTTATTTCAGGTCCAGCTATGGTTCTGTGTAGCATCCATGCTTCATTTGATTGAAAATGTGGTCCTCAAAGCCTATCCTGAGGAACTTCTGTTGCATCTTCCCCTACTTAAATTCTTAAGTGATGAGATATTTTAGTTTCCCTTTGAAATTTCTCAACCATTCCCCACTTCACTCCTGTACTGCACCTGAATAAACAACAAAAAACTAATTGAAGGGTGAGGGGAAAGCACTCAAATTTCTTTCAAAGGGTATAGGCTTAGGTAATATTTGTACAGCAGGGTGAAGATGTAAGTGTTATATGAATGCTTGGTAAGTATTGATGTTAGCAGTCATATTTCTGTAAGTATTGTGCATTCATCTGTCAGGCAGAAATACCAGTGATCTCACTGGGATCTGCATCCATGGTTTGAATGCATTAGGTATATGTAGTGTCTTCAGTGTATGTACATAATTTCCACTGGAATCAATTGCATTTTTGCCTGCAGAATGAATGTAAAAATACTTCCAGAGACGTGGCTGTTAACGATACCACTATGTACCAAACATGAATTACTCTCCAATCTGGAAGATCACCTCTACTCTGAAAAGTTGAAAGGCGACTCTGAGAATGGCATCGTGGGGTTCCAGCTCTATTGCTTTTTAGTTGTTTCCAGATCAAATGTGCCCAGTATAAAAACAAAATCACATTTTCCTCTGACTGCCAGCCCCCCAAATTCAGCAGGGGCTTTGAATATCAGTCCTTTCCGTCTTGAGCAACACCCCTAGCAATAGTTTCTGTGAGCCAAATTCTGCCTCTGTTTCAACTCAGCAACATCACTGTCTGTATTCTCAGTAACACATTACAATCTTGTTACCATCAGCGGGCATTGCCCAGGTGTCACTAATTACAATTAACTTAATTCTTCTCATAACGAACAAGAACAGAACTCAGCTCTCTGTCTCTCTTTGCCAGTTTGAGTCTGCAGACATTACAGAAGGAAAAAGCAGCAAAAAAAAAAAAAGTATTTTTTTTTGTTTGGTCACTAAAATATGCAACTAAATTCTCAATGCATTCAGAAAGCAGCTCTGATGACTAGGGGTGGCATTTTTTTCATACTCTCTTTTCAGCTCAAAACTTGATCTTAAACTGTGACAACAGAATGAATGTACTAACTTACCGTGAGATCCTTTCTGATAGCAAAATTCTCTGGTTTGATATCACATAGGTGAAGTCGGTGAGAGAAATCATTATCAAAATGATGAACCATATCTAGGAAGCTGAGTGCAATGTCAATGATTGCCTTCACTTTGCTTTTAGTACTAGTGAAGGAAGGACCAACTGCATCTTCCAAAGGAAAAATAGTTTTGTGCCAGGCATGTCCAGCAGTGAGATACTCCACAGCATAGAAGTGGCCACAGGAGCCAACAACCCTTAGGACATGTTTACTGAAGTCTTGCAATAGACTGAAGTAGATATATTCTTCCTGCTGGAGTAAGGACCACATGCTGGCCACTTGTGCTTTCCAATGCAGACCTCTCCTTCTAGTCCATAATGGTACCATGGTGTTGTTAGATAATTCCAACCCCAGGACATTTTTGACCTCCAAGGCTACCATCAGAAGGAGCTCTGCCTCAGGAACATCCTGTGTTTCCATTTCATCTAGAAATCTGAGGTGCTGGTAGCTAGAGAAGATTTCCTTTTTGGATTTCAGGATGACTGGCTGGCCCTTCCAGTCAGCCTGGATGACCTTCTTGCCTCTGTCATAGTAAAGGCACTGTTTGTACACCAGCTTCTGTGCCACACACAAATCTTCACAAAGGTCACCTGTCAGGGCTCCTTTGCTGTAGTCAAGACACTAGAGCAAAGAAAGAAATCAGTTCACAGCAGAATATAGTCTAGGCGTTTTCAGGGGGAAAGGGCACATCAGTAACATCTCTGGGCAAGAGGGGTATCTCACTTGCAGTACACAAATGCCATATTTAAACACTGAGGGCAGGCTGTGATTTTTCAGATGTGCCTGGAGATGACTTCATAGGAGCGATTCTTATGATAGTAAAGAAGCTGGTTTTTCTCTCGCCAGGTAATGGGCTAGAATAAATACTAGGTGTTTGCCATCTCTCATTTCTCCAGGTCAGATTTTGACACCTTTGTCAACATCCCAGGATAATTTTATGCAGCTCTATGTTATGGCAGCCTCCCCTATTCTTTTGGCTGCCAGCATTGCTCAAGATGTTCACAGCACTATGTGCCTCTGCTCCATCCTCAGTTTGCCCCTCCCAGCCCAGCCACATTCACAGATAACCTCTGCGTCAGGGCTCATAAGGGACAGAGGCACTCAGAAGATGGCCTGTGGCTGCCTTCCTCGGTTTCTGCACTGGGGGAAGGGCATTCTCCTCCAGCTGGATTTGGGCGTTTTACAGCCCCGTTATGCTGCTGTCTCTTTTACTGGAAACTCCATATGATAACCGTACTCCACTCCATATGACAATCCTTACTGACCTGGTCGATGGGACAATTTGCAGACTGAGTTACTACCCAACATGAGTAAGAGTTTCAAAATGTATGGCTCCTCCCACCCCTTATTATATAATATAGGAGACAGTAGCACATACAAGCTAGAGCACCCAGAATATGCAAGGGGTTTAAAATGTATTTATTCATTCTGGAAGGCAGATTGTCTCCTTCAATTAAGGTCTGTCAGGCAAACTGACATGCTTTAAAACATATGTCTGTACATCTCAGATATCCTGAGCTAATTTCAGTACATTTTGGGTAACTTTAAACTTTTTTTAAAAAAAAGAGAAAACAAGGAAAATGCTACTTGATAGTTCTGTGGTCATTGCAAATGCATGAAAGAACTAAAATGACATCCACCCATAATTGTTTCCATTCCTCCACTTCTAGACATGTACAGTTCTGTGTTCGTTCAGAACTTCCAGAAATGCAGCTGCAGAGACTGTTACGGGTGGATCAGTGGACCAGATGATCATAGAGGTGGGGTAGAGGGAGACTAGTTTGGGATGATGAAGAAAGCCAGACAGCTGGGAGGTGGCTTGACAACATCAGTCTCCTTCATTGCTTCCTGGCATCTGAACTTTTATATAAACAAGTAAGATGACACTTCCAACGGTATGTTTAATAGTTATGACTGCCTGACCCCAGCGTAACGTGTTTCTATTAATTCTGTACACAGGAGACATGTTCATAAAATTCAAATGCTGTTATTTTCTTAAAATAGCATATGAGGTGTGCGCTAGCAGACTGTGCTCTGACGCTAGACTATGCTGAAAGTTGTATAAAATTGATCCTCTGCCTTACACTTCCCTGCATTTATTTTCCTTCCATTCTGAAAGTTCCCCATCTTCAACGCTTCTGACGAAGTGGGATTTTTCTGCTGTGAAAATTCATGCAATAAATTAATTTGTTACTCTTTAAAAGTGCCCTAGGACTCGTTGTTTGCTTTACTGAACTACGCTAACATGGCTACCCCTTCGGGGCTTGTTTTTCTTTTGTAAACATGCCTCAGTTAACACAGGGAAGAACAGCAAATTAGTAACAATGTCACCTGGGGGCTAAGAGCAATAGGAGCAGGACAGAAACCTCCAATAATGGTGCAAGAGGTGAACAAAGAGCTTATGAACTGGTTATCCCACTATATAATGGACAGTGATTTTTGTGATGCACATCAGGTATGACAGTTACCACAGGTGCTCTCACAGCCTGTAAGAGACTGTTCCACTGACAGATCCCAGAATGAAGAGCCAGGGACAAACTCTGAAGTGCATGTGTATGCCCTGATTTTGTGTCCCCCCCATACATATGCTGTATGTGTATGCAAATCAGGATGGACACACACATTGCAGTCCACATGCACATAACTCTGGTGAATCCAGAAGTGCATGTGCAGTTTTGAATTTGTCCTCATTTTTTAGGTATCTAATAACAATTTGTCATTGTCTCTTACAATTAAGAACCTTACATTTTCTCTGTTAGAGTAGTCTAATAATTCCTACAATCTTGGACTTTACCTTTCCACAACTCTTAGCTGGAGGGTAACACACTAAAGTCCTTTTCTGGAGGAGCGGGTGAAACTTTAGTATTAGCTGATCAATGTGAATCTTCCTGAATGTGAAGATTAAGCCTAAAATTTTGCACTGCTGTTGCTAATGGATTAGAGGTCTCAGTGCTGCAATGAGATCCACACATCCTACCTAGAGCTCCATCGACTTCAGAAAGGCTTTATGTATCCACAAGAGTCGTGAATGGATTCAGTTCAGGTGTAGAACAGTTCACGCCTAGAAAACCAGGAGTGAAACACGGAAAAACACGGCATGCTTTTCAGTGTCTGCTGGTGTAAAATATACAGCCACATGAGTGAATCTGTAAAGGGCAAAGAATCTTTCCAAATCTATCCAATGGAATCAGTTGTTCTTAGCCTATTAACCTAACTACCAGACATGTGTTCTCCAAACTGGCAAATTGATTCTTCTTGATTGAACTTTCCCAGTGTTTCCTAAACTGTGGTCCAGAAGCCACTGGTGGACTGCGGCGCTGCTGATGTCACAGTGGTGAAATACAAGTCAGACTTCAAGAAGTGACATTTCCTGCTCATTTTAGATCAGCTCCAAGAATGAGTGTTTCCAGATGCTTTTTTGACCAATTAAATGAAAAACCATATTAAATAAATAAAAATCCACCAACAACTCCAACTACCTCTCTGCAATTTTTGAGGGCTTGTCCATACACAAAAGTTGTAGCAGTTTAACTTAAATTGATATTAAAACCATTTTAACTGAACAAGTTGACACCCAACACTGGCTTTATCAGTTTAACTGACAGTGGCAAATTTGCACATGCAAGTTAACCCAATAAACCAGATTTAAACCAGTGTAAGAGAGTCCACACAGAGTTTTGCCTGGTTTAACTAAATTGGCTTAAAATTACACTTACTGCTACCTGACTGCAACTTTCTAGATCAGCTCTGAGGCCTCCTGTTTTTCTTGTCATGCGTTTCTTTGATATACATTTAACTGTGGCATGGCAAGTTTATGGAAGACACCGAAGTCAGAGAACTTCTGCAGTGAGCACAGAAACTGTCAATGTAATGGTGGAGGTAGGGCTACAGGTAGGATATCAGTAGTAATAAATAGGAAGTGCTATACTCTAGGGTAATGGTTAAAGCATATACACTGTCCTAGACCCGACTAAGGTGTGTGTGTGTGCATGCACTGGCCGTCTGCACAAGTATGAATATCACCTTGAGGGAGAAACTGAAAAGCACCACTACAAAATAAAAGGGAACATAACCAAGTATTCTCACCCTTTGGCTCACAACAGGCCACTTTCATCTTGTCTCCTACTGGAAAGACTGTTCCCACATCATACCTTCCGTAGCATCGAACATTTCCTATGCTTCAGGGAAAGGGTGGGGGTGAAAGACTAGGAAAGTCAGCTTTCATGTAAGGTGGATGTCTGCTCACAGAGGGTTATGCTGCAGCTGGTTTGCATTGTGTATAACATTGAAATCAAGTTCGGTGCTTAGAATACATACAAAGAGCATCTCCCAGCCAACAGAAGGTGAGCTCCATTCCTATTGGCTCCACCAGAAGGCTGTTCCCTTTTGGCTCACTTGGTAGAGCCGTTGCTTATGGACAATGATGATCCTTGTCTGAGTTTTAGCTGGGAAAATGTTCCCATTAATTTCAATCAATGGACTGGAGACACCTCTTTGTTATGTGATTACTTAAGTCCATTCTGGGGTCTGGCCAACTCCTGGCAGAGACAAGTGTATAAATGGCTCCTTCCTGAAATCTGAGGGCTCAAGCTGTGGGAGAAAAATGTGAATGTCTATTTAAAATAAATTGGCAAGGCTGCTGTGCATAATTAGCCTTCCTTAATTATCTAGAATTTGGGAAAATTTATGATCATCAATTGCTTGCTACTATAATAGATTATTTAATTTCCATTAGGAATTTTTTTTTACCACTTAACCCAAGCTATTTGGGGGGGGGGGAGGCTTTTAATTTTAACCCCTACTGCTCCTCTTTTCTATCTGATTTCAAATAGGTTTTCATTCTTAGGAAGTTTTGACTGAACATTCTAGCATGCTTTCTTGCTATTTTTTAATAAGTATATATATATATTTTTAAATATCCTCTATCTGGAAAAATATGCAGTATATCATTTCCTGAAGCTGATTTCAGTACAAAATGCTATCTCTGCCTAAAAAGCTTGTAGAAAAATCACCTTCTATTCAAATGCATGTGCAATGTTGAAAAACTCCTAAAATATTTCAGGAGTGTATTTCCAAATCTCTCCAACAGCAGCATCTTGGCTCAGCTACCCTAAAGTGTTAAACACCTTGTTCTCCAGTACCAAAGACGAGCAGAATATGGTCTGCAGATGTTTTAACGCCCTAACCTTTACTCCACTGTCTTTTAAAATCCATTAGAAGATGCTTTAGAAATCTTTTAGTCTGACCAAGTAAGTACTCTGTCTTGTTGAACTGACAGCACCTGCGGGGCAGAAGGAACAAAGCGCAGTCAGCATTGCAAAGCCTTTGCCAGTGGTAGCTCTTCAGTCCATGTCTCTTACTCAGCTGCTTTGCTCTCTCCCTTCTCCACAGTGAAGCTTCACTGGAGATCAGTGTTTCCCAAGCAGTGTGCTGTGGCACACAGGTGTGCCCTCAGGTCTCAGCAAGTGTGCCACGATTTTTCTTTTTTTTAAAAAACTACTCAAAGAGCTCTAGAGTGGCTCATGAAGATTCATGAGTTCATTTGGAAACTATATGGTGGTGTGCCTCAAATTAATTAAGGTTAGCAAGGCGTGTGGAGCAGGACCGGCGCTACTGTGAGGCAAGAGACAGACATGGCTTCAGGTGACAGTTCTTTGGGGGGCCCGGCCTCCTTAAAGATCAGGCTGCTTCCTGCCTCTTCAACTCTTTCCTAGCAGCTCAGGCACTGTCAGTCAACCTGCAGCTTGTCATGCAGGCAGAGTGCACTTTAAATCCCTCTGCAGGCTGGAGATTTATGCACTTTGGAAAACCGTTTTCAATCTCCATGAATGAGATGGGGGTGGGGAGGGCCAGATCAAAATTTGGTTTGGGGCGCCACAACCCCTTGAGGTGCCACGACAGAGAAAATGTTGGGAACCACTGCTGCAGACAACTCTATCACCCAGGGGTGCTGGCTCTCCTCTCTCCTTAACATACCCGGGCACCTAGCATCACTTCATCACACATTGGTTGGTTCCCACTACTCTGGGATCTTCTCCCACCGAAGCTCCTGCTTCAAAAAACCCTGTTAGTCTTAAAGTGCCACGGGCCTCCTTGTCTTCTTTGCTGGACTAGCCTAACCCGGCTATCCCTTTGCAAATCCCCCCCACGCTGCCTCCTAAAGAAGATGCGCTAGGCTTGGAGCAGCTTTTGCGCTGAGGCCAATCAAGCAGTCCGTCTAAAACGGTGGCATTTCACCACCCGGGCTTGGCACTCAGCCTTGCACCCTCTGCTTTTTAAATCCCACCTGCGCTCCCGGGGCTGCTCCTCTTGGAAGAAGGGCGGCTGGGCTGGAGGGAGCGGCCCGGGATGGTTTCGGACACTTTGCAAAACCACGGCGGGAGCGGGGGGCGCGTGCAGACGTACCAGCCTGGCCAGGATCCGCCGGCTTTGCTCGTCGGTGCAGCGCTCGGAGAAGACGCCCCGGCGGGCGAGGGCGAGGAGGGCGCTGCCCAGCAGCCAGCAGGCGGCCCAGAAGAGGGCGAAGAGGAGGGTGCATCGCCGCCGCGGCTTCGCTCTCCGCCGCCCGCAGCCCCAGCCGCCCCGCATGCTGCCTCCCGCCCCGCCGGGCTTCAGCCGGTGCAGCCCCGCCGGGCCGGCGGCGGCTCCATGCGGCTCCGCCGGGCGCCCACCTGCCCCAGCCCGGCCCGGGCGCGCTCCGCCTCGCGCTGCAAGCAGCCGGGCCGGGGCCGAGCTCCCCTCTGCAACCGAGGCCACGTAGTTCCGCCTCTGCAGCCCTCCCCTGCAGGCACCAGGCAGCCCCCTGCAAAGCCTCACACGCCCCATGGGGCTGGCAGCCGTGTGGGAAGCTTTGTGGCCTCAAGCTGCCCCGTGGTCCCAAGCTTTTTCAGGCTGAGGACCCCTTTTTAACCCCCAAAAGTTGGTGGCCCGCGCTGCGCTTGGTGGCATGAGCTGGGGCCGACGTGACCCGCTGCCCTGCAGCCCGCGCAGCCCCATCCGCCTGCCGGGGTCCGGCGGGGAGCATCCAAGCTGCAGCTGGATTCTGGCCCTGGTAGGGAGAGGGTCCGCCGAGCCCCGCAACATGTCCGGGCACCCCCAGGAGTCTCCGGACCACCGATGGAGGCTGCTTCAGGCTTCGTGGGGCTGGCAACCTGGAAGCGACCCAAAGGACCCCTTGCGGAGGCAGGAGAGTACATGGTGCCGGTGCTTCAGAGCAAAGCGTGGGGTCTGTCGCCAGCTGGGGTAGCTGCTTTGCTCAGACGGGGCTCAAAGGGCGACCCTGGCTGCATTTGAGTTTTGCGAAGACCGCCACAGACGCACATTGAGCGCTGTGCGTTGCGCCCCCCAAAACACCCATGTTATGCCCCCTTCATCAGTAACTCTACTGGGCACGTTCTGACAAAGAGGGATTTTCTCCCACAAAAGCTTATGCGAAAAATACATCTGTTAGTCTTACAGTGCCACACGACTCCTTGTTTTTTTGCTTTTTGCTGGACTAGACTAACACAGCTATCCCTTTGGAAACCAACTAATGCACCTTTGCATACAAAATTCCCAGGTACCTGCCACAAAGAGCCACCACTCTAAGAGCCCAGCTGTAGTTTAAAAGACATAAGGGCATGGGGATAGGGCAGCAGTTCGCAGCATTTTCTTTGCCCTGGCACACCTTGGTATTTAATCAATTTGAGGCACATGGCCCTATCGTTTCCAAATGAACTCATGAATCTTCATGAGCCAATGAGCCACTCCAGAGCTCTTTGAGCAGTTTTCCAAAAAAATTTGTGGCACACTTGCTCAGACCTGAGGGCACACCTGTCTGCTGTGGCACGCTGGTTGCGAAACAGTGGGATAGCGAATGCTCACTGGGCATAGCCTGTAGCCTCCCCACCTCAGGGCTGTCTGGGGCGTAGGCACTGTTGAACTCTTTGAGTGCATCCTCTCCATAGAAAAACAAATAAGTCAGGTGGCACTTAAAAGACTAACCAATTTATTTAGTCTTTTAAGTGCCACCAGACTCCTTGTTTGTTTTGCTGAACTAGACGAAGGAGGCTGCCCCTTGGAACTCTCCATTGACGTGACTTGATATGGTGAGGAGGGGCATGGCCCCTCTCTGCCTTGTTTGAGTGGCTGGTGGCACTGCGAGGGCTAACTTCATTCAGTGAGAGCAAGGACTGCGGTTATGATTGGTCACTGTGCTGGGTTACCTGGGTAGGATGGGAATGAGGATCCTGGCATCCTCCCCAAACTCCTCATGCAGGCACTCAGGACCCTGGGCTCAATTCTCCCCTCTCCCTCCGCATCCTGGTAAATAATAATTTACTTTTTGAGTAGGCTTATCGATTTCCTGGAGTAAGGTGCAACTCAGCACAATAAGAGTATCAAATCTGGCTTACAGATATGGCACCAAAGAAAAGGGCAGATTTTTCTGCCCTCACGCTTATGGAACTGAACCTTGTTTATTTCATGACCCTGGCACTAAAATAAATTGAATTCAGTGAGACTACCCACGAAGTAAGGTAGTACTTAATGTGAGTAAAGGTGCCAGAGGCTGGTCGACAGGTGGAGGAAGAATAGACGAAGACATGGGTAAACTATGAAAGATCATACAATAGCGTAAGGTATGCACTGTGTAAGTCACTGTTTGGGAGTTTTGTTACTAAGCTAATTTAATTTCCCCATGTAGTGGTCAGTGTTGGGCATAATGATCACCCCAAGGATAAAGCTCTGCTGTAGCATCATGTCTAAATTCATTATGAGAAATCTCTCTGCCTGGCCCAAGTCACTAAAAAGGAAAATGTGTCTATTGACACAACTGAATGTTACCCCTCAAAGCACCAAGGAAATTCCTATGCTGCAGAGATAAAATCAAGATGGGAGCAAGCATGGTGTTGTCCACAGCTTTTGCATGCTCAGAACTGATCCCCCAACAGGATGGAGCAAGGGTAGGAGTATTCTTTTTAAATGTATATGACAGATATGAAGAGAGGAAAAAGTTCCAGAGACTCCTGAGCCCTGAAGGCTTCTTCAGGCTGGCAGAAAGAGGTGGAAAAAGAGAACAAAAGTACTGCTGTTTCATCCCCAAAGAGCTCCAGGGCTGAAACATTAGCCTTAGCCCCTTTTTGTATTTTTATTGTTTTACTGACCTTTCCCCTCTATCTTCTTCTTTATCTTGCCACATCTATATGCTGACACAGCACCACACCCAGGCACCATAACGTGTCAGAAGGTAGACTTGATTTTAAAAGCTGGGGGCACAACTGGATTTTCATTTCAAGGAAGTTAGTCCTGTAAATAGTACGAACAATAGATTGGGAGCCAGGTTCTCTGGAATTTTAATCCTACGTCTCGCTTTGAGAGGAGAAGTTTCAGAAGCTGTCGCTGTATGCCCAGTTTTGTTTGGCCAATTTATGACTCATACCTCTGTCAAAATGGTCATCCAGTCACCAAGGCAGCAACAAAAAATGAGAAGCTTTTGAAAATGGGAATCTCGATCTCTCTGTGCATATTTCCATGTGTAAAATGAGGGAAACAGCACTTATGGATCTACTTCCAAGGTGTATAATTTTTAATGTCTGTGAAGTATTATAAGAATGTCATTCTTTTTTCACCCTGGCTCTGAAACATACCCATGGGTTATTCCTGATGTAGATTTGGTGACTTGAAAAGGGGAAACAGACTTTTGCAGATTGAACCTGCATTCCTTTTGCACTCAGAACATGCTCCGAAATCAGTAGGAGTTTGGAGTGTGTAAAGAATCCAGGACTGCGCCCTTCACGTTAGGATAGGAGTGATAGGATGCTCACACAAGGAATGATCCTTCCATCTCAACCCCATCAGACTCACTAAAGTAACTCATCGGCATGCTTGGGACCACAGGATTTACAACAATGTTGGGGACATTAATACAGGAGGAGAAAAAAGATAAACAAAACTGGTGAAAAACTAATGCAGCTAGAAGTTCGTTAGAAATAGCCAGCCATTTTCTCTTTGCCTTTATTGCTTTGGGTGCTCCTCCCCAAAACAATTCTTGACAACAGATGCAAGCAACACATCAGGTGCCAGAGCCCCTCCTCTTTAATAATGTGCTAAACCCCTCAGGAACAAAACTGTGTAAGGATACCTTTCAACCCAGGGGATTTCTATAGAGCATTCTGTCAGTGAAGTAATTTATTGCATCTAACTCTGCAGTTCTTGCAGATACCAAAATCCCATCAACTTTAGTGGGAGTTTTATGCATGAGAGGACGTTTGGACTTTGGATCTTATTGATAGCTAAGCACCAAAAGGATAATGATGTCTGCATC
Source organism: Podocnemis expansa (assembly GCA_007922195.1). Taxonomy (NCBI): domain Eukaryota; kingdom Metazoa; phylum Chordata; order Testudines; family Podocnemididae; genus Podocnemis; species Podocnemis expansa. The sequence goes on from ML682005.1 coordinate 35,750,252, forward strand.
TTACTCTAGTTAAAATTGCACTATCAATGGGTCCCTTTTGAGCAGAATTGGATCACAGCTAGAAAGCTGAGATTCAGGTATGCATCCAAACATTTCTAAGGGTTTGGCTAAAAGGCCATTATATTGATGAGGACCTAGCTGCAAATTCAGATCTGGAATCAAACACCACCAAAGTTCAGGGATGCTTGGATGGTGGCTATTGATGTGAATCCATCTTTACTTCTGAAGAGTAATATTGGTCCTGTATAATGTAAATCCATTTGTATCCAGGCATTTTTGTAATTTACGTAGGTGTTATAGGAACAATCCCAGTCAAAGACATATCAAGTAGAGTCCCACAGGTATTACTTCTGGGTCCAGTTCTGTTCAATATCTTCATCCATGATTTAGATAATGGCCTAGACAGCGCACTTATACAGTCTGGAGATGATACCTAGCTGAGAAGGGTTGCAAGTGCTTTGGGGAGTAGGAAAAAAATTCAAAATGATTGGGACAGACTAAAGAACAATAAGAACAAATGCAGAGCACTCCACTTAGGATGAAGAATGAGTTGAACACATACAAAATGGGACAGGACTGTCTAGGACGGAGTACTGCAAAAGTGGATCTAGGGGTCATACTGGATCACAAGCTAAATATGAGTCAACAGCGTAACACTGTTGCAAAAAAAAAGCAAACCTTATTATGGGATGTGTTAGCAGGAGTGTTGTTAGCAAGGCACAAGGGCTATGTCTACACTAGCCACAGTTAGTTCAGACTTCTTAGTCCAAACTAGGATGTTCGAGGTTAGTTCGAACTAACCTCAGGTTATTTCTTAAGTTCGAACTAAGCCTCAGTCCAAGTTTTGCCTGTGCCATTAGTTCAAACTAAGTCCAAACTAAGTGCTGGTACTTACAAGTTCGAACTAAGCTTTTCTTAGTCTGAACTAAGAAATTTCTTAGTTCGAACCAAGGAATGCCTAGTGTAGCCATGGACTAAATTACTCCAGACTAAGCCTCCTTACTCCTGACTAGTTTGCCAGTGTAGACATAGCCAAGAAGTCATCTTCTGCTCTAATCTGTGCCGATTAGGCTTTAATTGTAGTATTGTGTCCCAGGGGCGTCACTGGTGCTGGGAATCCGGGGCACGTGCCCCAAATCCCGGCGCCAGTGACCCGGGTCTGTGGGCTGGGGGCGGGGCCTGGGTGAGTGTCCCGGGTCCCTCTCTGGGGTAGTGATGCCCCTGTTGTGTTCACTTCTGGGTGCCACATTTCAGGAAAGATGTGGACCACTGGTTCCCAAACTGGAGTCCGTGGACCCTCGGGGGGCTGCAGAACTATGCCAGGGGGTCTGTGGACAGGCTGGGAGCTGGAACCCAACGACACCAGGAGGGAGCTGTTCTGCCACAGACTGGGAGTTTTTAATACTCCTGTGCTGCCCTGAGCTTGCTAAGGGAGCGAACAAGCCTGTGGCACGGCCGCTCTCAGCTCTGGCAGCAAGGTAAGAAGGCAGTGTGGTGGGGTTGGGGGGCGGTCAGTTCAGGGTAGCAAGGGAAGCGGCGGCAGGGTGGGGGGGGTTAGGGAGTGGGGTTGGGTGACTTGGGGCCGAACCCCATTGTGTGTGCCGCCACTTTGCAGCGGGAGCCCGATTCTGCTGGTGCCCCCACTCCCCTGCCACAGCTCTGCAGCTCTGTGGTGGGAGTACAAGTCTAGCAGTGCCCCCCTGCTGCAGCTCTTCCACTCTGTGGTGGGGGCAGGATTTCACCGGGGCACCCCCTGCTGCAGCTCCTCCCCGCGAAAAAACAACAGCATCACAGCTGCAGCTGGGGGGGTGGATTTTGGAGGGTGGGAAGGGGTCCCTGCCCTTGAAAAGGTTGGGAACACGAGATGTGGGCAAATCAGAGAAAGTCCAAAGAAGAACAACACAAATGATTAAAGGTGTCGAGAACAAGACCTGTGAGGGCAGGTTGAAAAAACTGAAATTCAGAAAATCCTGCTAATACATCACCAAATAGCATTTGCTTTTTGAAGAAACTTTGTCAATACCACTTGTCACAGCAGACTTCGGGTATGTCTATACTGACACCGGCAAAATTGCAGCCATCAGTGCAATCTTCCAGGTGTCATTCAGTGCTGAGTATGAACCCGCTGAATTGTTCCAGAAGTCATCGTAGCAACTCCAGCCCCAGAACTGGAGCTGCTATAAGCCTACCACAAACTATTTGCAGTTGGCTTCCCCTAGTATGTATTGGCGGATTAGTGAGTTGTCAGCAGATATGCAAGGCATTTTATGTACCTTGCGTATCTGCCATTGACTGCTGCCGAAAAGTTTTTTAAGTACAGAGTAGGGCTTAGTGCCCAATTGCCACCCTTACTTCTGTGCTCTTGTTGGAGGCAGCACTGCCATCAGAGCTGAATAGTGCACCATAATAACTTCACCATCCCCTGAGGGGTTCTGATCCCTAGTTTGAGAGCCCCTGTATCCAGATAATGCTTGGTCCTGCCACAAATGCAGGGAACTAGACTGGATGACCATGATTCTATGACTGTCACATTGCAAATCTTGCACAGAATATGTTCCTAGAAGAAGAAATGTTTTGCCATATTTTTATTGAGAAATAAGCAGTATGAAAATTAAATAGAAGACACTAAATCAAAGCAAATGCCATAAAGGTTAGTAAAAATAATAAGTGTAAAAATAAAATACATTTAAAATAAATGGAATAAATGTATCAGTTCATGGCCAATTAAATTGTCAAAGGTTAGAGTACTGCTTAGGACACAGTGAAAACACTCTTGGGCTCATCTTCATTGCCATTTGAGCACATAACAAAACCATAGTGCATTTTGTCATATGTCAGGACTGGAATAGTCAAAGTGGGGTGGGGGCCAGAAGTGAGATACTTTGGCAGAACTTTTGTGGAGAAGCCTAGCATGGTATCTACCCGCTGGCTCAAGTCAGGTCAATATTGGGAAGTGCTGAGCATACACCTCTCCCATTGCCTTCAACAGGAATTGATCATGCTCATTCCATAGCAATGTTGGACCCTTAGTCCTCATTTTCATGAACACACAGTTCTCTATCCAATTTTACAAAGAATAGATAAATAAATAAGATCCCCCACTGACACTCAAATTGATGAAATGTGCAGTTGATTCATTATGGCTGAAAATGCAACTTCACTGATTCTGTCACCTACTATATTAGCATGAAAGTTGTAGGACTTGCCTTTGAAATTATGATATGGTTTCAGTTATCTTCTGTGCAGCACAGATGAATCTACTATTTCTGCTGGAAGCTCAGAAAACTTGCCAGCCTCACTGGACCGCAGTTCAAAAATACACTGTAGCACATAAATATTTCTTTCTGATTTCCTGTGGCAAAGTTGAGTAATCTGGAAACATCACAAGGTTTGGCATATGTTTGAACATATCCTTCAGGCACTATAATTTTCCTGCTGAGTACTAGGTCTAGCAGGGAAACCAGAATGTGTTTTCCTCGTTCAGGCCACTAATCAAAAATAAAATGTTGTGGACTGTTAATAAAACATTTACAGTGCTGTTTGGCTTATACTGAAGACCAGAATGGGACAGATGGTGAAATATAAAGAATTCATTTCAGAAAATATGTAACTTCTGGAGGCGTGGGGGAGACTGGAAATCAGTCATTCTTTAGAACAAGAAAAACGTGTAAATGGAAAAAATTTGGTATATTTGTATATCATGAGGATGATGGCATTTGTACTATATCTTGACCTACTTTTTATTTCACTTACTGCAGATGTTCCATAGGTATAGTTGCCCATGTGACCCAAATCTATTTTGTTTTTCTTATTCTTTTTTACCCTTTTATGGATTCCATCAGTGACAGAATGCTTGGAGTTCTGAGGGTGGGCAGGCACAAGCCTGCCAATATCTGGAGGCCTACCCTCAGGCTAAAGGGAGGAGCTACTAACCCTTGGGCCAAAATGAATTCAGGAGACTACAAATGAAAGACAAGAACAGAAGTGAGGTTACAGGTTGAAAATCAGGAAGCCACAAGGGGACACTGAGCAGAACCCCAGACAGCATCTGCTGCTCCTCAGAGGTGTCAAGGGAGCCAGCAAATGAAGCCTAGAGGAACATTGCCTGGATATATGAACCAAAGGGGAAACAGAAATAGGCCCCACAATCACAGAGCACCTTCCCACCCAACATCCTCCTCCTAGTGTTTTAGAGAGCTTCTTTAGCCAATGCCAGAGGGAGATTGAGGAGGAGGTTTTGAGCCTTCATGGTGCCATGAGTGTGGTGTGTATATGTTGGGAGTTGCAGGGAAAAATGCAGCTAGAATGTCAGCAGAAGGTTCAAGAGGAGCCAGAAAAGGGGCTGCAATATGGCACACTCAGGATATATATTTTCAGGGTCTCCTTCATGCCACAGAAGAGGCAGATGTCGAGAACAGGGGTGAACCGTGTCAAGTACATGCCCATGCTCATGGCATCATGAAGGAGCCACCAGCTGGCATCCCTGGTGAGCTGTGGAACCAAAGTGTAATACAGGCTGGACCACCGGGGTTCCTCACCCTTCACGGATGACAGAAGGTTCAACCACTGGGTATTGGGGAAGGACACAAGGTTGGGGAAGTGAGAGGTGTGGAGCATGAGCATGTCCATTCATGTCTGAGGTGCAGTTTAAAAACAAATCAGCAGCAGGTCACACAGCCAGCTCAGGTGACAGATGGGAGGGAGCTGGAGTGCTTATGGGGCAGGAGCCATATGGCTTATGGGCAAGGTCCAGAGGGTAGGAATGAGGGCTGGTCAGGGAGCACTCTTCTTCAGGACATGCTCAAAGAAAACCCAAGAAGCAGGTGATAAAGCTGCCCTCATCTCTTGGGCTATGTCCACACACAAGTGCTTCTTTCGAAACAAGCCATTTCAAAACAAGGCCTTATTTCAAAACAAGTTATTCTGAAATAACAAAAAGTCCACTGTGACATGCTATTTCGAAATAGGCAAGGGGAGGGGCAGGGAGGCCTGTGCTGGGCCAGGGAAGCCCCGCTCCCGGGATTCCCCTGCCCAGCCCTACCACTTCTGCAGGGGGTGAGGGGGCTTCCCCTGCCCTCCCGCAGCTCTGGCTGGGGGCAGGAGGGCAGGGGAAGCCCCCTCGTCCCCGGCCGGAGCCCCCCCGCCCCCTGAAGAAGCAGTGGCGGGCTGGAGACACCTCACTCACCCCCGGCGGGAGCTGCGGGGGGGCAGGGGGTGCCCCCCACCCCCTGCAGAAGCGGCAGGGGGGCAGGTGGAGCCCCCCACCCGTGGCAGGGGGGGCGCCAGGGAACCCCAGGGGCAGGGCACCCCGGGCTTGGGGGCATCCCCTGCGGTGGCATAAGCCACCCCTGGAGTGGCCACCCCGTGGGGGCTGCAGTACCCCTGATGGACTGCAGGGCCAGCAGTTCCCCCGCAGCCCAGGCGGGGGGCAGAGCCCTGGAGGTGCCCCAGCCAGCTTCCCCCTGCATCCCCTTGCCAGGGGTAGGGGGAGCAAAGGGGGCTGAGGCTCCCATCCCCCCCACTCCCAGCAAGGTGAAGCAGAAGGGAAGCTGGTTGAGGCACCCTCAGACCCCCTGCACTCCACTCAGTACCCTGGCTAGGGTGCTGATCCCTGGCCAGGGTGCTGGGGGGGACACCTTCACCCCAGGGTGCTATGCACACTGGGAGGAAGGTCCTTGTTATTTTGAAACAATCCTTGTTTTGAAATAACATGTATAAACGGCTTATTTCGAAACAACTGGTTTCGAAATAACCTTCCTTTTGAGAGCAAAGTGGTTTAAGCTATTTCAAAAGGAGGGCTCTTGTTTCAAAACGAGGAGCTCCCTCCTTTCAAAACAAGAAAACGTTGTTTGGACATAGGGACTTTTATTTCAAAACAACCAGTGTGGACATACCCTTGGAGTATGTTCTGGGGGATATAAGGAGTGAAGAACCCTATACACTGACCAAGTGCCAGGGGAGCCACACAGTCCCCTGGTCATAGTCTTTGGTTCCCATGGCACCTGCTAGGACTAGCTTTCATTTAGGAACCAACAGCTGAGCCTGCACTCTGATCGCTTAAGCATTAATTAATCTGTCCCCTCTCCATGGATCTGCCTGTGCCCAATTAAAGATTAGAATAGGGTAGGTGAAGTGAAGAGTTAATTAGTCCATTAAAAGAGAGGGTAAAACAAGGCACAGGAATGCAGTGGTGAGGGCAGAGGGTCAGACTAGGAAAGCCAGACCCAGCAAGAATCTCTGGGTGAAGAAACTTTGGCAGATGGCTAAGGAGAAAGTAATGCTGTAAATGATGTGGTGTACGGATCCCTAATGTGGTGGGAAGAACAATGTAAATAAACAATACAATGGTGTTTAACAAGTGAAGGTCCTTGAATAGTTCATGTAGACGGAGTAAAAGATGGGGCAGCTCTGTCACACCAGCCTACATGTTTTGATGTACAAGTTGTCATATTCTTCTCTTCAAATAGCAAACGGGAATCAATGATTTTTCTTGCACCAGCTTTTTCTATCTCAACCAGAAACTTTACTTTTAGGAAGATGATCAGGTGTCATGGCCATGACTGTGGTATAAGTGCCTCTATAGATAAGACTGAATTGGAGAACAGCTAGAGAACAGCTAGAATCCAAAGAAACACCCTAAACCTGAAATACTATTCCATGTACCAAAAAATTACGATACAGCCAGAGATCACATAATCTCTGTGTTCTACCACTGACAGATCTGCCAATTTATGTTGCTTGTCATCAAGGAACTAGATCCCACAAAAACTGCAGTGTGTAGCATGTTGTATGCATGTCAGTGGCATGAAAGGCACACCTCAAAGTAAAATGCTACAACTCCTTCCAACATTTTGCATCAATAGTTGCTGTTTGTTGGATCAAATTCAGCCTTGGTGTAAGAGCCATTTTACACTAGTACTTTTTACAATAGTACTTGTAGCCAATGACACAAGATGTCAAGGCATATTTAGGATATAATGGAGAAATATAAATGTTAACAAATGCTTTAACACAGTGTTGGCAGGTCGTGGGCTAGTAAAAATACAGGTTTGTCAAATCAGGCTTTAGTATTTAGGGTACATTAACTACAGTCATGTAAGGCATGCTTAGAAGCTGTGCCTAACAGCTTCTGAGGGCAGCTTCTAATCTGTGTGGGTTTTGTATTAGCATGAACACAAAAGGGTACAATTAGCTGATTAGCATACTGGGTGCAGGGCATAGTGGATAATGGTATTTAGGGTTAGTCTGCTCACACATCTATCAATATCTGTAATTCTACTACGGGGAAATATGAAATACTGTCTTTGTGTGAACTGCTACTCTCTGTTTGTTTCAAATCTGTCTGGGTTAGTTAAGGGGTAAAAACTACCCTTAGTTAAAAAGAGTCTTGTAGGAAAAGTGATTGCATGTTTCAGTCTGAAAGAGTGGAAAAACAGAAGTGGGGGGTTTGCATTGTTTCAATGCTTGAGGCAGTTTGCCTCCTCCTCTATTGCTTCTCCTGTTCTTTGGTATGGAAGTAGCATTAGCAGCTATTTAAAGACTAAGAGAGCTGAATCACTGAGCTCACTAGAGAGAGACAGTCCTTCTCTCTCTGAGCTGAAGAGAAGCAGTGATGGGGTGACCAGCAGGTGGAGCTGGTGGATGGTGAGAGTGAGCTGGGTGGTGTGAGTGACCAAAGGGTCGAGCTGGTGGACAGTGGGTGGAGCCAGTGGATGGTGAGAGCAGCCAGTGGTGACCTGGGTGACATGAGTGACCGGACGGCAGAGCTGGCAGACAGTGGGTGGAGCCAAGAAACAGTTCTAGAGGATGGAGTGGGTGACCAGTAGATGGTGTTGGTGGACAGCTGGCGTGAAAGACACTCCTTACTGTGTCTATGTTTGTTATATGCTGATGTTTTGAACTACACGGTTTGGATAACAATATCTACAGCTATGTCTACACTGGGGGGCTCAATCAAATTGACTTAACAAGGTTGACTTTAAGTCATCTTAAAGTCAACCTTGTTAAGCTGACTTTGGAGTATGTCTACACTAGTAGACATACCCCGGGCCTGGGCTTGGCCCTGCCCCCTGCCACGCCCCAGGGTGCCTCCAGCTCTGGGGCCCAGATCCAGCCCTGGGGGCTCAGTCTGGCTCCTGCTACTGCTGGCAAGCAGCTGGGAGCCGGAGCTGGCCCTGAGCTGCTTGCCGCAGGCAGCAAGCGGCTTGGATTCGGCTCCTGTCACCTGTGGCAAGCAGCACAGAGCCCAATCTGGCCAATTAGCTGCCTGCCACAGGCTGCTTGGAGCCAGAGCCAGTTCCCAGCCTCCTGCTGCTTGCAGAAAGGGGCTGGGAGCCAGATCAGGCTCCCAGCCGCTTGCTAGTAGTGGCTGGGGCTAGATCAGGCCCCTGGAGCCAGATGGGGCTATTGGAGCTGATTGGGATGGGGGGGGGGGCAGGGGGCGGAGCCCAGGGCTTCCTGCCCTGTAAAGTCAACTTAAATGCTTAAGTTGACTTGCAGGGTAGGTTTTATTAAGTCAACTTAAGCAAGTGCTTAAGTCAACTTAATAAATTCTAAAATTGGCCCTGTAGTTGCTTAAGTTGACTTGAGCCTCCAGAGTAGGCATAGACTAGGAGAGATCAGTAGGCCTCACAAGATGACTATTGGTAACCAGGGTGAATTAATATGTAAATTAAATTCTGTGAAAGCAGGATTGAATCGAGACTATGGGTTCTTTTCTCATTACAAAAGGTAATTTGACTTCAGGCTTCCCAGGGTTTGAACCTAACAACTGTCACTTTATGATGTGATCCTATGTTTTACACCCCCTTGCATTTATTTTCATTCCATTCTGTAAGTTCACTCATCTTTGAAGCATCTGACGAAGTGGGATTTTCTCCCATGAAAGCTCATGCGAAAAATAAATCTGCTAGTCTTTAAGTGCCACATGACCCCTTGTTTATTTTTGGGGTTTTTTTTGCTGAAATGTTAGAGACTTTAAGAGACCATTGAGATCATAAGGTAACTTCCCGTTAGTATGCTGATAAGGGGATACAAATGTTAATAAGGAAGTGGAATGGAACTAACAAGTTACCCAGTGGAAAACAGGGCATCTCAAAATGAATGGAGAGTGCAAGTTCAGATATAAAAAAGGGGGTAAAAGTCTTCATAAATATGTATGAATGCCAGTCGGCATCAGTGTAACACATCAGAAAAGTTGTATCCTAGCCCATGTGCCTTGCAGGAGAGATGCCAGGATGATGACACTGGTGAGGAAGATGAATAATGTTATGGCTTTTTCCTCAAGGCCTGGTGTTAATCATGTAAATATTATGTGTTTGGTATTGGTCATTCTCTCTTCTTTACTAGATTGCCCTGTGGGTGTGTGGGTGTGTATTTAAATTTTCTCCCATGAAAGCTCATGAGATAAATAAATTTGTTAGTCTTTAAATGTGCCACAGAACTCCTTGTTTGTTTTGCCAAACTAGACTAACATGGCTACCCCACTGGAACTTACAATAATTATAAAAGTAATTATAAAAAGAGCACTGTTGTACACCATGGAGTTTCCTTTCCAGAGACAACTCTTAGCTGTAGTCATCTTTGAGTGGGTAAATGATTAAAGTTACCCATTACTAAAGATTAGGCTACATACTGACCTGGCTCTTTGTGGTCTTTCTCATTTGAGGTTCTGAAACAGTAGAATAAACATTTTCAACACCTAATCTATATTAATAACTTGTTTAAAATTGTGCTAGGTTATTTGACACAAACAGATCCAAGCCACATACTGCATCATTATAGAGAAAAAAACATACAGGTCTAATTCTCCACTGTCTGTCGTTGCATGCCTGTATTTACAGATGCCATGAATGCAAAGTCCCTCAAACACATGTAGATTTTTCCATGTTTTCAAAACAGTCCCATGGCTATTTTAGGGTAGGATCAAGCACAGATACATATTACAGCAAAGGGGAAGGAGAGGTTATCTTTGTTTTTTCTGTGCCTGGGTATGACATATGTACTGATAAAGGGAAGATTCTAAAGGCTTGGGCTATTTTAGAAAAGTTGTAATTTTAAATATGTCTAGCAGTTACATAGGTGCTGGCCAATTTAACTGTGTTAACTGTGTTCGTGTGCTGTGAAATATTTTTTATGATTAATAAGACATGCTCTGCCCAATTAGCAGATCAGTAAGGTTTGATGTATAAGGATTTTTGAGATAGTTAGCTTAATGCAAAGCTGACAATTAATTACAACATATTTATGTTTGCTAGACCCAAAGAGTTATATGTGTACTTCAAAGGCTTGCTTCAGGAACAGCTTGCTTCACGAGGCCTGCCAGAGGATCAGGCCATTGACATCTCCTGGGGAATCAGGTGGTGGCGAAGCATACCCCTTTGTATGGTGGCGGCTTATTATAGTTTTTTGTACACATTATTTTATTGGTTTATTTTGAGTGACATTTTTATGTTCTTTTTCTTTATTGCAAATAGTATCTATATATTTATGTTTTAATTATAATTGTAGCAAAACAACATCTTGGAGTGGAAGAGGTGGAGGGAAAGAACATGCTTTAATCTAATATGTATAAATTTTGTCCTAGTTTATTTTTATTTTATATAACTTCTAAATTAACAAACCTTAAGCTGTGTTGTACGAAACCCACATTATTTATTGTCTGCTATGGTACACAGAAACCGAGCTACCACAGGTTACTCAGCAGTCTGTTAGTCTTTGCCAATTGTACCAAGCTATGAGTCTGCTGAGTCTAGGCCTCAAACAGTGCTCAAGTGACACATCAGGGGGTCAGGCAACTCTGTCAAGTAGCTCAGGCTCAAACAACAGGTTCGCATGCACACACCCATGTAATTTAGACTGATTTAAAATCTATTTCATTACACACTTTTGTAACATAGACAAGGTTACAAGCTTGCATGTCTTTATGTTGTAAACTTAAAGAATCTAGACCAAGTGTTTCCAAAGTTTTGAATGATTTCTGTTATTAGGAAAGAAATGAAGAAGTAAGGTTTAAGAAAAACACATCTTCATTGCAGGCACAAGAGACCACCAAGTGGATATTTTTGATATTACACACTTGGGGTTTGTAAACGAAATACAGCTTTTCGCAAGAAGCTGCTCTTCCTCTTTTCATTCACATAAATGGTTCTGAATTAAATCATGAATCTTTTATTGGCTCGCAGGTTGTGTAGGATGGTCAAAGCCTACAATGTGCAGCTAAGTGACTCTACAAATGCATTCACCCATCTCAAACAGGTTTTGAGTCTACATCCTAAAAACCCAGTTTAGATGCTGAAGGAATGTGGAATAGTATCATGGTGTTAGGGTTGAGCAGAATCTTGTACCACTGTCAGTGTTAATTCCTCATGATTAAATTATTTTCAATTACTTCCTTGGAGCTGTGCTAGCAGTTTTCTTGTGAATTATGAATGACTGCACATGGAGAAAACTCCACTGTGATCCACCCTTGACTTTCAGTTTCCTAGTGAGTTTTGCAGTTAATAAGTTTTATTTGGAATAACATACTATAGTTTTACATACATCCAATATCATATTTCATTTGTTTAGGAGTTGGTGGCCAACTTGGTCATTGTATTCATTACATGGTTTTAGTGGTACTCATGTAAAATCTCCATTAGTGTTACTGGCTCCCATGTGCTCCACTGGTTCCTCTGACTGTGGAAATACTATTTGGACTGCATGAGAGGAAAGCTGTGCTACCTCTGCCACATGCCCTGCCTCTTCTTCCCATACATCACAGAAGCAACCTTGAAGTAATACTGGTCCCCTAGAGATTATCAAAGGGTAGCAGGGGAGGTCAGGTAAAAAATTTCCCCAGGATTTTCTTCCTCTTCTCCACATCTCAACTGGTTGTGTTGCAGAACACTGAGGGAGAGCATGGAGAAACGTGCACTTCTTCCCTCTTTGTGTGTGGAAGCAGCCTTATGGCTGCATTGAAAGGCACCAGGAGCAGCCATGGTTGAGAGAAGGAAATGCCTGCATCCTGAGCTACACAGAAGCGAGTGATCAAAATGAAGCTGGACAAAGACACAGGCGCCCCTTGTTTCAAATAAATTCTCCAAGACCTAGATGCCAAGGAGGTAGAACACCTGGCCACTTCCATGGGGAAGAAAATTCCCAACCTCAAGAAATCTGCTGTTCATTGAGGTCCTCCCCCCCAGTGCAAAAATAATGTGCACAGGGTGAATCTGGCCCTCAGTCACAAAGACAAATTGCTCTGGTAGGCTTACTTTGCAAATGTGTTTTCCAGGTAATTTCACACATCTCCACATCTTTGTCTATGCTGACGTCAGAAGCTGGTATTAAATACGTGCCTCTCATTTTAAATAGGATTGCTTTCTACAAGAGCAGTATTTCTCTGTCTTTTCATTTTAGTGACCCCTTGTTTGAAGCAACAAATTGTTATGACTTTTCTATTTCCATTAAAAGCAAGACTAAAAATGTATCAGGGATAACAACGCTAAGATTATTATAATTGATTTGTGAGTGTTTCAAGAGGATGGTGGATTTTGATTTTGAAGGGTAAGTGCGTGTATGGAGTAGTGTCATGAGATTTTCTTTGCTTTAAAAACTCCACCAACATTTTTCAATGCCCTGTGACACCTTTGATTGACTTTTGGGACCTGGTTGAGAAACACTATACATGAGAATTATGAGCAAGCTTCATTTGCTGTGGGCCTGATCCAACAGCCATTGAAGTCAGTGGAAGCCATGCCACTATTCAATGGGCCTTGGCTTTCTGACTGCATCCTGTTATGAAGGGTGTGTGTGACTTGATGAGAAATGTCCTCAGGATATTTAGCCTTACAGGGCTGGGCCACCTGATTGTCATCTGTCTCTATGTGTGAGTGATGGTCCAGATTTTGTCTCTGTTCTTGCATGCCGGCTGTCATACAATACTTAAAGGGCACGTCTACACAGCACTTTTATTTCGAAATAACACTCATTATTTCGAAATAAAAATGATTTGGTCTACATGACGTTCCCTTATTTCGAAAGGACGGACCTCATCCTTTCGAAATAAAGATCGTCGTCCCGAAAAAGTAAAACCTACCCCCCCCTCGAAACGACCGTTATTTCGAAACGGATGTTTCGAAATAATGGCGTTAGACCCGTTGTTTCGAAACGGCGGCTCCATTGGTGTTATTTCGAAACATCCGTTTCGAAATAACGGTCTTTCCGATCCCATGGTTTCCCTTATTTCGAAAGGAGCCCTTTCGAAATAAGGGTTTTATTTCGAAATCGGTCCTTTCGAAAGGACCAATTTCGAAATAAAACAGTCTGTGTAGACGTGCCCAAACATGCATTTGTGTGATGAAGCCTTTCTATTGTTCCTACAAATCTTGAGAACTTAATTGGCTTTTCTTGAGAGACAGCCCCATCTCAGACCCCAAGAAACTGTTTCTGATGAGATTGGATTTTACAAACTTCCTTTTTCTCCTCTGGTTGCTACTTCTCATTTTCATTTTCAATTCATTTTCTCTCTATTTCTATGTTTTCCTTCTCTCTTTTTTTTTCCTGGTGTATGATAGCTTTCAAGTCTGTTGAAATGTGGGATGTTTTCTGCCTAGCCTGCTTCAGCAGTGAAGTTCTCAGAGAGGGCAGACAGTCAGCGTGAGTTCTTGGTGACCTCAAGGGACTGACCAGCAGAGGTCTCTGTAGAGAAGCAGGTAGAAGTTGATGTTACTCATCAGTGATCCCAGCCAGCAGAGCAGGCAGCAACAGCAGGGCAGCCAACAGATTCAGGAAGCAGCTAGTAGGGTGGTAAGTAAGTGGAGTGACTGGCAGGGCAGCTGGTGGAGTGGCTGAACAGCACAGTAGGCAAAGGGCCTTCTTTCCCTCCAGCCCCACCCCAGCCAGCATATGAATAAACTCTGAACTCTGTCTCTGACCTGACTTAGGACAACTGCAAGTCAGGTGCTCTGAAGGAAGGGGAACATTAAAGCAGTGTTTCTCAACCTCTAATTGACTGGGAAATGTCTAAAGGAATTAATTACTTTGCATGGAACATCTGATGAAATCTTTCTTGAAAAAGCTGGTATATACCAGCTGTAATGTTCATAAAATAGGCATGAAATGCATTCTTGCAAAAATGATTCAGGAAGCAAAATTAAATACAATTTTATGCATATAGCATGCATTTATTTCTAAAACATAGATACATAATGATTATGTGCACAACTTAAAATTGAAAATGATCTCACTTAAGTTTTAATGGGAATTTTGGACTTGCATGTTCAAATGAAGTTCATCTATTCCTGGAGTAGTGTTTGTCAAAGGAAGTCTTTCTGTGGAAGTTATGCCAAGCGATTTTGATGCCAGTGGTAATAACAATGGGAAATTTAAACATGTCAGCCACACGAAAGGAGAAAGGTGGTGGCAGATGCCAATGCATGCCTGAAAGATTTGCTGCAGCTGGGGTATTTTAAACCTCATAGGCAAATGTTGGCTCATTGCGTTGCTCATTCCCCCCTCACCACTCAACCCTTCCTCTAAGGGGGAGGAGTCAGTCACAGTACACCTTCACTATGTTGGTGGAGCACCGTGTTTTGCGTAAAACCAGTTGAGAAACACTGCAGTAAAGGAACCTCTGGTTTCTGGACTTAAACTGAGGCAAATGAAAACTGCCCAATGTACTTTGGGGTGGGTGAGTGCTTTGCTCATGGTTTTATTTTTGTGAATCTGCTTCTGACATTGTGTGTTTTGCAACATTGTATAAAGTTAATTGGTAGCCTTAGAAGTCTTAAGTTAGCAGTTAAGATTGTTTCCTTTAGTTCCTAGCCTTTAGAATTGTTTGGTTAAGTTGCCTTTGCCCTCCCCTCTGTAACCTCCCCAACTTAAATAAACCTTTTTCTCTTTAACTTTACTTGCTCCCTCTTCATTTCTGGGATCCCTGGTGCGCTTCAACTTTCCTTCTGTCCCCGTGGCTCCCCGCTCCTGAGCCGCTCTCCCCGCCCCGCTACCCTTGCGGCTCTCTGCGGCTCCCGAGCCGCTCCCGCGGCCGCCGTCGGTTCCCCCGATCCCCGCCGGACTCTCTAGCGGCCCCGCCGCTTTTCCCCGGCTCCCGCGGCAGCCCGCCAGCCCTCCCCGTCCTCCGCCGCTTCCTGCGGTTCCCGGCTCCCGAGCCGCTCCTACGGCCGCCCTTCCTGCCCCGGCTGCCAGCCGTTCTTCCCCGGCTCCTGCCCCCGGCTCCTGAGCCGCTCCGGTATCTGCCGCGTTCCTGCGGCTCCCGGCTCCCGAGCCGCTCCCGCGGCCACCGCTGCTTCCCCTGAACTTCTGCCTTCCCCGCCAGCAGCTTCCCCCGAGCCCCTTCTGCCTTCCCTACCATTTTGCCCTCCTCTGCTTCCCTCACAAACCCCTGAATCCCCTTTCAGCCCCTCCTGCTTCTCCCCATTGCCCACACTCCCACACACCTACAGCCCCTCTCCTGCCTCTGTCCCCTTACCCCAACCCCCAAGCACCTCCTCACCCCGCTGCCTTTCGACACCCCCCCCACTTGCCTTTACTCCTCTTCAGGCCCCAGCTTCCCTGCTACTTATCTTCTCTGCCACTGCGGCACACTAATTTGCATTGTACCCCCCCCCTTTTCCTATAGCATGTTAACGTAGCCTTTAGGTTATAGTGAGTAGGGCTATAGTGTTAGTAGGTTAGTTGAAGAACCCCATTGTTCCCCAACCTGTCCCCACTCCCGAAAGTTAGGTACCCTACAACACTTTACAGAAACCACTGTGACAAGCACGACATACACCGACCACTGCTCACCTTACCCTATACTCATTTTAATAAAGTGTACCCCAGATCCACCCCGTACCCCACGGGTGCAGTGGTTGCCCCCCAAGATCCTCAAATCTTCGAACCTGCTGGCAGGGTCAGCTAGAATTGAATTTATAGGGCAGGGCAAAGGGTATTCAGCCAGTGGAGAGAAGAAAAAGAAGAGTAGTTTAGCAGAACTTCTGTGTTCTGTCTTATGCTTGCATATTCTTGGTTATAAGAAGAGAAACCATTAAATCCACTGTCTCCTAGAGCTGTGCCCACTAAAAGTCACTGATCACTAGGGCCTTACCTTAGAGGAGGCAAAAAGCCACCTGGACTCTGGAGCAGTAAGACCTGATGGAGCAGCAGGTAGATTGTGTTCTTGAATGTAGAAAACTGGTGGGAGAGGAAGAGCTGGGAGAAAACTGAGGAGTTACAATAGCTACAGAAACACCTGGCCCAGCAGTGACTGAACCAGGACAGCTGGGGACAGGAGGAGCAGTTATGAAGATGAATTGTAAGCCAATCTCATAATTTTGAAAGGCTTGATGCTTAATTTTTAAACACTTGTGGTTGGCCATATTCAAAAGTCCCCTATTTTTCTTTAGAATAATTTATCTGAAAGAAGTTTCAGGCATTGTTCTTTGCCTCACTTACAGTAAATGATATAATTCTGTGTCTTTGTTTCACTTCAAGTGTATGTTGTTCATTCCCTAATTCAGTTTCACTTTGAGTTTCAGTTTAAACACAAAATCAAAAGTAAATTTTGCATTCTTTCAAACAAACCTGTCAATCTGTCCTCAGAGGCCTGGGCAGGGAAGGATAGACTCATAACCTAGCATGGTCCAGGTTTGCACAAAAGATTTGCAATTCCAGGAGCCTATCTAGCAGCCTGGCCTGAGTTCATTGTTTGGAACAAAACCTGGCAAGCGCCTGGGATTTCATAATAGAAAATGTACATTGTTCTGCTCCTGCCCAAGTGCCTGTTTGCAGAATGGACTGAATTAGTGGGCAATGAATAGACTTAAACTGTATAAATCTTATAGATCAATGGTTCTTACCCACTGCGTTGGGACACAGTACCATGTCACCACACAGTGGAACACGTGTCATGGAGAGCCAGGGAGATGGCTAGATTTAGCCTTAGGGGGTGGGCTGGTGTGCCCTGTAGGGTCATGATATGCTGCCAAGTGTGTCACGATCTGCTGAAGGTTGAGAACCACTGTAACAGATAACTAACAAATCTATCAAACCACTCCTGTGCATTCACTGAAAGAGCACACCAGGGTTTTAAATACATTTCAGGTTGTCATAGGCACAAACAGGGCACAGAGTATTAACAAGCCTTAGCTTACGCTGTTGTATTCCTGATGGTAGTTGGCCCACAAAAGGGGAATAAGCATATGAGTCTCTTAAAGTGCCTGTAGCCTTACAACAGAAGTAAATATATACTGTGTCCCTTAAATTTCTGTAATACATGTGGTGTGTATGTGTGAAACAAACAACTTGTGAGCATTTCCTGCTTGTGACGTTCCCCTCCTGCAATCTGAACTGGTGTACTGCTGTGCAACTCCAATTCTGCATTGCAGGGTCCCAACTTACCGTGCCTTGCTGTGTGAACTCCCATTCCTGGGTCAGCTCATCCCCAGCCACCTGAGCATAACCAGTCCCTCACGCACTGGAAGAGTGCTCTCACTAGCCCCGTATGGGATGGTCCACCAGCAGACACATGCAATCCCAGATGTAACCCTGGGAACTACTGTCTTGCAGGGGTCAGTGTTGCTTACTGCATGCTGCAAGCTCACCTACACTTGTCTGTCAATTTAAAAAAGAAATGGATATACATCAGCTTTGATCTCAGTGAGGCGTTTACACATATTACACTCATTTAACATTGCGCTGCTTTAGCTAAAACATAAGTCAAGGTACATTTGTTGACTACAGCACTATTTTAAGTGAATATAAGTCAAACTAATGTAAAATCAATCAGTCCTGGAGATAATCAAAATCAAATAAAAGAAAATTTGCATTCTAAACTAAGATCACTATTTCAGTCTATGGTCAGGGTCCCCACAGGCTTGGCTACTGATAATTTTGTAGCCAGATTCTTCCCACTCTGTGGATAAGTTACCTGACCTTAGTGTTGCATAGATGGAGTTCCAGGGAAGAGCCCCCTAGCCAAGAGTGCCTCTTTGTTTTATCCAGGGGCGTCACTGGTGCTGAGCTTACAGGGCCCGAACCCCAAGTTGCAGCAGCAGAGCCCTGAGTGTGCCGTGGTGGCAGCTGCATGCTTAAAACGCTTGAGCCCTGAATCCCGATGCTTGAGCCCAGGGTCTTTTTCCAGGCCAGGGGCACTCCTGGTTTTACCAGTTCCCTTGAATATCCCACACCTCCTCCCCTCACCTCCCTGGTGCAGGTGATCATCCATGTCTCACAATGGGCGCGATCTTTCCCTCTTGAGCCAAAGTGCTATAGTTGCTTAGCTAGTCCATTGTTCTTGTGTGCATGCCTTCGCCGGGTGTGAAAACACAGTTTTGTTTGTCTGAATCAATTCAAGCTATGTGAGGCCATTTCAGGACGTGACCTGGCAGAGTTTCATAGACTCATAGGGTATGTCCACACGCAGCTTTTAGATCAAGATAACGCTGGTTATTTCGATCTAAAAGAGTTTATGTCCTCACGACGTTTTCCTTGAATCGAAATAAGGAGCTCCTTTATTTCAATGCAGGGAAAGTTAGAGCGATTCCTTAAAATCTGGTTTTAAATTGAAACGTTGCTTAAATTGAAACAGTTGTTTCGAAATAACACCATTCAGACATGTTATTTTGAAATAACTGTTTAAATCGATTCCAGCACCAGTTCCCTTCCTCCTCCCAGGGTGCCTCTTCCCAGAATTAAACTAGCAAGTCCTGTGTCCAGAAATGCTAGTTCGATCTGGGGTTTTTTGGTGTGGACCTGTTAAATTGATTTAGCTTAAATCAATTTAATGATTTTATATCGATTTAGCTTATATCGATTTAACTTAAACCGATTTAACCAGCTAGGTATGGACATAGCCATAGACTCTAAGGTCAGATGGGACCAATTTGATCCTCTGGTGTCGAGTCTGACCTCTTGTGCAATGCAGGCCATAGAACCTTACTCACCCACTCCTACAATAAATGTCTAACCTATGACTTACCTGTATACATGTGTGATGTTGCAGGAAACATACCATCATAACAGTAGCATTCAGTATGCCATGAGCATTCAAAAAATACCCTATATGACATACTTTGCCTTAGTGAATACATGGTTACATTGTAAGGGTGGACATGACACACCACAGAGGTGTACATGGGGTTCAGTATGTCACACCTCCCCCCTACAGAACTGCAGGAGGGTTAGCCACTGGCTAATCCGGAGGCAGAACACAAAGGCTCACTTGATATTTGCCATCAAGGTGATAAGGCAGCCTGCCTCAGCTTCCAAATCTGCTCTTCTTAGCAAATTTATTGGATTTTTACTAGAAATCTATACACAATGCATCTAACTACAAAATCTAACAAGGGTATTCCAATCTCCAACACAAAGTACAGCATCGATACTAAATTGTCATCATGGATGGGCATTCACAAGTATGTTCATTATACCACACCCTTTATTCAGGCAGTCTAGTTTCAGGTTTGATTGGTTTAGCCCTTCTAAGCCTCTGCAAACTACCACAGCCAGAAGTTACTGCTCTGCACCATCCCATCCTGCCACTCCACCCTGCCCATGCTCCGCCCCGCTTATGCTCCACACCAGGCCCCACTTCTGCTTGATTCCCTCCCTCAAGGCTTCCCTGCCTGCCACTTGTGCCTCTTCGCCCTCTCCTCTGGGAGTTATGAGCACCAGATGAGGGGACCTCAGACGAGGAGTTGAAGCCATCAGGTGGCAATGCTATTTCTGGGGTGTGGTGGGCACAGCTCAGCTCCCTAAGTCACCTGGAGGCAGGCAAAGACACCAGTGCTGAGCGCTTCCCTCAATGTCTCTCCTGCTCCTGAGGTAGCTTCCAGCAATAAATCAGCTGGTGACCTTGGACCCCCAACCCTGTGCTGTCCTGAACAGCTAGTGACTCACCACCTCACAGGAGTCCAGAAGCATGGAGAGCAGAGGGGGTGGCTCTTCCCCTCTCAGTGGAGTGAGCTGCGCTGTCCATGTTGTGAGCCCCTTCACGCCCCACAGCTCTATCCCCCCTTGTACAGAATGGCCCCCCTGACTCAACTTTCCAGGTGAGAGGGGGAGTTTCCTGGGACACCTCCCCATCACCCGTTGACTAAGCCCCGGTGAGCATGGCTGCCACTGTGGAGAGATTGGAGCTGTGGCTGGGGGGATGTGCTGAAGCACTGGGCCAGTTACTTGGCCAGAACGCTCCCATTAGTTGCTGGGCTGAGCTGCTGAGTGGAGCCAAACAGGGATGAGCCTGACTAGCTGGGAAAAGGCATTGGCTTGGGGAGTAGGGGACAGGGCCATGGTCCAAGCGCCAGTCCCTGCTGCCCTCCAACACCACAAAGGTAAAAATCACATGCTGTCCATGATTCTGTGGGCTTTCAGATTTGTTCTGCACCATTTTTTGACAGCTATCTCTGCCTCACAGCATGGATCCTGAGCTGTGGACCACTTTGGTGATGGATGTTATGAACACAACACGGCTGGTCCTGCAGTATATCATGAGTTATGAAACAGAGGGTGAATCAGTGGTGCCTGCCCTGCTGTCTACTATGAAAAGAAATAATCTAAGATTGCTGCTGGGATTCACAGAACAGCTGACTTTTGGTACAGGGGTCAGGTAGGATCACATTGTGATACATGTATGGGACAGGGTGTAGCCAGCCCGTTTTCTGGCTGGGCTCCTGAAAGCATGGGGTGAGTGGGCCTGACGAAAGGGTAATTTCCAGTCATGCGACGCCTGAGGGAGGGAGAGAGCAGTGCCTCAGCTGGCAGTGGCATGAACTTTGCTACTGCAGCCACGAGGCTGGCCAATAGCTGGTGGGCTGTGGCTATGGGCAAGGCAGAGGCACTGGCGCTAGAATCTCTGCCCTGCTCATGACTGCTGGCTGTCCCTGGGGCAAAAAAGTTCATGCTGATGCCGGGTGCTAATGTAGGTGGGCCTCAGGGCCAAGTGGATGGGCCCCAGCCCACCCAGGTCCACCCATGGCTATGCCACTGGTATGGGGATGACAAGAGGCGGCTGCAGAACTTTTGGATGTGCAAATCACCTTCCGGGAGCTATGTGTGGAGCTCATCCCAGCACTGCGGTGCAAGAACAGCAGAATGAGAGCTGCCCACACTGTGGAAAAGTGAGTGGCAGTTGCTCTGTGGAAGCTGTCAGCTCCTGAATGCCACCAGTCAGTGATGATCAGTTTGGAGTTTGAAAGTTCACTGTGAAGGATGAGGAGATGAAGTGTGCAGGGCCATTAATCATCTCCAGCTATGAAGGACTGTGACTGTCACTGATGTGCAGGAAATACAGGATTCCCTAACTGCGGTGTGGTGATAGATGAAATGCAGATGTTACCAGACCACCTGGGATCTGGTTTTAGTGCATTGAGGAATTGACACAACACCTGTTCGATAATGATAGAAAGGCCTGAATTAGAATACTTATAAAATGAGTCCCCATACCAAAAGTACAGTATATATTAGATGCAAAAGCAATTTCCCTGACCAATGCAGATAAGAGGCCATGGTTCAATGCTTGACAGCTTAGCCTTCTCTGAGAACCTGGCTCTGTAGTCCCAATAGAAAGCTGGGCAAGATGACAGTTCTGTGTATGGAATGAATTCTCAATCTTGAAGTGCTTTTGCTATGCTAATAGGATTGCTTCTCTCTTTATACTCTTAAATTCAGCGCTTTCTAAGCATATTTTTTTAATTACATGAGAGAACAAAGAAAGTCCAAACATGGGCAACAGCGTAAAGACCTACATGTTTCTAACTCATTCAAAATGTGTTCAACCCTTGAAATTTTTTAGTCAACAATCTAGCACTTCAGACAAGGAGTTTGGTGGTACTTTTAAAGACTAACAAATTAATTTATCACATGAGCTTTCATGGGAGAGAATCTCACTTTGTCAGACGTCTGATGAAGTGAGATTCTCTCCCACAAAAGATCATGTAAAAAAATAAATTTGTTAGTCTTTAAAAGTGCCACCAGACTCCTTGTTTGTTTTGCTGGACTAGACTAACCTTTGGAAATTGAGTCCAGCACTCGTTTGTCACAAAGTTCCACCCTTATCTTAACAAAAGGGGCTTGAGGTTACCGGAGATAAAAACTGAGTAATACTTGAGGTGGCACCCCTCAGAAGATAGGGCCATAAGATATGAAGAGAGATACGGTGCCACTGAGATATAGATGAGTTAACTACAGAAGATAATTTCAAGAGGGAGACTGGTCAGTCAAGAGGGGCCATAAATCACAGGAAAAGTAGTCACCCATATGAAATACCAGACATGCTTAAAGAAGAAAAACAGCACACGTGCAATGCAATAAGAAGCAAGCGCTTCTTTTCAAAAAAGTTTTCCAGCTACCACTATATTTCCCTGAAAGAAACCCCTGAACTGGGGGGCCCTGTCCAGTAGCAATGGAAGACCCCATAGCGGATTATGCACAGGAAGGAACAAGCTGCTCTCTTTCCTCATTAACTTGCATTGTCCTACAACAGGCTTGTCCAACCTGCGGTCCCAGGGCCAGACTCCGGCCCGCCAAGGGCTTTCATCCAGTCCAGGGAGTGCTGCCCTAAGAGCCTGGGAGCTGGGGCTGGCGGGGGCCCTTGCCAGTTTCTCCTCACACGCTGCCCGGCCCTTCACACAGGCTCCCTTGCCCCCACAGCGAAAGCAGTGCTGAATATCATGGCAATTAAAGTTTATTAATCAGATTGATTTATCCATCAAAAATTTTTCTCACCAGCCCCCCAACTGAGGAAAGAATTGCAATGTGGCCCCTCACCCAAAAAGGTTGAACCCCCCTTTCCTTCAACTACACCCCTCCCATCGCCTCGCCCAGCGGACTGTGGCTTTATGGGAGGAGTCACTGCAGGAGGCAGATCCCACCAGAGAACAGCAGCCTCCGGCCAGGAACCTGCCTACTCCCTGCCCCCACGTGGCGCTCAATGGCCCTTTGCCCCGCCCACTGCTCAGAAAACCACGCCCCTCCCTTTCTGACGCCTTCCTGCGGCCGCCCGCAAAGCGGGACGCTGATTGGGTGTCGGAGCGTTCCGAAGGGGCGGGCCCAGGGGGCATTTAAACTCCAGCTGGCCCCGGCGTTCGGAAGGAGCGTGGTTTTTTGCTGGCCGCGGCGGGTAAGTGGCAGGCGGTGGCCTCGGGCTCTGCTCGGTGCCGGGCCCCTCTCTAGGCGGCCGGATGGCGGGGAGGGGGCGTTCAAATCCTCCCGCTGCCGGGAGCCGGTTGCTGCTGGCCCGCGGTGGAGACCCGCCCGGCTGCAGGGGGTGAGGGTGAGTGTGCCCCGGCGGGGATCCCCCCGGTCGCGCTGCGCATGTGGCTGCGTGCGTGGGCCCCAGCAGCTTCTTTGCCTTCTCCCAGCGCCGAGCGGGGGCCGGTTTAATCTCGTGGGATGCGAGACATGGCAGGGCCCGCCGCCTGCACTGGGGCGCGGTCTCCTCCCACCCGGGGTGAAATCCTCCCTCCTGCGCCCGGCTAAACCTTCGGGTTGAAGGCTGGGCTGACACGCTCAAAGTCCGTCTAGCCGTGCTCCTCACGCCTGGTTCTCCGACCTGTAGCTGACTGTGGAAATGGGTGAAGCGCCCCCCCCCCCCCCCCAAAGTATCACTCGGTGCTTCTGGCTCATCTATGCAAACAAGGAGTCTAGTGGCACTCTTTAAGACTGACAGATTCATTTATCACCGACTCCTTGTTTGTTTTGCTGAACTAGACTAACAAGAGGACCCCTTTGGTATCTGGTTTATCTGTTTTCTGGGGCCTGCTTTATTAACTGCTAACCAGAGGATACACCTATGAGTCTGTAGCTTCAAAATATTCACCCTTTTGTGCTTGTCATTTCAGGAAGACTAATTAGTAGGGTATCATCTCTGGTATTTACCATTTGTGGCTGAAAGGAGAGTTTTTCCCATCTGAAGAGAGAGGCAGTTCCATAAGGTAGCAGAAAATCTAGTGACTTTGTGATAAGGGCTAATGCTTCCAGCTGGCCTAGAGCAGGTCAGGTGCTATTAAATAGATCCCACAAATAGTGTCATCATCTAGGTCTCCATCCCTAGAGCTCAGAGGAAAAGACTTTGACTGTTTCACAGACAGCCATACCGCCTCTTGTGAAAAGGGTGGTTTATGTTATAGTGTAAGTGCAAATGTGGCTTGCATTTTAACAAGTCCCTGTTGGTCTGTTTCAGCAAAACAAACAAGTCCTGTGGCACTTTTAAAGACTATGTAATGAATTTATCTATGCCCATGAAAGTTCATGTGATAAATTTCAGTCTTTTAAAAGTGACATGGGACTTCTTGTTTTTTTACTCTGAGAAATTAGTCATGCTTCATAGTATTAAGCTTGCTTTTTGTAACTTATTGATAGCTCTGTAGTATTCTAGCCTGGTTATGTTATAATCAGGTGACATAAACATGATTCCAATGTAGATCATAATTTTGCTTAACTCAGGATTAGACAAAACTGTCTGGCAGCTAGGTGCCAGCAGTTTTATTTTTGGTCAGCAGAGGCTGCTCCTCCATGGTGTTTGTGCAGCAGAATGAGGAGCCAGGCTATAAATCCTGGTAGCCATGGTGACCTGTCAGCCAGGTTTTGTCAAGCCTTGGCTTAACTGAACACTTTGTATTATAGACTAACACTTATTAATCATTGGGGCTATTAAGAGAACCACAGTTCAACATTTTTATTTATTTATATTTCAATTTTAAAGTTCAACTATATTACACTGACAAATATCTGCATTACTTAACTCTCCTTTTCAAAAGGAGAAATAATGTGTGAATTACACATAGCAGATTTGCTGACTACACATGGAGATGATGGCTGCTGTTCAAATGCATGTTTCTGCAACTCCGTCCCTCAGTGTGTTCCCATTTTTGTTGTGGGAAAGAATGATTCACAACATGCCGTTATGAAGCACATTTCCTATCTGCCCTCCACTTGGATGGCTTAGCTGTTTTATCTTCCTCGAGGTTGAAAGGGCTGGCAAACTTTTTAAATGGCAATCATCTGACTTACTGGAATATATGCCTTTAGTAAAT
Source organism: Podocnemis expansa (assembly GCA_007922195.1). NCBI lineage: Eukaryota > Metazoa > Chordata > Testudines > Podocnemididae > Podocnemis > Podocnemis expansa. The sequence goes on from ML682005.1 coordinate 35,775,262, forward strand.
TGCAGTTTTGTCTGAGATTCATTCAACAATGAAGGAGATTGACAACACTTCTGTAAACTTTAGCTTTGAATGTGGGGAGGAAAGGGTGGAGGTGGAAGGCTGAAAAGACTTCACAGAACTTCTGTGCAAACCTCCTGTCAGAGTTACAACTGCAATAACTGGCAAAGTTACTGTCTGTGATGCTCCGGTATGAGTTTTTCCTTCCTGAGTAGCCTGGCTGCTTTTATAGGAGCAGAAGGTGCCATTGTCTACCAGGGAGATGCTCATGGTGTACTCAAAGCTTTTTATCCTAGGGAACAGACCACATCTGATGTAGATGCACTTTGGAGTCTAAATACTGGGCTGTAAACACAATCCCTTGGAGTGTTCATAAAAACTTGCTTTTTATTGCAGGTGGGTGGGGGGGAACCCTAGGAAATCCCTGGGTAAAGCTGATCTGAAATGCCTTTCAATTTTAGGTTAGCTCTTCTTTAAACCCTTGTGGAGAAATGCTATTTACTGGGTGGGCTGAATGAGATCATTTTGAATACTGTGTCTGAAATACAAATATTAGAAAAGTGCTGATTATCACCATGGTATGGAAGAGGCAAACAAAACTCCTTAAGTTAGCTTTGGTCACTGCCCCAACAGAACTTGGTCAAGCATAAAACACAAGGCTGTCACATGGTATCACTTGACTTTGCACTGAATGTTTTTTGGAGTAGCAGATAAGATCAGTCACTCTCCACACTTCCTAGACGAGTGGTTTTCAAACTTTTTTTTTCCTTAGGACCCAGCTGAGAAAAAAAATCATTTCTGCATGCAACCCAACAATTACATATTGGAACACTGCTTTCCAGTCTTTTGGTGGCGGCGGCAGCAGCATGGGGTGCTGTGACCCAGTACTGGGTTCTGACCCGAAGTTTGGAAACCACTGTCCTAGAGCCACTCAAAAGCAGTGTAGCAAGTAGCTATTTAGTCTTTCCTGACCTGTGCTAGAAGGTTGAGCGAAACTCTAGAACAGGGGTCACCAAACCATGGCTTGGGAGCAACATGTGGTTCTTTTGCAGTTGGTGAGGCTCATGGAGGCCACTCCCATTCTCTGCATATCAGATTTGGGTGTGTGGGTGGGGTGGGGGGGGACATGTGGCTTCCACCTGTGTGGTGAGGTAGGGGGGTAGAGGCTTCTGCCTGGTGGAGAGGGGTTTCTTGGCTTCAACTACACAGGGCACACCTAGCAGGGCTTGGAGCTTCAGCAGACGTGCCCTACTGGGTTGAAACATCAAATCCTGACAGGTATGCACAGTGTGCCTGGAGCTCTGAGAGCCCTCTTCCTGCACAGCAGAAGCCCCTAACTTCACCATTCTGCCGCAGAAACCCTATGCTCTAACACAGTGGCTGTCAAACTTGGGGTTGGGACCCAGTACTCTGTTGCAGACCCTTACGCGCTGAGTCGCGGCACTCGCTGCTGCTGCTGCTGCCGAAAGACTGGTGTAAATTACTCAAAGATGTAATTGTTGGATCCTGGCATGAATAACTTTTTTTTCCAAGTGGGTTCTGATAAAAAAATGTTTGAAAATACTTGCAGTAACAGACATGTCCTGACTCTCAAACTTCTGAGGATTGTTTTATGTGGCTCAGGGGGTCAGTAAGTTGGACAACTGCTCTAGAATTTCTAAACAATAAGCTGTTGCTGAAAGATTCTTGCTCCTTAATCCTGGCAAGTAGTTGAAAGGATATTTGCTCTTAAATATAGTTATTCTAGTACTTTGTGGGAGGATGAGAAAGGGCAGAAGCTGGTGTAGCACAAATAGTAACATGGTACTTAGAAATGCTGGCACTTGCTATCAAGGTGGTGGTTTTCATTTAAATCTGCAATTTAAGTTTTCCATTCCATAGCTTGCCTAATTCTGTGAAACACAATTCTGGCAAAGTGTATACAATGCTGAGTAAACAGAATACTATAAGAATACTTCAGATTAAAATTACCACTGAAGCTGCACTCAATATGTAATCCTCCTGTACTTTAAAGCTAAACACGCACCTTTTTTGCAAAGAGACAGATGACAATTTAAACCTAAAAAAATTAAAATAAAATGTTTGCTTTGGTAGCATAAATCGACAATGATTCAAATGTAATTTTATAAGTCCATTCTGTAGAAATAATGTAAATCCAATTTTCACCATATTGGCCTCTGAGTTTCACTACTTTATTGTACCTTAAGAGTTCAGCTAAGACTGTTTCTGTTTAGCTGCACTTGCCTGTCACGTGATCTCCAGGCTGACACACACAGCAAGTTGCTTCCTACAGTCTGACACTCGTGACTTGACTAGATTTGCAGTGTTGCAATTTGTAAGGCATGTGGGTTTCTAGTTCTTAAAATTTTAAGAGGAGCTGGGCTCCTCAAACTGCTATACTGGCTTGGCTGTATCATACTTAAAACTCTAGACACAGAACTACTTCTTTCCTCCTAGAGTTTTTGACAACTTCACTCTGACTGGAAAATGTCTGACCTTGGAGCACTTTTTCAGTACATCGATGAACACCAGGAGCTGTATGTTCAGGTAAAAATTCTCCCACACAGCTATTAAAGTGTTGTCCTGGTGTAGCACAGGACATCGATCTGTATGAAATTGGAAAAGCATTTCAACTGATGAGATTAACAGGTCATTCAGTGACTTGTGTTCTTTGGTCTTACTGGTTTCCAGTGATTTAATTGGCACACAACTTGCAGTGTGAGACACTGTAAATGGTGCGAGCTTGTATACAATCTGATGCTACCTTACTGTGGTAAAATGTCTCAACTTCTAGTGAATAAGTAGACCTTGATGCTAAAAACAAGCTCTTTCAAAGTGCTTTGTAAAATGTAACTGAATTTCACAGCCCTCCTACAAGAAAAATGCTGTGACTGTGGGGAGTTATCCAGAGCATAGAAGGAGTTGGTGTCACAGTCAGGAATATGACTTGGTAGATCCTGGAATTCCAGTTCTGTGCTGTCACCATGTTCCTCTTCATTAAATGTGGGGAAACTGGAAATGTTGCTGGGTTGCCAAATCTTCCTTTGGCTAATGATTAGATGCATGTCGAAGGTTCTCTGGGAATAGCATTCAGCTGCCTATCTTCTATAGCTATATCTTAATGAATTATTAAATGAGGATCATTTTGCATTTCTCTCAGTATAGTGTTTAAACTTGAATGCTTTGTATGACTCTTATCAATAGGCATACAAGAATAATAGGTGCAGGAGCCCAAAATTGTATCCCTGGGGCTATTAATGGAAAGGGGGAGGACTAATCTTTCAGAGAACTGTTAAATGAAAACTAGCTGGTGGTAAAAGGCACCAAAAAAGTGCCATAGTAAAAAGACCTTGAGGTAGGGCACCTCTGTGCTGGCATGTGCTTGAGTCCTCATAAGATCAACCACTTTCCTCTTCTTGCTGCTTTTTTTGGGGGGGAGGAGGCATGGAGAGGGCGTCCTTTAGAACAGAGTCTCAAACACATGGCCCACAGGCTATATGTGGCCCCTAAAGCTATTTCCTGATGCCTGCAATGCCACTATTGTTACTGATATTTGCAATATAGTTGTATGAAAAGGTTTCAGTGGTGCAGCTCTTGGTCTAATGTACTAGTCCTCGTGCAGCCCTTATGGTGGTTTGAGTTTGAGACCTGTGCTTTAGAAGCCAGGTTTAGGGAAAGGCTTTTGAGTTATAGCAGCCATAGTATACTACTTCTCTCTTGAAAGAGGGGGGGGCCAGAATGAGTCACCTGAAGCCTTGTAAAATGACTACATAGGATTAATTTCAGATTTTTGTGCATTAAGTACTAACTTTGAAGTGCCTTTGATCTGCTGCTGTGAACAATCTAGATTGCACGTGGATGTTGTAAAACCACTCAAACCCCTTTCTCTACAACTAGCGACTGGCCCAATGGGTGGCAATCCAGAGTGTGTCAGCATGGCCAGAGAAGAGAGATGAGATCAAACGAATGATGGAAGTTGCTGCCAAAGACATTGAGCGACTGGGTGGCACAACTCAACTGGTGGATGTTGGGACCCAGAAGGTATGAAGAGATGTTCACATGGTGGTCTTGCATTACTAGAAAATGATCCTTAAGACAATACTTACACCCTGCATCCCTGCAAGGATCCTGGAGAGGTGACTGGCTATAGGCACCAATCTGCACGTGAGTGAGCAGCAGTTGCTGAAAGGGCAGAAGGTTCATGCATCTCCTGCTCCCCAGCTGAAAGCCTTTTATTGACCATAGCTATCTCAGCTACTAAGAACTATTGCTTGTTGGATGCCAAGCCTGATCCCTGAACTAGATATTGTGGGAACTTGTGCTAAACTTTAAATCAGGAATGTCAAAGGTGCAGCCTGTGGGCTTAATGCAGCTCACAAAATTCTTTGACCTGGCCCTTGACTGCACTCAGTGGGACCACGCTTTCCCTAACAGTGAGCATGGTCTTGCACACTCAGCACTCCCCAATGCTGTGTGAGTGTCAGGTCTTGTGACAAAGTGCTAGGTCTCAAAAACTGAGACTGCACTTCTTCCTTATGAGCATGGTTGCAGAGTGCAGTTTCTCATATGCAGCACTCCATGATGTGAGTGCTGTAGTATCTTGTTTTGATATGTATGGCCCACTTGAAGTACATGTAAGTCAAATCTGGCCTGCCATAGCAAATGAATTTGCTACCCCTGCTTTACATGCTCCAAGAGTGGGGATTTCCTCTGAAGAACTGTAGTAAGAGTTGGGGATGTACTGAAGGAGGGTCATGGTACAAACAATTCACTACAATGTGTGAACACACATCTGAACTCCAAGCCAGTAGGTCTTACATGTTTTGGCTTTTACACACCACTGCTGCTCCCAAAGGTGACTCAGATGCTATTCTGAGAGGTTCTCTCTAACTGGATTTTTGGGTTAAAATCCTAGCTTTTGTTTCTCTTTTTCTGAAGGTGTAATGTTCTAGATCCAGCACTGCCTGGAAAGGATATTGCTGAAGAAGTGATGACCATACTTCTCATACTAAACTAGTAATTTGCAGTTAATAGGAAAACTGCTATATTAGCAAAAGCAAAGTGTGTGCATATGTTCTCCTGTGCTTACAGGGTATGTGACTTCCTTGGTGAAAGTTCCTTGTCCTGGAACTAAAATATGTCAAGGTTTCTGGCATGGCACAGATTCTATGAGCAGAACAATGGCTGCTTTGGTCCTACATGGTCATCTTATCAATTATTCTTCCTCCTATAGGCTAACAAATGATCTGTAGCCTGTTCCTCCTCCCCCTCTCCCCATGCCACCTGTCCCCCTGCAGACTAAAATTTAGTTCCATGATCCTTTAAAGGTGATTGTAGGATCTGTAGAATATAGTAACTAATCAGAAGTTAAATATTTCTTTTTAATGAAAGCCTTGCAAGCTTTAAGATTGGTACTCTTTAGATAAAAACCATTTCTAGCTTTTCCACTAGTTTTTGGTATGCATAAACAGTACTAGAAACAATAGGATTTGACTTCAGAGGTCTGATGGCTAATTCCAGCCAAATGAAGGCTATGGTGACTAATGTACACTGAAAGTGAAGCCTCTGTGATGGACTTCTCAGTGACTTTTTTTAAATGACTTGCCCAACCTGTGCCCCACTCCCATCTGAGGAAGTTGCTGAATGTTAACTTGACTATTGAGCTATATCAAGTGAAAGTAAAACTTCACACTTCAGCAGAGAACTGTATACTGCAGGCTGAACTTTACTTTAAGGCATCCTCAAATAAGTGTTTATCTCATAAATATAAAATCTGTTCTTAATTAGTGTGGTGCAGTGAACATATGGCATGCTGCCTAATGCTGAATTTTAACAGATGACTTAATGTATTCTTAAGCTCTGTGCATGCTACCTGCACAGTTGAGTTTTTGTAGCTGCATCATTAACTAGCTTACATGACTAAAAACAATCCTAATTTGATCTGTACCCATATGATTGGATCTGAGTCACAGCTGATGCAATCTGTTTCCACACCTACCATGCTGTTCATTCTGGGAAAATGATTGTAGCTGTTCCTTGGCAAGGTAGTTTAGTAGTACAGTGAGGAAATGTACACAAAACAACTAGATTCTGGGATGCTCTAGTGACTTCAGATTCTAAGGCAGGGGTTGGCAATCTCTGCCACATGTAAAAAGGTGGCAAGTGAGTTTATTAGGGACATGAGGGCTCCTGGCCCCAGGCACTACTCTGCTGCTTCCAGCCCACCTTGCTCACCCATGTGCTGGGTGGGGCCTTTTTAGCTTCCCACCCTGTATCAGCAGTGGTAGATTTAAAATGCTCCATGGGAACCCCAGGCCTGGTGCATGTGGGCCAGCCCCCTGGGTGAGTGGGGTTTATGGAGGGGTGGGGGGGCTCAGAGGAGCTGGTAGGGAGGGTGGTGTATGGGCCAGGTCTGTGTGTGGGGTGAAGGGCAGCTCAGGCTGAATGGGGGCAGTGGCAGCAGCTGGGAGACGAGGGGGACCAGGCTCAGGTTGGGAGCCCACAGCTCAGCAAGGGGACAGCAGTTCAAGACTAGGCTAGTGGTGGGTTGTGGGGCCATGGCTTGGGTCCATGAGCCTGGGCTTGGGGTCCAGCCTGGTGGTGAGGGTGGAGTGGGGCAAATTGGGAGCCCAAGGCCCATGCATAGGTCCAGCCTGGAGGTGGGGGGAACCAGAGCCAGTGGCCACAGTCTGGGCTCCTGGCAGCAAGGGGCTAGGAGCTTACAGCATAGCAGGGGGCCTGGGAGCCTGTAGCCTGGGGCTTAGCCTGCTGGTGGCTTAGTGCCAGGAGCTTGCAGCCTGGGCTCCTGTGGGTGGCTCTGGACTGGGGTGGGTGGCCAGTAGCTCAGGCATGGGAGACAGTGGCAGCAGCTGGGGGAGATGCTTGGGAGGGGAATTAATGGGGCTCCTGTGTCACTGCTCCATGCACTCTCCTGCCACCCTTGTTGTCCTTTGCCACCTCTGCCCTGCATGCTCCCTGCCAGTTCCCAGTCCTCGTTGGTTGTGATCATAGCTTGAGTTTGCAGCTGGTGTCTGCAGCCCATGATGGCTACCTGGCCAGGAAAGTGGGCATGAGGAAGAGTAGGTTCTTTGTTGGGCACACAGCTGTGCCCCAAAGCTCTTGGATGCTGTGCAGAACATTACCAAACCTGTGCAATCTCATCCATCTCAAGATTTTTTTTTTGGTCCATGGATGTTGTCCACCCTGCTGCTGAGCACTGTATGACCAGCAGTTGTCACTTAATAGCAGATGGGACTTCGATCTTGTTCTTGATGGAGTTTTTTGCCCCTTTCTTTTTAGGGTCTTTTTCCTTTTGGAGGGTTTGTCTGCATTGTTCACCTATTAAGGTGGTGTCTGCAATATGTCATAAGGACAGGCTGGTGCATGGAGACTGATCCCATCACATGCACATACTGCTCATTTACACATCCAGACTAAGTTCACATATCTAAAAGTTTCAGTAAAACTTAGGCTGAGCAATACAAAATGAAGTACAAAATTCAGAACAGTTCTTATTATAAGATGGAGATAAGTTAGTGAGCATGGGATTTTTATCAATGAATATTCTATTTGAAGAAATTTGATGGTATAAATTCATCTTTAGCCCTGCAAGCTGTCCCCTTCCTGCCATTGCTACCTGCTTCCCCACTATGCCCACTCCCTGTATCCTGCTGCTGCCACTCAGCTGTAGCTGCTGGCACTGGGAGTTGTTAGGTGGCAGAGTCTGGAACAGCCATTCAGAAAGCTTGCTGATCCCTGCTTTAAGATATGAAGGGACCAATATGATCATCTCATCTGACATTCTGCATAATCCAACCCACAGACCCTCATCCACCCACTTTAACAAACTTCAAACCTACAACTGAGGTTTTTAAAGTTCTCAAATCATGGTTTAAGGAATAGAGAATCCATGATCAAGTGAGCTGTGCCCCATGCTACAGAAGAAGGCAAAAAAACCCAACCCCAGAGCCTTTCCTAATCTGCCCTGGGGGGAAAATTTCTTCCTGACCCCTAATATGGTAATCAGTTAAACCCTGAGCATATGAGCAAGACTCACCAGTCAGGCACCCAAGAAAGAATTCTCCACCATAACTCAGGCCCATCCCATCTTAGGCCATCAGCATAGGCATCTCTGCCACCAGTAGCCAAAGATCAGTCAATTGCTGAACTAGGCTGGCCCATCTTACTAACTAAACCCTCCATAAATTTATCAGGCTCAGTTTTGAAGCCAGGTGGTCTCCCCCTTGGAATGCTGTTCAGAACTTCACTCCTCTGGTGGTTAGAAATTGGGGTATAATTTCACGACTTGGCCAAAACTACTTCACTGCAACAGGCCTGGTTAGAGGCGTTGACCTTTTTGTCTCTATTACCAAATAGACAAAAAGAACAGTAGGCCCAGACCCTTGGCTTGGGAGAAACATGGCTAATAAACATAATGAAGTGTAAACCATCTTTATGAACACACTCCAGATTTAGAGCCAAGCAAGCTATTAACTGCTAACAAGCCTGATATTAAAAAGTTGTGATTTGGAGGGGCCATAATACAGCTTAAGAGTTTGGAATTAAAGATCTGAACTCAAGTTCACTATTAATATGCTGAGTTAAGCATAAGGTGTCAAACTCCATGTTTCTTGTTTAAACAACTTGCCTTACTTGTGGCTAAGGCTTTCCTCTTAATCATAGACAATGTTAATATGGAATGCTAACTTCACTGTCTGTCTGTCTACTTTAGACTAGTTCAGTGTTTAGCTCTTTGCCCATGGTGTATGAAATTGCTGATTGTGTTTGGGTTGCCAAAAGCTTGAAGAAATAACCAGTCAAAACTACTCAAGCAGACTTTTTTTTTTTGAAACCCAGGTGTGTATGCTTTGGTCTCTAAAAATTCTACAAAACTCAAACTATGGATTTCAAACCCAAATTATGGGTATCGGTCTCCTTAAGTCCTTTACCTGCTCATATATTAAGTCACCTGATGACAAAATTTCTTATTTCCAGCTCCCTGATGAGTCAGAAATCCCACTACCTCCCATTGTTCTTGGCTGTCTTGGCTCAGATCCACAAAAGAAGACTGTGTGTGTTTATGGGCATCTGGATGTGCAGCCTGCAGCCCTGGAAGATGGCTGGGACAGTGAACCTTTCACCTTGGTGGAAAGAGATGGTAAGAGCTGTAGGCTTCTAGGAAGGTCCTAACAACAAATGTTAAACTCATAACTGGGATGATCTCTCCAAGACAGTGGGGAATGGAAGAGCTTGCAGCACTAATCTCCAAAATTTCCATTAAATGTATTGAGGACAAAAGAGTAAACAAGCACTACTCTTGAAGTAAGGGAGGCATGCAAGCCCTCAAATCTTCAGTTGTCATGTTTCCTTCCCTCTCAGGCAGTCCAAGTGGTGCTTGCATGTTATTTCCCCCAGGCCTACAGTGAAATGGTAGTGTTGAATTTGCCCTACTTTTTTCATGATAACTTGCTGGTTGCACACAATTGTTCATTAGGGCTTAGTTCCTGTACTGTCCAAACTAGCAAAACAGAGCAAGGGGAGTGGCTCTGCATTGCTTTTGAGCCTGGGATTCTGGGTTGCAGCCAGCAGCTTCCCCAGGACTTGAAATGGGGGGGAGGGAGGGTGCTTGCTAAATTGGTATAATACAGTTGTTAGCTAATAACGGGGGGGGGGGATTAGGGAAATCCCTGGTTGCAGCAGAAAACAGTTCCTGGTGTAACTTAACCATGGCATAGGAGCCTGTTTATAGCACTTTCCTGGGACTAGGGTTACCAGTTGTCAGGCAAAAGGAGGACATGTCCTCCTTTTTACCTTCATGTCCTCTATCTGAAAGGCATTTTAAAATGCATGATTTTGTTTGACTTTTTACTTATGGGGTTAAAGTATGCTGGAATGCCACAGAATACTTTACTTTTAGGGGAAAAGTGTTCCAGGGTCCCCTAAAAACAGAAAAATATTACATTAATACTACATTTTCTCCATGTGTCCTCCAATGTCCTCCTTTTTGTATTTCCCTGTCCTCCCTTTCCAGGCTTTGGTGTCTACCCAGGACTGTCCTGTGGCTTTCAGCACAAGCTGGAATGGCCATTATGGTGTCTGCTTTGGCTTAGCTAGCTGGGGGCTTGGTTACTGCGTTAGAGGGCATAGCAGAATGGTGTGATCTGCCTCTTACAAAACCTGCCCCTGGGCAGATTGACACAAAAGGATGGGGGTGAGGGAGAAATCACACCTCCCTTCTGTTATCTCACACACAAAGGGGCAGGGATAGTAAAGTGTGCTGCAAAGACTTTCTTCCTCCCTTCTCATTCTTTAACACCTGTCCCCCTGTTTGTGGTGCCTGTCCAAGTTTCAACAGAAACTGTTTATGGTCTTGTGTGCCAAGATTGTCTGACTAAAATCTGTTGCTTAAATTGATCTAGTTAGCTTTGATGCATCTGCTCATTGGCACCTTACAAACAAGTGAGGTAAGCCTTATTGTTTTAATAAGCACTTGGTCATAGTCAGCTTTGCATGTCAGAGTAGCTTTATACTTTTACTACACAGATCATGGCCAACTAAATCATTGTTAGTAGCTAGAACAAAGGGCCACATCCTGTCCTTGGCCTCTCTCTGCACCAAGGGAGCAGCATGAAGGAATAATGAAGATGCATGACAAGGGCTGAGGGTTCCTCCTAGTGTAATGAAGCCTGAGGCTTGATGAAAAGGTTCTGCTCTGCCTTGCTAATACTAGTGTGCCAGGGGCATAGCCAGAACTCTGCTACAATCAGGCAATCATCCCAAAATGAAAAGTTACCAATAAGGAATACTATAACGTGGCTTGGAGCCTTGACTGTTCTAACTCTGCTCTGGATCTTGGGCTAGCCCAAACTGGCCTTAGGTGTAGAGGCAGAAGGTGCAATAAGCTGTGTTTAACAACCTTTTTAAGTCTTCTAATATTTTTAATGGAACAAAAATGTAGATGAGACACTCTACATCTCTACCCATTGGTGGTAATGGGGAGCACAAAGGTATGTGCATTCTCTTTGCAAATATGTTGTGTTTTTAAAGATCATTTAGTTAAAAATAGCACCAAATGTTTTGGTGCTTAGACTTGAGGCTGTGACATACCATGAAAATGATTAGCTGGGAGAGTGAAAATTTAGCTATATAGGAAAGCACTAACTATAGAAAGGAAGTGTATTTCTGGACTACATCACTGATCTCTTGCTACCAAAATAAACAAGGAGCCTGGTGGCACTTTTAAAGACTAACAAACTTACCACCAGACCCGTTTGTTTTTGCTAGACTAATGCAGCTGCTCCTTTGGAACATACCAAAGTAAACAAACATGCATCTACTGTATTCTGTTTACTGGTGTAAGTGAGCTTCCTGGTCTACAAAACTGTTGGGAGTGCTAAATGACTTTTACAAAGCAGTATGCTGGAGGATGTTGTGTTGTCTAAATGTTTCAGGGGGAAAAAAAACTACCAAGATGGGATGGTCTGTTTTCAGTTTGTTTTTTTTTAATGGTCCTCACTGTTCAAATTAAAAAAAGCCTTAATTTTCAATTTGTTTGGCACCAGCTATGAGCTGCCAGTTCTTACATCTTTCTCTATTAGATGAGTCCTTTAGTACCTGGAATTTAGAATATTTTTCCTGATAGTCTGTACTTGGGTGTATAGCGCATAGTAGAGTTGGCCCTGAATTCAATTTTTAGAGTTTGTCTTGGTTACTATGTTCTCCAACCATGCTTTTGTCTACTGAATTTTTTATGAAAATCAGTCTTCAATTTTTTTCAAGCTTTTTCAATGGAAAAAACTTCAGTTTCTGTCTTGGGCCACAACTGTGAGCCTACAGAGTCAGGCGATGCTGACATAACTACATTGGAAGAATGTGAGGCAGAGATGGTGACACCAGTGCTAGTGAATGTGTGATAGTATGTTAAGGCTTGCCATGTATTTGGGATAAGCTGTGTGCACAAGCTTCATGTACAGACTTTCTCCTCCCCCAAATCTAATTCTTCTCTCTGGTTCTGGTTGCTGTAGGAAAGCTTTATGGGCGAGGGTCAACAGATGACAAAGGTCCGGTGCTTGCCTGGATGAATGCCCTTGAAGCTTATCAAGAAACTAAACAGGTATTGTACCCCAGGATGTATTCTGCTGACTTCAGCTTGTTAATGTTCAAAGGTTGTCTTAGCCTCAGATTAGTCAAAAGTCTGGGGAATGACATTGTGCCACTACTGCCTCAGTATTGATTTAATCTAAGCCCTTCTCTTTGTGCAGTTCAACACTAGATTCTAACTGCACAATTTTGGTAAACCGTAACTAGTCTGCTGACATCAGCTTTTTGCCCTTGTGAGCAGCAGTTAGGACACTTGTTACAGTCTTACTCCCTGAATGTTCATGAACCACATATAAAAATAAATGCTGAAACCTCTTGGAAGAGAATCAGTGAAGCCTAGCTAATTCCCTTATGGGCTTTTTGTCAAAAACTGCTCTGATTTTTAAGTGTGCAACTCCAAGATGAATAAAACTGCCACTGCTGTTGGAAGCTGGGAGGGGAGAATGAGTTGAGACTAACACTAATTGGCAACTGTCAGGTTTAGGAAGATATTTCTGATATTTGTATGATCATATTGTCATTCAGCTTCCCTCTTGAAAACCACTATTGAGCCTCATCAACTCCATTTTATTTTAGTAGAACAGTAAAGCTGACACTTTTCTCAAATTGCCATGTCTGCCTTCCTTTTAGTAAAGATGAATGCATGTCACCCTCCACCCCCACTTTTTTCTTTAACATTTGGTAATGGCTGCCCATCACTTTAAAAATACCAAAGACTGAATGGGCAAACGCTGAGTTAAGCAGTCGCAAACTGGTTTATCTTATGATAACAGTATCTGGCTGGGAGACTGGGGTTCTGTTGCTGTGTCTGGCAGGCTATATCCCTCTGGCTCTGTTTCCCCAACCATAGCAATATGGAGGCTGTTTCAGGTGGTAAACTTTTTTTAATGTCATAAGGGCTGTCTCATGTGGGAGGGGCTACAAGTCTATATACAGCTGCTCTTGCTGCAAAGTTTAATAAATGACAAGATACTCTTCATAGCTCTATCACACAATGAATTCCATAAAATGTACTAAAATCATGGATGGGAAATCTCCAAGTAGTAGTCATTGTTGCAAAGCTTCTGTGAAAAAGAATGGGAAGTATAACTGCTGAAAAAGCACCTAGCTCTTAGAGCAAGCACAAAAGAGACCACAAGGGGGACTGAGTTGTCAAAATGCAACATTTGGTCACCACTGAGCTGCACAATCCCTGCTTAGCAGCTTAACTCTGTGTAGGTATTAAAAGTCCCAAGCCATTACAGGTTTCCAGCTGGTAGACCTATGGTAAGATCCCTGCTCCACATCAGACATAGTGGGGATATAAACCCAGGCCTCCAACATTCTGGATGAGTATGCTAACCACCGAGCTGAAGGGGGGGGGCAAGGGGAGTTTGGGGAGATGACTGGTGGCATCACCCCCACTTTGAAAAATGCCTGACCTGGAGTGAACTCAGAGTGGTGGCAAGCTCTCCTTTCTAGCCTAGAGCTGTAGGCCTAATACCCTTTTGTGGAGCAGTGCTTAGGCCATACTTTTCAGTATTTCCTACTGGTAACCTCAGCTGGCTTTCTCCTAAGCATTCCTGAATCCTCTTTTTGGCATGCTACTTCCCCATATTATCTGAGAAGCCTGGTTTCCTAACTTGGGGTTGAATTCCACTAAGCAGGATGGTGCCTAAAAGTTAAGTTCTGCTTGTGAATCCCACTCTCTCAGTGAAGTTATTGACTAGAACATAGCAAGTCTGGCCTGTCATTTTGGGGACTCTGTTCTGTGAGCATCTCCTGATAATAAGGACTCAGCAGCAGTAGAACTGCAGGTACTTTAAAGTTATGTGAGTTTTCTGTCCTGGGACTGGAATACCCGTATTTAAATCAAGAAGATTTGTTATATCTTCACGAACTGGTATCAGGGTAATATTGAATGTTTTCTGTGCTTGTTTCACTCCATAGGAGTTACCAGTGAACATCAAGTTCTGTTTAGAAGGCATGGAGGAGTCTGGGTCTGAAGGCCTTGATGAACTGATTTTGTCTCAAAGAGACACTTTCTTCAAAGATGTGGACTATATTTGCATCTCTGACAACTACTGGCTAGGCAAGAAGAAGCCCTGTATTACTTATGGCCTTAGGGGAATCTGCTACTTTTTCATAGAGGTAAAGTCCTGAAAAGTTAAACACTTAGTCTTATTTAAACCTAAGTTGCTCACAAACTGAATCTTTAATAAAGATCTCTTCTCTTAATTCTTGGCATTAATACCCTTGTACATCCATGGCTGAGGCACACTTTTCAGAAGAGATGAGCAGGATCTTCCAATATGATATAACTTTTGCTATTCCAGTATGTTCTTTGCAAGGCAATCCCCTATTGTGTAACTAGATTGTACTTTTGGGGCAGGGGGTGGTGGTCGTGAGGTGAGGTATTACCTCCACTCCCTTCGACTTGTACTTCATTACTGAAACCAGTGTGCACAAAAAAAAAATCCTGTACAAACTGTCCTAATGATGCATGCAACTTTTTTAATTCAGGCAACTGACCTCATGTAAGTAAAGTAACATACCCATAGGCTGAACATGTCAGATGTGGTTTGTTTGTGGTTTTTTTTTTTTTTTGTATATAGACTTATGGCACTGAGTCAGAGGTGCCCTTCTATGCTGGTACAATTTCTAGGATAAGAGGGCCCCCATCCTGGTGGAGAGCTCTTGCTGCTATCACATTGAAATGAACTTCTGGAGCAGACAGTTTCATGGAACCCTTTGTTTGCAACATAAAACTGTCTGCTACCTCATTAGTTTGCTGATCTTTACTAAGGGTGTAGGCCATAGACCACAGAAGGATTATTGAAAACACTGCCAAAACTGTCTGATTTACAAGGTGGTTTGCTTCAAACCAGGTGGAATGCAGTGACAAAGACCTTCACTCTGGAATTTATGGTGGCTCAGTACATGAGGCCATGACAGATCTAATTGCTCTGATGGGTAAGAAACATTTGCCTTTATACTACAGCACAAGTGTTGGCCAGTCCATGCTTGACTAATTGTTCTAGTACATGAAAAATAAAGAACCCCTTCTGTTCAAGTTTACAGTGTAAATTAAACAGTTTGAAGGGCTCCAAGGTTGAATTTACTAGGCACTATTCGACTTGATTTTTAAAATAGTAAACAAGTATAACCTACTTAAATTGTGGCATTCTGTGAGACCCCTGCAGAAGGAGAAACTGCAGGCAAAATGCTTAGATGGAGTTTTTGTTTACATCAAAGTTTTAGTGAAAACTGGAGATAAACATTAGCTTATGGTATTAATCTGACTTCTCAGTAAATGGCTGCTTCCTTGCCAGCTGTTGTATGTTACATTTTATACAACTTATCATGGAAGAATCTCTCTTCAAACATGGTCTGATAGAGGATGGTCTATAATTAGACCCCTGACTTAGATATATTCAAGACCTGCCTTTCTTTGAACTCTTTGTGTGAATTGCTTCACAACTAGAAGTGACCTGAAGAAGTGCCAAGTGTCTCTTGATTGGCTAGAATTGTGTACAGCAATATTTACAATATGCAGAGAAGGCTTTCAGTAGGCTAAACAGTCAGTCATGAGCTGCCTCTGGTCTGTGTTTATAGAACTGGGGGGGGGGCTCTGTCCCCTGATACAGGAAGCATTTAGAGAAACAGATTTCAAATAGTGGGTTTTTTAACTTTTTCAATATCATGGAAACACTCTTCAGAGGGGTGCTTGAATCTGGTCTCAAACTGATCTTGTAGCTTTTCTTTTTGCAGGCTCCCTTCTGGATAAGAGAGGAAAAATCCCCATCCCTGGCATTAATGAAGCAGTGGCACCCCTTACTGATGAGGAGCTGGAGTTGTATAAGAAGATTGACTTTGACCTGAAGGAATATGCAAATAATGTGGGAGCAACAAAACTACTACATGACACAAAGGTGCAGTGCCTCCTTCCTTCTCTTCTGTCCCCACCTGAAATACCTCTTTCTGCTGTACAAATTCAAGGTACTTTGGTACTTGCGAACATACACACACAGTTCACTGCAAATGGGGTGGGGGGGGTGTCTGGGGGGGACGACACATTTTTTCTGATTTTGCTATAGAAAGTATCCCAAAGACTTGATGATACTATGTCATCAAGATTGTTACTGACAGTACTGGGCATTGTCACCATAGTAGTCCTTAATGGGCCTTACCTTAAGGTAGCTGTTTAAGGTCTCTAGGAAGAGAACTGCTTTTGGCTAGTTTTAAAAAACTTGCCTTTACATATTTTTTTAAATAGCCTCTTTTCATAGCAGCAATTTCATGGCCCTAAAATGTCACAGGTGAGATTGGCTATCTGCATCTTTACCTTTTTTCATCTATATCCAGGCTTGATGAAGTATTAGAAATACATTAGTCACTCTTTAAGAGGCCAGAAGCTGTGCTGTTGATCTTCCCATTAAATGTAGAAGAAACCCTGGTGTGTCAGATGCAACTGATAATGCTGGTGCTTTTTTTTTTTAAATGGTAATTACTGTTAACATGATAGCCTAATAAAGGGACTTTGTCAGCTTCGTAGCTAATTGTTAACTAAAAATATCAGCAGACTGACTAGAATTTAGCAATTGTTTTTTAAACTTCTTGTACATAGCATCTTGCAAGAAATCCTGGGGTCCTCTCGCACAGGAATTCCATATTCTTTTGATGCTGTTGTAAGGTGCAAGTGTCTTAATGCTTTGCAAGCTTCCATAAATAAGTATAAAACTTCCTGGTTAGCATTGGTCCTGAGAGGCAGACCATTGCTTTCTCAGCCTTGTATAATCTTTTGGAACAAAATCTGAGGCTTTTGAAGCTGGTCTCTGTCAAATATGGACAACAAAACTGACTGCCCAAGCTGAACCTATTCTTCACTTTGTGCAGTAAATCTCTGGATTTATAGGACCCCTCAATTACAGCCACTGTAAGGATAAATGTGCACAAAAGGACTAGTTGTATAATCCAAGTTTGGCTGCAAGGACTGAAATAAAACACTATATAAACATTACTTTACCAGCAGTTTCCAAATTAGATGTGAAGGAAGGTTCCAATCTGTCAGCAAAGCTTTTCCTGTTGTCTGACCATTTTAATCAGCCTGGTATTGAGATTTCAAGTGGAATTCTTGCTTACAATGCAATCTCAATGTTGGGTATTCAGAGGAGTCTGTTGGAAACAGCTATTACCCCACAACTGAGCAAAAGCTTCCTTTCAAGGCCTGAACTGAATTTTTAAAGTAAGAAATCTATACCCTTCAGAGAGGATTAATTCAGATAGCAGTATATAGACATCTTGCTTAAATGGCTGCTTGTTGCTCTGTGTCCTTGAACCAGATGGACATTCTGGATTTAATGCAGGCCTGCTCTCATCTTGACACTAGGGTTTATAAATAAGCAAAGGTTAGTAAAATGACATAAGAATTCTTTTCCCTTGTAATCTTCACTGTCTGCCTTTTTTTTCCCTACCCTTCTGCAGGAGGATATCTTAATGCACAGATGGAGATATCCATCTTTATCTCTCCATGGAATTGAAGGAGCCTTTTCTGGATCAGGAGCGAAGACAATTATTCCAAGGAAAGTAACTGGCAAATTCTCAATCAGGCTAGTGCCAGACATGATTCCTGAAGATGTCGAAAGACAGGTATAAGTTGGAAATGACTTAATCTTGCCTTTTAAAAGATCCACCCCCTGACTTTAAACAGCAGTATCCTCCTTCACCCTTGTACAAACCTGAACAGCAGCAGTGATAAAGCCTTGCAACCACAACAACGGTTCTGCCTTCTCTGCTGTCCTTTACCACTAACCTTTTAGATCCAGCAGATAAAGGTGGCATCTTAGCCCTGTTGTGCATGTAAACTGAAGCTTTAATATGATGTTGGTGTCTGTCACAGATCAGCTGTGATAAATGGGACAAAAACAAATGGCTAGAAGACAGTTTATGACCTAGCAATAAAAGTTTTTAACTCAAGGATGCATTGTGGACTGCTTCAGTAATGCATCTGAAAAACCTCACTTGCATAAATCTGGCAGCTAGAGTGGTGCTGTCGGCTAAATGTGAATAACTTTTTGGTGCTTGCCAGTGAGTTTTTCACCTTAAGGCTGAGACTGAATCTTGGAGCATACCAGCTGTCAGGGTCAGACTTTTGAAATGCTCAGCACCTAGAACCTCCAACTGAGAAGAAAAAAGCAGGTCAGAGTAGAGACCTTCTGGAGGTTTGGCCCTCATATGGTGAACTTCTTGAGGCAAAGCTTGCCTTTGTGGACATCCAAGTTGATTGGGGCTTCTGCATGTTAGAATTACAGTTGCAGGAATCAAGCCAATTTTTAAACTATTAAGAATTATTCTGTTATAGCCTTTGGCCTTTTGCTGATCTAGATTTGTGAAGCGTTCATCTTTCTATCACCTCATTGTGGACTGTGCTAGATATCTGCCTCCCATATACAGAAAACCACTGTCCCTGCTTTCAATTTCAGTCTCTAGGCCCATAATTATTGCTACATCCTTTCTGGTACTTAGCATTGACTTTGCTTAAATTGCTTATCTAGTAAGACGACACAGCTGGAATGTGTGTAAAGCTACTGAAGTGTTCCTTGCTCTGTTAATTCTAGACTTCTAATTGTTCAATCCTTTTGATATCAAAGGTTCAGGATTATTTGACCAAAAAGTTTGCAGAGCTGCAAAGTCCAAATACACTAAAAGTATACATGACTCATGGTGGAAAACCATGGGTGGCAGACTTCAATCATCCCCACTACATGGCTGGTAGAAGAGCAATGAAGACAAGTAAGTGGAATTAAAATTTGGGAGTTTGTCTAGCTCATTCTGATGCCTCAAATGTTGATCTATCTAGCACCACCATTAAATTGTCATCCCAAAGTAGCAGCAAGATGTGTCAGGGTTGTGTGAAATGCCTGACAAGCCAGGAGCTATGTGGTGTACCACGCTCTACGGCTGGGGTCTCAAACACAGGGGCCACATGGCCCCTAAAGCTGTTTCCTGCAGCCCACAATGACGATATTCTTACAACAATACTGCAAATATTGGTGTGAACAGGTTTCAGTGGGGTGGCTCTTGGGCTAAGGTACTAGTCTTCATGTGTCCCTCATGGTGATTTGAGTTTGAGACCCCTGATCTAAGGGATCCTACAAGGTGCTGCAGGAAGTCATGCTTCAATAAGTGTGCTTTGTTTGTTTTTTGTTCCTCCTCCCATGTTCTCCCCACCATAAGACTAGAACCAGCCTTCTGATTTTTTTGGCTTCATTGTTTCTTGCGCTAGACACCTAAGAGGGGATCAGGAAGCCAGTATAAAAGGGCTACGTTCTACCAGTGGCTGCACCCAGACAGGTGGTCCTAGGTTGCTGCAACAATTTGCCACTGGTGGGTGAATCTGTCCTCCAAAGTGATTTGGAATTCTAGAAGATGGCAGATGCTCTGATAAGGAGGTATGCTGAGGAAGCTGCAGTAACTCATGAAACTGACAAACGATTTATTTTTGTAGTCTTTGGAGTTGAGCCAGACTTAACAAGAGAGGGAGGAAGCATTCCTGTCGCTCTGACCTTCCAAGAGGCAACAGGCAAAAATGTGATGCTGCTTCCTGTTGGAGCTGCAGATGATGGGGCCCATTCTCAGAATGAGAAACTGAATAGGTAAGGGACACTGGTATTGGTATGAACTAAAGGGATCCAGGGGACTTACTACTAGAGCTGAGTAACTTTTTTTTAGCTGTGGTTTTGATTTTTCTCTCTTCCCTCTCCAACAAAACAAAAAAAAAATTGACAATTGCAGACTTGGCAACACCAAAAGTACTTAATTTTTTTACTTTCAGTTTTTTAGAATAAAAACATTAAATGCCCAGAATCAACTCAATGTTTTCAGCTTGAACAAAACATCTCATTTGATCAAACCAGTGTGACTCTTAAAATTGCCATGGTATACCAAAAAACAAACCCGAAAACACCCAACTACTTACTGTACCAGCCTGGAGCGATAGTGCATGTCTTGACATGCACTAGTAGTGCTCACTCATAGCTCCAGTTGCTCTTTCTCTCCAAAAGGAAAGGATTTGTATGATTTATCTATAGCAGGACCTGTGAATGTCTAGCTACCTCTGTTGCCTTGTACCAAATGCTCACTACGTACACTTCCATGTAATTCTAGTCTTGCAGGCTTCCTCTTCCATTAACTTCTCTCATGATTTGGTCTGGCAGTTGCTGACATGGGTGCAAATACAGACTGCACTTGTGTTGCAAATACTGATGTTTTGATGCTAGTGGTGCTCACAAGAAGAGAAACTAATGCACAAAAATTTCTTCTCCTCAGGTATAACTATATCCAGGGAGTCAAGCTGCTTGGTGCCTACCTATATGAGGTAGCACAACTAAAAGACTGAGCCAGAAGGCGAAAAATTCCAACATGAAATCATTTTGTGGCTCAGCATTCTGGAAATCCCCCCAAGAAACTCCAGATTACTAAATATCTACAGCTTCACTCTCCTATCCCCCCAGCCTTTCCTATTTTTGACCCACTAACACTCTGGCCCCTGCAAGGGAAAAGAATCAATCCCCCCCAACTCTAGAAATCCTGACACACAACACCAAAATGTTGCTTCCAGCACATACTCCATTCAGCATCTCCAACTACAAAAGGAGAGAAGAAATCCTTTATGGACTTCCCAGAATCTGACAGGTGATGCAGCATCACCTCTCGTGTGTTTATTTGAATCAAGCCTATGCTTTGCCATATGCACTCTTCCACTGGCTTTTTTTTTAAAAACAGAAGCAAGATTATCAGCACTCTTTCCAACTTCATTAAACCAGCTACATCAGTTAAAGAATTTAGACTGTCTGTCTGCAGTGGCTGAAGAAGGCTAATTTAGGCACCATGGTAAGTCCCAGAACCACTTGAAGTGAGACTACAAACAGGATATCAGAGCTGTAATGGGCCTATCTCTGTTGCTGCACTGTCTAGAATAGGAGTCTAACTACTAACTTGTATGCAGCTCTTGCTGCTGCTTCAAGGTCTGCAGACAAATGAGTGGGTGTTTTTTCTAAAACTTGCTTTACTTGTATAAATGCTGCTTAAATTAAAAAAACAAAAACAAAACTCTATCTCTTGGCTGTTGAGGTTTCTTTCACACAGCTTAACCTGAGAATGTAAAAGTCAAGTCTGGCCTAAAGTCACCAGCCTACTACCCTGAAGGCCATAAAAACTGTGTTTTGGTGTCAATGTCTGGCTAGAACAAAAATGGGAAGGGAAGAGCATTGTGTGCTATGAGCAATCCTAACTTGCACCAACACTTTAGCAGCCCCAGGGAAGCACAATTCTAACTCACCTAAGTGATAAAACATTAAATGTTGCCATCTACTTCTAATACAAATATTTGTAATGCATTTCTTTTTGACCACATACCATTCCTTACTAAGTGGAAGGCTTTGCTTTTTCTAGGTTGTAAGATAAGAACAGCTTCTGGTTCTGGAGTTGCATCTGACAAAGTGGATTGGAGCCCATGAAAGCTTATGCCTGAAGAAATCTGTCAGGGGTGGCCCAACTTATGGAATTCAGGAGCCACACAAGTTGATTATTAAACTTTTGAGAGCTGCACTGAGGTGTACATAGCTATATTTTACCATCCAAAATTACTAAGTCTAAAATTCATTGCACACTTTTTAGCATAAGAAGGCAAATATTGATCCTACTGGTGTCAGATTGTAATGAATACTTAACACTACCATGAAAACTAGGCCTACCTATAAAATAAAAACTTAACTTCTCCCTGCCCTTGCTGACCCTGCCACTACTTCTTGGCTTCCCCTGGCTGACCCCCCCCCCCCCCGTTCCCCTTAGTGGTTGCTCAGGTGGCTAGGCACAGGCTGGGGCTCACTCCCCTTGCTTTAAGCCCTGCCTAGGCCAAGCATCCACTATGGCCACTCCAGTGACTAGGCACAGGCTGGGGCTACCCCTGAGCATGCTCAGGGTGGGATATGTAAAACTCCTAGGGTGGGGCTGCCTTCTTTCTGTGAGCCATGCATTTTTTTTTATTCAAGAGCTGCCCACTGCTGCTGCTCCTGGCCCTCTCCCTGGCTGGGGGTGTGGCCTGTGGCCAGGGGGCATGGCCTGGGCCCATACCCCAGGTGCTTCGCTGGGGCAGTGATGCCCCTGCCCAAGGGTACACATACCACTGGTTGAGAAACTAGAAGACCATGTGACACTGGAGTAGGCAAAGAAGAGATGTTTTATGAGTGCTGCTTTTTTTTTTGGCAGGGGGTTGGACTAGATGACCTCGTGGGGTCCCTTCCAACCCTATGATTCTATGCTGGTCTTTCTGGTGTGTGAGGGTAAAATAATGACAAGATTGGATGAGCAGAGTCATAAAGGATAAAGGGGATGCAGTGGACCTAATTTACTTAGATTTCACTGAGGCATTTGATACAGTTCCACACAGGGAATTGTTAGTCAAATTGGGAAAGATGGCGATTACTATGAAAATAGAAAGGGGAGATTAGAGGGAGATTAGTGAAAGGTGAAGTGTCTAGCTGGAAGGAGGTTACTAGTGGAGTTCCCCAAGGATCAGTCCTGGGACCCATCTTATTCAACCTTTTTGTTACTGACCTTGGCCCAAAAAGTGGGAATGTGCTAATTAAGATTGCAGACAACACCAAGCTGGGAGGTATTGCTAGTACAGAGGAGGTTTGGGATAGCATACAGAATGATTTGGATGACCTTGTAAAGTGGAGCATTAGAAATAGGATGAAATTCAATAATGGGAAGTGCAAGGTCATGCACTCAGGGACAAATAACAGGAATTTTTCTTATAAGTTGGGAATGCATCAGCTGGAAGTGACTAGGGAGGAGAAGGACCTGGGTGTACTGGTTGATCACAGAATGACAATGAGTAGCCAATGCACTGTGGTGGTGGAAAAAAGCTGATGCGGTCCTGGGGTGCATCACATGAGGTATTTCCAGTAGAGAGGGAGGTGTTAGTACCGTTATACAAGGTGCTGGTGTGACCTAACTTGGAATATTGTGTACAGTTCTGGTCAACCATGTTCAGGAAAGATGAAGTCAAACTGAAACAGATGCAAAGAAGAGCTACAAGGATGATATATGGAATGGAAAATCTTTCCTATGAAAGATGACTTAAAGAACTTGGTTTGTTTAGTCTGACCAAAAGAAGGCTGAGAGGAGAGATGATTGTTCTTGTGTCCACATAGGTGCTGTATTCAAATAATTCTTCTCCCTCTCTGTATTTATCCCTCTAACACATTTATAAAGAGCAAATGGTTACAAGCTGTCCTTCAGAAAATTTAGGCTTGAAATTAGATGCAGATTCCTAACCATCGGAGTAAAGTTCTGGAACAGTCTACCAAGGGAAGTGGTGGGGAGCAAAAACCTTAGGTGCCTTCAAAACCGAGCTTGATGAGTTTATGGAGGGAATGATATGATGTACGATGTAGCTTGGCCATTGTCTGTCTTTTACTACTGGTGATGGGTATGATAGTGACCTGGGAAGGGGTGTTAAGTGGAGTGGGTTCTGAGTTATTACAGAGAAGTTCTTCTTGACTGGCTGTTGTGGACTTGCCCTCATGCTCAGGGGTTTAACTGATCACCATATTTGGGGTCAGGAAGGAATTTTCCCTCAGGGCAGATTGGCTTGGGCGCTGGGGTTTTTTTGCTTTCCTCTGCAGCGTTGGGCATGGCTCATTTGCTGGTTGATTCTCTATCTTAGTCTTTAAATCATGATTTGAGGACTTTAATAGCTCAGTTATGGGTTTGAGGGTCATTGTAGGAGTGGGTTGATGAGGTTTTGTGGCCTGCAGTGTGCAGGAGGTCAGATTAGATGATCATCCATTAGTCCCTTCTGACCTTAGTGTTGTCTGAGACTTGAAAGGATTAGAGCTAACAATTTAAATCTGGTGTAAAAAGAGGTAAAGGCTAATGGGAAGGACTTAGAGGACACTGTTCAGCCCAGAAGGATTGGCAATGAATGTGATCCTGTATTTGGGTGGGTGTCAGATACCCGTAAGGATGAGTAGGATGCTTCCACTACCACAGGTGAACAAAAAGGTATCTGCTCTAAAAATTTGAGGGAAGAGAGACACTTACAAGGAACAGGCAAGATGGACCTAAAATTTTAAATGTGGTTCCCTCCCCACCCCCCAAAAGTATGGCTTTCTTAGGATGGTCTTTGGTTGTTTGGTCAACTAATAGTGATCGGTTGGCAGATGACCATGATTTGAATATGTATTTTGATTGCACTACTGTGTAGGCTTCAAAAGTAAACTGAATTTAACTGGCAACTTGTCAGATTAAACTACCTGCTACAGCAGTTGTTCTCAACTACTGTATTGCAACGCAGTGTCACCCAGAGGTGACCCACTGTCAAAAGACACACCCTGGCCATTGAAACAACCTTGCTGGGCATCATCTTCTGATGGCACAGGCTTTCTCCTGGCAGCAGGTTTCTTTTTAAGAGCTGCTGTGGCGGCAGGGGTTAGTGCTGTCATCAAAACTCACTGTGGTCACAGGGGGCTGCACTGCACCTGGTTCTGGATGTCTATGCCACAATGTGGGTTGTGGACACTAAGAACCCCTGAGCTATACCACTGAGGATATTCACAACATAAGCTTGCACCCATTGCTTGTTGTGGGTACAAACATCTTTTGACTGATTTAGCTGCATTACTCTGGAATATAGTAGTGGCTTGTGTACTTCATATGTTGAAACAATATATGAAAATACACTGGGAAGTGTAAGTCATAGGATCAGGTTTGACTGTTAAAGCAAATCAATGCAGTTGTTTAGAGTCAAACAGTGGAGAACTGCATAATAGAGGAAGGTAAGGGAGAAAGGAAAGCAAATTACCTGTTATGGGTGTGTCCCCCCACATTATAGTCTCTCTCTAACCTGAAGTTCATGATAATCTTGCTTTCCTTTTTTTTTTTTTTTTTCCCCCCTTCACCTTGTCCACTGGTTAAATATAAACATCTACACTGATGTCCTGTGACAGTCTTACCTGCTCCTACGACATATACTGCCCTACATTTATTTTCCTCCCATTAATCTGCACTACTTCATCTTCAAGCATCTGACAACATTGGGCTTTCTCACACACGAAAATTTTTTAGTCTTTAAAAGTGCCCCTAGACTTTTTCTTCTGCTGAAGTAGACTAACATAGTTACCCCTTTGAGACTATAAGCAATTAGCCATACCCTTCACAGAAAGTACCCCACAGGCTAGCTGTTTTTGCATATTTACAGTGCAAGATCAAATAGAAGCTTTTCATTTTTTTGTTCAGTCAAAGTAGTGAAGCAGTGGAATAAATTGCCTAGGGATGTGTGGGGAATCTCCATCATTGCAGGTTTTTTAGAAGCAGGCTTGATGCATCCTGGTTGAGATGGTCAGCTAATATACAGGCCAGTCCCCTGCTCTTATTGTCAAGGCTGTGAGCTTTCCAGGTCCTTTCCAGTTTTATGATTCTAGAAATCTCAACTAAGCAACTTCTCACCTGAACATCCTGCCATTTTTCTTTAGGGTTCTCTTTTGTGGGTGGCTTGTTTGAGAGGTGGGGGTGAGTGCTAAATAAACAAAAGCACTTGAGCTGAATTTAGTTTAACTCTCCTCTTAGTTGCTGTTAAAGATGGGCTATTAGACAGAACTTCTTTGGAATATGACTAGACCTCTTCTCTAATTTGCTGCTGTAGTCCAGCTTTTTGTAACCAAGTCACACAACTTCAGTAGAAGATAATACAGTAAACTGTCTGGGAAGGTGATTTTAATTTATATTTTTGACATTGTTCCTTGGAATAGGGACACACTTAAGCCAGTTGACTCAACTGTAGTGTTGCTAACCCTTAATAGAAAAGGTATTGATGGGGTCCTTCTAAATACTAGAGAAAATTAGAAGATCAGGAGTGATTACTTCCTTGCTTCCCCCAAACATCTAGTTCTAGTGAATTTAATCTGTCCAGATTCTCATCCATTCACAGATCATGCAGTTCTTTCCAGCTTCTGCTCTGTTTGGCAGCTCAAGTCACATCTGTAAGCATCTCTAAGCTTCCTGTGACACATGTAGGAGAAAGTAAAAGGTTAAAACAGGAAAAATGAGAAGTGTCTAGGTGTTGACTTAAGGCCTAACAAAGTAATCCAACAGTGGGACTGAACAGAATGGACAGTGAGCTGGACAGGAAGGTATGGACCTGAAACAGGTTAAGTTCAGGTTTGCTGAAATTGTACAGGTATTTAAAAAAAAAAAAATAGCTGAAAGGTGGGAGGTATTGAGTTGGTTTAAGGCCAAAGACAAGGGGAGGTATTATATAAGTAACCTATGCAAAGGTGAGGTTTTGGTCAAACTGACACCTTAATCAACAGATAGGTAAGGTTTCAGTCAAACCCTAACACCTTGATAAATAGGTCCATGTGCCACTGGACATCTCTATCAAGTTGTTAGGTGACATCAAGAAAGGGGTATGTGAACCAGCCAGGTAAATTTGGATCCCAAAGGGATATGAGTTCATAAGTCTGAGTAGGAAATAAGAATAGGAGGGCTGGGGCCCAAACTTCATGCAGCTGAAGGGGGCAACAGCAAGTCCCGCTGTCAGTTAAGCCGTTCCATTGCATTGAGTGCACCAATGCTGTCGTCAAATCTATTGAAATAGATGGTTTGCCATAGTGCTATGTTGCCATAAAGCCTAGCCTGGCACCTTTGTTTCTATTAAGATCTGTGGTCATGGTGGCTTCATTGGTGGTGAGTGTTGCCTCAATTTACTTCTTGCACACAGGGTATGCCTAGGCTCTAAATCACTGAGCTAACTCAGTCCCCACTTGAGATTTGAACCAAAGGTAATCCAAAGCATTAACCAAGGAACCACTTCAGCTTAGGATCACCAGGCGAAATCAGTTCCTGCTTAAGAGCCAAAGGCTCTAGATCACTAGTAGGAACTCCATTAGCCCAGAGATCTGAGCCAGGTGTAATCTTCAGGGAGTGCACTTTCAGCACCTCAGGCACGCATTCATACATGCAGCCAGACTGATATCAGCTCTGGACACAACACCACTGATCAGAACACGTCTTGCCTGGCTACCCTCCACCCCGTGTACCACAGCACACTGAACAATGCATCCAATCTCACTGGTTTAATAATTCTTACAAGAAACAGCTTTTTGCAGAATTTGCCTGTTTCGAGTCCATGGCAAGTCAAGGTCAATGAGACTTGAACGCCTAGATTCCAGGTTTCAGAGCTCTTCATAAGACTGCTTGAGGAAGGGTGGCGATTCTGGATTCATGAATATGTAAAACTGAGAATGACTCTTACACATGGGATGTCTATATGGCACTCTGGTACAACGCAGCTGATTTCCCCTGCATTTACTCCTTGATTTGGAATGTGGAGTTGGGGGCTGAGTACTGGTTGACAGTCAGGAAACCCTGATTGTTACTTGTTCATTGCATAGCTGTGAGCAAGTCAACTTGTGTCCTTAGTCCCTCATCCTGGAAAAAGAGGGGCCCATAATGCACCATTCTTTCCTACTTCACTGTGGTTTCTTCAGGATTAATCAGTTAATCCTTTTCAGAATGATAAACATCCCTTTCCATGTGTACAAGAAAAAACTAACTTTGAGAGCAGGAAATAACAATGATAAAGGTATTGTATAGCTTTTTGGATAGGACGCCTGTCAAAGGCTGCCAGAATGTTAGGCATAGTCAATTCTGGCTTCTCTATTTTTAGAGCTTAAACACATCTGCAATTTAAAGAGCTCCATACTACTTAGGAGGCTGATTTTAGCATGATTTTGATGGACCAATATCAAGTTACCTAAACAACTCATGTTACATCATCATCAACTTGTGATATCCTTTTTCATGGGACAAATTCCAGAGAGGTAGCTGTTCAGCAAAACAAACAAGCAATCCTTTTAGAGACTAACATTTATTTTTCGCATGAGCTTTTGTGGGGGAAAAAAATCACACTTTGTCAGACACTTTGAAGACAGGGAGCTTACAGAATGGGAGGAAAATAAATGCAGGGAAGTGAAAGCCATGGGATCAGGTCAGACTGTTATAGCAAATCAATGCAGTAGATTAGATTAAAACACTGGGGAACAGCATATGGAGGAAGATGAGGTCAAATCACCTGTTGTAATGTAGAAGAAAAAATCCATACTCCCTTATTTAGCACTGAAGCAACAGTATCAAGTTTGCATGTGAATTCCAATTCTGCAGTTTGTTTGAAGCTTTGATTTGTTGTTCAGTTGTTTGAGCATAGCTATTTGCAAAATCATGGAAGGGGTGGAGAGAGAATATTTGTCTATCTAGAACACTAGTTTGTTTGCTGCCTTATTCTGGCCAAATGCTAACTTTTTAGAAAAACAAAAAACTTTGTTTTTTCCCATGTTAGCTGAACATCAATTTAAAATAAGCAGTCCTGTGGCACTTAAAGGCTAATGAATTTATTTATTGCATGAGTTTTTTATGGGAGAAAATTTCACTTTGTCAGATGCTTTGAAAATGGATGAAGTGGGATTTTTCTCCCATGAAAGCTCATATGATAAGTAAATTTGTTAGTCTTTAAGTGCCACAGGACTCCTTGCTTGTTTTGCTTAACTAGATTAACACGGCTGCGTCTTTGAACTTGGCACCAATTAAAATGGAACTGATTCATGTGCTACATGTGCTTTTTGCATTGAGTCACTCTTCAATCTGAATAAATCATCTTACTGATCATTAAAATTATTCAGGGATTTTAAATGACTTGGCAGAATCTGCTTAGACCATAGAGGAGAGCTTAGTGATCAAAATTATCTGCTACTATCCCTTGCTAGCTTAATTACACCATTCTACAGGATGTTGGCTTATGACACACTCTGCATGCTAATGTATGTTTTCTAGTAGTTATTCAAATATTCATTTAGGTATTAATTTTGCATATTCCTAGAGGTTCTGAGATTTCTTGTGGACTAATTACAATGCATGCCGATGAAGTGGACTGACTGACTGACTGTTAATATATTTGGTGGTACACAGTGTCCTCATTCTGTCCAAGCAGGCTTATATTCCTCTCAATCAGACAGCGGCATAGACCTCTTAAATTTTTCTGCCCTCAAGACTGAAAAAATGAGAACAAATGTACTAGAACAGCTTCCTTTGTCATCCTTACTGTAACATTCTCTCCTTTTGGGAATGTGGTTCTTCTTATATATCACATCTGAATGATGAAAACCTATTATGTTGGGCTTTTGTGCAAAAGTGAAAAACATGTCATCAGTGCAGTAACTACTGTATGACTAAACCAGTGGTTGCAGAATATTTGATAGAAATTGTTGAGTAAAATGCTTACAATATAGTGTTTCAGACTTAGAATTTCTAGTTTCTCTTTAAAACAAGGAGAAGTAAAAGTGTGATAAAGAGGGGAATTTATATTTTCCCCAAACTGATGCTTTCTTGTGGTTAGCAATGACTATCAATCATTCTTTGATCTCTAGTGAATGTAGAAGCAGGGCTAATAAGGACAAAGGATTTATAAGCGATGCATATGCATGGTGCTTTTGAAAAGATGTTTTGGACAGTGTTGTTCAAATTCAGTTTTGTTTTTGTTTTTAATACCCACATGTGGTACACTGAGCACAGTATGGTCAGGCATGTCAGACAAGATGTGTCCTTACCAATGTTCTTATCAGTGGTGTTCTGTGTCTGGCACTGATATCAGATTGGCTGTGTGTGGGAAGGTGTGCTCCCTCAGGATTACCCTTGGCTCAGATCTTTAATTGGGAACTCACTTAATCCAGTGATCTAGACCCTGGCCTGGATCTTAAGCAGGAGACTTCTGGCCATTCTGAATGGGTGTCCAAAGCAATTAAGAACATACATCCTTCAAATGGGCCAGCAAAATCAACATGGATATGTTGCCATAGCCTTTCGGGCCAATCCCATGGGTGAAGACGTGCCAACTGAGGTGCGTTCCGGACACTCTGGCATGAGGTACAAGCTCTAGACGTTTCTTCAATGGCCCTGTCTAAGCCCGGCCACCAGAAATAGCTCTGTGCAATTTCTTTCAGGCGCACTATGCCGCAGTGACTTGAATGGAGCTGTTCCAACAAATGTGGTCTTAATGAAGGTGGGATAATGACACGCATACCCCACAACAAACACCCGGATTGGGTTGATAACTCTGTCCTAGACACGTATGGGTGGGCGTCAGGAGAGACCTGAGAGTCGGGTAAGAATGTTCCATGCATCACGAAATCCATGACGTGTGAGAGTACTGGGTCAACCCGTGTTGCTTTCTTCACTTGAGTAGCCATGACAGCTGTGTGTTCCACCTGTTCAAAGTAAAAGATTCCTTCCTGGCCCAGATCCTGACGGTGTGCCAGTAAGGGTAGCCTTGAAAGGCCATCAGCATTGTAATGCAAAGAGGATTGCCTATACTTGATTTCATAGGTGTATCCAGAAAGTATCAATGCCCATCGTTGCATCCAACTAGCAGCCAAATGTGGGATGCCTGTGTGTGGCCCCAAAACTGACGTCAGGGGTCGATGGTCAGTGAGAAGTGTGAACTTCTTTCCCCACAGGTACCGGTGAAATTTCCGAACACCAAAAACAACGCCCAGTGCTTCACGTTCAATTTGGGCATAGTTAGTTTCTGCCTTGGTCAAGGAGCGTGAAGCAAAAACTTCTCTTCACCAGAAGGCATGATACTTGACAATACAGCCCCAACTCCATAAGGGGAGGCATCACAAGCCAACTGTAGGGGCAAAGATGGGTGAAAATGTGTCAGAACGTTAGTTTACCAGTGAGCGTTTAGCTTCGTTAAATGCAACATCACAGGCTTCAGTCCAGTTCCAGGCCTTTTTCGGCCCCAGAAGCTCATGTAGGAGTTTCAGGAGCATCGCTAATTGTGGAATAAACTTGCCATAATAGTTTAATGAGACTAAAAAAGAGCAAAGATGGCTTACGTTCTGAGGTAGTGGGGCATCCACGATAGCCTTAACCTTGGCTGGAGACTTATTGGCTGTGTTCACACACAGACATTATTTCAATACAAGTTGTCGAATCAACTTATATCGAAATAATGCCTTATTTCGAAATAACTTAATTCAAATTAACAGTTTGTTAATTTGAATTAAGGAAAAAGCTCAAAGCGAAATAGCAGTTTCAGGCAACAGTTATTTCAAAACAAGTCACTTGTTTCGAAACATGTTCGGACAGCATTGTTTCAAAACAATCGTTTCGAAACAACATTGTTTCGTCCCCATGTGGGGTTTAAGTTGTTTCAAAACAATGCCGTTGTTTCGAAACAACCGTGCGTCGCGTGAACAGGGTATTTCTTATTTCGAAACAACCTCTGCTGTTTTGAAATGAGTGCTGTGTGCACACAGCCATGGGGACCATCAGCATCAATTATATGTCCTAAATATTCAACTGAGGGCTGGAAAAACTTACATTTGTCTCTGTGAACATGTAGACCATACTCTTCCAGTCTTTGCAGAGTAGCTTCCAAGTTCGTAAAGTGTTCCTCCTCATTTTTGCCCGTGACCAGGATGTCATCCAGATAGCACTGTACTCCTGATAAACCACACAAAATCTGATCCATTTCCCTTTGGAACAAAGCTGGGGCTGAAGTAATGCCGAAAGGTATACGACTCTCTGTACAACCCCTTATGTGTTATGATTGTCAACAACTCTTGAGATTCTTCCTCAACATGCATCTGTAAGCACACTTGACTTAAATCAATCTTGCTAAATTTTTGTCCTCCAGCCAAACCTGCAAAGATGCCCTCAATGCGGGGAAGAGGATATTGTTCTGCACATAACACTAGGTTGACAGTGATCTTGAAATCTCCACAAATCCGAATGGACCCATCCTTCTTCACTATTGGGACAATGGGTGTCACCCACTGGCTGTGAGTAACTGGCACAAATACTCCCTCTTTGACTAACCGCTCCAAGTTTTCTTCCACCTTGGGTCTGATGGCAAATGGCACCATCCTGGCCTTCAAACATTTTGGTTGGCAGCAGGCTTTATATTTAATTTCACAGTGATTCCCTTCATGCTGCCTAAGTCTTCACCGAAAACAGCAGCATGTTTCGTTAGTACCGCTGCTAGATTAATTTCTTCTTTAGTCAATTGATGCACTTGTGACCAATCGAGTTGGATTTTTCTGATCCAAGATCTTCCCATTAGGGCTGGGTAATTCCCCTTCACCACAAAGAGTGGTAGCTTTGTGGTCTGTCCATTTGAGTTCTACTTTCACATCAATAGTACCCAATAGCGGAACAGTCTCTCCAGTATATGTCTTCAAAATGACTGTCAGCATAAGTGGCAGATGTCTAAAGTCCTTCTCATACACAAGGTTAGAAACAAATGAAACTGCTGCGCCAGTGTCCAGTTCCATGCATATAGCTTTGCCTTCCAACACAAGTGTTACCCAGAATTTAAGTGGGCCAGCTGTTATAGACAAAACATGGAGGGGATCTTCATCTTCCAATTGGGTGTCACTATGATCACCTGTATTCTGCTCTACTGCATGCAGAATTTCCCTCTTAGTCCGCCAAACCAACAGCCAGTTTTTCTCAGGTCTGCCTCTTCTGTTTGGCTCACCCTTCCTTTGTTTGCAGACATGTTCAGTGTGCCCTCTCTTACCACATTGTCGACACAGTAGTTCTTTAAACCGGCACTCTGATGCGAGGTGGTCCTGCTTCCTACACTGGTAACATTCTTGTCTCCCCGGTGCCCTGGGGGCAGGTTGTAGGGATACTTTACGGACACTGACCCTGATCTGTTGCATGTCGTGGGTGACGCATTCCATGGAGACTGCAATTTTGACAGCTTTCTGCAAGGTGAGTTGACCTTCAGTCAATAGGCGTTTTTAGTGTTGATTCACTGTGCAGGCCACACACCAGCCTGTCATGCAGCATTTCCTCTAACATGTTCTTGAAGTCACAGTGTGCTGCCAGCTTCCGCAGAGCTGCTACAAATTGCACAACTGATTCACCTTCCTCTTGGTTCCTTTGGTAGAACTTATACCTCTCTGCAATTACTAGTGGCTTTGGGGAAAAATGTGCTCGCAGAACTTCCACTAGGTCCCCGTAAGGTTTTTGCTCTGGCTTCTCTGGATAAAGCAAATCACATAGTAAATTATAAGTCTTAACTCCAATAACCATTAGAAATACTGGTACCTTCTTCTCATTAGTTATGTCGTTTGCTATTACAAAATTTTGAAAGCGGGCTGTATATGTCTGCCACGAATCTGCTGAATGATCATATGCTTCAAGGGTTGTAGCAAGTAGAGCCATGATGCCCTCTTGTGGTTATTGTTTGTCTCTTCTCTTAACAGCAGGCAGATCAGCTTTCAGAATAGCCAGCTAGCCCTTAGGCAAACAGATCAGCTTTCACAGCTACAGCCCAACCCCCATGCAAACAGTAAAATAGCTTTGCTTCTTACATTGCATTCTGGTTTTCCAAAGGTGCCAGGATTGTTGAGGATAGCCGACTCTATCACAAATCCCATCCTCTGTCACCAGATGTAGAGTTTTAAGGGAAATTATAATCCAGTAAGGAGAGGCAGCATATTCAGAGCTGTGTAAGGAGTCTTTATTGAAAGAGAACTGAGAGAGAGAGGACCCACAGACAGGTTTCTCTAGCACCTAAACGACCCTCCCATTTATCACTATGACCACCCCAATGACTCTAGGTAGTCCGAAACACCACACTTGCCTGTGCCCTGCTGTATTTTCCTCCCAGCAGATGTCAGGATAATTGAAATCCCTTATGAGAACCATGACCTGTGATCTGGAAATTTCTGCTAGTTGGCCATAAAATGCCTCATCCACTTCCTCTTTCTGGTCTGGCAATCTGTAGCAAACACCCACCATGACATCCACCTTGTTGCACTCCCCTCTAAACTTAGCCCACAGACTTTCAACCAGCTTGTTTCTATTTGCATAGCAAAGCTTTGAGCCATCATGCAACTTTTTTTTACATATAGCGCTACTCTTCCACCTCTTCGTCTTGGCCTGTCCTTCTTGAACAACTGATACCCATCCATGGTAGTGCTCCAGTTATGCAAACTATCCCACCATGTGTCTGTTATTCCAGTTACATCAGTGTTCTCTGTCTGAGCCAGTACTACCAATTCTTCCTGCTTGTTTCCCAGACTCCTCGCATTTGTGTACAGTGGCTTAAGTCGACTTAAGCCAATGTAGATGGGGAAAGCCCTAAAGTCGACCTACTTGGCCTCCAAGTGCCTCCCTGCACCACTCCTCTGTCACCCTAGCACCTGCTAGTGTGGACTAGCAGTCAACAGGAGTTTTCAGTGTGGACTCTTTGGCTATGTTTACACTTAGACTGTTAGTTTGAATTGAGTGAATTCAATCTAATCAAGCTGAACTGATTAGTTTGAATTCAGTCCATTCAAACCAACATGGCTAGAGTAGGAAAACCAATTCGAACTAGCATGTCCATGGACAGGACTTGCTAGTTCGAACTGGAAGAGAGGCACCATAGGAGGTGTGGCAACGCCCTCCTGCCCAGCTCTAGGTGCGGTGCCTCTAGACCTGGGCAGGGGATGCTTTCCCCCAGGTGCAACTTAGAAGGCTAGATCCTGGGAGGGGATGTTTTCCCCGGGCAGGGCTCCTTGGATCCAGGGCATCCCGCCACCCCACCCCACCCCACCCCCAGCCCCGGGAAGCCTTAAGTCAAATCAGCCAAGTGCTGTGTAGACATGTGTATTTTTGAATTCAACCTAATGTTTGTTAGGTCAAATTTCAGTGTGTGTGTAGACATAACCTCTAAGTCTACTTAACAAGGCTGACTTTAAATTGACTTAAAGTGGACCTTGTTGGGTCCACTTAACAGCCTACAGCGTAGACATACCCTAAGTGTTATATGAATGATCTAATATTTTTCATAGTAATTGAATTGTTTTTTACAGCTTGGAAAATATTCATTTATCCTTCCATTTAAAAAAGCCTTGTTAATTTTCACACCACTCTAAAATTAAGAACCTGACCTCACTCAACAAGATATCTAGTTCAAAGCCGAATTGCCAGTCACAGGGATGAACCAAATCTTTAGGTAGCATTACAACTTACAGACAGAAATTGTTGTTTATAGTGAACTATGAAATGGAAGGGGTATCAGTCGCACATTACTTCAGGCTAATGCTACACCATTTACCAAAAAGGTGTGATATTACTATGAAAGGTGACTGTATATGTAAGAAAAGCCTCTTTCTTTCTTAATAGTTGCTCTCCATTTTCAGTCAGATCTGCTGATAAAATAAGTTGACTAGACATGTCTATTTTTGACTAGGTTTTTACTTCAGTTAGCTTTATAGAAGCTACTTTTCTTTTGGTTATTTGAGCTCACTTACGTTATCCATCTAAGCTCTCTTGTGCACATATGCTTTTGTTGATGTTCAAAGTCCTTCTCTGTAACCCTGGATATTAACCTGCCATTTAAGCCATGTTAATACTGATGACCAAAACATATATATTCTAAGAGGAATAACAAAGCTGCCCACCGAGTCTTGCTTTCCATGTAGAAAGTGAAGAAGTGGAAAAGAATTTTTAAATCTTCAGCACTGCATCATGGTAAGTCCCTTTATTGGACCGTGCGTCTTGGATTTAGATGATGATTTTTGCTACAAAATTTGAAGATGTCCATTTTCAAGTGCAAGAGAGCAAAAGCATTAAGATGTAGAGATGCAAATAAATGCAAAATGAGATTTGCAGTGGGCAGTCTTAGATTTGCAGTCAGGGCCATGTTGTGAAAAGTATTTTTAAAAACCTGACTGACATAACCAAAGGGTTGTTTCTGCCATTCTGTGTACAGCCCTTTTAAAGAGGGGCTCATGGCAAAGTAATTCTCATATCGTCAAACTGCTATTCATATGATGGTATAGCGTGATAGATTTCTGATGGAAACTAGGATTATATAAGTAAACTCATTTTAGGTGACCCTCGGCTTTCCCCTGTACCACTTTGCCCTCAGCATGGGCTCAAGTCCATATTTCTACACAAAAGGCTAGCATTTTTTACTTATTCTGAAATCTAATCCCTTTTGAAATACAGTAAGTAAAATGATTTGAACTTTTCTCACCTGCCAGGATTCTCCTAAATAGTCTGGCTGAAGTTTCAAACTTCAGTGCCTAATGTTAGGCCCTTAAATCCAGATTTAAGAGGCTGATCCAGCACCACTAAAGTCAGTGCATCTGATGAAGTGGGTTGCAGCCCATGAAAGCTTA
The DNA here is from genome assembly GCA_007922195.1 of Podocnemis expansa. Taxonomy (NCBI): domain Eukaryota; kingdom Metazoa; phylum Chordata; order Testudines; family Podocnemididae; genus Podocnemis; species Podocnemis expansa. Next base: position 35,811,588 of record ML682005.1, read on the forward strand.
TGGCCAAAGAAATCTATTAGTTTTTAAGGTGCAACAGGACTCTTGGTTTTTTACTATACACAGATTAACACAGCTGCCCCTCTGGAAATTACTGAAGTCAGTGGGACTTTTGCTACTCACTTCACTAGTAGCTGGTTCACAGGCTAAATATAGGCACTTCTTTAGGTATCTAAATATTGATTATCTTTACAGTTTTAGGCACCCAAATCTAAAATGTTTGCCTCTTTGCTTTTGGTGTGGCAGGATCATGTGTCATGTATTTTCAATGGCCACTTCTGTTAGAGAGTGAAGGTGCTCTGCTTAGGGCTTGTCTATCTGGACACTTTGTTTGTTTGAGGCAGGCTGGAGTGTAAGTCTGCTTCATGCTCGTCTGCCATACTCTGTGTATGTTTGACCCTACTGCCACACACTAAAAATTCCTAGTTCCGAAGGGGGTAGCCATGTTAATCTAGTTCAGTAAAACAAACAAGGAGTCTGGGGGCACTTTGAAAGACTAACAAATTCATTTACTGCATGAGCTTAAGTGGGAGAAAATTCCACTTTCTCAGGTGATTTAAAGATGAAAAAGCACAGATGAATGGAAGGAAAATAAATGCAGAGGAGTATAAGTCATAGTATCAGGTCAGACTGTTACAGCAAATCAATGCAGTTATTTAGATTCAAACAGCGGACAACAGCAAATAGGAGGGAGGTGAGGGGAAAATGAAAACAAAATTACTTGTTGTAATGGGGGGGAACCCCCCGTCTCTATTTAACACTAAGTTGATGGTGTCAAATCTGCATATGAACTGGAATTTGACACTGTCAACTTAGGGTTAAATAGAGACTGTTTTGGTTTTTTTCCCCCCATTACAACAGGTAACTTTTGTTTTCCTTTTCCCCTCACCTCCCTCCTGTTTGCCGTTGTGTACTGTTTGAATCTAAACAGCTAAATTGATTTACTATAGTAGGTTGACCTGATTCAATGACTTACATTCCGCTGCATTTATCTTCCTCCCATTCATCTGTACTTCTCCGTCTTCAAGAATCTGACAAAGTGGGATGTTCTCCCATGAAAGCTTATGTGATAAATAGATTTGTTAGTCTTTAGGCTCCTTATTCCCCACTCCCAACCCTGAAAAATTCCTCATGGACTGTTATTCTTGGAAAGGATGATAGATCAAAGTGTACTAGGGAACTTCTGATATATAGTACCAGGGTCCTCATGGAGAGTTGCTGCATGGCAATCTAATGCAAGGTAATTTTACACCCTAGCTTGCTGCTAAGTATATACAATAGACAAGATGACAAGCTGAATCTGCTCAGGCTTCTGAGTGTTCTGGAAACACATATATATGGAGGAGTGCTTTGCTGTTGTAAAATAATAGAAGAAATAACTATGTATTTACTGAGGACTTGTCTATACTGATCCTCATGGATTGCTGCAGCAGGATTGATAGAGCGGCTAGTGTAGACCCACTCAATAAATCCTGGAAGTGGTCTCCCATTGATGTAGTAATTCCACCCCTTCCAGTGGAGTAACACTGCATCAATGGGTGAGCGTTACCAGTTGATGCAGTCGAGTGAGGACAGTGTGGTAAGTCAAAGTAACTAAATCGACAGGAGATGCTCACTTCAAGCCATGCAGATTGCATATCTCCTGTTGACTTAGCTCTGCGTAGACTAGGCCTGAGAATAGCCTTCCCATGGCTTTGATTGCCTGCCTCCCTTTCAATACTTTACAGAACAGCTCTAGTGGTTGCATGAGGACTTCCAGACCTTTTCCCTGTGGCTGCTGTTTCTGGAACCCATCCTCTAAATGGAGGTTTCCAGCAGAGAGAAGGTACTGTGCAGAAGTCAGCGATCAGGTTGTATTAACTTCTCAGCCAATTAACAATGGACCTTTAGAAGGAAAAAGGGGAAACAAAACACACTTCCACTGCCTATGTCTGTACTTTTTCTGACAGTAGTGGGGGAGTACTGCAATAAACCTATACCCTTAATGTACTGATCTAATAAACATACACTCTCAGATCCTAGCCTTTCACATACTGCTGTATGAGCATCCATCTCAGTTGTGTATACAGCATGAGCCACCCTGAAACAAATGTTGGTGTCGTTATTTTGCTCAGCAAAGCAGTCTAAAGGGTTTCAACATCAGAACAATGTTTCACCATCATTTACATGAGACATATTTGAAAATACCTCTTTAATTTAAAAATAATAATTTTTCAGGCTTTTTCTTAGGGGGAAAAAAATAGGGGCATCCCATCCCAGGACATACTAGAGTCCATTAGATAAGGATTAGACCAGGGGTCTCAAACTCAAATCACCACGAGGGTTGCATGAGGACTAGTATGTTAGCCTGAGAGCCGCACCACTGAAACCTTTTCATGCAACAATACAAAGTAGTCAAAATGAAGAGTAACATCTATATGCCAAGAGAAGTAAGAAAGAATTGTTGCCATACAGGATAAGAGATATCATCAGGACGATCAAGAGTAAGTAAGTAAACACACTCTATATTTTGCATTATCAATTATTTGAGAAATTCTAAGTGCCATTGTGGGCCACAGGAAATAACTTTAAGGGCCACTTGCAGCATGCAGGCCATCGGTTTGAGACCCCTGGATTAGACAAATCAATGTCTTCTCTGTGGCCTGATCATTTTATGCTCTGTGCATGGAAGGCCTATTGGCTTCAGAGGGAGTTGTGTGTGGCAAACTTGCAGGATTAGCCAGGAGGTAGCAAGCAGACATTTGGCAATAAGGGAGTACTCTTTGTACAGCTGAGATAGAGCCTTGTAGGATTTTGTAGACCTGATCCTAAAACGTGCTTCTCCTACACCCCACCCTCTCGCAGTTCCCATTCAAGAGAGCTGTTAAGCTCCCTGTAAATTTTTGCGTGTCTTTCTTTTGACTAGTACCAGAGGGGGAGCTGTATTAGTTCAGGAGAAAAAAAAAAAAAAAAAAAACAAGGAGTCTTGCGGCACTTTAAAAAACTAACAAATTTATTTATTGCTTGAGCTCTTGTGGGAGAAAATCCCACTTAGGCAGAGGCTTGAAGACTTCCAAGTGTCAAAGTGGGATTTTTCTCTCAGGAAAGCTCATGCAGCAAATAAATTTGTCTTTAAAAGTGCCACAGGACTCCTTTTTCTTTTGACAATATGACCAAACCTTTTCTGACTCTGGCTATGTCCACACATACATCATTATTTCGAAATAACTCATTTTGAAATGAGTTATCTTGAAATAAAGTCCTTATTCTGAAATAAGTTTATTCAAATTAACAGTTTGTTAATTCAAATTAAGGGAAAGCCTGCTTTCAAAATAGCCATTGTTTCGAAATGGTTATTTCAAAACAAGGCCATTCGGACATATTTTGAAACCATGGTGTTGTTTCGAAACATGTCCGAACGCCATTGTTTCAAAACAACCATTTCGAAACAATGGCTATTTCAATTAGATGCAAGGTTTAATGGTTTCGAAATAACGGCGCATCGTGTGGACATGCCACTTCTTATTTCAAAACAACCTCTCTTTCAAAATAAGAAGCCTGTGTGGACATACCCTCTGTCTTACCTCAGTAATGATGTACTAATTTTATCAGCAGTTACGTAGCACTGGTCAGCTCAGGACCTCATGGACGCTCCCCTACATGTGTAGATATACTCATGTTGTCTGTCTAGTTTTTGCTGCAGAATAATGTTGGCTCACTGAACAAAATTTTGTTCCCAGAATGCAGCACAGGTAATGAGACTAGTTCCAAGGGAATTCTATAGGCAGCTGAATGAGAGGATTTTTCTGGATTGCAGAGTCATAAGGGTCCAATAAGCTGCTTCAATTGTCTCGGCAACAATATGGTGCAGTTCTTCTAGTGGATGTGGGGTATTCTGAGAAGGGGCCCTTCAGTCGTCATTTGCAGTTCTGTGAGAGAATTTTTTAAATGACTTTTTTCCAGAAGTGTTATGTAGATGTAAAGGAATGAGGACAAATGTGGATGGAAACTTGGTATTACTTTTGGCCATATACTGTTGTAATCACAGTGCCTTCTGTGCAGAAATATAGTGCAAGGTATTGATTGGCTTTTATGAGGTGGAGGGTAACTAATCACACAGGTAGAGATGAAAACCATTATTATCTCATTTACATTACTTCCTTGCCAGTGAGGGATTGCTCCCTGTAGTGTATTCCCTAGTCTTTTACTCAATCAGATTTTAATTGGCTCAAGAAATGGGTCTTCCCCAATATGCTCCATAATCTCACTATGGTAAATTATTATTTTATATTTTTGTTACATCAGTACCTCTTGTCCCCAGCAGAAATCAAGGCCTTAATATACTAGGCACTGTACAAATACATACAGGAGACAGCCTCTACCCAGAAAAGTTTAAATTCAAAACAGACAAATATTAATACAACTTTTTCTTTATCTTACTCTTTTTATTACTATTTCTATGCTACTCCTGTAAATAGTTCTTCTTCCTCCTGAGTGTTTGAACACTTGAAGTCAGCTGTTCTGAACACTAGTGGCATTCAGCAAAACTATTCATGCCAAGTTCTTTAGTCTTTCCTCATAAATCAATGCTTCCGGTAGTTAATAAACTACCATCAGAGACTTTTTTTTTTTTTTAAGGAAATAAAACTGCACACATTTAAACAGTCTTTCAAAGAGGGTTTGTAATGTTTATGATGGCCAATAAATGGAATAGTGACAACAAAATCATAAATCTGATACATCATGAACCCTAAACTTTGTTCCAAGTCATACATTTTAAGATAATTCCTTTATTGCAAATAAGTCCTTTTTTTTTTTTTTTTTCTTAGCACAACATCACCTTTTCTAATAGTATACTGTGATTCATTAGGAAGCTGTTGAGCTACAGTAATGTAATAGACCTCTTTCTAATCTTACTGACCAAAGTATTTCAGGATTACCTCAGCTGAAGACAGTGGAGTTAGACTGATTTAAAAATCAGGCCTCCTGAGATCAGAATTAAGTGGTTTTAGAACTCTGCCTAGGGGCCAAGAATGGCACATTTTAGAAATCAATAAATAAATAGATTTCTCTTCCTGCATCTACCCTTTGTATTTCATCTGTATAAATCCCAGTTTTAGGCATTATGTGAATGTACAGAGGAAGTGGAAGTCTTCGTTAAGCTACTACCAAAGACCTTGGCTTGCCTGCTAAAACTGAAGGTAGTGGGTTCCTTATTACCTGGTGGGACTAGTGGATTTTCTCATGTGGGTGGCCATTCTGTGCAAACTAAATTTCACATGACCAAATAGCTATCAGACAGGGATATGTCCTGGTGACTGCAAATTTGTCTGGAGTTTGAAGATGAGAGGTGATATAGGCAATGGTAATTTTGCCTGAAAAAGGATGCAGCATTGGGCCCAAAAATACAAAACACTTATTTCTCATTTTATAATCCTTGAGCCATTCAGCTCTCAATAAGGTGGGAAACTCATATTCAAATCCAAATATCTGAAACAATAGCAAATTCTTCTTTCAAACTTGTATGAAAGCCCCTTGGTAAAGGGAAAATATAGCAACAAAATAAGGCAGAGATTCTCCTTTTCCTTTCACCTTGCACAGTCACTCACACTAGAACAAAGTGAGGGTGATATAGATGTAAAATGCTGCAGTAGTTGAGGTGTATTGAAGGTGTGTTGGCATCGCAGGCCATCACTTGAAGAATGGTGAGGGTCCTTCTTCATGCTTACAGGCCAGTAGGCTTTGTAGTAAAGTGTATCTATGATCAGACTTAATTTGGCAAGAGGTATTTTAAAGCAAGGTGGGATCAGTTGTGTCTCATTGCTTTTGGAGGGCAACATGTTTCCTCTCTGTGTTTTCAGGGTTTTGTGTGTTACCTATTCTTAAGTAATTTCTCTGTGTGTATGCTGTGACCGTAATAGTGATGTTCTAGGAATAGGGTAGTAGCTCCTTTGCATAGCAGGAGTGTTCTAGTGGTGCTTATGCTGTTTTTAAAAGTACCACAAAACCAGCCAGAACAACACTATGTAGATAGACAAACCATGCATGTTAATATATATTTAATAAATATTGCTAGTTGGGCCACACCTGCTAGGATGTGGTTACTGTGTTGTGAAAAGAGTGAAAAACACCCCAACTACCATTCTACTTTGGTACTTTATCATTTTTGCCACTGAAATAAATGCCTGCACCCAGTGCAGAACAATGGAGTATTAGGTCCAGAATATTTATCCAGATAAAACAATTTTTTAATCCTTAGAAAAAATGCTTTCTGGTGTGAATTGTTTTTAAAAATAAGCTGTCGTCGTCGTCCGTCATCATCATTGCAAAAGTCCCCAAGTTCTGGAAAAACAACATTTTAAGAGTCCTGAACACCTGGCAAATATTGGCAAAGCTCAAATACAGCTCACTGTCACAGAGATGGGAGTTGGGAGAATGGATTTTCCTTTACAAGCAATTAGCATGCCTGGGAACTTCATTTTTGTACCTGAAAAACTGGTTTTTGGGTAAAACAAACAACGAGTCTAGTAGCACTTTTAAAGACTAACAAATTTATTTACCACAGGATTTTTTGTGGGAGAAAGCTCATGTAATAAATAAATTTTAGTCTTTAAAAGTGCCACAAGCTTCCTTGTTGTTTTGCTGAACTAGACTGACATAGCTACACCTTTGGTTTGTGGGTGTTTCTCACCTCACTGTAGAGTTTTAAGGGAAATTATAATCCAATGAGGAGGATAGCATATTCAGAGCTGTATAAGAAGTCTTTATTGAAAGAGAACAGAGAGAGAGGAGACACAGGTTTTCCTAGCACCTAAACGACTCTCCCATTTATCACTATGGCAAGTCCAATGATCCTAGGTAGCCCAAAACACCACACTCACAACATGTAGTATAGCACCCTATCCAATAATATTTTATAGCTTCACATATTATGGGAGCATGTACAATCCAACAAGCTATCAAGCATTCAGTAGATGAAAGCTTTTAAAATGATACCACACATGGTTTACTTTGTACAGAATGTACCATAATTATATGACTGTGATAAATATGGGGTTTTGGGATCTAAAGTCTTCTCTCCAGAAAGAAATGCAGAAACATTCTGCATGTCTTGGTGTGTGTGTGAGACAGCTGCTCTAGATTGCATTATTAGTTAACAAGTTAATGAAGAACTGGCATAAAATTCTGGACCAAAAGTTCATCTTTAATCTTTAACCCTCCTGGGATTTAAAGGAACCATGCTCCTTAAAACCCCAAGGGGGTTACACTCAACCTAGAAGAGTCAATGCGCTTAGTGGGAATTCCTCTCTTCTGTACTACCTGCTGCAGTAAGTCCTCTAGCCTCCTGATGAAATCTGACAACCTTTCATGAGACCCTTGATAGGTGTGATGAAACCGATAATACAGGTCCTCACCGCTATCCTTTGTGCCGTAGACACTCTCAAGAGCAGCTAAATAGTTGTGCATTGTGGCAGCTGGTTGGGAGTCTTTCAGGGTTCGGACAATCCGCATAGCAGGTCCCCTCAGACTCTCAAGCACCCGTTTCCACTTTTCAGCATCAGAGCATTGCCACTCTTGGAAAAGGGGCACTGGAGATTCCTTCCAGGTCTCATAATCATCTTCCCCTGAGGGTACAGGTGTGACTCCAGAGAAACAAGGTAACCGCTTGTATGGTGCATTTTCAGGTACTGGCTTCAACACATCTCTGAGAGCATTCCCCAACTCCTTTGCCCACTCTACTGGGTTGGGTGCTGCAGGTGTTGGAGTCCCTCCTAATGCCAATATTAATTCCTCTTGTGTCCACTTCTCATTTGCCATCAGACTCGCAGCTTCTGAGCTAATGAGTCCACCTCCAGTAACAAAGGTGCACTAGCAGGGGACTGTCTTGGCCCCAGAATTGTCCAGGGGGTACCTCCTACTTGCACTTCTTTGGGTACTTCATCAGGATCTGCTTCTTTGGAATGAGTACATAGTGCTATCATGCCCTTCAATTCACGACTGTAAATACAAGTGTGGACCTTCACTCTCCTCAGTATTCCTACTGCATCTAGGCTCTCCTCAATTTCGTTAGGTTCCATCTCTTCTGGGAACCCAGCCACCAGCACAGCCTGGGCTACTGAGATCTGTGCCCCTTGGCAAAGGTCTTCTAGTAATGCTTTCTCCACTCCCCCCCCCTTTTTTTTCCCAGCAGGTGGTCTCTTTTCACTCTGAAGGAGCACCCAGGGTGTGTGACATAGAGGTTTGTGCCTGCAAGATTTCCCTATACAAGCCACCAAGTGTAATACCCACGTGGCCAGACTGAGTCTGCCCTGCAGGCAGCTCTGACCAGAGAAAGGGTGTGCATGGGAACACAGCAAGGAGAGCCCCTTTGCCCCAGGGGCACCTGTTCCAAACCCCCAGAGTGACCACACACACACTGGGATAATGCAGGGATTATGGGAATGGGGAAGGTTTATTTACAGAGGTGCAAAGGGTTAACCAACAGGGGAGATGGGGCAGCAGTAACACAGAGTAACAGCTAACACAGGGCCCTGCAAGGCCCAACAGTAGAGCAGGCTGGAGGCAGACGTGACCTCGTTCTGCACCATGAGTTCAGGAGTCCCAGCACAGTTCCAGTCCAGAGTTCAGTCCAGCAACTCCTAGTCTTTGGCACCAACACTTTCCAAGGAAAAGAGAGCCCTCTGATGCCTCTTCTGCCACTCTCTGCAAACCCAGGGACACACCCTCCCCGCTTAACTAACTACAACCCCCCCCCCCAAGTTCCAGGTGCTGTACTCATGGCCCCACTGCTCCAGGTGGCCAGTCACTGGATGCTGCTCTGTCCTTGGGCGACTCTCCCCAGCACAGTGTCCTCCTGGCATCCCAGGTCAGCCGCTCTGTCTTCCCTGGCTTCAGGCAGAGCCTCTCCCTTTGCTTCCTTCCCAGGGCCTCTGGCTCCAGCCCCCCTCCTCAGCTCCACTCTGCAGCATGCTTGGGGACATCTCCTGAGGCGAGTCATCAAAAAAAGTCACCCGGAGTGGCTTTTTGGGGCAGGAGTGGCAAAGGACGCTGTGTGCTGGGCCAAATGGCCTTGCATGCCACCATTGGCATGAGTACGAGAGGTTGCTGACCCCCAGGAAGTTGAGAGACAAAGTAAGCTGGTGGAACGAGTTCTGCTGACATTGCCCCAAATAATATTAGCTAAGCTGCCGGAAGCACTTTTCTGTTGGCATAGCTGCATCTGCCTCAGCCTTTTTGTCTGCATGGATTTTTTACACACTCCTAGCTGGTAAAAATGTGTAGTGTAGGTCAAGGTTTACACTTGCATAATTTCTTCCTGTTACCTTTTAATAATGGTGCAGAGTGTGTTTATACTGATACATTATACAGATCTATTTAAAGCAGTGCAGCTTGTGTGTAGACAAAGCTGATGTTGCATAACAGAAAAATGCTTAAAAAGCAGAGATCCTGTGTCTTATTAATGACTCTTGAATGAAAAGAGGACTGTGAAACACAGGAAATGTGTTTATTAACAAGTGAAAGAATGGAAGTGCTAAGAAAATGTGACTTATGCATTATTTCTAAAAGCAATTGTTTAAAACTTTTCCTGGGGCTGTTAGCTGCTCTGGAAGGTCAGACTGTTGGGAAAATTTTACTGGTTATGTAAAGGTATGTTCTCCTCCCCAGAAGTGGGAGCTTTATGTTCTCTTTAGTTTACTGTTATTGTAACAGTTAAGTGACCTGAGCTCTAGAGGGTGCTGGAGAGCAAGTCTGCCTGGCAACTGGTGATGCGGGCTCCCTGGTCAGATGGACAGGAGCCTTGGCAGGCAGTCAGGAGTCTGTGCTGGGCCCAGCAACAGGGTCAGTGAACTGAAGGCAGTCTGCCTAGTGACAGGGGCTGCGTGCAGACTGTCGAGAGGGCCGTGCGCACACCTTCTAGAACCCTCTCCACTGAACCCTATGGAACCTGGTTTGGGCGCGAAAGCTGTGGCTTTCTGATTGGTTGGCCGGCCTGGTATTTAAGCTAGGGCTCAACGGTTGCTCGGGGCTGTTTAGCCGTTGGTTCGGACCGTGGCGGACAGGCGTGAGGTTCATTCCAGGATCTTTGGGCGCGCTCCCTTGGCCACATGGCAGGAGCTGTAAGAGCTGAGATCCGAAGAAGAGATTCTCCAGAGGACCCCTATTGGACTAGGAGCCTTAAGCACCCTGGGACTCTGCCGGTCTCTCTGAGCCTTTGGTCCCTGGGATCCGAGGTTCAGTGACAGCAGGTGAGTCAGGCTCTGAAGAGGACGCCAAGGGATCGCACCCGGGAGCCGGAGAGGGCATCGTGGACCAGGAAGGAAGGAGCCGTCGTCGTGCTGGAGGAAGAAGAGCAGTCCCTGAAGGGATAGGGTCCCCGCGTGGCCCTATTTGGACTTTGCCTTGGAGTGAATAGACTTTTGATTAAGGACCCAGGCTACCAGCAGCCCAGAAGAAGATGGTCCAAGTTGGGTTTATCCGGACGGGAGACGACGCGGGAGCAGATGGTCCATCTAGGGACCTGGAGCAGCGCCTTGTGGGAGTTGTGTCCAATGTCATTCTGGTGAAGAGAAACTGTGAGGCGTTGGGACTGTGGGGACCTCAATTGAGAGAGAGAATCTCTCTGTCCGGTGGGGTAGGGACGTAGCTCCAACCCCACTGTTGGGTACTTGTATTTTGTCATTTAACCTTGTGTTGTGGGAACTGTTTTATATAAGTGGTTGTTGGGGATCCGGTGGGAGGTTGAGGGTGTGTTTGTGTTTTTGAAAACCTTAACTTGCCTCTTTCTTGACTGTACCTGTGGTAGGAGCCAGGGGTTGACAGATGCCTCAGGTGAACAGGGCTTGCCATTTTAAAATCTTTTCCAGTAACAAGACTAACTCAAATGCATTAGGATTTGAACACTGTAGCATTTGTTTTTCACTTTGCTGTGGCAGGCCTGGACGAAACTATAAAACTAGTCTGCCTGTTTTTGTTAGAATAGGGAGCTGCTATAGTGTTAACAGAAGGCTCCCTTTTGTTTATTAAACCAATTCCTCTCACACAGCTCCTCCTGGTTGCTTCATTAGAACTTGCTGTTTTGAGTACTGACCTAGGAAGTATTATGTTGATTCTTATTTTCAATTCTCCCTCTCACTCCAGTGAACAGCATAAAATAGTTACTAACTCTTTTTGGAATTGTTGGGGAAAACTGGTCCAGGCTCTCAACTTGGAAAGAGAAACTGCAGATCCTCCCCAATAATGCAGGCCTGTTCCCAGCTAAGACCCAAATAAGCAGGGAACAGGGTGTGGTTCCAAGTTTTATTATTTGGCTGAATAATAAACTGATACAAAGAACTGCATCAGAGAAAAGAAAAATAGCAAGCCCTACAAAGATGGCTGGTGACCTTTTTATACCTAAAGCAACTACGTGGAAACAAAGAAAATTCCATTCATGAGAGTCACAGTCCTACTTATTAACAAAATTCATTTAGCAACTATTAACAAAAATTCAACTAGCAACCTTTACTAGTATTTACTTCCTTTACTAGTATTTACTTCCTATTTATCACTTTCTTGTCTATGTGAGGAGTCTGCCTTCTTATCGATCTAAGACACTATCTCCCCTGATTGTCTGTGACTTAATATACATTCTGTAATTAATGTTGTCTCAGTAATTAAGGTTAGCAAACACATAGCCGCTCACACAGAATCTCCAGAGCAAATTTACTCCATCTTGAATTAGTCCTGCTCCATCTTACAATTTCATTTACAGAATTCACAGTATATTTGGTCATCTTGTTACCTTTGAAGGCTTGGTAAGTATCTTTTCATCTCTCTTTACAGGTTTTTCAAATACATGTTTTATTCTTTGCTTAAACAGATTTTGATGAAATTCTACTCTTTTTAATACATGTTTATCTCTGCTCCACTTAGGCATTTGCAGAATTAATAACTTTATTCATGTTTTTCCCGCAGCGCTTTAGTTTCTTTGCTTTTAACAGGGTTGAAGAAAGGAAACTTTGACTAAAAATCACAAATCCTGGGCTGACTTTTCATTTGTTCAGAGAACAGACTGTTGGATGGCTTCTGAGATCTCTTCTAGTCAGAGGAGTCAGTGACACCCACACACTCTTGGGTTCCAAGAATTCAGTTCACCTCCAAACTCATCACTGAGGTGTCTTTATTGACACACAATTAAAACACACTTTAGTCAATCAAGATTTGACATAGGGATGGGGAAGATGCACAACATTCATATATTTACATGCATATTATATTGCATTTGTTGAATATAGCATCACATTTTGGGATTGGCTGGGTCACTTTGTAGGACTCTCTTCGTGTACAGCATGCTCTGTTCATGCATTAGTTATTCTCCTCCTTGAGTGACCAGATATCCCAATTTTTTACGGTCACTCCTGATATTTGGGACTTTTTCTTATGCAGGTGCCTATTGTCCCCCATGCTCTGTTTCAGTCTGGTTACCCTGTATTCTCCTGATCTTACGTTACAGCTTTATTTTATCCATTGTTATGTTGTCCATGGTAAATGATTCCTTGTGTTCTCCCTTATCTCAGCTAGTGCAGACATGCTGTTTCCAGCCCACAGATTCATTTACCTCCCTAATCCTGTTTCCCAAAAAATGAGGCCTTACCGATTACTCATGTCAAGCCAGACTTACACAGACCAAAACCAAAAGAGATCACCATGGCCATATAGGAAACAAAAAAATAAAAATAAGCTTCTTGTGTACTTTCATCCTTCCTGTAATATTAAAATACTGTACTACTTTGAGCATTCTAACCCATCAGATTGTCATTCATTTCTCTTTCTGCTGCTTTCTTTGCAATGAAAATGCATATGAAACATCAAAATATTATAACAAAGAAAAGATGCATATGCTAAAGAAACAAATGCCTTTCTTGGTTCATTTAGATTATCTTAAAATCCCTCTCTCTATCAAAACACAAGTGTATGACTCAGTCACAAGTATTCTGTGAAGCCAGAAAAGCCTGTTTTGTAATGTGAGATGAGGACACGTGGCATGGAACTTTTTACAGCTCCAGTATCAAGCTTAGGGAAGAGAGTAAGAAATTAACTTTCACACTCAAATTTATACCATTCATTAGGAACAAACACATTCTTTTTATGCTGTTGGCGTATTGTAGCTGTTCGAGGGTGAGCTGTACTTAAGGTGACCACATAGCAAGTGTGAGAAATCAGGATGGGGGTGTGGGGTAGTAGATATCTATATAAGAAAAAACCCTGACTATCAGGACTATGTCTATAAAACCAGAATATCTGCTCACCCTAAATGTACCTGTGATCTCTCCCTGAGTCTCTCCATGATCACACTTTCTGAATGACAGACCTGTATTTCTCCCAGAGTGTGAAACAGCACAGCTCACCTGTCATTAGATTGGATCACTAATGTAAAATAGCCTTTGCTCCCACTGTTCTGTTACAGGGTAATTGGTATCTTGGAATCGTGCCACAGTTCCTCTTGAGTAGAACAATCAGGTAACTAAGAAGTTTTACTGTCCTTTACCTCTCTCCGGATGGGTGGAATCCTGTGGTTCCACTGTATTTGATACCGAAAGAAATTAACCTCTCAGAGCCTAGGACTGGCAGCTGATTAAGGTGACTCAAAGCAGCTTCTTAAAAGCCGTGCAAATAACTGACTTTTTGGATTTGGTGACTGAACTAAAATATTGGAGGGGGGGGGGGGGGATTGGTTTTGGGTTGACCCAAAAATTGAAGTAATGTTCTAAATGAAAAGTTATTTTGAATTCAAAATGTTTCATTAAGAAAATATTGAAATGAACTGTTCTGCATTTCTGAGAATCTGGGATGGTATGGGCAGGGCACAATAAATGCACAATAAACAATCCTGTTACTTGATTAAAATAGTTAAATGTAAACGCAAAATGTTGTGTAACCCCCCTGGGGTTTTAAGGAGCTGGTACCTTTAAATTTTTGCCCTGTGGGAGAGGTTGTGGAGCTGGGGAGGGAGCTGGGGTGGCAGCTGGAGGCCTGGGAAGAGGGAGAGAGGCCCTGCATGAAGCCAGGGAAGACAGAGTGGCTGACCTGGGATGCCAGGCCAGCACCCACAGAAGGGCACCGTGTTGGGGAGAGTCGCCCAAGGACAGAGCAGCATCCAGTGACTGGCTGTCTGGAGCTGTGGGGCCGTGAGTACAGCACCTGGGACTCAGGGGGGAAGTTGTAGTTAGTTAAGTGGGGAGGGTGTGTCTCTGGGTTCGCAGAGAGCGGCAGAAGAGGCATCAGAGGGTTTTCTTTTGCTGGGAAAGTGCTGGTGCCGAAGACTAGGAGTTGCTGAACTGAACTCTGGACTGGAACTGTGCTGGGACTCCTGAACTCATGGTGCAGAACGAGGTCATGTCTGCCTCCAGCCTGCTGCATTGTTGGGCCCTGGCAGGGCCCCGTGTTAGCTGTTACTCTGTGTTACTGCTGGCCTGGCATCCCATTTCAGGTCTCTGGCTTCAGGCAGGGCCTCACCCCCTCTTCCCCCTTCCCAGGGCCGCAGCCCCAGCCCCCTCCTCAGCTCCACCACCTCTCCCACAGGGCAAAAATTTAAAGGGATCATGCTCCTTAAAACCCCAGGGGGGTTACACTTGAAACTGGGGTGAGCACAAAGGGATATCAATAACTTGATTAGTTTTCTCAAAAGCTCATGCAAAAAATAAATGTTAGTCTTAAAGTGCCACACAACTCCTTGTTGTTTTTTTCACTAAATCCCAGAGCATGCCTGAATTAAAACTGATTTTTTGCTACAGTTTTAAGCTTCTTTTGGCTGCCTACAAGAGTCTTCACACCTTTGCCTCCCCTTGCCTTTGCTTTGCTTAGCCCCTCCCCCCATATCCCACCATTGCAATGTTAACAGCCTTTACTGTCAGCTTCTGTGATTATCACATCTGTCACCATACTTTTTATTGTACTTTGCTCTCCTTCTTCAAATCATTTTTCAAGAGCCACCTACAAGAAATCATCCGAGCGTAAATGTTTGATTTTGTGTCAGGTGGATTTAGGTGATTGTAGGTACTTTGAATAAAAGAGATGTTACCTTAAGGAACCATCAAGCTATGCAATACTTATGACACCCCATGGTCTTATTTTTCACTCCTTTGTTCTCCTACATTCCTTTTCTCCTGTTGTTTGACAGTCTAACCTTCTGTATCTTGTCTCTCTCAAAACCACCATTGAAACAGTTATTAAAACTAGAGGCTAAAATTTCAGGAATACATTTTGCATGCAAGAATCAAAGTGTGAATGTTAAGAGCGTGTTTTGTGAACTCAATTTAAGTACAACTCTTTGGACAGGCAGCTTATTGTTTTTAATCCCAGAATCCATTTCTCCTAAGTGAACAACTCTTTTGAAAGGTGAGGCTAAAAACTAATTTCAGTAATCTACCTTCGAGCTCAAAGAACCATCAGCAGGAATTCCAACGCAGCCAGAGAAGAAATTGCAAACCCTTATGAAGCAAGAACTATATACAAACTACAATGACTTGTTGAATCTTATTTTGTCAAATGTTTGTGGCAGTGGAACTATATGAGGAAATAAGTAACTCGTGCAGTCATCACATGTATCAGCTTTGCCCTAGTTTTCAATCATCCACAAAAACCATTTATTGCCTCATACACTTCTACATCACAATTGTTATTCCTTTAAATAAATTGCATGTAAAATAGGGAATGTACATTATTGAATTGATTTGTTCTTTTTCCTTTTGGAAATATCATCATAGAAAGATGAACTCTCGGCCATTGATGTTTGTGTTTGTTTGCATTTTTCCCCATGTTTGTTTTGCTTTGCAGACCTGCAGTTTAAAGATTGTTTGTTTATAAAATCATAGAAACCAGAAGGGTCCCTGACAGGTCATCGAGTCCAATTCCCTCCACCCACAGCAGGACCAAGCGTCCCCATTAAACCATGCCTGACAGGTGTTTGTCTAACCTGGTCTTAAAATCTCCAATGTAGGAGATTCCACAATCTACCAAGGCAATTTATTCCAGTGTTTAATTAACCCTGACAGTCAGGAATTTTTTCCTAAGGTCTAGGCTGAACCTCCCTTGCCGTAATTGAAGCCCGTTGTCTCTTGTCCTCTCATCTGTGATTAGAGAATAATTTTTCTCCTTTTTCCTCATAACAACCTTTAGGTATTTGAAAACTGTTATCAGAAACCCTCTGCCTCCTTTCTTCTAGACTAAAAAAAACCCCTGCTCTTTCAATCTTCTCTCATAGGTCAAATATTCCAGACCTCTAGTTACTTTTGTTGCCCTTTTCTGGACTTTCTCCTGTTTCTCCACATTCTTTTTGAAATGAGACACCCAAAACTGGACACAGTACTCAAGTTGAGGCCTAATCAGTGCAGAGTAGAGTGGAAGAATCACTTCTCATTATCTTGCTCACAATACTCCTATTAATACACCCCAGAATGGCATTTGTTTTTTGGGTTTTTTGGGAACATTATTACACTGCTGACTCATATTTAGCCTGTGATTCACTCTTACACCCAGTTCCCTTTCCCTAGTACTCCTTCCTTGACAGTCATTGCCCATTTTGTATTTGTGCACTGAGTTATTCAACCCTAAATGGAGTACTTGACACTTACCTTTATTGAATTTCATTTTATTAATCTCAGACCATTCACCAATTTTCCAAATTATTTTGAATTGTGATCCTGTACTTCAAAGCACTCCCAACCCTTTCAGTTTGGTATGATCTGCAAACTTGATAAGTTTGCTCTCTATACTATCATCTAAATCATTGATAAAAATGTTGAACAAAACTAGACCGAGGACAGATCCCTGCAGCACCCAGATTATTATATCCTTCCAGCCTGAATGTGAACCATTGATAACTACTCTCTGGAAGCGGTTATCCAACCAGTTTTTCACCCATCTTATAGTAACTCCATCTAGTTTGTACCTCCCCAGTTTTTAATAAGAATGTGATGTGAGACCATATCAAATGCCTTACTAAAGTCTAAACATACCACATCTGCTGCTTCCCCTTTATCCACAAGGCTCATTACCACATCATGGAAACTATCATGTTGGTTTGACGTGATTTGTTTTTCACAAATCCATGCTGACTAGTGCTAAGCACCTTATTCTCTTCTAGATGTTTCCAAATCAACTCCATAATTATCTGCTCGATTATTTTTACCAGCATAGAGGTTAAACTGACTGGTCTATAATGTCCTGGATTGCTCTTATTTCCTTTTTTGTAGATGGGCCCTATATTTGCCCTTTTCCAGTCCTTTGGGACCTCACCAGTCTTCCATGATTTTTCAGTTATAATAGCTAATGGCTCACATACCTCCAGAGCCAGCTCCTTGAGTACTCTGCATATCATCAGGCGCTGGTGACTTAGACATCTAACTGGCCCAAGTAATTTTTAACTTGATCTTTCCCTGTTCAAGCTTCTGACCCTATCTCATTCCTATTGCTCTCCTCTACATCAGACATCCAGTTTCCACCAACCTTCTCAGTGCATATTGAAACAAATAAATTATTAGTTCCGCTGCCATTTCTACATTTTCATTTATTGTTTTACCCTCTTTGCTGAGTAAGGGTCCTACACTGTCCTTGGTTTTCCTCTTGTTTCTGATGTATTTGAAGAATGTCTTTTGATTATCCTTTATGCCTTGATCTCTGTTTGCACATTGGCCTTTTAGATTCTCCTCTACATAATTGTGTTATTTGCTTATAGTCCTCCTTTGTAGTTTGACCTAATTTCCACTTTTTGTAGGGCTCTCTCTTTATTTTTAAATTATTGAAGGTCTCCTGGTTAAGCCAAGGTGGTCTCTTGCCCTGTTTTTTATCCTTCCTATGCAGTGGAATGGTTAGCTCTTGTACTCTTAATAATGTCTCTTTGAAAAACTGCTGAGTGTCTTTAGTTATTTTTCCTCCTAACCATTCTTCCCACGGTATCCTTCCCATCAACTCCCTGTGTGCTGAAGTCTGCCTTCCTAAAATCCATTGGTTTTGTTTTGGTATTCTCTCATCTAATATTTCTAAGAATCATGAACTCTTATCATTTCATGATTGTTTCCACATAAGTTACCTTTCACTTTCAAATTCTTGACCATTTCCTCTCTCTTTGTCAAAACCAAACCAAAAATAGCCTCTCCCCTAGTAGCTTTCTCCACATTTTGAATTAAAAAATTGTCTTCAATGCATTCCAAGAACTTATTGGATAATTTGTGCCTTGCCATGTTATTTTCCCAACAGATGTCTGAGTAATTGAAGTCCCCCGTCACCACCAAGTCCCATGCCTTGGATGATTTTGTTAACTGCTGGGGAAAAAAAGCTCATTGACCTCTTCTTCTTGGTTGGGTGGTCTATAGTAACCCCAATCATACAATCATCCATGTTTTTCACTCCTTTTATTTTTACACAGAGACTTTCAACCTGTCTGTCTTCTATTTCACAGTTTCTTATGAAGAAATAAATGTCTTTTTTGAAAATGTTTATCAAAAACATTTGCAAATGTTACTTATAGTCCAGATAGTGCAAAACACACTTATTGTCTTGTTTTGTTTTTTATAGACTGATCAATAAAATCTCTTCATGGTGTACATACTAAATGCCTTTGCCTAATGCAGTGGGACTTTAAAGCAGATTGACCTTTCCATTGTGCAGCAGTTATTTATGGCTGCCTGTCCACTCAGCAGTGAAATGGATATGACAAATGCTTGTGGATGTCTATCTTTAATATAGCAAGTCTTGTCTTGAACTTGCAGATATTGGCAATCTCTGTCATGATGCTCCTTGCAGAAGGAATATCCTCACCCTCCGCTTCCTCAGGCTTGGAGAATCAGATCTTCCAGTATATTGATCTCCATCAAAATGAGTTTATTGAGGTAGGAGCTTCACATATTGTCAAACTACTACAATGCAGAAATGAAGTAAAGACCAACAATATATATTGATTAGGCCACCTTCTTTTCTCTTCTAAGGAGAAAATACTGAACAGGCTTCCATACCTCTGAAAGACCTTAGTTCTACTGCCACATTTCCTTTGCAAGTGGAGCATCAGGCTTCTGCAACTTCCTGCTCCATGTGAGCAAAAGCAGGAAATTTGGGTTTTTCAGCTGGCCCACCCTTGTGATTTTCTGGTGGGACCTCTGGCTTACATCTGGTTATGCCCCTGGCAGAGTGCTGACACCTTAATGCAGGGGTCACAAACAAGTGGCCTGCAGGCCGCATGTGGCCCTACAAAGCTATTTCCTGCAGCCTCCAATGACACTATCATTACCAATATTTCCAATATCATTGTATGAAAAGGTTTCAGTGGTGCAGCCCTTGGGCTAGCATACTACTCCTCATGCAGCCCTGTACTAGTCCTCATGCGGCCCTCATGGTGATTTGAGTTTGGGACCCCTGCTTTAACTACAGATAAAGTGATGCAGAATCCTGACAAGTCTTTGTCAGATAGAACAGCTAAAGTGGCTACGGCATGGCTATGATAGAACTGAAATGAAAACATTTGCAAATTTGACATGTTTTGCAGTCAAAGGGCAAACTGCAGTGCAGATGCTCTGGTATTCAGATTTCATACAGTACCCCACTGGTTCATTTAATTATTTCCCTGGCTTCTCTGCAGACTCTTAAGGAATGGGTGGCAGTGGAGAGTGATTCAATTCAACCACGGCTTAGACAAGAAGTAACTCGAATGGTGGAATTAACAGCAGACAGACTTCGAGCTTTGGGAGCCACTGTTGAGTTAGTGAAGTTGGACTCCCATGAGGTACCTATTCATCATTTTTAAAATACTTTGATCTGTACTTCACCTTTGCATTCTAACTACCAGATCTAATGCAACACCTGTATAATTCTCATCGGTAGGCAGGACCGGAACTAGAAATTTTAGTGGCCGGGGCAAGCAGCCCCAAAGCCTTCCCTCCCTCAATCCAGCTCAGGGCCCGATTCAATGGCAGCGCACCCACTGCTGGCCAGCAGCACTGAGCAGGATCTGGCCCCTGCCACCAGTGGTGGATCAGGGGCTGCAGGGCCCCTGGGCCTCCCCACTGGTGCCCACCCCCCAAAGGAGGGCCTACCACTCTGCCAGTGGGCCAGTGCTGGAGGGGAGGCGGCTGGGGCCAAGGCTAGCCAGGACCTGGCTGGTTGGCCTTGGGGGGGAGGTGGGGCTGACTGTTGTGTGTGGTGGGGCTTCCAGTGTGGCTTTGGGCTGCACCGGAGCCATACTGCTCATGCAGCAGTCAGCTCTGCTGGCACCACCCCTGCCCCACCCCTGGGTACAGAGTGGCCAGCCCAGGGGTGGTATGAGACAGGGAGAGCTGGCCTGTGGGCTGACTCACCCCACCCCTGGGGGCAGATCGGGGCGGGAGCACAGAGGCTGGCCTCAGGCCAGCTGGCTCCCCTCCAGTGCTGGGGGCAGAGTGAACTGGCCCCAGCTCCAGTGGCACCATCTAAAATGGGGCACTTGGGGCTTTGCCCTGATCGCCCTGCCCTAATTATGGCTCTGTTGGTAGCAAGGAGTGAGAGACCCATTGTCACATGGAAACAGAGGCATTTTCACTTTGAAGTACAGGATCACAACATTAGCTTAGGAAGTAAGGTTTCTGTTATATTTGAACCTAGCAAAGGGGGAGATACAGACACACAGAAGAGCTCATTTAACAGATCTAGTTGCCATGGAAACCTCTATTGTTCTTACAGCTAATGAGCTAAACTGAAACCAACCAGAAAGTGAGACTTCACTCTGAGAGATAGGAGTGCTCAGATATTTAAAGAGACAATCCCAAAACCTCCTCTTTAAAAAAAGCTTTCCCAAATATATATGTACAGTATTGTTTGTTTAGACTCGTATACTTGAAGGTCATCTCATCTGACCTTCTGCATATTGCAGGCCACAGAATCTTGTCCACTTCTGTAGCAGACCCCTAACTTCTGACTGAAGTCTTCAACTTGTGATTTAAAGACTTCGTGTTAGAGTATCTATCATTTCCAATAGTTTAACCTGCAAGTTACCTGTGACCCATGCTGTGGAGAAAGGTGAAAACCCTCAAAGAGCTCTGAAAAATCTGACCAAGGAAATCTGACCCCAGTTACGGTCATCAGTTAGATCTGGAACATATGAGCAAGACCCATCACCCAAGCACCTGGGAAAGAATTCTGTGTAGTAACTCAGAGGCCTCCTCATCTAATGTGCCATCACTGGTCATTGGGGACAGTTGCTACTAGCAGCCACAGATAAGCTACATGCCATTGTAGGCAGTCTCATCAAACCATCTCCTCTACAAACTTATCAAGCTCAGTCTTAAAGCCAGTTACATCTTTTGCCCACATTGCTGCCCTTTGAAGACTGTTTCAGAACTTCACTCTTCTAGTTGTTAGAAGCCTTCATCTAATTTCAAGCCTAAACCCACTGATGGCCGGTTTATATCCATTTGGTTTTGTGTCAACATTGATGTTTAACTTAAATAACTCTGGCATTTATCGCTTCAGTATATTTATAGGCTATGTCCACACGAGGCTTTTATTTTGAAACAATGACCATTGTTTTGAAATAAAAGTTGAGATGTCCAAACAACATTTCTTTATTTCGAAATGACAGGACCCCAACATTTCAAAATAACGTCCATCATTTCGGAACAATAAAACCTCGCTTGAAATCGAAATAGCCATTGTTTCAAAATGGTTGTTTTGAAACAACACCGTTCGGATGTGTTATTTTGAAATAATGGTTATTTCAAAATAACACTTTTGTCCTTCTCCTTCCCAGTGTGCCTTCCTTTTTGTATATATTGGGTGGGGGCATGGCCTAGCGAGGGGGCCATGTTGCCACACTTCCCATGCTGCCCCTCTCCTGAAGCAAAATAGCAAGTCATGTGTCCGGACATGCTATTTCGCTTTGAGGTTTTCCCTTATTTTGATTTAAGTTATTTCAAAATAACTCATTTCAAAATAACTTATTTTGAAATAAGAATTTACTTGTGAACATAGCTGTAGCGGATAATCACATCTTCCCTCATTCTTATTTTAGTTAGGGAAAACAAGCCAAGTTCTCTGACTCGTGTCTCATAAGCTAGGTTTTCCATTCTCTGAACATCCTAATAGCCCTCCTCTGCCCCTGTTCCAGTTTGAATAACTCTTTCTTAAACATGGGAGACCAGAAGTGCAAACAGTTGTCCAGATAAGGTTTCACTGTAGTATAAGACCTGGTATAATGGTACTAATGCTTCCCAGGCTCCACTGGCAAAACTTCACATCCTAAACCTGTATTGACCTTTTTCATAGCTGCATCAAATTGATTGCTCATAGTAATCCTGTAATCAACCAATACACCCAGGTATTTCTTCTCTGTAATTTCCAACTGATAGCAAATTTTTGTTGTTAGTTCTGTACAGAATGACTTTGCACTATTAAATTTCATAGCATTTCTATTACTCCAGTTTTCAAGATCATCCAGCTCATCTTCCTCCATATTGGCAATACCTCCCAACTTGTGTCATCTGCAAACTTTATTAACATGATCCCACTTTTTGTGCCAAAGCCATTAGTAAAAATATTAATAAAGATTGGTCACAAGACTGATTGCTTAGGAACTCTACTAGAAACCTCCCTCTAGCCTGACAATTCATCTTTCAGTATGGCCTGCTGTAGGCTCCCTGTTAACCAGTTCCTTACCCACCTTACAATTCTCATATTAATTCCTTTCATCTCCATTTTGATCAACAATTTCCCACATGAAATTATATCAAATGTTACTGAAATTCAGCTAGATTGATCTACTGCATTTCTTTGTTTAAAAAAAGCAGTAATCTTTTCAAAAAAGATCAGGTTGGTCTGGCATGATCTACATTGTGCAAAACTATGTTGTATTTTATTCCAATTACTATTTACCTTTATGTCCTTAACTATTTTCTCTTTCAGAATTAGTTCTGAGATCTTATATACAGTTGAGGTCAAACATTTGTAGTTTCCCACATCACTTCTCCCCTTTTTATTAAAAATAGGCACTGTATTGGTAATTCGTCAGTGATGGGGTATAATCCTCGAATTCACAAAAAGCAAGGATTTTTATATTAGGTCTGCAATTTCATGTGCCAGTTCCTTTAAAGTTCTTGGATGGAGATTATCCAGGCCTTCCAATTTAGTCCCTTTAAAGATTATATTGTGACCTGGACCTCCTGGGATAACCTCCTGAATGTGCCAAAATCAGGGCAAGCTGCGAAACCAGGGGCCAAACCACTGACGGGTGGTACTTAAACCAGTCTCTCAGTCAGTAAGAAAACATACTTCTGATTCCTCACTCTGGTCATCACCAAGCATAGCAAAATAGAAAGAGCCCCCTTTATTGCACATCAGCTCCTCTGATCCCCACCTAGCCACTTGGCTTCTTAAAGAAATAGGTTCTCCTGACCCCAAAGGGTCAGTCAGATCACTCAGAATGATATAGGCTTGGATCTTACCCAAAATACCATGCTGTCAGTCAGTCCTTTAGTGACTACTACTAAGGGTTTATTATAAAAAGAAAAGAAACAAAATATGAGGGGTTAAAGGGTCAAAATGAATCACATGCATACAAATGATTTAGAGCAGTGGGTCCCAACCTGTGGGCCGCAGATCCCTGGGGTCTGCAGAAGTATAGCAGGGGGGCCACAGAGTGTTCCAGGAGTGGGGTATATTTTAAATCTTCTGTCCTGCACAGCCCAGCTACATGGGCCGCATAGGGTGGAAGAAAACTGCAAAGGACCACTCTGCAGCTGCTCCAGGTAAGTGGGGGGTTAAAAGCATTGGGGTTGTGGGGCTGGTGGGAGACCAGAAGGCTACCTGACCACAGTGGCAGCCAAGCTCCCCTGCACGAGATGGGTGCCATGGCAGCACTCACCGGCGGGTCGGCTTGGCTCCACTCCCCTCCCCTGTAGGAGCTGGCCTTGCTCACCTTGGGCCATGGAGGCAGGGCTGCTGCTTGCTGCTTGGTTGCATGCCAGCTGTGGCTTTTCTCCTCTACAGGGGCTGGCCCCCATTCATCTGGAGGGGCTGGTGCAGGGGCTGGCTGTGGACCACGGTGGCAGGGTCGCCGCTCATGGGCAGGTCAGGTCTGCTCTACTCACCTCCCGTGCAGGGGCTGGCCCCACTCACCTGCAGGGCTGTCTGTGGACCAAGGTGGCGGGGTCGCCAAGTGGGTGGCTCCACTCATCTGCAGGGTCATGGTGGCAGGGCTGCAGCTCCCCAGCAGGTCGCATGCCAAAGGCGACTTGGCTCTGCTCTGTTGTCCCCGTCCCCCCCCCCCCGCAGGGCCTAGTCCTGCTCACCTACAGGGGCTGGCTGTGGGCCACGGCGGGGGGTCAGCATGCAGGCGAGGCTGCTGCTCACGGGCAGGTCAGCTGTGCTCTCCTCGCCTCCTGTGCAGGGGCTTGTCTGGCTCTCCTGGGGGCCATGGTGACAGGGCTGCTCGTCGGCGAGTCACATGCCAGTGGCAGCTTGGCTCTGCTTTGCTCCCCTCTCCTGCAGGGGCTGACCCCGCTCACTTGCAGGGGCTGGCTGTGGACCATGGTGGTGGGGTCACCATGTGGGCACCACCTGGGGGTCAGGGCTGCCGCTCGCCAGCGAGTTGTATGCCAGCGGGTCAGCTCTGCTCCACTCCCCTCCCCTCCAGGGGCTGTGCTGGGGTCCATGCCAGCAGGAGCTAGCAGGCTAAAAATATTCATGTCATTGTTGGATAGGCTCATGTGGGGGAAAAATCTAACTCTGGCCCTCAAGTTCAGAAAGAGGCACACCAGAGCCTCCCCAATGAAGCAGACCCGTTCCCAGCCGAGACTCCAATGAGCAGAGAACGAGGTGTGGTTCAGAGTTTATTATTCAGCTGAATAACAAAAGGAACTGCATCAGAGGGCAGCAAAGAAGTGCTAGCCCCTCTGAGCAGGCCCCCCCAACAACTCGAGTGCAAGAGAGAGCCCCGAGGGGCAGCATCACAACACTTTTATCCAGTACAGTATGATAATACTATGATAATGCTTACATGATTGACAATGTTTTAGAGACCCTTATATGGTTACATTAACATTATTAAATACATATTAATGATTAAAGAATGCATATAATTATCCCCACCTCTGTTTACTGTTGACATCATTTGCATTATCCTGGGCAGCCGCAGTACCTGCAAACTCATTAATTTCTGCCTAGAGATGCTGACCTTACATTCTTGTGAGGCTGTGGTGCCAAGAAGGGTGAGCAGGAGATAGGAGGCAATACTCCCTTTTCAGTTAGAACAAAGACGGACAGTCTAGCTTACATTCCTTGTCCAGATGGTCAGGAGAAAAAGCATGAGAAAGGGGAGATAACACACTTTAACTAGCAACTCTAGGCCGCTTGTTAAAGAAACTTAGATACATGACTTGCCAGAGAAACAACCCCACTACCATAGCAACCCACGGCTCCAACGAGGCCTACACTTTAGCACCTTTCTCACTGTCCTACAGAAGAGATTACATATAATTTTTCTTACACTCACCAGATGTCTGGGAAAAAGGAGGACATGTCCTCTTCACCTTCACGTCCTCTGTCTGGCAGGCATTTAAACTACATGATTTTGTCTGGCTTTTTACTTACAGCTGGAAGCCCTGGAACACCCTCTTTTTAGGGGGAAGCATTCCAGGGCCCCCTAACAACAGAAGACAATTACATTAATACTACATTTTCTCCATGTGTCCTCCAATGTCCTCCTTTTCGTACTTCCCTGTCCTCCTTTCCAGTCTTTGGTATCTGGTAGCTCTACTCTTGCAGCTTGAGCGCTGAAGCCCACCCCATCCACCTAGTCTGAGTCCACACTGCCGTTTTTAGTATGCCAACAAGCAAATTTCTTCATCAGGGTTACAGAGGAGCCCATCCTAGATGCAAAACAAAACCCACCACCCAGAAGGCAAGTAAAACTAAGCAGAAATCTTTATTTTTATAAAAAAGATTTTGAGGCAACTCCCCTGGTATTTTGAGTCTGACATGAATTTTTATGTAAGATTGGCAGTGCTGCTCCCCACACCCACACATTTTACCCTAATTGAAACTTGTTACCTATTTAGTAATCTGACCTCCCCGCTCTCTGTGTGTTGGATGCAGTGCCCAGTACACACCCTCTCCCTTCAGCCAGAAGAGAGACAAGTTGTAAGGACAGGGATTTGTGTTACAAAGAAAGCACACCAGGTGGTTTGGTCTGTCTGAGTGGCTCCACATGGGCGAGTGTGTTTGGGTTTGTCTCTCCCAGGAAACAATACAGTCCATGTGTTCATAAAACTGCAAATTCTGCCTCTTTGCCAGCTAGGTCTGCTGCCTTGCTCAGTGACACATACACAGACACACATGCGCATGTGCATGCATGCACAAAAATCCTGGCTCCCAGTAAAGGTAAAATAAATTCTACCAAGGAGATAAATTGCTTAAACTGGAAAAAATAACAAAACGGAGTCCCATGGCACTTAAAGATTAACAAATTTATCACATGAGCTTTCATGGGAGAAAACACATTGTCAGACACTTTGAAGATGGGGAATTTACCAATATATGTTTTCAAAGTGACACAGGAGTCCTTGTTTTGCTGAACTGGACCTATGGGCCATGGCTTCCCCCTGGAACTTGTCACATTCATAGGTGTCAGTACAGCTGGAGGAGGATCAGGATCTTGCAAAAATGCAGGCCTTGATAATCACTACAGTTTCGGTGCATCTCTATACGATGATTATTTCTTATTTTTTTAATTTCAGTATCTGGTTCCAGTGGGTGTTAAAATTCAATAATGGATTATTGGTTGAAAACAGGAGCATTGAAAAGAAAAGAATGAAATGAAGAAAGTGAAGGTAATACAAATTGAACTCTCTGCAATGCCCACAAAATAAAACCAAACTTCAGAAATACAGCAACAACTATCTAAAGATGGGTTTTACGTGGAGTGGTTCTAAAGATGACCAAAAACCATTGTGTGTGATTTGTTAAGAAATGCTCTCAATTGAAGGCTTAAAACCCAGCAAACTTTGTTGACATTTGAAAACTAAATGCAGTGACATTGCAGATAAGCCTCTGGAATTTTTTCAAAGGAAACTCCAAGAATTAAACAAAAGTAGCAAAGTACTGCAGTATACAGATTCAGGTAGTATTAACTCGAATGCAGTGGGAAACTTCTTATCGACTAGCTTTTCTGATAGCAAAGACAGGGAAGCCGCACATGACTGGAGAAGAGTTAATATTACCTGCAATAAAGGAAGTGAAGATAGTGCTGGGAGAGAAGACTTGCAAGCAATTTAATGCTATTGCGTTGTCAAATAATACAGTTCAGCACAGAATTGCAGATATGGCTGAGAACGTGAAGGAACAGTTGATGGCAAGAATATGTGAAAGTCACTTCTATGCTCTGCAACAGGACGAATCCACAGACATTGTGAACCTATCCAATATTCTAGCATTTGTTAGATACGAATGTAAAGGAAGTATGAATGAAGACCTCCTCTTTTTGAAACCATGGCATACATGAGCAAAGTCAGATGCCAATTTTGGAATTTTAGATGACTTCATGAAGAACAACAATATTGACTGGTCAAAATGTGTTGAAATTAGTACTGATGGTGCTTGAGCTATGACAGGTCAATACAATGGAGTTGTTGCTTGTGTGAAAGCTGTGTCACCAGATGCAAAATTTGCTGCATTCACCGGGAATCACTAGCAACAAAGAAAATCCCTGCTGAGCTCAGAGCTGTTTTGGATGAATCTGTGAAAACTATTAATTTCATTAAGACCCGCTCTTTAAATTCAAGAATATTTGTGGCTCTGTGTGAGGAGATGGGCAGTGATCATAGTCAACTATTTCTACATATGGAAATTCATTGGCTTTCTCGAGGGAAAGCTCTTACTCATCTGTTCAAGTTACAGGATGAAGTCAGGATTTTTTTGCTTCAATCCAATTTTCAGTTCTCACATTGCTTTGATGACTTTTCCTAGTTAAGTAAATTGGCATATTTAGCTGATTGTTTTCACCCACTTAAATGGACTTGGCCTATGGCCTTTCCCTGAAGGCTTAAATGAGTTCATAGTCCAGGACAAAATAGAAGCTATGATCAAGAAATTAGATCTGTGGTCTTTTTGATTGAATCAGTCAAACTATAAAGCATTTTCATGTCTTTCAAATTTGTTAATGACATATGAAATGCCACTATTAGAAAAAGTTAAGTGACATAAGTGAACACTTGCAAAGCCTCCAAGTACAGCTACCTGAGTACTTTCCTGCTCCCGAGTTCAGATACAACTGGATTAGAGACCCTTTTGTGAATGTTGATGATGCAGTACTCTCATATCTGACATTAAAAGAACAAGAGAGTTTAATAAAACGTTCATGTGACAAGTCTTTGCAATGAATTTTTACACAAAACCGCCTGACAGATTTCTGGCTATATGTTCATTCTGAGTACCCAGAACTGTCTGATAAAGCTTTGAAGTACCTGACACCTTTTGTTACAACATATGTCTGTGAAAGTGGATTTTCTGCACTTGTTGCATTGAAATCTAAATTCCAAAACAAGCTGGATGTGAAACCAGAGCTGAGGTTGAAACTTTCATCACTTCAACCAGAATTCTAATCTCTGAAGGCTGCAAAACAGCAACTTCTCTTCCAGAGAAACTTGTAATAAAATCCAGTGATATATGTGGAAATCAGCGAAGTGGCAGCTCTTGTATCTAGCTCTATTCTTGTAGAAACTCTTTTCATGAAGGTGTGATCCCAGATGGTATCTCTGATTCCATCTTGTGATAATACATGTAGTGGTAGGTATTGGCTAGTGGCACTGGAGCTGTATTTTTACACATTACATATTCCTGACTGTCATCTTCTCTTAGGTTCAGTCTTCCTGGGGATTGTCTTGGATGGATGGTTAATCTGTGCTGGTGGTTGCTGAACTGTGTGGCAGATCATAGCAAAGTGTCCTTTTTTTCCTGGCACTTCCTGCAAATGAGTCCAGCAACCCTTCTCAGCATGTGTGATTTGTGAACTGGGGCCATATGGAAGTTTCTTCCACTACCATGGCTCTCTATCTCATTGGTTCACAAAATGAACTTCTCTATTCATGCTAAAGTCCAGAATATTCATTAATTGCAGCATACTTGGCAATTCTGGGCACAGTTAGAGACAATAAAACATATAGCAATCCATGTGCCTTTGGATCCATCATTGCCAGCCATGGTGTAACTCACTGTCCAACTGAGAAAAAAAAATTGCAGGTTACAAATTACTCAGAATGCTTGAGGTACACTTCACCAACATTGCCCACAAAAGTTGTCATTTCTCTGTTCTTCTGTTGGACTTCACACCCACTGAATGCCTTCTCTGCCACAAAGAAATTCTTTTTATGTCCCTGAGTATCTACGATCAGTATGCTTCTTTTATCTGCATGCCAACAGTACAAATTGCAGAATCTGGAGCTGTATTTGGGCTCCCTCTGCTGTTTGTAGACTCTTTGTGTAGGTGAAGCTGCTGCTCTGCCTGCTTGCACATATGATTGCTTATGTTCCCCTGGCTGCTTTATTTTCAGTAACTCTGAGTAGCAGCCTATTCCTGTGTTCTGATTCTAATTGCCATATCCCCCTCTCTAGCTGAGTGGTTCATGGTCCCAGTAGCATAAAGCATCAGTCTGTCACCTTGTGCCTCTTTGAATGTCTCCCCTTTAAAAACAACCTTATTTCCTTTCTTTTCCTTCTTCTCATTCAGGAAGTGAGAGCACTGAACATGCATTGGATAGATATCCTTTATTGCCACATGTTATATTTGGACACAGAAGAGAAGGAGCTACACAGGAGCTCATTTAAACACAGCTAGTGGCCTTGGGAACCTTTATTGCTGTTGCAGCAAAACTGAAACCAATCAAAAAAATGCAGTTTTGCTCTGAGGAAGGGAAGAGTGCTTGAACATTTTAAAAGAACAGGAATTTAGTTTTTCTTCATAATATAGGAAGGAGAAAGCTTGGGAGATTTCTTATCAACTTCTGTGGGAGAAAATCCCACTCTGTCAGATGCTTTGAAGATGGAGAACTTACAGAATGGGAGGAATTAAATAAATAGATTGCATTCGTGTGCAAATTCAGTTGCATTGCTTCAGGACTTAAATAGGGTACTGGATTTTTCTCTCATTACAACAGGTGATTTGACCTCATCTTCCTCCGTCTGCTGTTTTCCCAGTGTTTGAGTCTTTACAACTGTTTTGATTTGCTGTTACACAGTGACCTGATCCCATGACTTACACTTCCCTGCAATTATTTCCTCCTATTCTGTAAGTTCTCCCATCTTCAAAGTGTCTGACGAAGTGGGATTTTCTCCCACAAAAGCTCATATAATAAATAAATTTGTTAGTCTCTAAATGCCACAGGACTCCTTATTTGTTTTACTGAACTAGACTAACACTGCTGCCCCTTTGGATTTACGAACTTCCTCTTCCACCAGTGAAATGCAGCACCTTTCGTGCAGACCAAGCATATCTGTTAATGAAGTGCAGTCTGCAAATTCTTCTCCTCCTCCTTTGAAACAGAGAGATGCTTCTTTTCTGAGTCATCCAGTCTTCTCTGCCCTGTGCAGAATTCTGTTGTGTAGTTAATAAAAAAAAAAAAAAAAAAAAGGCAAGAGTCTTGTGGCACTTAAAGACTAACAGATTTATTTATTGCATGAGCTTTCGTGGGAGAATATTCCGCTTCTTTTTTTGCTTTACTAGACTAACACAGCTGCCCCCTTGGAACCTGTTGTGTAGTAGTAGATTGCAGTATTAGCTTAAGATCTTACTTTGTCTTCAGAATGGTGTGCAATAGCTGCCAGTGCTACCTGCCAACATGACTTTATACTTAATTTTTTAATTGATGTTCCATGGCTCTTGGAATCTATCTGTTGCAAACATTGGATGGGCTCTTCAATTTTACCACAGAAGCATAAAGGCTGGTGGGGATGGGGAACAATTTTAGTGTCTGTATAGGCATTAGAAGTTGGGTGCAAATAAATTTGACAATCTGCTCTGATAAGGATCTGGTACATCTGTAAGTGTCATATGAATACTGAAAATTCCAATTCCTTTTTTGTCCACTAGTGTGTTCTCACAAAGCTTTTTTTTTGTTGTTGTTGTTATTATTTTAATGACCCTCCACAGCTGCCTGATGGCCAGAGCCTTCTGTTGCCACCTCTGATTCTAGCAGAACTTGGCAAAGATCCACAAAAATCCACTGTATGTTTTTATGGACATGTGGATGTGCAGCCTGCCAAAAAGGAAGATGGATGGAAAACTGATCCATATACACTTACTGAAATTGATGGTCTGTACTTGGTAATATTCTGACATGAGTATTTGTATGCATGACACTGAATTATGGAGTGGGAGGAGGGTCCTGCTAAATTTCAGGCCTGATGTAAGAAGCTGCTACTCCCATGGAAATCTGTGGAACAAATTCAGGGAAAATTGCTTTCAGAAGCCTACTGGATGAGTCCCACTTATGACTGCACAACAAACAAGTAGTTCTGTTGCATTTAAAGA
This sequence comes from Podocnemis expansa, assembly GCA_007922195.1. Lineage (NCBI taxonomy): Eukaryota > Metazoa > Chordata > Testudines > Podocnemididae > Podocnemis > Podocnemis expansa. Next base: position 35,843,086 of record ML682005.1, read on the forward strand.
CTACCAAATTTATTTATTGCATGAGCTTTCTTGGGAGAAAATCCTACTTCATCAGACACTGTGAAAATGGGGGAACCTACAGAATGAGAGGAAACTAAATGCAGGGGTACTGATCCCATGACATACAATTCCCTGCATTTATTTTTCTCCCATTTGGTAAGTTCCCCCATCTTCAAAGCATCTAACGAGGTAGGATTTTCCTCACATGAAAGCTCATGTGATAAATAAATTTGTTTTTAAGTGCTACAGAATTCCTTGTTTGTTTGACTGAACTAGACTAACATAGCTGCCCCTTTGGAACTTGTGACTGCACAATATCAGCAAGGAAAGAACTACAAGGAATTAATCAGAATTGCTTTCAAACGCAGGCAAGCAGGGCTGTTATCCTTGTTGCAAATGTTCCGTGGCCACCATACTGCCTTGTAGTGGCATCGCTGGGTGGGCGGAGCCTTAGGGGGCCTCAGCCCCTCTAAAACTCAGGGCCAGCCCCCAAGCAGCATGCCCCAAAACTGCATGGGGGTGCACCATCACGCCCCTGCACAGGGAACACTGTGGGCAGCCGGCAGCCATTGCCATTACCTAGCCAGAAGACAGAGTCTTCTGGCTGGGAGGGAACTGCCCCAGGCTGGGCTGGGAGATTTTAAAACTCCTGCCCTGGCCTGACCCTACTCTGAGCATGCTGCATCAACTGCATCAACAAAACTTTTGTTAAGAACTACAATAAAACCAGCAAGCAGACTTGTGGCACAAATCATGTTTGAACTTGATAACAGTTCCAGGCCCCACGGCAGAACAGTCAAGTTGTGGAATATCCATCATTGGAAGTGTTTAAGAGCAGGTTAGACAAGCATCTGTCAGGAATAGTTTAAGAGGGTGCTTGGTCCTGCAATGAGTACAGGGTGACTGGACTTGATGACCTCTCATGGTCTTTTCCAGTTTCTATGGTTCTATGATTCTGGGAATTAAGGGTCACTAGGAGGGGATGGCTGATATCTGAGTGGGCTTCCTCCAGAAGTTTTTACTTATTTAGAATGTGCTATGCAGGTTCCCTTGTGGCTAAGGAGGATTCCCCAGGCAGGTTACTGATGAATCTGGGAAGCTGAGTACCAGATACAACCACCTCAGCTGCCCAGGAACCTGCATAGTGCATAATAAGTTTGGGTCAGAGAAGAGGCAGAGAGAAAGAACAGCAGGGCAGAGGGAGAGGGGTTTCAGGGGAAGCAGAGTGTGTGGAGGAGAGGAGGGTACATATCTATCTTTTGTTTCCCCTTGTCTGCAGGTTTGCGTACACTAATCCACTGGGAAATGCCTAATATCTTTATGTAAATCTATTCTGTGAAACCTTGGTTCCAATGACATCAACCATTGACTTCAGTAGAGTCAGGATTTCACCCATTCACACTGAAGCAGTATCAGAGGTTCAAAGTTGGCTATAAGCTTTCTGTTTGTTTGTTTTTTTTAAGGAAATCTTTATGGGCGTGGAGCAACAGACAACAAAGGACCCGTGCTGGCATGGATAAATGCAGTAGAAACATTCAGAGCACTAAAATTAGTAGGTAGCAATGAGGAACATTGTTGTTGTTTTTATAGTGACATGGTATAGGAGTGAATTTATACTCACATGATTTCAGATGTAACCTTATCCCAACAAATGGGTTCCATATATTTGGGAGACATTAGTATATTTTGAATGCTGTTTCCAAGCCCAGCCCAAGATCATTTTCTGCATGGGCATTTTCTATATTGAACAGACTCAAGGCTATGCAAGGGATGCATCTGTCTTTCCCTGCCCTATAGAAGGCATTGAAGAAAAGGCAAGTATTAAACTGTTTTGATACATGGGAAGACCGATTGCTTGAAAGTATTTTAAAATTATAAAAGAACTGACCTTAAATCAATTGTTGGTCATGCTTGATGTTTCATTTTCCTGTTCTGGTCTTGGTTGCAAGTTGTCACTCATGTGTGCATGCCTAGACAGAATAAGGCTATGAAAGGATCTGGGGAAACGCTCATCTGGAACAGTATAGTCTTTCAAAAGCATATGAGACTGAGAAAAGCCTGGGAATGTAGAAAATGAATTTTAAATTATTTGTGTCCAAGTCATTGGCTGTAAACTGATTTGGTTTATGCTATTTTTCCCACAACATACTAATCATCTTTCAGATCAATAGTAACCAGGTAAGTAGATAGTCTTATTCTCCGGAATCCTCTCTAGCAAACAGCAGAGTTCATGTCTAATTTCTCTGTGGCTGTTTGGTGAAGCATTCAAGTTTATCTGAAAACTTAGGCTAAATTGTCACTTATATATTGTAAGCCCATTTAAAGTCCAAGGACTTGCACTGGTGTTAAATCTAAGAACTGAAGAAATGACATTTTCTGTTTCACTTAAAAGACAACTTCCATAGTCCAAAAATGAATCACAGTGGAAAGCAGGGGCATTGCTGGTGCTGGGCTTACAGGGCTCAAGCCCTGAGACTTAGTGCCTGAGCCAGGCCACCCACAGTGGCGGCTGCAGCAGTGGCACACGAGCCCCAAGTTTCTGTGCCTGAGCCCTGGGTCTTCTCCTGGGCCAGCAGTGCTCCTGGTGGAAAGCTGAACTTGTATTCTATATGAGAAAGAAGAATTGTGAGCATGTCTAACTCACACTGGCTCTGGAGGATAGTTAGCTGCATAGCCTTGTTGGCACTGAAGACTTTCTCAAATTCTTCCCTATGCTATCATAGCTGCAATTTCAGTGGTGCTAAGAAAATTGGAAGTACCACTATTTACTGGCAATTGGCATTTTAATACTGTATCATCTAATCCAGCAAGTTTGGATAACATAAAATGTAAAAATGGCAGTAATGGGTCTACACTGACAACCCCACCATTGCTAATATGGATGGAGCTGTGACAGTGGGAGATATTGAGGAAGACCTCAGTGAAGATGCAGCTTATATGTTATAAAGCAAGAAAAGAAATAGCAAAATGAGGAAAATTCACAAGGGAAAGGCAACATTGTTATCCAGGGAGTAAAGTGTAATTTGGTGGGCCCTGACACCCTCTGACACAGGTGGGCCCCCCTCTGGCACAGGTAGGCCCCCAGTACCCATGCCCAGAACCCACCCCCTGCCCCAATACCCATCTCCAGACACACACACACATACACAGCCCCCCCTTCCACACACAGCCACCCCCAGACAGACAGACACACACGCGTGTGTGCGCACGCACACACACACACACACACCCCAGCACCATCCCCCCAAAGCCCTTACCTGCTCCCCCCTGCAGGGAGAAGATTCCCACACTCCCAGCCTGCTGCAGCTATCTGATGGCTGAGCTTAAGGTGGAACAGGGTTTAAGGTGGAGCCATGAGAATGCTGCATTCCAGCTGCTCGTGCAATTTTTAGCAGGGCCCCAGAACACTGCCAGCCTAAAAATGGGGGGGGGGGAGGAGAACTGTGTTCTGGTGCATTCCTCCTTACTTTAACCCCTGTTGTTATCCTTGAAACTGCATATGTTCCATGATTGTCCTTGTAGTGGGATGTGTTGTTAATTTATTTTGTATTCGTATGCCTGAAAGCCCTCATTATAGATCACAACCCCATTGTGCTAGGCAAACAGTGAACAAAGAGATGTTCCCTGCCCTCAAAGAGAGGGCAATTTAAGTAGAGAGCCTACTTGGGCTGCCTTTCTATAGTCCAGGATATTAGCCCTCCTTAATTACTATATATGCAGGTTTCTTACCTAGACTTTGTTGATTTTTACCTAATTAGGACATGCCAGTAAACTTCAAGTTCATTATTGAAGGTATGGAAGAAGCAGGATCTTTTGGACTAGAGGAATTAATCAAGGAAGAAAACCAAGGTTTTTTCTCTGATGTTGACTATATTGTGATTTCGGATAACCTTTGGATCAGCAACAGGAAACCAGCCCTCACATATGGGACTCGGGGAAATGCCTGCTTCTTTGTGGAGGTAGAAGAGAAAATGACATTTAATTTGGATTCTCTCCTTAGGTGGATGACAATGAGGTGCCTATAAATATTTTTGTGTGCAGAGTGATGGGGTGTGAGTTTAATAGTTGTGGGTGCAGATCCTTCATCCACACTCTCCCCCAATAACTTCACCAGTTCCATACACTCTCTCCTCCCAATTTCTCACCTACTCTCTCTCTCTCACTCCTCCTCACCTTCTCCTCAGTCACCGTTACACGGTCACTTTCTTCATCTCCTTCTCTCCAGCTCTTCTCCAATTTCCCCTCCACCCCCTGGACACATCTGTGCTGCTGCTGGCGGTGTGATTTCCAGCTCAGATAGACACATACATAGCAGTTTGGATCAAACTGGCACACTAAAAATAGAAGTTGTTGCCTCAGTCACACAGGTCAGAAGCACAGGCTAGCTGCTTAAATACAATCCTGTCCCATTTGCTGCCCCACCTCTGTATGGCAGGCACTGCTCAATGCAGGGTATCTGCTAGCAGAGTGCACAATTGAGTGCTAAGGTTCTGAAACTGCCAACCAGAGTAAATAATATTCTGTGTAAGGGTATTTGGCAACCAAGATGAGCCACTGAGACATATAGGGAGAGGAAAATAAATTCCCTAGCTGGAAGGTTTTGATTCAAGAAGCCAGGAATTTAGAAGGGAGAAAGTAGCAGGGCAGTTGCCCTGCTCCTGACTGGGAGGGGTTAATACCTGAGGGAAGTGGGCATGGCCAATAGCTGCTGGTGGCTGGGGAAGCCAATCAGAGCTGAGGAACCTGTATATACAGGGGCTTCAGCCACAGTTTGAGGTGGTCTGTCTCTAGCCGTGTTGAAGGAAGAGTATGCTGGAGCCCTGTCTGCAGGAGGCAGGACTAGGGACCATGCACTGCACCTGTCAGGGTCTGGTGAGGACAGTCCTTTTACAAAGCAACAGATGGCTGGGGAGGTGAGGATATGGGCCAGGGGATCCGAACTGCATGCTGGACTGGAGTACATATTTTGAGGCAATGCTCAGAAAGGGGCACAGGTTCTTGGGCCCGGGCTGGAGAAATGGGCAGGCCTGGGCCCCTTTTGCTTCCCCATGGACTGCAAGTGGGCAGTGAATAGACAGACAATGACCACTGATGCAAAGTGGGCCTGGACTGTGCTAGACCCTGGAAAAGATGGAATTGAGAAGGCCTCAGCTGGAGTGCTGAGGTCTCAAGCATGAAAAAAAGTAGAGATGACCAGTGGGGTACCTCTTGAGCTATTCCCTTGCACAAACACCAGGTAGCACCCATCTGGTGGATCACATGCTGGGAAATGTGTACAGAGATGCTTCCTTGGCTGTATCCTTCAACTAATCCCTAGAGAATCAAACCAAAATCTATGTCAGCCCCAGTACTGGAAAAACAATATAATTAAAAGATGGATATTTTGACTAAAAGTGAATCTCTCAAGATCCTGAATATTGCTTTTTCAAGCCATGCTGAAGAATGACTCCATCAAAACAGGAAAAATGATCTATCTCTGATACTAGATGACTTGGAGCTCAATATGCCTTTCTCACGGCTCTGCCACAAAGCCACCAGGCCATCTTTCACTTGCCAAAAGCAGATCTAAGACCATTTCTGATCTTGAGTTTTTCACACTGCAGCAGAAAGACTTTTCTAGTGTACTTTATTTATGGCCTATATAAAAAAATAAAGAAACAATAAAAGCGAGATAACCTGAGTCCCTAAGGAAAGCCAGTGATTTGGAAACATTAAACAATGTCCTTTGCACGTCAACATGTTACCTTTATTTCATGCAGGTGCAATGCGGTGAGAGAGATCTTCATTCAGGAACTTTTGGGGGCATCATTCATGAACCTATGACTGATCTAATAGCTCTTCTTGGTAATACTACATCTCATTTTACTAGAGAATAACTAGTTAGTAATGGGTGAGGATGATCCTCAGAAAGTTGAGTGGCTCAATGTGATGTGTGTAAGCATGGTAAAGTTTGGATCATGGATGAGTTTTTTCATTGTGCTGGGATTTTTGTTTCTTTTTTGGGAAGATGGCCCATTGATTTCACTGGAATAACTCTTGTTATTTAAATTTACACATATTGAAGTGGTTTGCTGAATTCAGAACTATTCTGGAGTTAAATGTGGCCCCTCAATTCTCATCTTAAATACAACTATTTCCTGCTATTTCCAACAGTGGTATCAATGTCTGGAGCCCTAGATTAGATTGCCCACCAGTTACTGACACTATTTTCAGCACCAAGTTTATTAGCCTATTCAAGACAAGTCTTACTGACAGTGGGTTCTAAGTAAAAAAAGCAAGAAGTCCTGTGGCACTTCTAAAGACTAACAAATTTATTTATCACATGAATTTTCATGGGAGAAAATCCCATTTCATCAGATGCTTTGAAGATGGGGAGCTTACAGAATGGGAGGAAAATAAATTCAGCTTACCAGTGCTGGTGCAGCTGAACTTGCATGAAAAATAGTAGAAAATTTCCCTAGCGCGGACAAGGTCTAGGAATTTGCACATCAGATGATTGTTCTCATGCTTAATAGTCATTTATGCTCAGATGTTAGGTAGGGATTTTTTTTAAGTTAATAAATATAGATCCTTAATTATAATTGGCAGCTTGAAGAACCAACTATATGGGCTATCAGTGAACGTTTCTGAAATTGAATATATTTGATGCCAATTCTTGTCTAAACTGATTGATGTTTCAGTATCAGTAACTAGCTCCAGGAAAGATGGAACAGCAAACAGCAATTCAATGGGTTTCTTAGTAAACTACAAAATACCCAAGATTAAAGTATTGTATGATGGTTGGGGGGGGGTCATGTTGTTTTTCATATTGTTAAATAGAAAGAGGGACTTGACTAAATGAAACCAGGTCTTGGTATGAAAAAGAGGGCTCTCAGTATGGAAATAGTTTAAAAACTACTGCCCTAAATTAAAGGGAAGATTATGCTTCTTGATATCTGTTCTCTAGATAGTCTAGTGGATACATCAGGTCGTATTCTGATTCCTGGAATCTATGATGATGTTGCTTCCCTTACGGAAGAAGAGAAGAAGCTGTATGAATCAATTGATTTTGATCTAGAGGAACATAAGAATAATACTGGCGTGAAAAAGTTCCTATATGATACTAAGGTACAGTCACATCTTCAATAATGGTCTGCAGAAAGAGCTTAAGTGACCCATTGATTTCGTTCACTGATTACTCTGAACTTGAAGAAAGACCTTTACCTGACTGTGGTTTTTAATCAGAAATCAGTCTGCTCTAAATTGTAGGCAGGATCAAATACAAATTTTAGCAGGCAAGATACTAATCTTTTCAGTACATAAATTTTGTGGGTTTTGAATGGTGGTGGCATTGTCACTTATGTTTTATTCATTGCATTATAAAGGAGGGACTACTGATGCACCTTTGGCGTTACCCATCTCTCTCTATCCATGGGATTGAAGGAGCTTTTTATGAACCAGGAATTAAAACAGTTATACCTTCAAGAGTAATAGGAAAATTTTCTATCCGGCAAGTCCTTCACATGAACATTTCGATTGTAGAACATCAGGTAATGTTGGTGAACTTTAATTTTTGGTCAGTCCTCTGGATGTTAAGTTCCTGTACATTTCAAAGATCCTCCTAACACTTAAAATTTACAGCCAGAAAAATGTGACCACTATGTGGCTGTTCATGGGCCTGAGAGTGAAAGTATGTGTCTGTGAAACAAACAAGGAGTCTTGTGGCACTTTTAAAGACTAACAAATTTATTTCTCACATGAACTTTCATGGGAGAAAATCCCACTTTGGGAGTGCAAAAGTTCTGGGCATGTTACCGTGGAATGGTGTAATGTATAACCACTGTTCATAGATCAATGATTTCCTTCTAGGTGATACACTATTTAGAGGATGTGTTCTCTAAGAGAAACAGCCCAAACAAACTGAAGGTGTCCATGCCAATAGGTGCAATGCCATGGGTTGCTGATGTTAATGATCAGCTTTATACAGCAGCAAGAAGGGCAATCAAAACAGGTTTGTTCTTTTATTATTTTTAATATCCAGCCTACAGTGCTATGCTAACAGTGACTTAGGCTCTGGAGGATTTGAAAACCAAGATTACTCCTCAATTCCTATACATTACTTTTCAAAAGCAGAAGATTCACTTATACTTCTTTAAAAAGAGGAGGAGGAAACCTAAAACATAAAGCAAACAGCTGATTTTTGAGACTCTAATTTAAGCAAGATGTTTGACCATTTGCTTAATATGAATCTTGTGAGCTGAGTCATTGATTTCAATAGGACTGCTTAGCCTTAAATTAGGTAAATACTTAAGCACCTTCTTGAATCAGGGTCTATATTGCAATGTAAGTAGCAGCTGGAAGATACTTTCTTGCTTTTCTGTTCACTGTGATGCTACATCAGGATTGTTTCAAAAAGCTAGTACAGTTTTCTATGATGTGTTGTAATAGTATTATTACATCAGCTGGCAACACAGTTTCCTCCCCAAAAAAATGATGTTCAAGCGGGGCAGAATGTCAAAAATCACTAGTCCCAGGGAAGATACTAGCACAGTGGTTTCCTACCTGTGGCCCAGAAGCCAAAAGTGGCCTTTGGGTTATCTCAAAGTGGCCCATCACTCCCCTCCTGCTGTTGCAGTAACTACTTGAGGACCCAGGTGGAGTGTGTTGCTGTTGGGCAGTCTGGCCAGTGCAGGTTGCTTTACTGCGATCAAGGGGATGGGAAATCAGTATTGCCCTCCCCTTAGCTATAGCAGGAAGCATGGCAAAATGCTCCTGATAAGTGCTGGGATCCCTTCTGAAGCCAGGGGGACAGGAGATCAGCAAAGATGCAGCCTCCTCACTAAGCTCCTTCTCTCTGTCTATAGTAGATGAGGGAGGAGTGGGGCTGCTGGCAGAGCAGCCAGGACCCACCGTGCCTAAGGAGGGGCAAGACTCAATCAGCACCTTCCGGTTTGTCACTCATCATGGCTTAACTGCAGGCCATGTGCTTCAGTGTGTAGTGACAGACACTTCTACACTAGTGCTTTGTCTGTGAATGTGTGACATACTGGCTATGTCTACACTGCAAAAGCTAAGTCAACTTTGTTGACTTAAGAAAGTCTACTTAAAGTTAACTTTATTAAGTCAACTTAGTGAGTCCACCCTTCTCTTAAGTCGACTTAACAAAGTTGGTTAAGTCAACATAAAAAAGTGTCCTAAAAATGTGTTTGCTTAAGTTGACTTTACTAAGTTGACTTAAGCAGGCACATATTATTACATAGGGCTTAAGTTAACTTAGATGGCCACATTGCATTAAGTCAACTTAGTAAAGTCAACTTAATAGCTATGTCGACTTAAAGAGTGAGAGTTATTAAGTCAACATAAAGAAGCCCTTAAATCAACTTAATGAACTCCAGATGTGGTCAGGGCTTTGCTTATGTACACTTAACCCTCCTTAAATCAACTTATGCCCATAGTGTAGACATACCCACTGTGAGCAATTTGTAGGTGTAAAATAGCAAATGTAAAACTGAGCACAGTTGCATCATACTGTTCATTTTAAATATGTAGTGATTTATAGTCCTTAATGATATATGTTGATACCTTTTTATGAGTTGATAGACTGTAAAAATTGTATTTGTGGCCATCAAGCAGAAAAGGTTGGGAACTGCATTTTGAAGAATTTCATTTTTTTCCATGTATTTCAGTTTTCAGAGAGGATCCAGATATGATCAGGGATGGCTCAACAATTCCTATCGCCAGCACATTCCAGAATATAACAAGGAAGAGTGTGATGATGTTTCCAATTGGAGCAGCTGATGACGGGGAGCATTCCCAAAATGAGAAAATAAGCAGGTTAAAAAAAAAAAAGAAAAGACAACATCAGAGACAAGAGGAGGGACTGATGTATTAGTACTCAACCACAGGAATCCCAACACACTAGGCTGTGCCCACCTGATTCTAATTAAGAGTCCTAGCTCTATGCATCTTACCCAATAGAATCTATTTTTGGGTATTTAGCCTGGGCTGGATTAGGGGGCCCTGGGCTGCCCACTACCTTGGGAACCCCCAAGCCTGGGGCCCCAGCCCCCTACCACTATGCTGTCCCCCTCCTGGGGCCCTGGTCCCCTACCATGGTGGCCTGGGGGAAGGTTGATGTGACCTGGGCCTCCTGGGATAACCTTCTGAATGTGCCAAAATCAGGGCAAGCTGCAAAACCAGGAGACAAACCACTGACAGGTGGTACTTAAACCAGTCCCTCAGTCAGTAACAAAACATGCTTCTGATTCCCCACTCTGGTCATCACCATGCATAACAAAACAGAAACAGCCCATTTATTGCACATCATTTCCTATGGTCCCCGCTTAGCCAATGGGTCTCTTAAAGAAATAGGTTCTCCTGACCCCAAAGGGCTAGCCACATCACTCAGAACAATATAGGCTTGGATCTTACACAAAATACCACACTGCCAGACAATCCTTGAGTAGCTACAACTAAAGGTTTTATATAAAAGGGAAACAAACAAAATAGAAGACATGTTAAAGGGTCAAATGAATCACATACATACAAATGATTTAGACTCCATAGAAAGCAAATCCTTGAGGATCCTGGAGTTTGCAGGTTAGTCCCACTCCTCTGGTGTGCACCCAGCAGCAGCAGCAACTGGGTGGGTCTCAGTCCTTTGTTCAGTCCAAGGAGAATAGTGTTGGTTGCAGACAGACTGAAGACTAAAGACAAAATGCAGATGGGTCCCCTGCCTTTTATCTCAGAGTCCTTGCCAGATCAAAATAGAGTTGGACCATATGGTCAGTCTGGCTAACTGGTCAAACAGGTTTCTCCTTGGGCCCACTGCAGCTGGGAGTTGCCTTAATGGGCCATCAGGAAGATAAATGTTTTTGCAGACAGCCAATCTGTGAATGCCTTAAAATCAAATCACTTGGAACACACACAAAAAAATAGATTTCTAATTTCTAATGCAGGCATGATACCTACATACAAACCAGATAATCATTCTTAGCAGATTACAGCTTTTCTATTGACACCAAACATGGTATATCACATATAGATTATTGCCAATATGAAATTTAATATGAAAAATAATCATAAGCAGTCCCCAAAGCCCAGACAGCATCACAGTTGGTTCTGGGGGGGTGGGGCCTGGGGCCAGAGGCCATTCTTTGTAGTGGTGCCATCCTGGCCCTGGTTTGGCTGGTCTGCCACTGAGGGTGGAGCTGGCTGGTGCACAGTGCAGCCCTCCAGGGCCCTGGGCTCCAGGGACAGACCAGCCTGTCCAGGAGTGGGGGTGGAAGCATTGCAGAGCTGGGCCTCTGGCCCTTTGGCTCTGCCCCCATCAGTGCTGGCAGCGGCCCTCCCAGTGTCACCCCCCAGGTCCTGCTGGCGCAGGGTTGGCCTGGGTCTAGTGAGGTGGCAGGGGCTGGATCACACAAAGGCCTTAGGGGCTGTAGCCTGGGGCCTCCATTTAGACTGGGGAACTGGGCTTTAGCCCTTAAAGCCCATGCACCAATCTGGTCCTGGTATTTGGACCTGTATGCGTACCTTAGTTAAAAAACATTAGGTTTTGCTTCTTTTTATTCGTGTTGGCCCTGCAGAGCCAAATATAGCTAAAAGGAAATAGGATGGATTTTATACCTATTGACATTGTTGCCAACTTGTGTAATTTTTTTTTTTTATTGCAAGTCTCATAATAATTGGTGGCTTTTCTTAAAGTGCCAGCAAAATGCTGAAATCATGGGATGGAATGAAGATCTTAGCTGGCATTTAAAAAAGAAATCAAAGTTCTGGCCCTCGTGATTGTGAAAAAAAGTTTGAATAGTGAATGAAATGTTCCTAGATTCTAAGACACCTAAAGGCAAATAAACAGAACTCAAGATTTTTTTTTTAAATGACATTAATTTTGAGCTTATTTTATGTGATTGGGATTTTTTTTGGAAGCCTGATGCATGACTTTGGAATGCCTGGTGTGGGCAATTCTGGAACGGTCTACTGAGTTCCGAGTTCCACTTGGAGACAGCGAGATTTCACTGAGGGCATAATATGAAGCAAATGGGATTAGATAGAGGTGTCACTGATAGCCTGTTAAGCCTGAAGAACCTTTCTTTATGAGAGGTGCTGATGCATGAAATGGAAGAACTCAGCTTGACTCTTTAAATGCAGATCTGCATTTGCAAGTTTGGCTTTTAGAAGAAAGAATCTTTGTGTTGTAAATTTTCCATATGTAACCTTGAGGTGGGCTAGAGTTTACCTCTAGTGCCTTTCTCCAGTGCCCATGTTATACCAAAAAGGGCACTCAGGAGAGCACCCCCTAGTAAAAAGAAAAGACTAGCAGGATCTTATTCAGGAGGACAAGGCAATATGCCACATTTATTGTAAATAAGTAAGAATAGCAAAAAGCGCGCGCGCGCGCACACACACACACACACACACACAGTTCTGCAAGCTGGTGTGATGTAATTACCAGTCCTTTCATGTGTTGCTTGAGCCAGCCTAGTGGCCAGCTAGGCTGGGCACAAGGAGGGAGCCAGGCCTCTGTTGGTCATGATCCGATGCTCCAAGATGTCAGTTGCAGAATGAGACCCCAAAGTTTTCATGCTCTCACCCATCTTTTATACTTGCAGGCCTTCATGTAAGTCTATGGGATTTGCTGTGTCATGTAGCCTCAGGGTTCCTGGGAGATCATTGGTCACCAGTCACTTGCAGACTTGATTGTATTTTGTTCTTTTCTTTCTGGAGTGGCTCCTTCTGTTTGCTTTAATGAGATGTCTGCATTGTTCAACCAGTTAGATGGTACTTGTGCTTCATCAGGACAGCTGGCAGTTGAGACTGGCCTTTTCACACACACGCCCATCATTCACACACCTTGTTCACACATTTAAAAGAACATATACAGCATATGCCTAAACCAGATTTCATCAAGTATCCAAAATGAAGTGTTTAAGCAGAAAGTCCAAACTGACAATATGGAGTCTTGCTGGACATTGGTCACAATGTCCATTACACAGGGTTACAGTTATCTGTCTGTGCTCCACACCCAGCAGGAATAAACCCAAACTCCTACAGTGAAGCACCTGGAGACCAAGGTTCAGCCCTAAAGGGACTCACAGCAAAGACTGTTCAGAATTAATCAAACAAAAGCAATGAACTATATTAAACATTAACTTTGTAACCTTATGATGAAAGAAAACAAAATAATTAATACACAGATCTATAATACGCAGTGACTATTAAGCAATATCCACATGCGTCTATTGTGGTCTCAAACCACCAAGTCCAAAGGCTTGCGTTAGAAGCAGCAACTCCCTCCTCTTTGGCAGCAGAAATCCTCGGTATGAGTCCTTGAAGACTTTCCTTTCTCTGCTGGGAGCACTGCTGTCCTCTCAGCTTACTCAGTAAACACAAACACATATATAAAAACCCTGTTACAAAACAAAAAATACATCTGTGACAATAACAAAATATAATTGCCTCTTTCCCCTTATTACATTCAAGAACTGTTGTTCTCCTTCGAGTGCTGCTCACTTCATTCAGTTACAGGTGTGTCTATGTGCCGCAGTGCACGGTAGCTCAGAAAGTCTTTAGCATTAGCCTGTCAGCTCAGGGCGCACGGCCATCGCCCCCTCCACGACACGGCCATTGTTATATAGGCGACTGTGACCCTGACTCTCCCTGTTCCTTTTCCCGCCATCAGCATCAGTTTGGATCAGTGTTATCTTGGGAAATGCAAGGGCCTGTCTTTTCATGCGAAACTTGAAATGCCAAGTTTCAAGCCGTGCTTAGGATGCTGCAAGGCTTTCCCGATGGATGATTCGCACGAGAAATGCCTCGCTTGTTTCGGTGAGTCCCACCTCACAGCGGACTGCCCTATTTGCCGCTCCTTCAAGTGGAAGACTCAGCTGGAAAGGGAGCGTCGCCTCCGCCTAATTTCGGGGACCGGAGCTGCTCCGCTTGAAAGTGGCCGAGCCACCAGCACTCCACTGGATCCTTGATCGGCCCAGGCTCAAGATCCACGCCGATCTCTGGTACCAGGCCCAAAATCTCGGCCCTGCATGGTACCTCCTAGGCACCGACCTTACTAGTCTTCTGGTAGCCTTCCAACCGCCCCAGGTAGGGATCTGGCTCAGGCACTGGCCCGCCAAGGGCATTTAAATCCAGCTTCGGTGCAGAACAAGAGGCACTGCCTCCCTCAGCACTGCTGGACACAGCACCGCCGGATACAGCACCACCCACAAATCTAGCACTGCCATGAAGCCTGGCACCGCCGTGAAGCCCGGTACCGCTGGATCCGGCACGATTGCCAATAATGCCGTTTCCAGTGCCATCACTTCTGGTACCGTCGGATTTGGCACCAGCAACACCTGCACCAATGCCAGTACTGTCCCGGGCCTCTTCACCCCTCTCTGACCTGGCACTGTCAAACCCGGTACCGGGCCCAAGTCCTACGGCTCTGCCTCATCGCTCTGCCGAGGAACTCTTGGTACCGGACTGCTGACTGTCGGGGGGGAGGTCATCCAGGTCATCCTTGGAAGATCCTTTTCTTCCCCCCCCCCCCCCCCCCGGAGGAGCGCTTGAGAAAGCGAGCCCGGAAAAGCTCCGTGTTGCCAGGCTGAATGGGAAGGCACCCATCAGGGGAGGCACCTGCTTCCCTCATTATGCCTATGCCACTGTTGAGGTCCCCGCACAATGAACGGACTCTTGACTGGCTGAACGCTACAGCAGATGTTACCTCATCCCACTACACCAGCTCACCAGCACCGGATTCTTCAGATTTCTCCGACGACGAGCCAGACCCGATTCTGCCCAATGAAGCAGATCAAGGGCCCCATCATCCTCGTCACCCGACGAGCGCTTAATTGATATGGCTGCCGACCATGAAGGGGATCCTTGCATCGAGCGGGACCTTCTCCGCCACATGGCAGTTGACCTGAAGCTCAAGCTAGGGATGATCCAGGTGGAGGATGATTCTCTGTTCGATGTATGCCGTAGAACCCCACCGGCTAAGGTTGGAATGCCCTTGCACGCTGGGGTGTTCCGCATCATCAAGGAACACTGGCAAACGCCTTCCTCAATCCTGCCAGTGTCCAAAGTAGTGGACAAGAAATATTCCATCTCCCCGGAAGGATTTCCCTTCCTGTTTCATCACCCGGCCCCAGGATCCCTGGTGGTCGACGCAGTCAACCAAAGGGAGAGACAAGGTTAACCTAGCACCACACCCAAGAACAGAGAGGCAAGAAGGCTTGACCTGTTGGGCAGGAAAGTTTACTTCTCTGCCGCCCTCCAGCTGTGCATCTCAAATCATTCAGCCTTGATGATGCGCTACACTTCAACCTGTGGGAAGCTCTATGAAATCTCTGGTCGGCTATCTCCGAGGATTGCCTGAGAGACTTCGAGGCAATGCTGGACGAAGGAGAGAGAGCGTTCAGAGATGCGCTCACGGCAACTTGGGTTGCAGTGGACACAGCAGCTGATATAATGGCATCGGCAGTGGTGATGTGCTGGTTGGCCTGGCTCCAGAATTCCGGTCTCTCCATGCAGATGCAGCAGATTATCCAGGACTTTCCCTTGGAAGGTCCTGATCTCTTTGCACCTTCCACAGATGTGAAGCTGCGTGGTATGAAGGACTTGAGGGCTACTTTGAGGTCCCTCGGGATCTATACCCCTCAACCTGTTAGGCATTCCTTGAGGTCACACCAGCTACAACAGCAGTTACAGCAACTGAAACAACAGCTGCAACTGCAGACCCACTTCCCGACATTTCTCCAGTTTCCCCAGCATCACCTTGGGGACCTGGACAAGGATAAAGGCCAATCAGGTAAACGGGTTAAGGACAGGGGTCGGACCGTTCATCGAGCCGCAAACAGCGTTTTTGATGGTCCACAACCCCTGTTCTCCCCCCACCGCCTCTGCCACTTCACCCCATGATAGACCCGGGCCACATCGGACCAGTGAGTCCTCGACACAGTGGCCAGAGGATACCGCATTCAGTTCCTCTCAACCCCCCGGGACAGAAAACTGTCCCTTCCCATAATGCCAGAGAACCCTGATCTGCCAGGCAAGCTCGAGGCCAAATGCCAGAAGTTACTCTCCCTCGGAGCCATCGAAAGGGTTCCCAAGGGGAAACACAGCAAAGGGTTCTATTCCCGCTACTTCCTGGTCCCCAAACCCCACGGGGACCTACAGCCCATTCTAGATCTCAGAGCTCTCAACAAAAACATAAAGAAAATAAAATTCCACATGATCTCCCTACCGCAGATCATCCCCTCCCTGTCACCAGGTTCATGGCCCTCGACCTAAAGGACGCTTACTTCCACATAGCCATTCGGCCCCACTACAGGCAGTTCCTCAGGTTTGTAATGGCACGACGCCATTACCAGTTTACTGCCCTCCCCCTTTGGGTTATTGCTAGCCCCCAGGGTGTTCACAAAGTGTCTTGCACCAGTTGCAGCGTTCCTACTCAGGAGAGGTGTAAGAATCTACCCCTACTTAGACGACTGGCTCATAGTGGGCAAGACCATGTCGACGTGGTAATGAACCTGTGCGAGTTCCTGGGCTTCCACATAAACTTGGAAAAGTCCGAGCTTTGCCCCACTCAGGACATAGAGTTAATTGGGGCACGCTTAAATGCCTGGCAAATCCTCTCAAACAACACAACAGCCATGTTCCTCACGAACCATCAGGAGGGGAGTCCGCTCCTGATGGGCTCCTCGGCACTATGTGTGGAAGCGACCAAGCTTTGACAACTAGCGATAGACCATCACTTCATGCCAACTGCCGCCCACCTTCCCGGGGCAGACAATGGCATAGCAGATTCATTCAGCAGAAAGCCACTGGTGAATCATGAGTGGTCCCTCCACAACGAGGTCTTCTCCTTGTTGATAACCAGATGGGGAACCCCTCAGATTGACCTCTTTGCCACAGCGGAGAACCACAAATGCCCTCGGTTCTGCTCCCTCCGAAGTTGGGAGAAAGAGTCTCCCAGCAATGCCTTCCCCCTCAACTAGTTGGGACCCCTAATGTATGCCTTCCCGCCAATTCCCCTGATTCACAGCGTGCTTCTGAAGGCCCTTGCAGACGAGGCGCTCATCATCCTGGTAGCCCCGGACTGGCCCAGGCAACACTGGTTCCCTCTCCTTCAAGACATGTCCGTGAGGACCCCACTCCGCCTCCCACGGTGCGCGGACCTTCTGACACAGGACTCGGGACGCCTTCAGCACCCCATCCTGGGCCTCCTGCACCTGACAGCCTGGATGGTCTCTGGCTCAGCAAGCAAGAGAGGCACTGCTTGGATAGGGTTAAAAAGGTCCTGGTTGGTAGCAGAAAACCCTCCACCAGGTCCACCTACATGGCAAAATGGAATCACTTCTCCACTTGGTGCCATGATAAAAACATAGACCCTACCCCTGCACCAATTCAGGCAACTTTAGATTACCTTCTTGACCAAAGAGAGAAAGGCTTATCCCTGTCCTCATTGAAAGTTTATTTGGCAGCAATCTTGGCCTTTCACCAAACAATAGATGGAGTCCCACTCTTTTCACACCCCATCTGCCATAGATTCCTGAAAGGAGTGGAAAAACTTTCCCACCCCCCCATCCATAACCCCACCCCACAGTGGGACTTGAACATGATGCTACAGGCTCTGACAGAGCTGCTGTATGAGCCCTTAAACTCAGCCACCTTGCTTGTTCTGTCCTGGAAGGTGGCTTTCCTGGTAGCCATCACCTCAGCCAGAAGGGTCTCAGAGCTACGAGCCCTATCCTCTGAACCCCCATATATGGTTTTCTTCCCAGACAAGGTGGTCCTGCGTCACCACCCTTTGTCCTGCCCAAGGTTGCCACCTCCTTCCACATGAATCAAGAGATCTGCCTGCCGGTCTTCTATCCAGACCCTCAGGTGACAGAAAACCAGAGACGGTGGCACACGCTAGATGTGAGGAGAGCACTCCTAATCTACATTTAAGTGCACATGATCCTTCCGCACGACCTCCCAACTGTTTGTGGCGGTCGCGGAACACATGAGAGGTTCTCCGGTATCCTCCCAATGCATCTCCAAATGGATTGTGAACTGCATTAAAGACTGCTACGGAAGGTCAAACATGCCTCTCCCAGAGACTGTGAGAGCCCACTCTACCAGAGCTCAGGTGTCTTCCATGGCTTTCCTTGCGAAGGTCCTGATCCAAGAGATCTGCAGGGCCGCTATGTGATTGTCGATGCATACTTTCGTGATGCACTATGCCATTGCCCAACAGGTGAGTGACGATGCCACTGTGGGCAGAGCTGTACTCAGTGTGGGTAGACTGTAACTCCTCCCACCATCCTTGGGTATGGCTAGCAGTCACCTGTAACTGAATGATGTGAGCAGCGCTCGAAGGAGGATGGTTGGTTACTCACCGTAACTGTCCTTCAAGATGGGCTGCTCACATACATTCAGGTCCCTCCCACCGTCCCTGCTAACGGAGTTGGCAAAGCTATATGGGACTGGGAGGGTCAGGGTCACGGTTACGGTCACCTACATAGCCACGGCTGCGACGTGGAGGGGGCGTTGGCCATGCACCCTGACCTGACAGGCTAATGCTAAAGAGTTTCCAAGCTACCGTGTGCTGCGGCCCGTAGACACCTGTAACTGAATGTATATGAGCAGCCCATCTCGAAGAAGGACGGTTATGGTGAGTAACCAACCGTTAAGCCCATAACATAAAGTACAAAGTTAAAAGAAACCACCCTTCTTTCCCAATGGTCTCTTCTCTGTAACCACTGCCTCCAGACTTCCCTGCTGGAAGGTTAACAAGGCTACTGACTTGAAGCAAAATGCCTAAGAGTTGGGGAAAACAGCCTGCTGTCTGCTCCTGGCTCAGCTTCTCTCCTTGCACAGAGCACAAGTGCAACTGCCCTCGGCTGGCTGCTTGATCTCAGACGTCTGACCACTGCACTAGCAAGGAATCTTTCGGAGTATGCACAAAGCTACACAGTACATGCTTGAAACTTCTGGGTCTAGGCAGCTAAATCTGCCCAGCAACAGTGACCCAGCAAGAGCATCTCAGACCCCAGCAAATCTCTTAAAGAGACACTCCTCATTTAAGCCCATGGGTTACACATATTTAATCTGGAAATCATTGCGAGGCAGTAAACATGGAATCCCAGTACCACATTCAACAGTAGCTTTTCATAGTAGATCCACATTTTAAGATTATGGACAGAAGTACCGAGCAGTCACAACACAAAAAGTTGAATCCTCTGATCATCTTTCTGGAATACAGAGACTGTTGCATGTGAGGAAATCCAGAGTTTAAATGGACACTGCATCCTTAATTATGTAGTTGTCTCATCACCCTTCCCTGATTTGCTTCTATCATGTAAAGAAAGGATGGCTGCACAACTCTGTTTTTTAGGATGGAGAGAAAATGTACATCCTTTACCTGACCCTCTAGTTGGTTTGTATTGATATGATGTTAATTCCTAGTGAAAGACTTGCCATCTAGCTGACACTAATGACGTGCTTATGAGAAGTTTAGCAAGGAAATATGAATTAAGATGGCACAGAACATAGCGTTCCTGTCTCATCCCCTACACATGGTTTCCCTTTCCTCCCCTCCCCTGACCAGGGATGAGGCATGCTGGTGAGATGATATGGAGAAGCTGGCACTGCCATTTCCCATGTTGTCTTTGTTCTGTGGATAAATTGGAGATTTACTACTCAAGGCTCTTAATCTGGCATTTTTAACTCCCAGTACTTAATCCTTCCTTTCTCACTCCTTCTCCTCTAAATTTAGGGCCCAGTCTTTTTCAATGTTCCATTGAAGTCAAGAGGAGCTGAAGTATGGAGCAGTGCATCTCCCAGAGTCAGGCTCTCGAGTTGCACAATCTGTTTAAAAACACTGATCTTCCTTTTTCTTTTTGCACAGGCACAATTACATTCAAGGAACAAAACTGTTTGCAGTCTTTTTCTTGGAGATTGCAAAGCAGCACAGATAGTTACAAGAAGCCTCCACCACGAAGACTACAGGCTGAGGGAGTTGGGCAGAGCAATAATCTAAACACCTACCTATGTTGGCTTTAAACAGTCTTTCCTTCTCCTTTACTACGCTGGAGAAACATGTACAAATTAAGACATGTTTAGAAGGGCACTGCATGTCTGAAGCTGTTGAAAAATGAAGTGCATGCCACTACTTGCACTGAGTAATATATAGGCGAGGTTTGGCCAAATCAAGTGATTTTAGTCCTTATGCAATAAAATTCGATTGAACTTGCCTTATGCTCATTGCATGGAATGTTTCACTTTGTAACTTTAGCCCAGTATGGCAGGGGGAAGAGCAAACACAGTTTGTTATTAAAGTTTACTTATTACCTATTGTGCAGTCTGGTGAAGATAGTATTGCCTTGTTCACTTTCCAGTTCCTGAACATAAGATCTTTGTAGCAGCTCTTTTTTCCTTTCGGCTACATATGAATGTGTGAGATGATTTGCAGAAAAATATTTCAATTGACTCTAAATTGCCATCACTTTTGGTGCATCAATTTTAGCTAAGAATTAATTGAAACTAAAACAAAGGATGTCTTTTGAAACTACATTTACATGAGAAAGTTACTTTTGTTAGATTTTTGGGTCAAACCTCTGGAACAACTCACATGGGGAAGAGAAACAATGTTTTGTGTCAGGTTCAACTTTGTAGCTATGTAAAATCAAAATGGGAATTCTTTCTGTCACACAGTTAAATTACATAGAGACAGTACTGTCAATCCAGTCTTAAATTACAGAAATAGTGAGAGAAAAGAACTTATTGCACAATAATGTTATTTTTGTTGATAATATGTGTTCAGTTTTGGGCTCCCCACTACAAAAAGGACAGGGACATGCTAGAGAGAGTTCAGAGGAGGGAAACCAAAATGATTAAAGGGCTGAAGCACAAGTCCTATGAGGATAGACTGAAAGCATTAGGCTTATTTAGTCTGCAGAAGAGAAGATTGAGGGGGGATTTGATAGCAACCTTCAACTACTTGAAGGGATGCTCCAAGGAAGATGGAGCTTGACTGTTCTCAGTGGTAACAGAGGACAGAACAAGAAGCAATGGTCTCAAGTTGCAGTTAGGGAGGTCGAGGCTGGATATTAAAAAAAACTTTTTTACTAGGCGAGTGGTGAAGCATTGGAATGAGCTGCCAAGGGAGGTGGTGGAATCTCCATCTTTGGAGGTGTTTAAGGCCCGGCTGGACAAAACCATGACTGGGATGGTTTAGTGGGAGTGGTCCTGCCTCTGGCAGGGGTTGGACTAGATGACCTATGAGGTCCCTTCCAACCCTATGATTATCCAGTGGCAGCTCCAGAAATTTTTGTATGGGGAGGCATAGCGGGAGCACAGTGAATTTCAGGGTAGGCAAGCACTCATCCTAAACTTATTTTCTCTGAAATAAATCCTACTGATTTAGATGAATTTAGTTGACAGAGTTTGCTCTTTATACTGCAAGCAAGCATTAACCAACCAAATTCAAATTGCAGCAAGGAAAACAGCTTCCAAACAAGTCCCTGTGACAGTGCTTCCCAACCTCTTCTCTGCCATGGCACACCTGGATACCTTTAATTATTTTGAGGCACATCACCACATAGTTTCCAAATGAACTCATGAATATCCATGAGCCAATCCAGAACTCAGTTTTTCAAAAAAATTCCATGGCACACTGGTTGGTAAACACTGCCCTATGTAAACATTTTATGTACCAGTTAGGCTGAACAGAACACTGGTAATGGCTTTATTTCAAATACAGTTGCTTACTTTTGAGTTAGTACTAGTACAGACACATCCAGGAATACACTAGGTGTCAGTGAGCGGAAGCAGAGTGAACTGAAACTAGACAATCCCCAGCCAGGTAAGAAAGTCGAGACATGCTGTTGTTTATTCAAGGTCTGGGTGATCAAGATGGCAGTATGCAAATGGATTTTCTCCTTCATTTCAGAATCAGAGGGTATGTCTACACTTAGAATTGAATTCAAATTGATCCAGTGTGTGTGGGGGAGGGGGTGGGTGCCCAGGGAAAACATCCCCTGCCAGGGTCCTGCCTTCTGCGTCTGGCATGGGGGAAAGCATCCCCTGCCCAGCTCTAGCCACAATGCTTTTCCCTGTGCTGGGCTCAGCGAGCTGGAGCTTAGCAGAGGCTTGCTTGGTGGCATGGCCCGTTTTGGGGCCATGTTGCCACACCTCCCATAGTGCCCTCCTTCAATTTGAATTAGCAAGTCCAGTTCATGGACATGCTAATTTGAACTGGAATTTGTAGTGTGGCCACATCCATTCAAATTGACTGAATTCGAACTAATAATTATTAGTTTGAATTGACTAGTTCAAATTCAGTCAATTGGAATTAACACACTAAGTGTAACATAGCCAGAGAGATCACCAGAATCTGCATAACAACTCTTCTTTGGTCTGTGAGTCTTATTTTAATCATTCCTGAAGGATCAGCCCTTACCCGCCTGTTACACTGCCCAATGACCATCCAAAATAGTCCTCTGCTGTACATGCAATGTGTTTGGATGGAATCAGATGCCAGTCACAAGCAAGAAAGAAATTAAGGTGCCATTAACTTAGGGGGGTTTTTGTAAACATGGGCTACAAGCAGTCCTTGATGGGCTCTGTGATCAGTGAGCCTGTGTGACCTGGGGTGAATGATCAACTTGGCTATGTCTACACTTACAAAATTAATTCAAAATAGTTATTTTGAAATAACTACTTTGATTTTAATTAAAAGTAATTATTTTGAATTGGCACTACTTCATATTTATTATTTCGAATTAGAAGTCTAGGGAAGACTCTCTAATTTGAAATAAAGTAGGAGTTATTTTTCTGAAGTAGAGAGATTCTACTTCACTACACTTTCTAATTCAAAATAAGGGAATAGGGCTATTATTTCAAAATAAGACTGTTCTGAGTGTAAGGAGTTTTTAATGTGGTCAAATTGTGTTTTCAACAGGTTTGTGAAATCTTGTATTGTTATAACAGGAAATTAAAGGTTAAGGCTGCTCCTCCCCAGCAAAGTGTTTATGCTTAAGGAGCAGGATTGTGCAATAGATATTATGCAGCCCAGGACTGCACTATCCACACAGCCTAGAGCAGCGGTTCCCAACCTTTTTCGGGCTGGAGACCCCTTTTTTACAACAACAAAAAAAATCTTTGTGGCCTCCCTGGCTGATTATTTAATCCGTCCTGTGCAGGCAAACTCTAGCCTGCACCACTCTGGTGGCACCACTGGGCTAGCCAGTGAGCGGCGCTGCCGCTATCATGGCCCATGCCACTGGGGAGCTGAGCCATGGCAGCTATGGCCCCCTGCCCTTGCCCCTGCCTTGGAGCCCCTGCGGCCCCATCTCCGTGCCAGGATCTGGCTGCGGGCGGAGAGAGAGGCAGCTCCGGTGGGGAGCATCAGGGCTGCAGCTGGATTCTGGCTCTGGTAGGGAGAGACGCTGCAGAGCCCCCTGCAACTTGTCTGTGGACCCTCGGGGGTCCCTGTACCCCAGGTTGGGAGCCACTGGGCTAGAGTGACAGGAGCTGTTGGCAGGCAGTCAGAAGACTCTGGCCTGCCTGACAACACAGAGGGCCGTGTGCAGCTAGCAGTGTGCCGTGCGCACACCTTCTAGAGAGTTTGCCATAGAGCCCTATGGGGAGCGCTCTCCGGTGGGAAAAGAATGCCCCTGGATTTGTTGAGGTACTGGGTACTTAAGGGGTGCCCATTGAGGGGACAGGGCTCTCCACTGCTCTCTGCATTTGGTCTAGTTGGGTTCTCTGTTGTGCTTGAACTGTGGTGACCGGACAGGACAGAAGCTTCAGAGGCTCATAGGAACAGTGTGGGACTGAGTATCTGGTTTTTGGAATCAGAGACTCGGCATTTAATCTGAATATTCCTAGCAAGCTGGAGAGGATGCTCTGCTGGAAGACCCCAAAGAACAGTGGTTCTGAATTGCTGTGAGGGCCCTGGAGTGGAATTTGACTTGGGGTGAAGGGACTTTTGGTAAAAGACCCTGGCCAGAAGAGTCCAGAAGAAGACAAAGCAAGTTCGGACCTTCTCCTGGAGCCCCAAGGATGACGTGGGACCCTGCGTGGTGTTGAAAGGACAATGCCATCAGGCGAAGCAAAACTGTGATTGTTGCTGGGCCCTGAGTCAGGGAGGAGGAAGATTGGAAAGGAGCTTGCGGAGCTGGAGGGGTACGGGCTGCACACACTCAGGCTGAGTTGGGAACTTACCTGAAATCCTGGTGTGGGGTACACTTACCTCGAGGTCCTTGTCTGTGTCTGGTATTGTTTAGGAATGGGACTCTATGCAGGCAAATGCTGGTTCTGCTAATATGGGGTTTTAAGGATGATTGGGGTGTGTTAGCCTTACCTGTTATGTTTGCTCACTGAATCGGTCCTTGTTAAGGGGAACCGCTCAGGTTTATGTGTCTGGTAAAGGGCACGGTAACTCGTCTTGTGTTGAATGTTCCTGTTCTCCCTTCAAATCCTTACCTCTATCTTCTCCCTCAAATAAACGGTTGTGTTTAATTGGAGACCTGGTCTTGAATGCTTTCACTGCGGGACCAGGTGCACGAATTGATAGATGCTCGAGTATGGGGGGGGGGGGGGGGCTGCTATTTGTGAAAGGAATCTTGGTCTAGGTTTGGTGGTGACGGATTTCTTTACTAACGTGGCTTAGAATGGCTTATTTTGCACTAATAATTTTGATCTAAATGCTATTTCAAAATAAAAGCTAGTTTTATTATTTCAAAATAGGTCTTCACTATTTCAAAATAAAGAAACACATTTCAAAATAACAAAATGCATGCATGGACAGGAAAAAAGTTATTTCAAAATAGTTTCTAAGTGTAGACATACCCCTTGAGCTTCTTTGGGGACTGCTGGACTGCAGTATGTGAACTACTTAGTATGTGCTGTGTAAAGACCATATGGGGGTGATCCTTCACAGGAAGGACTGCCTGGAATTTGAAACTGTAAAAGAATTGAAACAAGATTTGTGAATAAAGAGCTGATAACCTCTGGTCGTGGTGATCTTTCAGAAATGAAAGGGTGACAGCATGTCTACTGTGAGGTGTTAGGGAGTTGGCCCAGCTTGATAGTGTTTTTCCTTATGTGTGAGATGTATTTTCCTTTTTTTGCAATTTGATTGAGTGAGAAGGAGGAAAATAGAGGCAAAATACACATGTAAATATCTACAAAAGTGAAATCTGCTGATTTTTTTTATGCAATTCCGCAAAGCAGTTAACAACTGCTTCAAGGTCAGAGGCTTTGGAGTCTCTTTTTCTATTGCCAGTATGGCAAAACAACATAGGTGTTCATCACCCATACTGTTCGTCAGATAGGTCTTAATTTGATGCAGACACAAAAATGTCTGTTCACAGCCTGCATTTGATTGCGGTATGGTGATGGCAATAGCACACAATTGATACAGTTCACTGAAAGACATTTTTCAGTTCAAGTAGATTACTATATATACTTGTGTATAAGCCAAGATTTTGATGCCTGAAAATTGCCTTTACAACAGGCACTCGGCTTATACATGGGTCATACAGCAGACAGCAGCTCCAGCCCAGGAGTTTGAAGTCTCCCGCCCTGAGCATGTACTGAACATGCTCATGGCTGGAGCCCCAGCGTGTGGCCAGAGTGGCCATGTCGGGGAGTCAGTCCCAGCTAGGGTTAAGGAGTGGGACCCTGGTGCCTGGAGTGGCCAGGTAAGAGGGCCCTGGGGTGGGAGGTCGGCCCGGAGAAGTGACAACAGGGACCAAGGGTTTGGCGGGTTTTGGGGAGGCAGGAGACAGCGGTGTCGGGTGTGGGGATTATGGGGGTGTCAGGATCAGGGAAGCTGTGGAAAAGCTGGGCAGGACTTGGGGAGGCTGGGGAAAAGTGGCAGCAGGGGGTGGGGGGGGTGTCCAGGGCTATATCCACACACAAGCTCTTGTTTTGAAATAGGTCATTTTGAAACAAGCCATTTCAAAGTAACGGCCTTATTTCGAAATGACTTATTATGAAATAAGGCAAAATTTGGAATTGAAATAGCATGTCCACACTGCGGACTTGCTATTTTGCTTCAGGGGCAGGGCACCATGGGAGGTGTGGCAACATGGCTGCCTCCCTGGGCCATGTCGGCGGCCATGTTGGTAGCCAATCCTATAAAAGCTGGCCCCGACTTCACTTCCCTGTCCACTGTGGCTAGCAGGACTCTGCAAGTGATGGACATTGCCCGGTTGCCCAGACAGTGCTGTGTGACACCAAGCCACTCTGACCGCCTGTAGAGTGTCCTGCTCATGTGGGACACTCTACTCGCAGACCCAGATGGTGCCCAGCCTCTGCCCGAGGCTTTCATCCAGCTGGTCTGCAGGGCAGAACTACTGCCCCTGTCCCCCTCCATGCCTCGCCAGGTCTGGGCCCGGGAGACCAGGCCAGACTGGTGGGAGCGGGTCATGCTGCGGACCTGGGGGAATGACCAGTGGAGGCTGAACTGCCACATGACCAGGGCCAGCTTCAACCTTCTGGTCACAGAACTCGCCCTGCGGCTGCACTGCAGGGACACCCCCATGAGGCCTGGCATCCCTGTGGACAAAAGAGTGGCCATTGCCCACTGGAAGATGGCCACTCTGGAGTCCCACAGGTCTATGGTGCACCTTTTCGGCATCGGGAGGTCCACCACCAGCAAAATCCTCGTGGAGGTCACCAGGGCCATCAACCAGGTCATGCTGCGATGCTTGGTGAGACAAGGGGAGCTTCAGGACACCATTCCAGGCATGGCCACCCTCAGCGTCCCCAACTGTGTGGGGATCCTTGACACTGTGCACATCCCTGTGCGAGCCCCGGAGCACAGAACTGCAGGGTACCGCAATAGGAAGGGGTACCATTCCATCATTGTGCAGGCCCTTGTGGCCCACGGCGGCCTGTTCCAGAACTGCTATGTGGGATGGCTAGGGAGGGCCCATGATGCCAGGGTCCTCCGGAACTCTTCCATGTACCAGGGCATGGAGGCGGGCACCTTCTTCCCCCCCCATAACATAAGTGTTGGGGGAGTAGAGGTGACCATCCTTGTGGCGGACGTGGCCTATCCCCTGCGCCCATGGCTTATGTGGCTGTATGCAGGGTCCCTCGACCCCTCCAGGCAGATCTTCAACTGCCACCTGACCCGCTGCCGCCAGGTGGTCGAGCAGGCCTTCAGCTGTCTCAAAGCCCACTGGAAGTGCCTCCTCACCTGCCTCCACCTCGCAGAGAGGCCACTGCCACAGGTGATCGCCACGTCATGGCCCTCCACAAATATTGTGAGCAGCAGGGTGAGCCCATTGCACCTCTATGGGAAGCTGAGGCACAACTCCTCACCAGGGACTATGAGGAACCCAGATGTGTGCCCACACAGGAGCAGTCATCCCAGCAAGCCTCGTCCCTGCGCGATGCACGCAGGACCACCTTCACCCAGGAGGAACTGTGAGGGCCAGGCCTGCCCTGCCCCACACCACCCTCTCCCCCGTTCACCCACAGGCAGCCCCCACCCACCCACCTGCACTGTCACCTACCCCCCAATAAAACTACTGAAAAGCAAGAATAAGTGCCAAACTGTTTATTTACCAATACAGGGGTTGGGGCAGGGAAGGGCTGGGGGGGGGGTTACGGGAGGGGGCACGGGGGGGCAGGCGAGGGGGCGGTAACTTGGCAGGAGGAAGGGGGTGAGAGAGTCCGGGTGTCAGGGGGGAAGTCAGGCACTGGCTGTGGGAGGGTCTGGGGGGGTGGACAGGCCCAGCCCTGTGTGCCTCAGTGGGAGGGGAATACTTACCCACGGGGGCTCCAGAGGGCCAGTGAGATGTCCTGGGCTCTGTGTCAGACCCAGGGGCTGAGATGGTATCAGGCTCCTGGTCCGGCGAACAGCTCCGGGTTGCTCAGGGTGGCCTCCGCCGCTGGTGGTGCTGCAGCTGGAGGACCCCCAACAGAGATGTCTGAGGCGGTCCCTGGTGCCTCTGGGCCCGACGAGGGGCTCCACTGGACTCCTGTGTCCAGAGCCTCAGTGGGGAGACCGCTGGGCTCTGGACCCTGCCATGCATGGAGCAACTCGAAGTAGGGGCAGGTGGCTGTGCTCCCTGCCCCTGGAGCTCCCAGGCCTCTTGGGTCTGGGTATGGTCCTGGCGTAAGGATTTGATCTTACTTCAGACCTGCTCCATGCTGTGGGGGGTCGCCCTGCTCTGACATTGCCGCAGCAATATTGGCATAAATGTCCCGGTTCCGGTGGGAGGCCCAGAACCGGGACATGATGTCTGGCCAGTGCCAAATCTTGAGGAGGCAGCGAACCTCCTTCGGGGGTCCAGACAGGGACCCTGCGTCGCCCCCCAGTGGCAGTGCTTCCCTGGGAAGTTATGCCTGAAGAAGGCTCTGGGCACACTGCCTGACAGGCACACCCAGGCAGGAACTTCCTGTTCCCCAGGGTGCTGTGCACCCTGGGAAGAAGGTCAGACTGTTATTTCAAAACAACGCTTGCTCTGAAATAACATGTCCGGACGTGGTTATTTCGAAATGAGTCGTTTCGAAATAACTGTCATTTCGGAACAGCATGTCCGGATGAGGTTATTACGAAACAACTCATTTCAAAATAACTGTTGTTTTGAAATGGAAGGGGTTTAAGCCGTTTCGAAACAACGGCTCTTGTTTTGCAACAATGGAACCCGTTGTTTCGAAACGAGAGAACGTCATTTGGACATGCCGCTTCTTATTTCAAAACAACCTCTGTTGTTTCGAAATAGGGAGCCTGTGTGGACATACTCCAGGTAAAAGCAGCAGCAGGCCTGGGGGTTAGGGAGGCTGTCAGGGACTCTGGGGGAAGCTAGCAGGACAGGGTGGGTGAGCTAGGGGCCTGAGGCCTTGGGTGGAGCTTGGCTTATATGCGGGTTACCCATTTTGTCTATTTTGGGGCTCAGAACGGGGGGGGGTCGGCTTATGCATGGATCAGCTTATACATGAGTATATATGGTAAGCACTTGGTTCCTTGTGGCAATTTTTACTTCTCTCTCATGTTCATATCTCTCTAGAACTTTTGGAAATTGTCTCAGTTCTGCTCCAGATCTGTGCATATCACTATTGTAATGTCCTGCAAATAATCTGAGTTCCTCTGAATCAATAAAGTAATGGCATTTTAGACAGAACGCACTGACCCCGTTTAAAACATGGGAGTTGTTTGTAAATTGTTATTTAAGTTCACTGATGGCATGATCACAAATAGGCAGGAACACCTTTACCGTAAAATCATGGTCAGTTTTTGGAAGCATACTTTCTGCTGTGTTGAGTTCAGTAACATAGCTTTGAAATTTTGGGGGCATACAGCAGATTCTCTTTTCTTTAGTTTGCATTTTGATGGAATTTTTTCTGCAATAATCTTTACATCAGCCGTAATTTTGTTGAAATTCTTCTCATGATCCCTCAGATCTTGCAGTTTATCAATCAAAGTGTTAAAAAGTCAGCAGACTTGAGCCACATCACAATCTGATTTCAGCAAGTAATCTGATACCACTTTAAGTTCAAGAAGCACTTCACTAAAAAGATTCAGACAAAACACAAAGCAAAAGTCTATCTGGTTTAGAATGCCATGTGCCTCTATGCTTCTTTCAGAATTTGATTAACGGCTGATTGAGAAGCAATAAAATTACCAAAAGAGTGTCTTTAACAGCTAAGCATGATGCAATCTGACATAGCCAGTGAGTGCCTGACCATTTCTTCAATTCAAAAATTCTGCTCCCCATGCTTTTTGCAATTCAGTGAAACATGCATGCACAGAGGAATGCGATAGAAAACATACATAGTTGTTGAAGAGAGTAAAGAAATTTGCAACAACATCTGTGTTTTTATAGACATCAACAATTGTTAAGTTCAACTTGTGGTTGTAACCATGATCATAGATAGCTTGTGATACCTCTTCCAGAAACTATGCTTGCACACCATTTAGTGCTCCACTCACATTGCACTGGCACCATCATAGATTTGTGCTATGCAGATTTTATATCTATGCAGGCTTTTTTATCTATGCCACAACATGGCAAGGTGTTCCTCATCCAGGGAGTCCTCCTCCTGGGGTTCAGCCACGGAGGGGGGCTCCCTGGAGTCAACAGTCCTGGCTTAGAGGCCAGTGGGCTCCCCTCCCAGGAAGCTGTCCAGCTCCTCAAATAGATGCTGCCGTCTGGCGCTGCCCCACCTCCTGGACGCGGGACTAGTTTGCCTCAGGGCCAAGATTTTCCCAGAGAGTATGTCCTCATCCCCCCTCAGACGGTAAGGAGGGTGAGTACCTCCTTGTGGCTCCAGCCTGGAGCCTTCCAATGGCCCTGGCTAGCAGTGGTGGCCTGTGCCATGTTGCAGAGGCTGCAAAACAGTAGGCTGTTCAAGCCGGGTATGCCTGTGATGGTGGAGAGGGGCAGTGGCCAGGGCAGGCACTCCATTCCTGGTGCCATGCACCCTGAGAGGATGAAGGTCAGACCACATTGAGTTCGAACTAATGCAGTTCCACTGGGTTAGGTCGAACTAAAAGTGTGAACCCACTGTTAGTTTGAACTAACTGGCAGGTTTTACTAGTTCGAATGACGCTTCCATTAGTTTGAATTAAGAAATTCCTTAGCTTGAACTAATTGAAGTCTAGTGTAGACAGAGACTAATTTAGTTTGAATTAAGCTTCCTTATTTAGAACTAAATTGCCAGTGTAGACACAGACAGGGAGTTTAGGCTAATTACATTGGCAGCCACATAAGGAAAGACCTAAACAATAATTTCACACATGAGAATTTACTCATGATTAGTTTTCCTAAGTTTAGTGGGGGAAAGGAATATCCTGTTGTAGGACTCACAGGATATAACTGTGTAAGAGCATTATAACAGGGTTACATATCTTAATAAAAATGTGCTTTTTGAAGTAAGTCAAGGCAGTTGAGGAAAGGAATCACCACATTATAATCTGCCTTAACTGAACAATAAGAACTGGGTTTTAGAGGAGAGATGTATTGGATAGGCAAGCTCATATTCGTCAAGGGCAAAAAGGAACACTGTTATCTCTAAGTTGAGCAGGCTAGCTCAGGTATTTAGAATCTAAGTAACTGAGACAGATGTTTGTTTTACAGATATCATTAACAAAATATTTGGAGAGACTAAATAACCAATGGTAATCAGGTGGGGGAGGGAATGACTTATTGCACAAGAGTCTGTGAGAACCTGAGATAAGAGGAATGCAATGCAGTTTAGACTGTTACCCGTGTGCAACCAACTTTGCAACCATCATGCTAATGAGACAATTTTGGATGCTGCTCCATTCCACAGCCATGGTAAACCATTTCCTGATTCATTTTTATGCTTTGTGATTGTTGCATGAGGTAATTATGATAGAGACTAAAGTGATTTTGAACATTTCTGAAAAAAAATCACAATATTGTCAGGCTGGTATTCTGTTTGGGGAGCCCCAGGACATAGGAAGAGGATGTATGAAAGAGACAGCCAGGTGTTTTGCTTTTAGTTACAAACATGTTTTGTGTATGTGGGTTTATATAAAAAAACTCTCATTAAAAGCAGAGGGAAAATAAAGGAGCAAACTGAGTATGCAAAGAGCAAAGTAACTTCACAGGAGTTTATGGAGGTATTAAAGCAAATTTTAAAAGGCTTAAATTGACTTAAATAATTTCATAAAAAATTAAAAGAATTCCAGGCTACCTTGGTGAAAAGCAATTTACTATGAACTTGGAGACACTTCAGCTCTTCAAGGATACTGTTTTATTTCCCTCTAAAGAGTCAATGGGAAACTTTTTGTCATTTTCTGACTTCAGGACTGGCACAATTTCTGGAAATTTCCACAAAGAAAAACCCTTTATTTCTTCTAGCAAGAAAAAATGCAGACACAGAAAGTAGATTGATAATTAATAGCAATTTAATGGTGCTTATATCACACTTTTCCTCTATTGATTTCAAAATGCTTTATCAAGAAAACTAAATGACCACTCTAAGACATACCATGATGAGCATGTATTAACCATAAAGAACAAGCTTCTGATTCCCCTTTTTGAAATTTCCACAAGTTTCAGTTGCATACTATTTTAAAAGTCAAAGCCTGATCCCAGTCACTTGGAAAACTCTTACTGAAATGGGAACATGATTTGGCCTGAGTGATGAAATCAAATGATAGTTAACGTCGCTGTCTGTTGTTTTTTATGTATGTAGCATCAAGCGTGCAGACAATGTTTGGACAAAAAAAAGAGCAGCATTCCAAACTATTGAGTCCCTTCTACTTACTCTCTGACACCATTACCATTAGAGTATCTAAATAGCTTGAGTCCAATACTTCTATTCTTTTAATTTTGCACTGAATACAGGTTGGCCTTCAAAATAAATGATTTGGCACAAATTACACATTTTGTAATGGTAAAAACAGCAGAATAATGTTTAGCTTTGGTCTGAAATTTTTCTTAAAGAGATAAATAATACTGGCTGAGAGCTCAAGACAGTAACTGAGCTCACATGGGGTATGTCTACACTGGAAGCTCTGTTAAGTCTACTTAGAGCATCCACACTGGAAACTCCTGTTGACTGCCTGTGTCCACACTGGCAGGTGCTAGGTTGACCCTTACTGGTGGCCAGGACCTCTGAGAGGGGGCCTGGAGGCCACTTAAGGGCTATACCCTGTCTACACTGGCTTAAGTCAACTTAATAAGGTTGACTTAAGCCTTATGTCGACCTTAAGACATGGTGTTATTAAGTCAACTTAAGGAAGTGCTTAAGTCGACTTAATAAAAGCCCAGTGTAGCTGTAGGGGTCTGTAAGCCGACTTAAGCTTCCTTAAGTTGACCTAAGGCTCCAGTGTAGATGTACCCCATGGAGAGGAAAAGAAGGGACAACAGGGAGGTAGTCATACCTTCGTGAATCACAGACACCTAGCGCCAGGGCAAGTTACGGCTGCATGAGAGTGGCCCTGACTTATGCAAATAGCATAAGCTCCCTTGAGGCTTTTCCTGTCCTCCCTTGGGGACCTCCCATCACTGGAGGGTAGAGCATAGCTAGACCTGGCTTCTTCTAGCCCTCCTCCCCTTCCTATCCTTTTAAACATTAGGATTGAATGCTTTTCTAAAATGTGCTGCAGGTTAAACAGGAATTATTTTTGGGAAGTTTTATGGCCTGTGTTATGCACCCCAACATGCTCTTTGCCTCCTTTCTTTACTGCACAGGTGGGGTAGTAGATAAGAGGCACAGAAGGAAATGGAGAGTTCCCCAGCACAAGGAAAATTCACAAATGGTTGCCTCTGAAGTACTAAGGCTCCTTTGTGCCGCTTGCTGCATCAGGCTCTATCATGAGCAGATTTTATGGAGCTGATTTTCTCCTGCACTTTAGCTCCTTTATAGCAGTGAGCACCAGCGCTGTGAAGATGGCAGATCTGGCTGTATAATGATTCTCTGAGTGTGAGGGAAACTTCTGAAGGAGGTACAGTTACCATAATAGTTCCATATAATAGTTCTCATTCTTAGCTCCCAGGCATTGCAAAGCACCTCCAAGCACCTATAATCATCAGCTGACAGACTGTCCTCACCTCCAGGATAAAAGACCCACAAAGGTGCTGCTGAACATATGGTAGATCTACCAGTACAGGATGCGGTTACTAAGATGCTAAGTGGTGTCATATGGACCGCTCTCCCCACCCTACTAACCCCACATTTTTCCTCTTTTTGTTATTTCCACAGAACATGTCAGTTGCTACTATTAGGTGAATGGATCTGTGATCTTACAGTAGTCACTTTAAAAGTTTCTTTGAGTCTAAGAAATACACCCAGTACTTAAAATGGGTTACAGATTCATAAGGTTAGCAGCTTTTGAACAGTCTGTTGGTGAAACACCCTTAGGGCAGCCAGCCCTCTCCCCCCGCCATGAGGAGTCTTGCTCTTTTTGCATGATAGACCATATGTCCTCACCACCTCCTGAGACTGAACTTCCAGGGTTACAGCACTTCTGTTTCTCACTGTAAGCTCTGCTCTGTGGATCCAACTAAGATAGACTCCTGGTTAGACACTTGTACACCCTTCAGGAAATCATGCACCCTAGCTTGTTTTCACAGTGACACACAGCATTTTGAGAACAGGCGAGTTTAGTAGACAACTGGGACATAGCCCTGGAAAGCCTTCAGCTAGTATAGAGAAAAAAGGTTAAGGCACAATCCATTTGGGTCAGCCCAGAGCAAGGAGCAGTCAACTCCATTGTTAGGCCCTGTCTCTGTCTCTGACTTTTTTCGTTAGTTACCAGTTCCCAGGTGGAAGAACTCCAAACTTTTTCCAGAAGCCAGGTCTTATTGCCTCATCTCACACCTCCCAGCCCTTTGTTCTTGAGCTGGAGTCTCTGCAAAAGGCAAGGGAATCCTCCTCTTTCTGGATCATGTTTTGGTGACCAGGCTTCCCATTGTGTTCTTTAATTTTCCATTGATATGCTTTGGTCTTGGCCTGTCATTTCTGATGTTCCATTCAGTCTGCTCAGGCAACTAGGTGACAGAATCATAGAAACTGGAAGGGACCCAGAGAGGTCATCAAGTCCAGTCCCCTGCACTCATGGCAGGACCAAGTACCTTCTTAAACTATCCCTGATAGGTGCTTTGCTAACATGCTTTTAAACACTTCCAAAGATGGCGATTCCACAACCTGCCAAGGCAACTTATTTCAGTGGCTAATTCCCCTGACAGTTAGAAATTTTTCCTAATGTCCACGCTAAACCTCCCTTGATGTATTTTAAGCCCATTGCTTCTTTTCCTATCATCTGCAGACAAGGAGAACAATTTTTCTCCCTCCTCCTCATAACAGCCTCGTAGGTACTTGAAAACTGTTATCATATAACCTCTCAGTCGCCTCTTTTCCAGACTAAACAAACCCAGCTCTTTCAATCTTCCCTCATATGTCAAGTGTTCTAGACCGCTAATCATTCATGTTACCCTTCTCTGAACTTTCTCCAATTTGTCCACATGATTCCTGAAATGAGGAGCCCAGAACTGGATCCAATACTCTAGTTGAGGCCCAATCAGGGCTGAGTAAAGTGGAAGAATTACTTCTTGGGTCTTACAATACTCCTTTTAATATGTCCCAGAATGGTGTTTGGGTTTGTTTGTTTTTTGCAACAACTTTACACTCTTGACCCACCCACTTCTCTTTGTCTATTCAGACAGCAAACTTCTTTTTTCCCCACAGACTAGCCATGCAAAATATAGAGGAAAGCTGAGTCACACATGGGATTAAAATCAGGGCTATTCTTAGGGTAGGGCAACTGCCCAGGGCCCTGCGCTTTGGGGGACCCGGTGCAGCCGCCCCCTGGCCCCCCCATGCCAGAGACCAGGCGAGTGGACAAAAAGGTGGTCCGCTGCTGCAGTGCTGCCGGTCCGCCACCCCCCTGCCACACACCCTGGGTGGGGAGGGGGCGGGAGGCAGCATGTAGCCAGTATTGCTGCCCCCCGCCTCCTCCCCACTGCTCCAGCAGGGAGCCCAGGGCAGCACATGTGGCGGGTGGGGTGAAACAGCACTGCTGCAGACCGCCCTTTTGCCTGCTCACCTGGTCCCTAGCATGAGGGAGCAGCGCAGGGGTCTGCCCCTCCCCTGGGCCAGCTGGTCCTGCTCCCCAGTGCCGGGGGTTGAGGGGGCCCCACAGAGGGCAATTCACCATGGGCTCCGCACCCCTAGGCACCCCTCTAGGGACGTCTCTGATTAAAATACACACGCACGAACACACACACACACACACTTCTTTGCCATATACTGTCACTGATGAAATTTCTCAAAATGAAAAACTTTTTGAATGTGATCACCTGTATCATAACTTGTTGGCCTTTTTCCATTTTTTTTAACCCTGGTTGTTATTGTTTCTTCAGCATGTTCCATTCCTCTCTGTCTAATTTCACTTTTGGTGCCTGATGTAAGCATCTCTATGCTGTACAGGGAGAGCATGCAAGTCACAGGAGCATGTGTCCCATACTGTTTGTCATGCAAGTGCCTTGCAGCTACTTTGGTGCAGTTAATTGTCAGTGAGCCAGATTCCAATACTTTCTTTTATACTGAAGGCTTGGCTACATGGTAGGTTAATGAGCACTACAGGGGAGTGTTTCCTTATGTGTTGTGCGTTAATTGGTCCATATCCTGCTTTAACCTAGTACTGTTTGAAACAGTACTGAATTAAAGTGCACGGGGAACTCTTTAGTGCATACCTCCAATATCTACATGGGGCAATCAAGGGCAGCACATTAGCAGACTTTAGAAATTATACACTGTAGAGTCCATTATCCCACCATGTGGGCAAGTCCTGAGAAGTATCTTACTACATAAACAACCTCGCTGGGTTCCATGGGACTATTAAATAAACCAAAGTATTACACAACATGAACAAAAGCTCCGGAGTCTGGCCTATGTAAATCACTATTTAGTGATTAATGCAGCCCCAATTCGGACAAGAAAGTCCCAATAAAGACCAGTTATCATCTGGAGCTGCCAGGGTAATGACAAATTCTTCTTTGTTTACATAACCCACCATTCTAAAAGGGATTTGCAATAAGAAATGTGAAGTTTTTGCAGTGACTTCTCTTTACATGTTAACAATATTTTTGTGTCAAAGCTTCAGCTTTAAGCAGAAATTCCCAAACCCCACTTTGGAACTTAATGTACCCTGGAGATCAACAACTGGGTCAGACACAGCAAGTTTTCCTGATAATCAGGGATCAAGAATGCAGCTAGAACTGAAGTAACATTAAATCAATGTCTTTCTGAGTTTTTAAACACTAATGCTGATATTAATTAAGCTATTCAGGCCATGATTTGCAATGAAAATATATCTTCCTGGAAGCACTTAGACTGAACATTGGATAAAGCCTGAGAATCAAAGGATAAACTTGTTTTATAACAATTCAATTTCTTTTCAGAGTGCCCTGATGCTTGTCATATTGGTCTTGTCACTTACTACAGCAGTATTTGTGCCTTCAGATCAAATATTTCAGTATATCGAAGAACATCAAAATGAATATGTGCAGGTAAGGCTCACTGTGGTGCAGTAAGAATGTTAAGTATCTAATAGTTTGAATTAATGAAGAAGATTAAACTATTTCTTTTTTAAAAAATTCTGAAATGTTCAGTCATCATAGCATATCTGGTATTTTACTTCTGGTATTAGCATTCTTTGCTATTTTTGGATGAAATAGCATGAAAAGTGGATGAAAAGTGATATATACACGTAATAAATTATTTTTGGATACTATTTAATATGATTTCCATATGATAGTAGTCATAACAACAATAAATGTCTACCTCTTATATACAGTTTTCATCCATAGATGTCAAAGTGCTTTACAAAGGAGTAAGGAGGCATATCAGTTCAGGGGTTAAAGTAAGCCAGAACACCATGGAACAGCATTCTGGGGCCCCCTAAAAATAGAAGAATGCACCAGAATGCTATGTTCCAGTGTGTTCCTCCAGAGCCAGCTCAAGGGACTGCAGGCGGGAGTGAGCCTGGCCACCCCCCCTTCCCAGCACCTGTGGAGGCCCCATCCCTAACTGCCAAGCCCCGGCAGCGCACACAGCCCAGACCAAGTCTTGGGCCCGTGGCCCCTCTCGCCGGTGAGCCAGCGCCGCAGCTGCAGCCTCCCTCCCTCCCCCAGCCCCAGCCTGGCCCAGCTGCTCAGCCACCTCGGTGGCGGCTGTCAGTCCCCATGTACCCCTTCCTCGGCCGACCTGGTAAGGGGGCTGGAGGACTGGGGGAGTGTTGGGCAGCCAGTGGGAAGGGGCACAGGGGTTTGGGATGGGAAGAAGGGGTCAGGATGGTGGACTGGGGAGGACATGGGCAAAGAGGAGTCTGATGTGGGGTAAGTGTTTCAGGGACAATAACTGAGGTGGGGGGCAGGCATTTGGGGGACAGTAGCTGGGGGGGCAGGTGTTTGGGGTGGCAGTAGCTGGGGAGGGTGAAGGGGGCCCAGAGCTGCAAGAACGGGGACCAGACCTGCATGAAGGGGGCCAGTAAATTTAGGTGGGTGCCAGGGCCTGCCAAATTATGCTTTAACCAAAGTATCAGTTTTCTGTTTCTTTCTCAAAGTACATTTCAGCTTTCTAAAAGTACTGTGTACAGAACAATTATTTTTTAACACTGAGTATGAATAAGGAGTCATGGGTCAAGTCTGTACCAGTAGAGTTTTTACATAACTGAGGTATGCAAGATTCCTCCTAGGACCCAGACGATTCCATTAATCTGTAATCACATAATTGACTGTAGAATGCACCTTTCACCAAACCATTACTATAAGACTGTGTTCTGCAACATAAACTTTATATGACCTTGCAATCATAAGCTTTGGGTAAAATGATTCAGTGCTATCTTCCTCTGTAGGCAGCCTGAAACAATACTTTCATGATGTGTGAATTGTCCTTTCCATTTCCAATAGTAGTTTGACACTGAAGCCAAAAGATTACATTATAAATATTGAAATTGTTAATTATTCTGCTACTAATTGTTTTTAGCAGAAACATCCATCTAACGTACCTCATCTGTTCCCAACCACACTACCCAAAGCTTCTAGCATCACCCCTGACAATGTAGAGGGCTGGCTCTACAATGAGACAAGGGGCAGACATGGCTCCAGGTGACAGTGGTTAGGGGCTTCTAGCCCCCTGAAGATCAGCCTAGATCCCACCTCTTTAAATTTTTCCTAGCAACTCAGGCAGTGTTAGTCAACCTGCAGTTTAAGTCATGTAGGCAAAGTGCACTTGAAATCCCTGTTAATGAAATGCGTAGTTTCACAATGGCTCAGAGTCCAGGAGTGAATAACAATAGGTAAGCAGAGGGTGGACACTAGCCACTGGGGACTGGAGGAAGCTCTAGTCCCAGGTAACATGGTCTGGGAGTTGCAGGAAGTTCAAACACTCCCCACCCCACCCCAAACTTAAACAGCCTGGCTGGGGCTCTCTCCTCTCTTTCATCTTTCCCTGCACCAAAACCAAGTGGCTGTGTTTCCTGGGGGACCAGGAGAAGCTGAGGTGAGAGCCGCCTGTTTCTCAAAGTTGCACCCAGGACAGTGAGTTCAATGGGGTTCTTTGGATTGTTGTTTCAGGCCCAGGTTAGCGGGGAAAGAAGGAGAACAGGGAAAGCAAGGGGCAGAAGCTTTTTAGGAATTTGTTTCCCCCATCTTCAAAGCATCTGACAAAGTGGGATTTTCTTCCAGGAAAGCTCATCTAGTTCCCCTTGGTGGCTGTTGGGGTTGGGGTGGGGGGGTGGGGGCGGAGAGAATACCAGGGCTTGCTTATGGTAATATTATCTGGTGTAAAAACCAAAGACATGTCTCTAGTTAGAAAAAAAAAGAAAAAAAGTTAAACTATACACAGAAGGACAGCATTTCCCAGAGCACTTGGCTTGGCACTTGGGAGACCAAAGGTCTCTTTCTGACTCTGCCCTGAGCTGTTTCGGAAAGTCACTTTTCCTTCCTAGGGCTCAGTCTCCTTACCTGCAAAATAAAAATGGTGGTGAGGCTTATCTCCCTTTGAAAAGTGCTTTGAGCTCTACAGCTGAAAACTGCTAAATAGACACTGAAATAATCCCTCACTCCTGTTAGATGTAGCCCTTATAGCATTCTTCATCTCAATGCACTTTGCAAAAGGGTGCTGAGGAGGGCTCCCCCAACATAGCCCAGACAGTGTGGCTGGAGTCTCTCCTCTCTTCTTCCTCCCCTCCCAGGCCAGGTGGCATCACAATGGGGGGGAGCTGAGGGTGGCTATAACATTTCCCCACAATACTAGCAGCAGGATCTCTTCAGGGGACAAGGCAATAGGCCACATTTATTTGTAAATATAAAAAAAAGCCACCAAACCTGACACACAACTACATAATAGCCAGGTTAGTCTAATTCAATAAAAACAAACAAAGAGTCCTGTGGCATTTTTAAAGACTAACACATTTATTTATCACATGAAGTTTTGTGGGAGAGAAATCCCACTTTGTCAGAGGCTTTGAAGAGATGGGGGAACTTACAGAACAGGATGAAAATAAAAGCAGGGGAGTGTAAGACATGACATACTGTAACATGACTAGATCCCATTATTATTATTTTATGATTTTTTATTATACAGAGGTCTAATATTTTTGTTGCTGTTCTTTGAGCAGCTTTCAATTTTACTGTCTTTCCAATATCAAGAGATGATCTCTCGCTAGGGCATTTTAAGACAAATCTGTTACCTTCTCACTTTTGTGGTGGTA
Organism: Podocnemis expansa; assembly: GCA_007922195.1. Taxonomy (NCBI): domain Eukaryota; kingdom Metazoa; phylum Chordata; order Testudines; family Podocnemididae; genus Podocnemis; species Podocnemis expansa. The sequence continues at coordinate 35,883,263 of ML682005.1, forward strand.
TGGGCAGTTTTGTGTGCTGTGACAATACAATAGGTTTCTTTCCTCCTTCTCTTCAGCAACATTCATTGTTTGATATTCTACTATTCACAACAGCTTGCCTGAATAAATCTGTTAGTCTATAAGGTGCCACAGGACTCTTGTTGGTTTTGCCACACCAATAAAATTGTCAATGCTTTTAGCCTTCCTGCTGTAGTTACACCAGTATAATGGAAATACCTTTTGAGGGCTAAACGCTTCTTTTATACTCTTTGTGATGGTGTGCACATCTGTGCATCCTGGGTTATGATCTACATGATTTACCTGTTCACTTGTACACTGGAATTGTATGATTTGCTGCCAGCTGCACCATGCAATGTTTCTGTGTGGATGCTAATAACCTATTCTGCATGATTTCAATGATGATATGTTTCCTACAACTTCATTCGTGTGAACAAACATGTAACGTGCTTTCTTTGACTCAGGGATGAGGGAATGGACAGAGATCTCTCCCAGTAGCAGTGAGCAAACTAGCCTGAAAGAGACAAAAGGTATGCTAATGGAGGTGTCTGTGAAGAGCCAAAGGGATCACCTCAGTCCTGAAAGGGAGGGACTTCCTACACATGTGTAGTCCAGGAGCTGGAGAACGGATTCACACGCGGCCAACGGGCATGCAGGATTCTTCCCAGATTCTTGTTACCCCTGACCCAGTGATTCCAATGCCACAAGGGTCCAGGAGGATGTTGGTGAGGGCAAAGGGTTAAATCAACCTTGGAAACAGACTGCCAGGACAAAGGGTGCAGTATGCTAACCTAATACTTCTACTTAAACTAACCTCATAGTCCAAACAAGTTTATGCTCAAGGTGTTTGGCTGATAGATGTTTGCACAGCCAGTCTCTGCCTGAGGCCAAGCAGTGCCCATATCTTGCTTGGAGTTGTTTCCAGATGGAAAGTCTCAGCTCAAAAGCTCCCTGAAACTTCCAGGTCTCAGTCTTTGTTTCCAAACCCCTTACCCCCTCCCTTTCAGGTCTGAGGTGATCCCTTTGTCTCTTCACAGACACCTCTATTAGCATAGCTTTGTCTCTTTCAAACTAGTTATTTGCTCACAGCTACTGGGAGAGACCTCTGTCTGTTCCCTCATCCCTGAGTCAAAGAAAGCATGTTACATGTTTGTTCACATGTATGAAGTTGTAGGAAACATATCATCATAGAAATCATGCAGAATAGGTTATTAGCATCCACACAGAAACATTGCATGGCAGCAAATCATACAGTTCCAGTGTACAAATGAACAGGTAAATCATGTAGATCATAACCCAGGGTGCACAGATGTGCACACCATTACACTCCCATACAAGCCATGGTGGGGGTTGTCTTGCTTTACACCAGTATAAAGCTGTACAATCTTTGTGTACAGACAAACTCTGAGTCATTTTGCAGTAGACTGCAGCCCTTTTGAGATAATTAACACTTCTTACTGATTCCTTTCCACCCAGCTCTTTCTCAAGCAAGATATTGATTAATCCACTACTGGTTGTTACCAGTGTTCCCCATCAGTAAGGAGGCCTGGGCAGTAACTGGGGTGGTGGGGGCAGGCATTGGGGGGGCTAGGGTGAAACTATGGGCTGCTTTACAGAATTGTTGAAAATTGCTGAATTGGTTTTTTTCAGCATTCCTGGACATAATGCCAATGTAGAATGGGTTTTCTCTCTTAGCAATACTCAGTGGACAAAGGAGAGGAAATGATTATCAGTTAAATCTGTGAAGGGCATTATATTAATTCAGTATAATCGGAATGACATGTCATGTGAGGAATTTAACTCATATTCTTGACAATGATAGCCTACTGACAAAAACAGGTTCAGCTCATAAATATCAAAAATAGGCTTTACCATTTTGAATGGTATAATTTGGTCAATTAAATGCTATCGCGACATTGCTGACATGAATTGTATAGTCACAACAATACTCATTTTATTGTGTTACAGTTTTGTATTATACATCTTTTTTTACAGTTAATGTGCCTAAGAACATATCTGTTGTTCAACATGTTCCCCATTTTTTTCATGCTGCCATGCATTCATTAATCATTACCCATTTCCACAGCATAATACATTAATGACACTTATATTAATACTACATTTCCTCCATGCCCTCCAATGTCCTCCTTTCCCCAATTCCCTCTCCTTCTTTCCATGCTTTGTTATCTGGTAATCCTACACAGAATTCCTTGTTTGTTTTTACAAAGATATGCTGATTGAGGTAGGTCAGAGGAGACAAAAATCATCTTTGCCAGAAAGGGATGGGTGAGGAGTGAAAACAAACTCTTCCAAGCATCAAAGGGGCAGGCCTGTTAATCTAATTCAGCAAAAAAAGCAAGGTATCCTGTGATTCACCCCCTGCAGCCCCCTACCAATTCCATTCCCACAGATACCCACACTAGCCTCTGCCAACCACTCCCATCTGCCCAGAGATATCCATCCCAACCTTTTCCACCAAGCCCATTACCTGCATGTACAGCCACACCAACTTCCCATGCCCAGCCCCATCCACCTGAGCCTTCCCAACCCCCCAACTCCAATACTATTAAAAACTCCAACTCCAGTCTCTCCCACCCCAACCTCCCCCTCTTACCCCATTACTGCAGAAACACAAACCCCAGCCTCTCCACACACTCCAATTCCCCAGACATACATCACAGCTTTCCCGAACCACCCTATACCCCCAAAACACCCACTCTAGCCTCCCCATTCATCCACTCCAAGGACTTAGATCAAGATGAAATGATACATCAATTTTCTGTTGTTAAAGCCCAAAAAGTTACACTTTGAAGCTGAAATTTTACTAAGTATGTACATGATAAATGTTACTTGTTAATTAAATCTAAATTCATCAGTATTACTTTTTATTTTTGTATTTAGATTAAAGGAATGAATTGATCTTGCTATTCGAATTTTAGGTTGCAATTACAATTTGGAAAATCTTTTTAAGTTTACATGAATGAGATGGGGGGGCGCCAAAGCAAAATTTGGCTCAAGGCGCCACTACCCCTTGAGCCACCCTAACAATGTATACTATGCAGCAATGCGCTCTGAATACAAAACAAAGTATACCATATTGGTAACTATTTTGTTACCCAGGCATGCTGGACTAGGTAATACAGGGGTCTCAAACTCAAATCACCATGAGGACTAGTACATTAGCCTGAGGTCCGCACCACTAAAACTTTTTCATACAATGATATTACAAATATCGGTAACAAGAATGCCGTTGCGGGCCACAGGAAATAGCTTTAGGGGCTGCATGTGGTCCATGGCACACATGTTTCAGACCCCTGATGTAATAGATGGTCATTTTACACCACAGGTCACAAAATATTCAGGTTACTCCCAGTCTCAAAAGACCCAGTCACTTACCCCAGGTCAATTGTTCTCAGATCTCAAACTACCAACAATTTCTGCTGATAATCCTGTAATAAACTAACAAAAGATTAATTAATTCAGAAGAAAATCAGAGTTATTTACAATGCTAAAACAGGAAACATACACACAAATGACTTACACTCTTAGATTTAAAAAGATAATATATACTTCTGTAAGATATGACTCTGGATGCTATTTAGGGCTGACCATGCCAAGCAGCATGGCGATTCCTTGCGTACAGCAAGGAATCTTTCCCCCTCAGAGTCCAGACAGCAAAAAGATACAGATTCTTATTGTCAGGAATATTTTCCCCTTCATCCTGGAATCCAAACTGATAAAACAAGTTTCAGTGCGTGGCTCTTCTTTATATAAGTGGGGCAGTCTGTTGACCAAGTCTTTGTCCTTCTGATGCCTTACAGTGGTTCATTTGGTTTCCAAGGACCTCTTGTTCATAGGACCAGCACTTTACAGTAATTAATGCTTCTTTTTTCTGTTTGGTGAGTTACACAATTGCAGTGGTTTACAATGCAAACACTCAATATAATTTTATACCATGGGAAACAGACACTATGGGTATGTCTACATCTGCAAGTCAGTTCAAATTAAGGAAGCTTAATTTGAACTATTTAGTACCTGTCTACACTAGGCTTTCATTAGTTTGAACTAAGGAATTCCTTAATTCGAACTGATGAGAGCTTAGTTTAAATTAGTAAAACCTGACTGTTAGTTCAAATTAAGCCCTTAGTTTGATCGCTAGTTCGAACTAAGGATGATATAGACAAAGATAAACCTTTATTTTGAACTTAAGTTCAAACAAAGGGCAGTTATTTTTAATTAACAAAGTAGACTAATTTAAACTAACGTTAGTTCAAATTAGCCCACATCATTAATTTGAACTAATAAGTTTGAGTTTAGTTCAAACTAAACTAGAATTTATTAGTTTGAATTAACAAATTCAATCTTACAAGCATTGTCTAAATGCTAAACACATTCTTATAATATTATTATCTCTTTTAATAATACTGATAAGCCATACTGGTTTCCAGCTATGCATTTGTCAATCTTCAGTGAGGCCCTTGGATTTGACATGAACTAGCACCTGATCTGTCAGTGTCACAGGGATCTTTTCAGGTAACGTTCATTTCAGAAGGCTGTGTTGTCAGTTTAGAGAGGTACACTGCATGCGAAACTTCACTTTCAATTTTTCTTTTTGTGCAGAGACTCAAAGACTGGGTGGCAATAGAAAGTGACTCCAGTGATGCTTCAAAGAGACATCTGGTTATAAACATGATGCTTTTGGCAGAAGAGAGGATAAGAAACTTAGGTGGAACAGTTGAGATGGTAGATCTGGGCATGCAAGAGGTAATACATTCTCACTGTTTTTTCAGGTTACAAATTTAAGTATCTATAACCATCTTTAGTTTAATGTAAGCATGTTACCTAAGTGATGTACCACTTAAGTAGCACACCTATAAAATGGGCTAACACCATAAGTATTGTTTTTCTTTGCCTTTTGCATCAATAATTAAGAATAATAAACCTATAAAGAGAAAAAAGCCCTTCAATTTATACATACAGGAACCAATGGTATAATCCTGCTGGATTAGGTATGAAAAATTTAAAGGGCCATCATCAATTTAAAAAAATCACATTTAAGAGGCAAGGGAGCCACTGAGCTGTGAATATCCTTTTTTCTCCTAGAGGGGAATGCCAGGAGACAGCAGGGAATATAACTTCTGTTCTTGACCCCCAAATTTTAAAATAGATCGAACCAGATATTTGTAGAAGCATCTGCATCCTAGCACTAGAGCTTCTAGAAATTTTCCTTGCCTCCTTAGATCTGAGGCAGTGCACACACCACTGATGTTTTTAAGGTTGTGCGGCTGATTCAACCTCCTGAAACAAAATGGTTTGCATGTCCCTAAAATAATTTCTTATTTTGCACTAGGACTAGAATTGTTACTTTTTTTTTCTGCACCTATAACCATTCATTGTTCCAGAAAATTATACATCCTAACATAATAACCTTTGGATGTAGATTCTAGCCCATTTCCATATAACAGTCATTCTAAAATCCTTTTAACAATAGCAGAATTAAACACAAGCATTTTAAAAAAAAACAAAGACAAGTAATAAAATAATTTCTGATGCAAATTACAGTGTTTAATAATCAATAAATGTTTGTTTTGGAAGCCTCAAATCAATATATATGTAGTGAAGCTCTTCTATTTATCCTAGCTACCCAATGGAGATAAAATCTCTTTGCCACCTGTTGTTCTTGGAAGCATTGCTAAAGATCAAAAAAAGCCTACCGTTTGTTTTTATGGGCATGTGGATGTGCAGCCAGCAAAAATTGAGGATGGATGGTCGACAGAGCCGTATACATTGACTGAGAAAAATGGTAAGTGCTCAAGCTGCTTGTACAAATATTGACTAAGAAAGCATTCAGTATCTACAGTGAGGCCCTTTATACTAACACAGCTTCCTTATCATGAAAGAAAAAGAGAAAGATCATACAAACACATAGAAAAAATAGTTTTGTTCAGCTTAATATGCAGAAGGTCCTGGGTTCAATTCCCAGGGGGTTGGACTCGATCTCATGAGGTCCCTTCCAACCCTATGATTCGATTCGATTCAAAAACTTTCTGGGAAATGTCTGCCTTGTCTGTGAAAAGATTTTCCACTAAAATTCTTGGAATTTTTCTTTCCTCACATGTAAAAATAAGAATTCGACTTAGAAATACAGATGTATGGAAGATCTTCCCCCAGATTCAGGCTGTGTCTTGCACATATGCCTACACCAGAAATGAAAGATAAAATTCTGCCCTCATCAAAGGCACAAGAGCTTTGCCACTGACTCCTGTACAGCCAGGATCCTCCCCTAATGTGTCCGTATAAGATAGAACTTCCGTGCCCCATTATCAGTTCCTGTCAAACCTATGCAATCTATGAACTGCTATTATTCCATGGACAGAATAGCATAGGGCCAAGGGTGGGGGGGCAAACATGCAGCTTGCAGGCTGAATGTGGCCCACAAACCTCTTTCATGCAGCCCCTGACTGTACTTGGTGGGACCACACATTCTCCCTAACAGAGAGAGACAGTGGTCTCGCATACTCAGCACTCCATGATGCTGCAAGAATGTCAGGTCTCACAACATCATGGAGTGCTAGGTATTGGAGACTGCTCTGTGAAACCACACTCTCACCCAGAGAGGTATTGCATAGTGCAGTTTTGCATACACAGCACTCTGTGACACTGCAAGAGTGCTGTAATATTTTGATTGATGATATGTACAACCCACTTGAAGCAGAAGCGCTGCTGGCCCAGGAGAAGACCCAGGGGCTTGGTGCGCCGCAACTTGGGGCTCGAGCTCCATAAGCCTACTGCTCCTGCAGGTGGCCCTGCAGTGGACCCAGAGCTTGGCCGCTGGGACTTGGGGCTCGAGCCCTGTAAGCCCAGTGCCAGCGACACCCTTGTCTTGGACTACATTTAAGTCAAATCTGGCTGCCATAGCAAATGAGTTTGACACCCCTGGCATAGGGAGAATTCTGAGGCAAGAAGGAAGGTTCAGACATTTAGGCTATATCTACACTTAGAATGTTAGTTTGAATTTACTGAATTCGAACAAATCAAGTCAAACTAATAATGATTAGTTCAAATTCAGTCAATTCGAATTAACATGGCCACATCAGGAAAACCTTGAACTAGCATGTCCACGGACAGGACTTGCTAGTTCAAATTGGAAGAGGGGCACCATGGGAAGTGTGGCAACATGGCCCCCTAGAAGGGCCATGCCACCACCCAGTCCCTGCCAGGCTCCAAGCCCTCTGAGCCCAGCGCAGGGAAAAGCATCCCCTGCCCAGCTCTAGCCTTGGTACCGCTAGAGCTAGGGGGTGGGGGATGTTGTGCCCCATGTTGGGCTCAGAAAGCTAGCCCCTGGCAGAGGATGTTTTCCCCTCCCAGGGCACCCCAGCACTGGCCCAGCAGGGGGGAGAAGGGATTCTCCCTGCTGGGCATGGTGTTTTGGACTACCTAGGGCCATTGGGGTTGTGATAGTGATAAATGGGAGGGCTGTTTAGGTGCTAGGGAAACCTGTCTGTTTGGTTCCCTCTCTCTATGAAGACTCCTTACACAGCTCTGAATATGCTGCCTCTCATTATTGGATTATAACAGGCATGGCCAAACTACAGCTTGGGAGCTGCATGTGGCTCTTGAATGAAAAAATGTGGCTCGTGAAAGAGCATCAGCAAATCAATTTAGTAGGTAAAAGTATATGGCTATATGCCTCAGTGCGGCTCTTGAAGGTTTAATAATCAACTTGTGTGGCTCTTGAGTTCCATAAGTTTGGCCACCCCTGAATTATAATTTCTCCTAAAACACTACATCTGGTGACGAGGATGGTATATGTGAGGGAGTTGGCTATCCTTAACAATCCTGGTAACTATGGAAAACCAGAATGCAATGTAAGAAGCAAAACTTTTATTTACTGCTTGCATGGGGGTTGGGTTGTAACTCTGAAAGCTGATCTGTTTGCCTAAGGGCTAGCTGGCTATTCTGAAAGCTGATCTGCCTGCTGTTAAGTACAAGTGAAGAGACAAACAATAACCACAAAATTGCATCATGGCTTTACTTACTACAACCCTCCTACCATTTGACGATTTGTCAGATTCGTGGCAAACATATACAGCCCGATTTCAAAATTTTGTAATAGCAAATGATATAACTAATGAGAAGAAGGTATCCATTTTTCTAACAGTCATTGGAATTAAGACTTATAGTTTGCTATGTGATTTGCTTTATCTGGAGAAGCCAGAGCAGAAACCTTACGGGGACCTAATGGAAGTTCTGGGAGCACATTTTTCCCCAAAGCCACTAGTAATTGCAGAGAGGTATAAGTTCTACCAAGGGAACCAAGGTGAAGGTGACTCAGTTGTACAGTTTGTAGCAGCTCTGCGGAAGCTGGCAGCACACTGTGACTTCAAGAACATGTTAAAGAAAATGCTGCATGATAGGCTGGTGTGTGGCCTGCACAGTGAATCAACACAGAAATCTCTATTGACCGAAGGTGAACTCACCTTGCAGAAGGCTGTTGAAATTACAGTCTCCATAGAACGCAGCACCCAAAACATGCAACAGATCGCAGTCAGCATGCATGAAGTATCCCCACAACCTACCCACAGGGCACCAGGGAGACAGGAATGTTACCGGTGTGGGAAGCAGGGTCATCTGGTGTAAGAAACTACTGTATTTGACAATGTGGAAAGAGAGGGCACACTGAACGTGCCTGCAAAGGAAGGATGAGCCAAACAGAAGAGGCAGACCTAAGAAAAATGGGCCATTGGTTCGGTGGACTAAGAGGGAAATTCCGCATGCAATAGAGCAGAATATAGGTGATCATAGTGACAGCCAATCAGACGATGAAGATTCTCTCCATGTTTTGTCTATAACAGCTGGCCCATGTAAATTCTAGGTGATACCTGTGTTGGAAGGCAAACCTGTACGCATGGAATTGGACACTGGCACAGCCGTTTCATTAGTTTCTAACATTGTATATGAGAAGGACTTTAGACATCTGCCACTTATGCTGACAGTAGTTGTTTTGCAGACATATACTGGGGAGACTGTTCCCCTATTGGGTACTATTGATGTGAAAGTAGAACTCAATGGACAGACCACAAAGCTACCATTGTGGTGAAGAGGAATTACCCAGCCCTAATGGGAAGATCTTGGATCAGGAAAATCCAACTTGACTGGGCAGAAGTGCATCAATTGACTAAAGAAGAACTGAGTCTAGCAGTGGTACTAACGAAACACACTGCTGTTTTTGGTGAAGACTCAGGCAGCATGAAGGGAATCACTGTGAAATTAAATATAAAGCCTGATTGCCAGCCAAAATGTTTGAAGGCCAGGATGGTGCCATTTGTCATCAGACTCAAAGTGCGAGAAAACTTGGAGCGGTTAGTCAAGGAGGGAGTCTTGGTGCCAGTTACTCACAGCCAGTGTGCATCACCATTGTCCCAATAGTGAAGAACGATGGCTCCATTCGGATTTGTGGAGACATCAAGGTCACTGTCAACCCAGTGTTAAGTGCAGAGTGATATCCTCTTACCAGCATTGAGGACATCTTTGCAGGTTTGGCTGGAGGACAAAAATTTAGCAAGATCGATTTGAGTCAAGCGTACTTACAGATGCATGTTGAAGAAGAATCTCAAGAGTTGTTGACAATTGTAACTCATAAGGGGTTGTACAGATCCTGTCATTTACTTTTCAGCATTACTTCGGCCCCAGCTTTGTTCCAAAGGACAATGGCCCTCATTTTGAGTGGTTTGTCAGGAGTACAGTGCTATCTGGACGACATCCTGGTCATTGGCAAAAATTAGGAGGAACACCATACAAACTTGGAAGCTACTCTGCAAAGCCTGGAATAATATGGTCTATGTAGTCACAGAGACAAATGTAAATTTTTCCAGCCCTCGGTTGAATATTTATAATTGATGCTGATGGTCTCCATAAGTCTCTGGCCAAGATTAAGGCTATCGTGGATGCTCCAATACCTCAGAATGTAAGCCAACTTCTCTCTTCTTTTAGGGTTATTGAACTATTATGGCAAATTTATTCCACAGATAGCGACACTCCTGAAACCCCTATGTAAGCTTCTTGGGCCGAAAAAGGCCTGGAACTGGACTGAAACCTATGATGTTGCTTTTAACGAAGCTAAACTCTCACTGGTAAACACTAGAGTTCTGACATATTTGGATCCATCTTTGCCCCTTCAGTTGGCTTGTGATGCCTCCCCTTATGGAGTTGGGGCTGTATTGTCACATATTATGCCTTCTGGTGAAGAGAGGCCTATTGCTTTTGCTTCATGCTCCCTGACCAAGGCAGAAACTAACTATGCCCAAATTGAACACAAAGCAGTGGGCATTGTTTCTGGCATTTGGAAATTTCACCAGTACCTGTTGGGAAAGGAGTTCACACTTGTCACTGACCATCAGTCCCTGACGTCAGTTTTGGAGCCACACACAGGCATCCCACCTTTGGCTGCTAGTCAGATGCAACAATGGACATTGATACTTTCTTGATACACATATGAGATCAAGTATAGGCAATCCTCTTTGCATTGCAATGCTGACAGTCTTTCAAGGCTACACTTACCGGCACACCATCAAGATCAGGGTCAGGAAGGAATCTTTTACTTTGAACAGGTGGAAAACACACCTGTCATGGCTACTAAAGTGAAGAAAGTGACATGGGTTGACACAATACTCTCACAAGTTATGGATTTCGTGATGCCTGGGACTTTCTTACCTGACTCTCAGGTCTCACCTGTCCTCCACTCCTACATGTCTGAGAGGACAGAGCTACCAACCCAATCTGGGTGTTTGTTGTGGGGTATGTGTGTCATTATCCCACCTTCATTAAGACCACATTTGTTGGAACAGCTCCATTCAAGTCACTGTGGCATAGTGCGCATGAAAGAAATTACACAGAGCTATTTGTGGTGGCCAGGCTTGGACAGGCCCATTGAAGAGACGGCTAGAGCTTGTACCTCAAGTGATAGCATCCAGAATACACCTCAGTTGGCACCCTTTCACCCATGGGACTGCCCGAAAGTCCATGGCAAAGTATTCATTTTGATTTTGCTGGCCCATTTGAAGGATGTATGTTCTTAATTGCTTTGGACACCCATTCAGAATGGCCAGAAGTCTCGGTAATGCAGTCCACTACTATGGAAACCACTATCCAGACCCTGCATGGCTTTTTTTAGTCGTTATAGTCTTCCAGAACAGCTGGTGAGTGACAATGGACCACAGCTCATTTCTCAGCATTTTGAAACTTTTATGAGGGCCAAAGGAATACATCACATCAGGTCAGCACCATATCATCCTTCCAACAATGGGCTCACTGAAAGGGACGTTCACCTCTTCAGAAGTGTCTGGACAACTTCTTGTTATCCTACAGAAACACTCTGCAGGCTATGACTAAGGCATCTCCAGCTTTTCTTATGATGGGATGGCAGTTGTGTTCTTGCTTTGATTTGTTGAAACCACGAGACACACGGCAAGTGGTTCAACGCCAACAGCAGGCCCTGGTCAGCAGACATTCACCAAGAACAAAGGACTGCAAAAAAAAAAAAAAAAAAAAAAGCCGCTGCTAGAGCGACCAGAGGGAGCTTGCAAACAGAGGACTGCAAACAGGGGAGTTTGTGAGGGAAGGAGCTGGTGCCAGGTGCATCCTGGGTAAGTGATTGGATTGTGTCTTTTTCCCTCCAGGTGCTTTGCTGCCTGTGTGTTTGTGTCTTTTTCCCTCCAGGTGATTGCTGTTAGTTGTGGGACTGTGCTTGTGTGATTGGGTGGGGGCTGTTTGCACCATTGTTCCCTGATCCCCTTTAATCACCAGCTTCTAGCAGCCTTGTGATTGGCCTGCCCCCTGTGTGACTAGCAAGGGGCAAGAGCTGACCTAGGCAGAGAAGGCCTTTAAAAGCCACTGCTAGAGCGACCAGAGGGAGCTTGCGAACAGAGGACTCCAAACAGGGGAGTTTGCGAGGGAGTTGGGGGAGGAGTTTGGTGAGGCCAAGATGGTGAGGAGGAGCCGCACTGCTTGTGGCAGCGCCCCTGCTGTTTCCTTTGCCACTGTTTGTAGCCACACAGAGTGTCTGACGATGGATATCTCCACCCAGATCCTGGTGTGGATTTGCAAGGACTGTGGCCTTCATTTTCCTGCCACTGATGATCAGGCTAGGGAGATGAGCCTATGTGATAGGTGCCTTTTGGTGGCATCTCTCCGGAAACAGGTAGGAGAGTTACAGGAGGAGGTGTCACGACTCCGAGGTATATATGCCCTGGAAAAGTTCCTTGACAGTGTCCACGATGAGACCTGCAAGGAGGAGGTCCCTATCCCAGTGCCAAAAGCTACTGCCACAGCTCTGGTAAAGGATGGGATGCCTATGGCAGAGGGAGGAAAGTGGCAGCTGGTCACCTCTGGCCATAGACAGTGCTCCATGCCTGCCCACATCCCACCATCTGTTGTGGTGAGGAACCGTTATGCGGTGCTGGACACGATGAAGGAGGTAGAGGAGAGGCCATCCACCCCAAAGGCTGGGCAGATCACAGCCACCTCACATAAGAGGAAACGTAGGGTTGTGGTGATTGGGGACTCCCTCCTGAGAGGAACGGAGGCACCCATCTGTCGCCCTGACAAGGCCTCTAGGGAGGTATGCTGCCTGCCAGGTGCCCGTATCCGAGATGTTACGGAGGGACTGTCAAAAATCATCCGCACCTCAGACTACTACCCCATGCTTCTTATCCATGTGGGTACCAATGATACTGCAAGATGTGATCCTCAGCAGATCAAAACTGACTTCAGGGCTCTGGGAGCGAAGGTGAAGGAGTTTGGAGCACAGGTGGTGGTCTCCTCGATCCTTCCAGTCAAGGCTAGAGGCCTGAGGAGAGACAGATGCATCCTAGAGGTGAATGCCTGGCTGTGATGATGGTGTGGTCAGGAGGGATTTGGCTTCCTTGACCATGGAGTACTGTTTCAGGACAGAGGATTGATAGGCAGACATGGCCTTCACCTGTCCAGGAAGGGGAAGAGCGTATCTGGGCATAGACTGGCTGACCTAGTGAGGAGGGCTTTAAACTAGGTTCAACGGGGGAAGGAGATCTGGGGGAAGGGATGGAACTTAGGGGGTGCTGGGACTGTAGCACCAGCAATAAAAGAGAAGGTAGTTGGAACATGGGGGGGGGGGAATCAAATAAATGTCTTAAGTGCTCTACTGAAGCCCCAATATGCAAGGAGAGTGGGGGAGGAGAACTCCAAGAAAAAATGCAAGGAGGTTCATGTAATAGAATTGAAAACCAAACTGACAAAGTAGGGCAATTGAGCGGGTACCTTAGGTGCCTATACACTAATGTGAGGAGCCTGGGAAATAAACAGGAAGAATTGGAAGTACTAGCGCAGACAAGGAACTATGATATCATAGGAATAACAGAGACGTGGTGGGATAGTCTGCATGACTGGAGCTCTGCCATGGATGGGTATAAACTGTTCAGGAAAGACAGGCAGGGAAGAAGAGGGGGAGGAGTAGCACTATATGTAAAAGAGCTCTATGACTGCTCAGAGCTCCATTATGGAAGTGGAAGCGTGCCAGTAGAAAGTCTGTGGGTTACATTGAGAGGGGAAGGCAACAAGGGGGATGTTGTGGTGGGTGTCTGATATAGACCACCAGACCAGAAGCAGGAGGTGGATGAGGTGTTCTATGGACAACTAGCAGAAGCTTCTAGATCACAGGCCCTGGTGCTGATGGGGGACTTCAGTTACCCTGACATCTGCTGGGAGGCCAATACAGCAGTGCATGGGCAATCCAGGAGATTTTTAGAGAGTGTTGGGGACAACTTTCTAGTACAAATGCTTGAGGAACCAACTAGGGGCCTTGCACCTCTTGACCTGCTGCTCACAAACAGGGAAGAATTGATCAGGGACGTAGAGGTAAATGGCAAGCTAGGCAGTAGTGACCACGACATGGTTGAGTTCAGGATGCTGATTAAAGGAAGGAAGGAAAGAAGCAAAACACAAACCCTGGACTTCAAAAGAGCAGATTTTGGCTTCCTCAGGGAACTGATGGGCAGGATCCCTTGGGAAGCTAATCTGAAGGGAAAAGGAGTCCAAGAAAGTTGGTTATATTTTAAAGAAACCCTGCTAAGGGCACAGGAAGTTGCCATTCCCGTTAGAAGAAAGAATAAATATGTGAGGCAGCCAGAATGGCTTAGCCGAGAACTCTGCTCTGAGCTTAAACATAAAAAGGAAGCTTACAGGAAGTGGAAGCTTGGTCAGATGACCAAGGACGCATATAAAGATATTGCTAGGGACTGCAGGGATAAAATCAGAAAGGCCAAAGGACAAATGGAGCTGTGGCTAGCGAGGGATGTAAAGGATAACAAGAAGGGGTTCTACAAGTATGTTAATAACAAGAAGAGGATCAGGGATGGTGAAGGTCCCTTGCTGAATGGGGCAGGCATCCTCGTGACAGAAGATGAAGAAAAAGCTGAAGTGCTCAATGCTTTTTTTGCTTCAGTTTTCACAGGCAGGGTCAGCTCCCAGCCCACTACCATGGGTATGGCAGATGGGAGAGAAGAAGAGAGGCCCTTGGTGACAGAAGGTCAGGTTAGGGACTGCTTAAAGAAGCTGGATATGCACAAGTCCATGGGGCCAGACGAACTGCATCCAAGGGTGCTGAGGGAATTGGCCGATGAGATAGCAGCATCTCTGGCTGTTATCTTTCAAAACTCATGGAGAACGGGGGAGTTGCCAGAGGATTGGAAAAAAGCAAATGTAGTGCCTATTTTCAAGAAAGGGAAAAAGGAGGATCCAGGGAACTACAGACCAGTCAGCCTCACCTCAATCCCTGGAAAAATTATGGAGCAGATTCTTAAAGAATCCATCCTCAAACACTTAGAGGAAAATAAAGTGATCAGGAACAGTCAGCATGGATTTACCAAGGGTAAATCATGCCTGACCAATCTCATTTCCTTCTATGATCAGATGACTGGTTTTCTAGATGCAGGAAGAACCGTTGATGTGATATACCTTGATTTTAGCAAGGCTTTTGATACAGTTTCCCACAGCATTCTCATTGGCAAATTAAGGAAGTAGGGGTTGGATAGGTGGACTATAAGGTGGATAGAAAACTGGCTAGATCAACGGTTTCAGCGTGTAGGAATCAATGGTTCCATGTCTAGCTGGCAACCAGTCACGAACGGTGTGCCCCAGGGGTAGGTCCTGGGGCCGGTTCTGTTCAACATTTTCATCAATGATCTGGATGATGGAATAGACTGCATTCTCAGTAAGTTTGCGGATGACACCAAGCTAGGGGGACCAGTAGACACGTTGGAGGGCAAGGACAGGATTCAGGGAGACCTAGATAAATTGGAACAGTGGGCCAGTAAAAATCTTATGAAGTTCAATAAGGACAAGTGTAAAGTCCTGCATGTGGGACGGAAAAACCCCATGCACTGCTACAGGCTGGGAAACATTCAGCTAAGTAGCAGCAGTGTAGAAAAGGACCTGGGGGTCATGATGGATGGGAAGCTAGATATGAGTCAGCAGTGTGCTCTTACTGCCAAAAAGGCCAATGGCATACTGGGCTGCATCAAAAGAAGTATTACCAGCAGATCAAGAGATGTGATCATTCCCCTCTATTCTGCACTGGCGAGGCCACATCTGGAATACTGTGTTCAGTTTTGGGCTCCCCACTACAAAAAGGACAGGGACATGCTAGAGGGAGTTCAGAGGAGGGCAACCAAAATGATTAAAGGGCTGGAGCACAAGCCCTATGAGGAAAGACTGAAAGCATTAGGCTTATTTAGTCTGCAGAAGAGAAGATTGAGGGGGGATTTGATAGCAACCTTCTACTACTTGAAGGGGTGCTCCAAGGAAGATGGAGCTCGACTATTCTCAGTAGTAAAGGAGGACAGGACGAGGAGCAATGGTCTCAAGTTGCGGTTAGGGAGGTCAAGGCTGGATATTAGAAAAAACTTTTTTACTAGGTGAGTGGTGAAACATTGGAATGAGCTGCCAAGGGAGGTGGTGGAGTCTCCATCTTTGGAGGTGTTTAAGGCCCGGCTGGACAAAACCATGACTGGGATGGTTTAGTGGGAGTGGCCCTGCCTCTGGCAGGGGGTTGGACTAGATGACCTATGAGGTCCCTTCCAACCCTAGGATTCTATGATTCTATGACTGCACCTTCAGTATTGGACAGCCTGTTCTCACTCGAAACTATGATTCAGGAGCTAAATGGGTTCCAGCAACAGTCATCACCCAGATAGGACCTGTTTCCTACTCTGTCCAGATGGTGGGTGGCCTGGCTTGGTGATGGGATGTAGATCAGTTGCTGCTCTGTCATACCCATCCGGAAGATGCATCTCTAACGGATGTACCTGACTTCACCCTTACTGATGATGTAACATCAGAGCATGAAACAACTGTTCCTGTCTCTTCTGCTCCAGCCACCTCTTCAATGGCTTCGGCCTCCCTGGACCAACCGGATATAACATCCTCTCCGGTTCCAGCTACTTCCCCCGTACCTGTGGTCACACCACATCCAATACCACCTTGTGATGTGGGCACACCAGAAGTTCGCTGTAATCCACCTTGAAACTGAAGGCCACCTAATTGGCTGGATTTTTAGCTAGTGGTGACCCCCTCTTCATGTTGCAGAATAATTTCCCCGGGGGTTCGCTGGAGATGGGGCAGTCTACCCTCATCTCCTAGTTTAGTCCTTATTCATGGGGGGGGGGGGGGCGGCTTTACTGTTTCTGGGGATGGAGGGCTTTTTCATTACAGGGGGAGGAATACGTGGTGTTTTGGATTACCTAGGGCCATTGGGATTGTCATAGTGATAAATGGGAGGGCTGTTTAGGCGCTAGGGAAACCTGTCTGTCTGGTTCCCTCTCTCTCAGTTCTCTTTCAATAAAGACTCCTTACACAGCTCTGAATATGCTGCCCCTCATTATTGGATTATAATTTCCCCTAAAACACTACATTGGGTTCCAGCTGCACTCCCCAGGTGGAGAAGGGATCCCCAGGAGCTGCTCCAACTCCACTCCCCAGGCGGAGAAGGGATCCCCATCGGCTGCTCCAGCCCTGCTCCCCAGGCCTGGGGAGCAGGGCTGGAGCAGCCACCAGGGATCTCTTCCCCAGGCCGGGGAGCACAGCTGGAGCCTGGTGGGGAAAATCCCTTCTCCCCTGCACCAGCAGTGTATCTCCAGCTGGTGGTGGGGGGGAATGGCTTCTTCCCCTGCATGTGGATAGCACCGTCAGAGTCCTGGTCAGGTGTCCCTCCTCGAGCCCAGCTGGCTTGTTAGAGTTGGGCCCAGGGTCCTCACCACTCCACTCCTCAGCCTGTTTACCAGTGTCCCATCACCAAGTGTAGATTGGGGGGATGCCTTTGGGGCTGCTTGCTCCAGGCAGTCAATCACTGCTGCTTCCTTCCAGGGTGCCATGCCCCCTGGGAGGAAGGTCAAACCAAGTTAATTCAAACTCGGATTAGTTTGAATTAACATGGCTACATTGGTTTAGTTCAAACTCATATGGTTGAACTAACCCTTAGGTCGAACTTAAGTGAGGTTTTATAAGTTCAACCTAGGCTTTCTTTAGTTTGACCTAAGGGAACTCCTTAGTTTGAAGTAATGAAAGCAAGTGTAGCCCTGCACTCATTTATTTTGAATTAAGCCTCCTTAATTTGAACTAAATTGTAAGTGTAGACATACCCTTTGTTCCCTTGATCAGCTATTGTTCTCACCCATTCAGACTATGTTTCTGCAGAGTACACTGGATAGATGGCTGTATTGAATTTGTGGACATTCCTGGTCTGAGCACAATTAGGGAGCAAAATTGTATTGCTTTTATTTTATTGTTTCTGCCAGATTCGGAAGGCATTGAACATCACTTTGGTCCCTTATGTTCAGTTTGTTATAATTTTTTTCCTATTCAACTGTCAGATACCAAAGAAATTTAGTTAGAAATGAGTATACAAAAGGAATGATACTAAACATTTACTACAAGTAAATATGGACTTTGCAATGAATACAATACAAATTAAACACTGGAATCTGGAGTAACCACGGTTGAGTACTCCAGCTGCATTCTGACCACCAATGGGGCAGTTAGTCTTGGCTGCAGGGGACTTTGTTATCCAAATATAGATTATTTTTTCCACCAGCTAAGTATAGCTCTGTGTTACATAAAGAACCTGTCAAAACACTGTTTTAGTTGTATACAAGATGGTAAATTGAAAAGAAAATACTGTGGAGTTTCTTAAGATTTTACATTAATGAATAGTTGCTTTAAAGTGTAATTCTATTTAAATATTTGATGTAGTAAAATATTGATTCCTAGGGTTACATATTTATTGTGTCCCAGAGATTTCCACATCAAATATGGTTAATTTAAATTAAAGGATAGAAGATGTCTTTGGCAATTCATCCCTAGCTGGATTCCTTCCTACTTGTTCAGTGCATAATGAAGAGTAATAAAATTTCTACCCCTTATGCCTCTGTTACACCTGTGCAACACCACTGGCTGCACTTGCCTACCAGACAAACTTTATTAATTTTTATTTATCTCATTCTATTTCATTTTCAAGGCAATCTCTATGGGCGAGGTACCTCCGATGACAAAGGACAAGTTCTGGCTGTACTGAATGCAATTGAAGCACTTCAAAAACATGTCTGTGACTTTTTTTTTTCTTCCTTTATCAAAATGTTTGTTGTTTTCAACTGCTTAACCAATTGCTAATATACTTTTTTGAAATATTTCCTCATAGGAACTTCCTGTTAATGTAAAGATTCTGCTTGAAGGCATGGAAGAAGTAGGGTCCCCTGGGCTAAATACACTAATTGAACAGAGAAATAGCACATTTTTTTCTGATGTTGATTACATTGTGGTCACTGACAGTTCCTGGCTCAGTAACAAACCTGGTATTACATATGGAACAAGAGGAAACAGTGTCTTCTTTGTTGAGGTATACTTTGAAAAGAAATATAATAGCATGTTCTCACAAACTCATTATTAGCTGAATATTTATCAAGTGTCTTCCTGTTTATTCGGTTCAACTCTAATAGCCCTACTGAAAATATCAATTTACAGGGTTAAAGGTAGATACAGAACTACAAAATTATTCCCCGTCTATTACATTTTTTTAGTAATTTTAAGTCTGAATGGAAGAAAGCACTACTTTGGAATACTGGTATATAAAAATAACAGTATAAGTTCCATATAAAACACATTATGGGTCCAATTATCCTTTCAGTTATACCAGTGCAATGTCACTGAAATTAAACTCAGAGGAGAATTTGTCCCTCTCTGTCCTCAAAGGGCTTTATAAATGTTAGCTAATGAATTAAGGATTCCCTATACCCAACAGTCACCAAGGAATTTATCTGAGATTATGAAATACAGAGGATTTAAGGTTGCAGGCAGAGATTTATCACTGGTAGAGCTAGTGATCTATCTTGATAAATTATAACAAAAAGTCACAGTCTGATAGAAGGGAAGGGAAAAAAGGCAGAAGTCATGAATTTATAATGACAAATGACAAAAAGTAGGCCACATTATTTTAATCAAAATATCTTTTATTTTCCATAAAAACTACTTTTTACTTGATCATAAAATGATTTAAAACTCTTGTTCTTGTGTCCACTGGTTCAATGGCAGTGCAGGAATTTGGAAGTATAGCTCCAGCCCTGTTTTCTTTAGAACTAATTCCCTACCTCAGCCTCTGCAAAAGGCCGCTGGAGTACCAGACTTCTCCAGGTATCTCTCATCACGTCAGCTTCCTAGCTATGTAACTGCCACACTGTTTTACTCAGAAAAATGCAGTGATATTGTAACATTTCATGACAAGCCAATCCCCAATAAAAATGGAACCGAGCACATAGTTTTCGCACTGAAAGTTTCATCCTCATTGTCCAGAAAATATTTATTCTATAGTACATGTGGAATGGTAGAAACAGGAAAATGTCAGTTCTCATTTTAATACAATTCAGAAAGGTTTCCAGTGTGTTTTGCAAAATTATGTCTCTCAAGATTGTCAAACTGGTCTGACAGTGTCAAAAGAAATAAATGGATAATAGGCTTTTTAATATTAGGTCAAATAAATAGCTTTTAGCACATTTAGCTATTTTCTTCAGATGAGAGAGAGAGAGAGAACAAAATTACAAAGAAAACAAAAAAATAGCATATAAATTATGGTGACACACCTATAAAACCTGAAGTAAAAAATGATCATAGATGACCAAAGTCTAACCAGCCTTTCTCATGATGGTAAAGCAAATATCATGTGTGTTCACCTATTCTATTTTTACAGGTGGAGTGTGCGAAACGTGACTTACACTCAGGAACTTTTGGGGGAATATTACATGAGGCAATGAGTGACTTAATATTTCTGTTAAGTGAGTATTGCTTTAATTATCTAAGAATAAATGTAATGTTCTAGGTTTGGTTCCATTTAAAAGCATATCAGGTATTTTTCTTACACCAACTAATAGAAAGCAGAGGCACATACAAACATCAATTCCACGTACTGGGCTCCGTATTGCCATTGTTAATCAGGCGAAACTCCTATTAATTTCCGTAAGAGTTTTTCTTAGAAGGACTGAGTAAAGAAAACTTCTGGCTTGAATGCATAATTGCAAGTTAATGGTGTAATTTAGTTTAATTATATAAGGCCAAGTTAATTTAAATGGGCATCTCACAAAAAAGGGAACAATTCAGTGTGAGTAGGGCTGGCAGGATTAGGCCCATATTCATTTTAAAATAACACTAGCAACCTGTATTTGCTTTAATGTGTTTGTTAACATTGCAAACCCAATTATGTTTGTTTCATGTACTGTGTGCTAACTAATAACATGAAACGATTCTGTGCTGGGAAGCTAGATCGGCTCTTTGTTAAAACAAGTATTTA
Organism: Podocnemis expansa; assembly: GCA_007922195.1. Taxonomy (NCBI): domain Eukaryota; kingdom Metazoa; phylum Chordata; order Testudines; family Podocnemididae; genus Podocnemis; species Podocnemis expansa. Next base: position 35,904,126 of record ML682005.1, read on the forward strand.
CACAGTTGCTGCAATTGCAACTACAGTTCAAACTACGTGCACATAGACAGACTTCCACTGTCTCCTCCAAACTTTCCCTGGGTTAATTGTGCCATTCCTCCAAGCCCTACAGGGGTTGCTACACAGTTAGGCATTTCAATTTTCTTATAGCATGTGGCATTGTAACTACAATAATACATTTTGAAAGTTGAGATTTTAATCAAATGAAAGAGTATCTGTGTCAGTTAATAATTCATTCCAGAAAGAAACTGGGCGGTCTTAACTTGCACCTAAAATCAATGGGCCTAGCTCATAGGCTAACTGTGAAAGCTGCTTTCCTTTTAGTAATGCATAAATTTAATCCAAAAGTCATAACCTTTAAATAAAAGCATTAATCTCAAAAGGCAGATGACGAAAAAGGGAAAAGGATTTGAGTGAAATTTGACAGAAAATGAATAAGGCGAGGAGATGCTTAAAATAAGAGATAATGCACACTAAAAAGACTGAGCAATCAAAGCAAGAAGACTATCTTGTGGGAAGGGAACTAGGAACTAGCCAGTCTGCAACCTGTTACCATTAAATATGAAAGAAGATTAGGTTTATTCAGAATGGCATAGACTTTCTTTTTATGTATCTAGCTACTCCTTTTTCAGTTGCAAGTTTGAACTCCATTGTTTATTTGCCTTAGGATACATTATTTAGGTTTATTTCTACGAAAATTTTATAAAGTTCAGGGCAGGTTAATTTGAAAAGTTAAGGAGGGACATTATAAGAAAATGGTGATGAGAATGCTTATTCTGAGTAAAAGCTCCTAATTTTACATATCTAATCTCTGTGTATGATTGCTGTTGTGGGACATTTTTAATGTTTCTGTTGCAACAGTCTATAAGATAACAGAATATGTATGAGGTGTGTAAATTTACATAGCTGCATCTTTTTCTCCTACAGACATAGATCATCCCCTTTGTTAATTTATTTGTGCCAAAAAAGAAACACACTCCTGTACTTATCATAATTTACTTAATGCTGATTAGCTATACAACACTGGCTTTCAAAATTTGATGCACAGCAACTTTCATCTTTTTTAGTTTCACTGGGTGTCTTAGAGCCTCATGGAGATTGATTACCCTGATCCCTCTCATCTTCTGCTTCCTCTCCTGCATTGTTCTCCTTAGGATGACTGTCCCTCCGACAGGCTGCTTTATCTGGATCTTGTCCCCTTTCTAGGGCTACATATACCCTACTAGCTAGGGGTGTTATTCCTGTCTGTGTACACATACACTTAAACTAGGTCTAAGTTAGCAAGAATATGAATAGCATTGTACCTGGGGTGGCACACATGGCAGGAGTAGTGGCAACAGCAGCAGAGGCAGAGGTAGTGGTAGCTGAGGAATGGCTGATCTGTGTTGAGTAATTACTAATTTCAAGTGAGTAAATACTTAGCACAGCTCAGTTGTACCTCTGTGCCTCCACTGCTTATACTTGTCTTAGTTCCCTGAGAGCTAATGGGAGTACATGAGTACCAACAGGGAAATCATACTGCTAGCTCACAGAGTACACATAGCCTATATATCCACAAGAGGGGTCACAAATTACTCTCTCTCTCCCAGGAAAAAGTGTGGCATGGTGCCTTTCCTATCTCTGCTGCCCATAGAAAGAGCAATTCATTTTACAACTCAAATTGATATCTCCCACATGACAGTGCCTTAAGTTGCCAGTAGATCACATCTGTGAATGGTTGTTACATAAATATTTAAACTGGGCTCAGGAAACGACAGAGCTTGAATACTGCAGTTATAAGTGACATTAAAATATAACAGTAAATTTTAATAGAGCAGGGGTCTCAAACACACCATCCATGGGCTGCATGCAGTCCCTATAGCTACTTCCTGCAGCCCACACTGACACTGTTGTTACCAATATTTGCAATATCATTGTATTGAAAGGTTTCAGTGGTGCGAGTCCTCATGCGGCCCTTCACTAGTCTTCATGTGGCCCTTGTGATGACTTGAGCTTAAGACCCTTGTAACAGAGTGTTAAATATGGAAAACATCTCTGCAGTTTTGTTGCACATTCTTGTTGCAGATTTCTATTGTCCCTGTAGGGTTTATTAGACATGAATCTTATTTTTTCTAGACTTATTAAAATTTATTTGGATTCTTCTCCAGACACACTTGTAGATTCTTCTGGTCATATCCTGATCCCTGGAATTTATGAAGCAATAGCTCCTCTCACTGAAAAAGAAAAGAAACTCTATGAAGAAACTGAATATGACCTGAACCAGATTAAGGCCAAATATGGAATAAAACAGTTTCTTAACAAAACTAAGGTATATGCTACATTTATTTTTATAATGATAGTAGAATTTTCCTTTCCAGGGTCAGTTTAGTCTTGCTGAAACTCTGTTGCTAACATGGCATAAGGATTTGTGTATCCCAATACAGTATATAAGACTATGGACTCACATTTTTACTATTTCCTCCAAATTCATCTTAATCTTAGAATGTGACTCATCTAACTAAAAACTCATCTAACTAAAAAATTGGAGCTCCTTAAAAATACATTAACTAAAATATTGGTCACTGTTCTATTCAAATGTCACTTATGTTCTTTGAGTGGGCATATGTACCACCCATTACCATTAATAAAAGTTGTCAGCCCATATCACAAGGAAAATAAACATACTGAGCACTCTGGAAATGCAAAGTTAGTATAAAAACTATTTCATTGGTGTGAATTCCTTTGAATACTCATGGCTGATTACTATCATCCATGCCGTCCTCTGTAGCAGAGGACAACATTCAACTGCTGGTGGCGTCTCCTATACTTTAAAGCAGGGGTCTCAAACTCAAATCACCTTGAGGGCCGCATGAGGACTAGTATATTAGGCCAAGGGCCGCACCACACATGAGGACTAGTACAATAGCCTAAGGATCACACCACTGAAACCTTTACATACAATGGTATTGCAAATATTGATAGCAACAGTCTTGTTGGAGACCACAAGAAAGAGCTTTAGGGGCCACATGCGGCCCTCCGACTGCATGTTTGAGACCACTGCTTTAAAGTCTTTAAATATAATCTGAGGAGTTCAATAACTCAGTCATAGGTTACAGGTTTATTGCAGGAGTGGGTAGGTGAAATTGTGTGACCTGCATTGTGAAAGATGTCAGATGGATGATCATACTGGTCCCTTCTGAGCTTAAAGTCTATCAATCTACACCACTTTAAATCTTGAAGTTATGGTACCTGCAAACCTATTATTTATATTTGAGATAATCTGCTTTCACTGATTTGCTTTGTGGGCATGAAAAAGATGAATTCTGTGCACTTCTACAGGTGGAGTACTGTAAACACTTGAAAGAGGGACATCTTCACACGTGACATATTATGGTATAATAAATAGATCTTTCATTTTGCTGCAATGAGTTATCTTTATGAAAAAACAAGCCATAGAAGATTTGACACATTCAATTTCTGGGCAGATTTATAAATAGCACACTTTAAAAAAACATTCTTTGTGTATATATATGGAAATAATACTGAGGCTGCTTGTCTAAGTATAATGTATGCAATCTGTAATGCGTAATATGTAATCTGTTTGCAGGGGTTAAAGCATAATTAGGTGGGCCCCAGAACCCTCCTAATTGGGAGGGCCCCCCTCCTGCATAGGTGGGTCCCCCTCCTGCACATTTAGGTCCCCTCCAAGCACCCCAGCTACTGGCCCCAATACCCACTTCCCTGTCCTCAATAGCCACCAAGCCCCAATACCCTCCCCCCAAATCCACCCTCTGCCCCCAATACCCACCCCCAGCTCAGGTGCGCCCAAAAGTCCCCCCTCCAGCGTGAGCCGGGCCACCCCCCTCATGGATAGCACCCTTGGCCAGGAAACTCTGAAGCCTGCAGAGTGTGCTTGGAGACTTCTGCCTCCAAGTGCAGCCTGCACATGTGCAGGGGAGCCTGCCCCCCTCCCCTGCCTGCCAGAACACACAGCAGAACGCTGTTCCGGGGCTTGCTATTTTTAGGGGCCCAGCATTCAGGCCCCTAAAAATAGAAAATGGAAACTGAATGCTGTGTTCCAGGATCTGCTGTTTTTTCAATGGTGGGCCCTGGAATGCAGCGTTCTAGCACCATTCTCCATTTTTAGGGGGACTGGAGCGCTGAGCCCCTAAAAATAACGGGCTGTGGAACAGCATTCCAGGCTGTTCCAGTTTACTTTAACTCCTATCTGTATGTGAGTATCATTTATGCAATTTTGTAATTTATGCAAATCTATATGTAAGTATCATTTATAAAATCTGTAAAATGTAATATGCAATCTGTATGGGTGTGACTACACTTATATATTAAGTTGAATTAAGGAGGCTTAATTGGACTTTACTTACTCCCTTGACACACTGACATTTTATTAAGTCGAATTAAGCACTTCCTTCATTCGAAATAAGGAAACACTAATTCAACTTAATAAATCTCCTTTAACTTTGAATTACTGGGGAATTCAACTTTATTAAGTGGAATTAACCCAGTGTGGCTGCCCTAAGTCAACTTTAGTCAACCTAAGGCTGGGGATAAGGGAGCCCTGTGTGGCTCCCTGGCAGAATGGAGCTGTGCAAGGCGCCCTTTAACTGCAGAGCCACACATGGCTCCCACTGCTCCGTTCTCCCTGGATTCGCGGCTCCCAGCAAGAAGGTCCCAGGGAGAAGGCAGCTGCAGTCTCTTCTTGCGGGGAAGCTGCAGGACCTCTGAGCAAAGGGACTGGCCAGGGCTCTGTGGAAACAAAGGCCGCCAGGTCTCCGGAGCCTCCAGGACTCCCAGGGAAAAGAGCCATCAGCTCCATCTTCCCCTGGTTCGTCATCCCAGGAGCTGCTTGCAGCTGTCTTCCCCAGGGACCCCCAGACAGGGAAGCCCCAGAGATTCCCCTTTCTGGGGAGCACCAGTGAAGACAGCCTCCAGCACTCCCTGGACAGGGGAGCCCCCAAATGGCAAGGTGCCTTCCCCGCCTGCCAACAGGATCCCCTGAAGGGTGCCTTGTCCTCTGTGGGGGTCCCCCACCCGGGAAGCCCCAGCTGCTGTTTCCCTGGGCCTCCACTGTCCAGGGAGCCCCAGAGGCTCCCTTCTCCCAGGGAACCATGGCTACCTTCTTGCTGGGGAGCCGCATGTCCAGGGGACAAGGGAGTAGTGTAGGCTCTCTAAATCAAATTAATAAAGCCTGCTTTAATTCAAATTAGGAGTGTAGTGAAGACTCTCAAATTTGAATTAATACATTCGACTTAAAGTTGAATTAACTAATTTGACTTTATAAAGTCAACTTATCTTTCCAAATGTAGACATAACCTATGTGAAATAGCCAAGTGCTTGCTAATTACAATTTGTTTAACACATCCCCTGTTTTAATGCATTTAAATTTTTACGTCTTCAGGCAGAATTACTAATGCAGAGATCACGCTGTCCATCTCTTTCCATCCATGGAATTGAAGGAGCTTTTTCTGAACCTGGAACCAAGACTGTAATCCCTGCAAAAGTAACTGGAAAGTTCTCAATACGCCTGGTGCCGAATATGGAGCTTTCTGTAGTAGAGAAACAGGTGGAACCCTCCTTTTTTGAATTCCTCCTACCCCCACTAACTGTACTTACCCACTTCAGAATGAATGAGCCCTGCATCTGTGATGCTTAGCAGAATGTTTTTTATGCTCTGTGCCTCTTGAGCTGCAATTAGTACTCCTTGGTTGTAGCTGAGAATCTGAATTTCTACTATATAAGAAGAAAATAACACAGGGAATCTGTTTTGAAGAAGAGATATGTTAAACAAAAGCCATGCAAAAATGTCATATTAGAGTTTCACTATTTTTAATAAACCTATCCCAACAACAGAATATTGATGTGAATAATATGCAGGCACTCCATATCCTTCTGCCTGCAAATCCAAAACCATCTATCATTTTCTCAATTCAAACATAAATCACAGCCATCAGATTCTGGCAAAACAATTGTTTGGGCCCAGGATTAATCATTTCTGAATAGAATCTATTGACAGGACCAACAAAATAAGATCTATTCATCAGCTAGTATAGGAGTCGAGGGCTGATGACAACAAAAAGCCAGCAGAGCTGGGACTCTCTTTCCAAACTGTCAACATTTCACTTTCATTAACTGTCCAAGCACTGAGATTCTTGAACTGTATTCCTATTTCACTTCTTAAACAGTCAGTGTAGTAGTAGTAGTAGCTATGTTGGTCCCAGGATATTAGGCTATGTCTACACACACATTGTTATTTCGAAATAAGGATTTTGAAATGAGTTATTTTGAAATAAAATCCTTATTTTGAAATAAGTTAATTCAAATTAACAAAATTTTAATTTGAATTAAGGGAAAGCCTGCTATTGAAACGGCTGTTATTTCAAAATGGTTATTTCGAAATAAAGCCATTTGGACATGTTGTTTCAAAACAGTTGTTTTGAAACAACGGTGTTGTTTTGAAACAACTTGTCTAAATGGCCTTATTTCGAAATAACCATTTTGAAATAACAGCCATTTTCAAACAATCGGGGTTTAACCTGTTTCAAAACAGCAGTTATTTCGAAAGGATGGGATCTGTCCTTTTGAAATAAGAAAATGTCATGTGGACCAACTATCTTTTATTTTGAAATAACCAGTGTTATTTTGAAATAAAAGTGCTGTGTAGACATACCCTTAGAGAGACAAGGTAGGTGAGGCAATATTTTTTACTAGATCAGCTTCTATCGTTGGCGTAATAAGAGATACTACCTCACTCACCTTGTTACTCTTATATCTTGGGCATGGCAGTTGTGCCTCTGACATGTCATTATTTTAAACAAATGCACACACAGACATATATTTACTTCAGTATATACAGAAAAAAGTCATTTTTCACATCAGTGTAATTATTTTCATTAGGTGATTGACTACTTGAATGAGAAATTTACTGAACGGAAGAGTCCTAACAGCATTAAAGTAACCTCCCATAGACAAGTAACGTTCTGGCTATCTGACCCAGATGAACCCCAGTATTTGACTGCAAAGAAAGCAATTAAAAGAGGTTTGGCTGTTATAATGTATGAATTATTTGCTAGACAATTATGTAACCTTTTGAAACTATAATCTACAGAAATGAAACCAGTTTATTTCCCTCATTCTCTCTGCAGGTTCTTATTGTCTACATGATGGTTTCTAATTTTTATGTATTTGTATACAAGTGCATTTTCATATGTAGCTGTTTTTATTGTTTGTTGTTATTAAGTTATGGTATTGATGTACATTGCTAGCATTCTACTATACTGATTATCAGATAGGTGTGTCATTCATGGCTCTTACCACTTTTCAGCTTCTTCTGTAACTTTGCTGCAGATGAACCAGTATTTATGACTTGTGGACAGATTCCATTTTGTGCCCATGACTTCAGCATCTGGGTACAAGGTATCATTGTGAAGTCATTGATTGGCTCAGGACCTTAAGTGGACACAGCATGGAGGCAAAACACACAAGTATTGGTGTGGATGAATTCTAATACTTTGAATTCAAGCCAAACAATGTCAGATCATAGCTTTTTAGAGGAGAAAGGAAATATCCTTCAGAAGTCTGTATGGATATGTCCACACAGTGTTCTTATTTTGAAACAACAGAGGTTGTCTTGAAATAAGAAACAGCATGTCCACACGACATTCTCTCATTTCGAAACAACGGGTTCTGTTGTTTCGAAACAAGAGCCGTTGTTTCGAAACAGCTTAAACCCCATCCATTTTGAAACAACAGTTATTTCAAAACGAGTTGTTTCAAAATAACCCCATTTGGACATGCTGTTTTGAAACCACGGTTATTTTGAAATGACTTGTTTCGAAATAACCGTCACCCGGACATGTTTTGAAACAAGCATTGTTTTGAAATAAGTCTGACCTTCTTCCCAGGGTGCACTGCACCCTGGGGAACAGGAAATTCCTGCCTGGGCATGCCTGTCAGGCAATGTGCCCGGAGCCTTCTTTAGGCATGGCATCCCAGGCAGGCACTGATGCTGGGGGGTGACGCAGGGCCCCTGTCTGGACCCCCAAGGAGGTTCACTGCCTCCTCGGGATCTGGCAGGGGCCAGACATCATGTCTTGGTTCCGGGCCTCCCACCAGAACCGGGACATTTACACCAACATTGCTGTGGCAATGTCAGAGCAGGGCCACCCCTGGACAACCGAGCAGGTCCGAAGTAAGGTGAAATCCTTACACCAGGACCATGCCCGGACCCGGGAGGCCCAGGAGCTCCAGGGGGCAGGGAGCACAGCCACCTGCCCCTACTACAAGGAGCTCCATGCATTCCTGGGTCCAGAGCCCAGCGGTCTCCCCACTGAGGCTCTGGACACAGGAGTCCAGCGGAGCCCCTTGTTGGGCCCAGAGGCACCAGGAACCGCCTCGGATGTCTGTTGGGGGGCCTCCAGATGCAGCACCACCAGTGGCAGAGGCCACCCCGAGCAGCCTGGAACCGTTCGCTGCATCCGAGGTGGGGAGCAGCCCGGAGGACAAGGGGCCCACTACCATCTCAGCCCCTGGGTCCGACATAGAGCCCAGGACATTGCGCTGGACCTTTGGAGCCCCTGTGGGTAAGTATTCCCCTCCCACTGAGGCACACAGGGCTGGGCCTGTCCAGCAGGTCATGGGCAGCGAGGGGGTCCAGGGCTGGGCACCCGGGCAGGTAGGGCACAGGGTCGGTGGGTGCAGAGGCCCCCCCTTGGCCACGGGTCCCAGACAGACAGGTGGCACCGGGGTCACAGGACCCTGTGTGCCTGGGGGTGGTTAACAGGGGCCGGCTCTTAAAGATGCAGCCACATCTTGGGCGGGGTGCAGAGCATACAGGCCACACCACTGGCAAGTGGCCTTGGGAGACCCCCTAGAGCAAGGTGTGGCTGAGTCCAGCTCACCCTCGTGGGCACCACTAGTATGTGTGCCTCCAGGGTATGGTTACCAGATGTCAGGCAAAAGGAGAACATGGTCCCCTGTTTGCTGTCCTGTTCTTCTTTTTACCTTCACATTCGCTGTCTGGCAGGCAGTTTAAAATACAGGAGTTTCTCAGGCTTTTTACTGTAGGGGTTGAAGGATCCTGGAATGACATAGAATACTGATTTGTGCAGGCAAGTGTTCCAGGGCCCCCTAAACCCCGACGAATATCACGGCCAGACAACATTTTTGCCCAGTGTCCTCCAATGTCCTCCATTGGGTACTTTCCTGGCCTCCTTTCAAGGCTTTGGGGGCCAGTAGACCTACTCCAGGGCAATGTCCCACAGGATCCTGGGATCTGCTGACAGTCAGGGCAGAGGTGTGTGCTGCAGACAGGCTGCACACAGACAGCACCAGCAGGCAGCAGGGGTCAACTGTGTTTTCTGCTTCCCTGCAGCAGGTCGCCCAGTCGCTCGCCACCGCCAGCCCGACGCCTCAGCCCCAGGGCACCACAGCGGAGGAGGAGGGCCCCCTGGTCATGGGCCGAGCTCCTCTAGAGCCTCGAGGAGCTCAGTGAATGGATGGAGGCATCCATCCAGGCCTGGCAGAGGGAGCAGGCCCAGCGCCAGGACACAGCCCTCTGGGTCCTGCAGTAGGTCGCAGGAGAAGATGACAGGGTGGCCACGGCCCTGAAGCAGCTGAGCAAGTGTTTGCCAGCAGCCATCGAGGGCCTCGCCGCCACCGTCTGGCAGCTGGAGGAGAAGATGGCCCCGCCACTTCCTGCAGAGGGTTCACCGCCTGGCCCTCCCTGGAGGCGACACCAGACTGAGGGTGGCCGTGGGCACGGGTGGGGTATGCCACTCCTCCAGACCCTCCCACAGGCCCTGCCTGACTTCCCCCCTGACACCTGGACTCTCTCACCCCTCTTCCCCCTCCCAAGTTGCTGCCCCCTCCCTGAACTCCCCGAACCCCCCAAATCCCCCTCCCAAGTTGCTGGCCCCTCCCCTGGACTGCCCCCACATTGCCCCATCCCATAACCCCCCCCCCAGCCTCTCCCTGCCCCAATCCCTGTCTTGGTCAATAAATAGTTTGTCACTTATTCTTCGTTTTGAGTGGTTTTATTGGGGGGGGTAGTTGACAGTGCGGGTGGGTGGGTGGGGGCTGCCTGTGGTGAACATGGGAGAGGGTGGTGTGGGGCAGGGCAGGCCTGGCCCTCACAGTTCCTCCTCGGTGAAGGTGGTCCGGAGTGCATCATGCATGGACAAGGCTCGCTGGGATGGCTAGTCCCATGTGGGCACAGGTCTGGGTTCCTCATAGTCCCTGGTGAGGAGTTGTGCCTCAGCTTCCCATAGAGGTACAATGGGCTCACCCTGCTACTCACGGTAGTTGTGGAGGGCCACGCATGCGGTGATCACCTGTGGCAGTGTCCTCTCTGTGAGGTGGAGGCAGGTGAGGAGGCACCTCCAGTGGGCCTTAAGGTGGCCGAAGACCTGCTCGACCACCTGGCGGCTGCAGGTCAGGCAGTGGTTGAAGATCCACCTGGAGAGGTTGAGGGGCCCGGCATACAGCTGCATGAGCCATGGCCGCAGGGGATAGGTCGCGTCCGCCACGATGAGGATGGGCACTGCTACTTCCCCAACATTGATGTTATGTGGGGGAAAGAAAGTGCCCTCCTCCATGCCCCGGTACAGGCCAAAGTTCCAGAGGACCCTGGCATCATGCCCCCCGCCCCCCCAGCCATCCCACATAGCAGTTCTGGAACATGCCGCGGTGGTCCACAAGGGGCTGCACAATGATGGAATGGTACCCCTTCCTATTGTGGTACTCCGCGGCTCTGTGCTCCGGGGCTCACATGGGGATGTGCGTGGCGTCGAGGATCCCCACACAATTGGGGAAGCCGAGGGTGGCCATGCCTGGAATGGTGTCCTGCAGCTCCCCTTGTCTCACCAAGCGTCGCAGCAGGACCTTGTTGATGGCCCTGGTGACCTCCACGAGGATTTTGCCGGTGGTGAACCTCCCACCGCCAAAGAGGTGCGCCACAGACCTGTGGGACTCTGAAGTGGCCATCTTCCAGAGGGCGATGGCCAATCTTTTGTCCACAGGGATGCCAGGCCTCACGGGGGTGTTTCTGCGGTGCAGCAGCGGGGCACGTTCCGTGACCAGGAGGTTGAAGCTGGCCCTGGTCATGCGGAAGTTCCACCACTACTGGTTGTCCCCCCAGGTCCACAGCACGACCCACTCCCACCAGTCTGGGCTGGTCACCCGGGCCCAGACCTGGCGAGGCACGGAAGGGGGCAGGGGCAGTAGCTCTGCCCTGCAGACCAGCTGGATGAAAGCCTCGGGCAGAGACTGGGCACCCTCTGGGTCTGCGAGCAGAGTGTCCCACATGAGCAGGACATTCTGCAGGTGGTCAGAGTGGCTTGGCGTCGCACAGCACTGTCTAAGGAATGGGGCAATGTACATTGCTTGCAGAGTCCTGCTAGCCAGCGTGGACAGGGAAGTGAGGTTGGGGCCAGCTTTTATGGGATTGGCTACCAACATGGCCACCGACATGACCCAGGGAGGTGGCCATGTTGCCACACCTCCCATGGTGCCCTGCCCCTGAAGCAAAATAGCAAGTCCACCGTGTGGTCATAGAATTATAGGGTTGGAAGGGACCTCATAGGTCATCTAGTCCAACCCCCTGCCAGAGGCAGGACCACTCCCACTTAAACCATCCCAGTCATGGTTTTGTCCAGCCGGGGCTTAAACACCTCCAAAGATGGAGACTCCACCACCTCCCTCGGCAGCTCATTCCAAGACTTCACCACTCTCCTGGTAAAAAAGTTTTTTCTAATATCCAGCCTTGACCTCCCTAACCGCAACTTGAGACCATTGCTCCTTGTTCTGTCCTCTGTTACTACAGAGAACAGTCGAGCTCCATCTTCCTTGGAGCATCCCTTCAAGTAGTTGAAGGTTGCTATCAAATCCCCCCTCAGTCTTCTCTTCTGCAGACTAAATAAGCCTAATGCTTCCAGTCTTTCCTCATAGGGCTTGTGCTCTAGCCCTTTAATCATTTTGGTTTCCCTCCTCTAAACTCTCTCTAGCATGTCCCTGTCCTTTTTGTAGTGGGGAGCCCAAAACTGAACACAGTATTCTAGATGTGGCCTCACCAGTGCAGAATAGAGGGGAAGGATCACATCCCTTGATCTGCTGGTAATACTTCTTTTGATGCATGCTATTTGGTCATGCTATTTCGATTCCCGCTTGTCTCCTTATTTCGAAATAGGTTTTTGTTATTTCGAAATAAGTCAAAACAACCTATTTCGAAACAAGTGCTTGTGTGTGGACATAGCCTATCTCCCCCTCTTAATCCCCTCACCAACAAAATAACCATAGGAAATTAGTTTATATCAGAATAATGCCTTCAGTTATTCAAATATTTAAGCAGGAAGGATACTGCATTATACTTTTAGAAATTCAGATTAATTTTTTATAAAGCTTATGTTGTTGTTGTCACTCCTTAGTGTTTGGAAAAGAGGCTGACATGATCCGTTCAGGTGGAACAATTCCAGTTGCTGCACATTTCCAGGAAGTGACTAGAAAAAGTATAATTTTACTGGGAATAGGAAGACCTGATGATTCGGCACATGGGCAAAATGAAAAGATCAGCAGGTACTTTTTACTCTTTTTTAAAAAATCATAAAGAAAAACATGTTAAGAAAAAAACTTGGGCATTTTAAAAATTATTAATATAATTTCAGAAAGAAAAAACCCAGCCTTTTGACAAAACAGAAAACAAATACTCTCGCCCAAACCATTGAATTTACATCACTTTTCAGATGTACACTTATAACTCTCAAATGTGGCTGCAAAAAAGGTCTCTCATCTCAATTGCTACTTTTTTCCTTCTGAAAACACCTGTATTCAAATAACACAAACATATTGGGATTTTTAGGAATTAGTCAGATGAAAATATGCAAGTTAGCTCCTTTAAGTAATCAAGTTAGTTAAAATGTATTTGCCATTATCTGATGCTTTCTCTCTTACTTTTCTGTCCTTGAGTCACTTCAACACTTGTATTGCAGTTCTAATAACTGCAGTACTGAAATTATGTTTTGTTTTAGTTAAATGATGATTGATACTTGTATTTCATACAAGCTACTGGAAATAGCTAGGAGGTAAGCATAGTGCAAAATGGCTGTGTTCACACGTAAACTTATTTTGAAATAAATTATTTCGAAATGAATTATTTTGAAATAAAGTCCTTATTTCGAAATCAGTTCATTCGAATTAAGAAAATGTTAATTCGAATTAAGGGAAGGCCTGCTATCAAAACCGCAGTTATTTCAAAATAACTGTTTCGAAATAAGGCTGTTCGGAGATGTTGTTTTGAAACAGTTGTTTCGAAACAATGGTGTTGTTTTGAAACAATGTGTCCGAACGCCGTTGTCTCGGAACAGTTGTTTCGAAGTAATGGCTAGTTTGATTTCAAGCGAGGTTTTACTGTTTCAAAATAATGGCCATTATTTCAAAACAACGGGTCCTGTTGTTTTGAAATTAAACTCTCGTCTGAACACAGTCAATTTGAAACTAAAAAGGGACATACAATTTAATTGAATTAAAATCTACTTGCAAGGAATCTATTGTAAGTTGTATCCTTGCTGCTGAACAATCTACTATAGTAATTGGCAATGTGTGTGTGTGATGTTAAGTGTACCATGTGACAGGCCATTGTGGTGTCAGAGGTGTCTCAACCAATTGCTCCCAAGCAGCTGCTTGGGAGCAATTGGTTGAGTCACCTCTGACATCACAATGGCCGAGGAGTCTTGATATGGCACAGATCTATACATTATTGTAGCTGCATACCTCATTGTCATTCATAAAGGCGAACTAACTGAGGATTTAAAAATTGGACAGTAACAGCCAGTGAAACCCAGGGATGGTTCACGCTGGTGACATGGCTGCTCCTTCGGACCTTGTCAAAATTATAAAGCTCTCAGCTCTGTTTTCAGCTGTTTCCAATATATCACGCTGACTCTTCAGACAATTGTATGTGGCACTGACTCAGGGAAGAAACCATGAAAATCTGAAAGTGTATGTGAAGGACATGAATTGCCACGGAAAAGTTTTAGCTCACCATAGATCTTTTGCAAATATGTTCTAATTAAAGAGCTATGAATTGATTAAAATAAGTATTTCATGAATTTCCATTTGATTTTCCCCTGTCATTTTTGACAGGTTACAGCTAGTAGTTAAATAAAAATTAAATACTTTTTTTTTGGAATTTAAGCATAACCAACAGCTTCTGTTTAAGTGGCTAAGGCTAAACAAAGACCAAATTCTTTTCTCAAATTAGTGTTTGAGACTCCCATGGGCTTCACTAGGAGTTCCATTACTGTAACCCAGGGTATAATTTAATGCTCAGTTTTGCAAACACGTTATTTGAATAACTGCATTCACATGAGTAGTACTAATTATTTCAGTTAAACATGTGCAAGCTTTCACAGGATTGGGTCTTTAGGGCATGAACCAAAGCCACCTGATGTCAATAGGAATCTTTCCATTCATGTCAGATCTTAGGATAAAATTTCAAGAAGTTCTTAAAAACAGATAAACAAATAAAGGAGGAGTCCTGTGGCACGTCTAAAGACATATATATTTATTTATCACATAAGCTTTTGTGGGTAAAAGTCTACTTCCTCAGATGCATGAAATGGAAACTATAGTATGGAAGGCAATACTTTAGTTTCCATTTCATGCACCTGAGGAAGTGGGATTTTAACCATGACTGTTCATGCAAAAATAAATTTGTTAGTCTTAAAAGTGCTACAAGACTCCTTGTTTGTTTTGCTGAATTAAGCTAACACAAATACCCCTCTGGAAAAGGTAGATAGGTGCCTATAGATGTAGATGGGTATTTTTGGGTGCTCAAATACTTTCAAACATCTGGCCTAAGTGATTTGAAGAGTGTAGTTCTGATCTTCTAACACAGGCCATAGGATTTCACCTAATAGCTACTGCAGTAAGCCCAACAACATTGTTAAACTTCAGCATATCTTTTAGAAAAGCATTGTCTGGATTTAAAGATTGCAAGTGATGGAAAAATCCATCACATCACTTGGTACATTTTTCCAAGGACAGTCTTTCCTGTTAAAAATTCACATCTCAGCGTGTGTGCGTATCTGAAGAACTTCTATGTTAGGGACAGAGAAAGTATACTGTTTGCTCTCTTTTCTTTTAGATACAGTTTCATTGAGGGAACAAAACTATATGCAGCTTTTCTTCAAGAAGTTGGTACTCTCTGAAGAAAACGATATGGCTTCATAAACCTTTAAAATACTACTTCATGTGTCCCATATCATATTTGGAATACATGTTTAATAAATACATATTACCAAACATACTGGATTTTAGTTATCCTGTGGTGTTCTTTCAGAATTTTAATCTTAATTTTAAAAAAAGAAACTGAACAAGTAAAAACAAACCATCTGATAACACAGTGAATGATATGCTTATTATCCTTTTTTATATTGCTTCAAAAATGAGATTACCATACAAGAGAAAATAATTCAACTTTTCACAGTAATAGCAACAACTTTTTTTTTTTTAAACACACAAATGGCTTTGGACTCAAATGGAATGCTTAACATCAAGTGCTGATCTGCCAACTGAATACATCTTTAGGTTTTCTGAAATTTTAAAATACAGCACCGTAAACAGTTGTCAGCACATGACTCACCAGACAAGCACCTCCTGGAGATGATGTGAGGAACTGTTTAAGTTGCACTCCCATCCTGTGGTCTGTGCTCCATCTCTTCCAAGTCTATTCTGGTCCATATTCAGCACCTTAGCCACGCCCCAGTCATAGAATCATAGAATCATAGGGTTGGAAGGGACCTCATGAGGTCATCTAGTCCAACCCCATGCCAAAAAAAGCAAGACCACTCCCACTAACTTATTCCAGCCAGAGTTTTATGCAGCCAGGTCTTAAACATCTCCAAAGATGGAGATTCCACCACCTCCCTAGGTAGTCCATTCCAATGCTTTACCACTTGCCTAGTAAGAAAGTTTTTCCTAATATCCAGCCTTGACCTCCCCAGCTGCAACTGGAAACCATTGCTCCTTGTTCTATCCTCTGTTACGACTGAGAACAGCCGAGCTCTGTCCTCCTTGGAGCATCCCTTCAGGTAGCTGAAGGCTGCTATCAGATCCCCCCTTAGTCTTCTCTTCTGCAGGCTAAATAAGCCTAGTTCCTTCAGTCTCTCTTCATAGGGCTTGTGCTCCAGCCCCTTGATCATTTTTGTTGCCCTCTGCTGGAGTCTAATTTGTCCACGTCCTTTTTGTAATGGGGAGCCAAAAACTGAACACAGTATTCCAGATGTGGCCTCACCAGTGCAGAATAGAGGGGAATGATCACATCCCTCGATCTGCTGGCAATGCTTCTTCTGATGCAGCCCAGTATGCCATTGGCCTTTTTGGCGGCAAGAGCACACTGCTGATTCATATCCAGCTTCCCATCCAGTCAAATCCTTGCTTAGTTCCCTCTTCTGTGGTAAGGTCCAGTCCAGGCTGGCCCACTCTGCATTGGTGCCTGACACTAGTCTTAATGCCACCCACTGGTGGTCTGGGGGAGGTGGGGAAGGACCTGGGTCCACCCACTTGTCTGGGCCCCAGCTCAGGGACCCTATGCACTGCTCTGGGTGCCATCTCAACCTACAACATGGTTCAGCAGGTCACCTGGGCCATGTCCTCGTCAATCCCAGGTACCTTTCTCCCTGGCATCAGGGTCCAAGCCCTGGCAGTTTGTATGGAGCTGTCCCTGACCCTGACTCATACATCCAGGCCAACAGCCTCCCTCTACTTTTCCCACCAGAGCTGGGGCTGCATCCCTCTTATACACAGGGTTCCTGATTGACTTGACAGCCACCTACTCTGATTGGACTTTTAATTCTCTTTCCATCAGTTCTACAAACACTTGCTGAACTTGTTTTCTACTAATTGATGAGTCTTGGCCAAGTAGCTTAAACAAGTATGTATTTTAAACCATTTTACATGGCTAAGAGAAGTTTACATACATAATCTTAGGAAAGGAGTAAGAAGGTTGATTATGCCAGATCTCAAGGAGACACACTCATTCAGAACAGCAATGTATCTACTTCAGGCTTGACTTATATGTCGTTCATCATAACACTCTAGGTCAGGATTCCTCAACCTGTGAGGTGGGACCAAAACATGAGTCAGAGAATTTCAAAGGGTCATATAGCAGCTTCTGTCTCAAGGGGCTGACTGGGCTTGCCTCCCTGCTCCAGGAACGGTAACCTATAGGTCCCAGTGCCACTAAGGTTTTGCCCACTTGTCACGGTGACAGGACTCTGGGTATGCCAAATTTGAGTGAGGAGTACCACATCTCCCATAAACTGAATCACAGTTCTACTCACATAGACCTGATTCTATCAGAGGGGCCAAGCCAAACCTTAGTACTCCCACAGTTCTGGAGATTGCAACACCCCTAGTGGAAAGTCAAGCCCAGCCAGGACCACAGTACAAGCCATGCAGGAGCCACCACCATGGGGGTGAGTGCTGATCAAGATCCAATGGCTCAGCAAGCTCTGACAGAAGCCACCCCAGGGTCTCCACCCCCAAACTATTTGCAGGGGTGTCAAACTCATTTGCTATAGTGGGCCAGATTTGACTTAAACATGCTTCAAGTGAGTCGTATATACCATAAATCAAAATACTATGGAACTCTCAGAACATCACACATTGCTGTGTCTGTGAAACTGTGCTCCATGATACTTTTCTCTCTCAGGGGCAGTGTCATCTTGTAGAGCAGTCTTGCATAGCCAGTGCTCTCTGATGTCATGGGACCTAAAGCTCTTGTTTCATTGCAGAGCGCTGGTTATGAGACCACATGCTCTCTGTTAGGCAGAGAGCATGGTCCTGCCGAGCGCAGTCATGAGCCAAATGACAGAGGTTTGGATTTGGCTCCCAGGCCACATGTTTGACACCACTGATTTACTGAGTCACAACAGGCCATTAATATTTACAGATGAGTCCTGAGCCCAAAGAGATTGAGAATTACTGATCTGGGCCACAAAAGCTCTCCCCCCATTACCTCCACCCAGCAATTCTGGTCAGTATGTTTTTGTTTGCTGTCAATTCCTCTATTTAATGAAGACCAAATAAGGAACAAATTTTTGTTGACTCCTCAGCGGTGAAATGCCCTGTTTGATGTCCACTGGTTTCACTTCTTCAGTTTCTGTGGGATACACATTTCTCATTAAAGTCAATGAAAAAAATCTTACTGACTTCAAGGGAGTTGAATCTTCCCCTAAGGGCAAGGCTTACAAGTGGGACTTCCTATCAGTTAGATCCCTAAGTCACAACTCTCTCCCCATCTCTAGCATCCCCATGTGGAGGAAAACTCTTCCAGGAGATATTAACTTGACCTTCCAGTTGAGATTCCTGTTTTAATTACATTCTTCAGAACATTAGCGGCAATTGTTTTTCTTCTCTTTGGCTCCCATTTTCTTGGTATGACAATAGCTCTAATAAATAGCCATGTCAATTCTCTTTCTCTTTTAGGCACACAAATATCTATTTATGTTAAATACCTATCAGCAAAACACCTAAGCATTGTACAAGGTTTAAGATACACAAGCAGCACTCTAATAATTGAAGTTCTTCACCTTACTCTCAGAGGGTAATTGGTGTCCACTAAGCAATGAATTACTAAGTGGCTAATGACTGGATTTCTGATACTAGAAAAACAAACAAGAAGTCTGGTGCCACTGGTTTGTTTTGCTGAACTAGATTAACAGGGCTACCCCTTTGGAACTGCTACTAGAAGTATTTGCCAAAATTTTGAACAGGCATGAAGTTTTATTTTGCATACACCTACATGTGAGCTAGCTGGGCCAGGAATGGCTTGGCTGATACGGGATCAAATTTTCCTTTATACCGCTTTACCAAGTTGAATAGGAGCTACATGGATGCATACCTTCTCACGAGTTGTTTAGATCAGTAGCAAGCCTATGACTTAATTTCTGAATTTTGTTTGTAGATTTCACTATAAATGGAAACATAAATATGGGCAACTAAGCCTTGTGGGAAATTGTCTGTTCTGCTCCTTCGGGTCCTGTGCATTGCTCTGTTGTGGGAACCAGAGCAAGCCCTTTTTGTCCCTGTCTCTAGGCAGTTGGTGCCTCCACACACAACGGAGCACGAGCCCCGGTCCAGTGGCCATATGAGCAGCAGCTATACACTGTTGATACTGCCAGTGACTGTGCATCTTTCCTCTGGGCTATCTCCTCCTCTTTGTACTCTTTTACCTTGTGGCTAGCTTCTGTTTTCCTCTGCTTCTCTCCAAAACTCCTTACTGGCTACTGCCGCCACTCCTCACTCTCCAACCTCCTCTGGCTGGAGCAGGGGCTTAATTAGGCTCAGGTGCCTCTAATTAACCCAAAGCAAACCCTGCTCAGTCTGCTGAGATCAAGCCCAGGTGCATTGTGGGGCTTATATACCCACCTTCTAAGACTCTCCTGCCTCCTTCTGGTCCTGCTGTTTCACAGCCTCTTTCCAGGAAATTATTCATGTTATCAGTTTTCTGCATGAGCCTTCCTACACCATTGATTAAATACATTGCACCTTCACAATGTTCCCAGGCCCTTTTTTTACATGGAGGTGCAAGAGATTATGATTTGTGTCAAATCTTTTTCTGGTATGGCAGCCCAGGACACTACTACTGAGCTTCCAAGTTCATGAAAACCATTTAATCACATTTTCTAGCTGAAGTACTCTGAGAATACTTTGGATTGTTTCTTGTTGTGCAGACTGTACTTTTATGACAGTAACTGATGTAGAAAGCTGGAAGAGTTATGGTTACAGAATTTCAGAAACATCATATGACCAAAACTGCACAAATTACTGTACATTTTGTATAGTAAAGGTGCTTGTGGTTTCCTTTTCTTTCATCTGCTCAGGAAGTCAGCTGAGTTGCATATGCAACTCCATAGTGAAGTTCTTGGCTGTCATGTAAAAGTGAAGATTTTTTTTTTTTTAAGGCAATGGACCCTACGTTATTCTTGTCTAGTCTCCATATCCAACTCATGGCTGAGCTACTCTAGCCATTTAATGAGAATCATTTTCTAAATATATCTAATAATTACCTTCTCAATTTAAAAGTCTAATTTCCTTTCTGATTAGCTAATAAATTATCTTTCCTCATTCTTCCTGATACTAACCTCTAATTTTGGCTATTTAATTTTAAATATATTTTACTTTATATATTTTATTTTTTATATAATGTTTATGTTTAATTGTTTACATTTTATAATGGTAACTTTGAGCAGGAAAGGCTCAGGCATTCATAAATGAAAACGATTTAGGTACAGATATGGGGACAAATTCTGCCTTCAGTTACTTTGGTATAATTTCAGAATAAATCCACTGACATTAAGAGTCTCTGTGTTGGTGTACTGAAAGCATAATTTGGCTCTTGAAACTTCCAGTTAATGGTAATCTGAGGCTATGGTAATCCAGTTCACAGAAATGGGATTGGGAATGTTCACGTTGTCTCCGTGCACAGTATACCCTCTGCTGGCTAAACTGCAAAATGTTAATACAGAGGCTGCTGTGGACATTAAACCACTGATCTTGCAGTCCGTAGGAAAGTGAAACTCCCTCTCAAATCAATTACAGCTTTCCAAGCATATGGACTGCATTATAATTCATAAGTATCTTCTAAATCTTTTTTAAAATAAAAGCATTTACATTTTATATTGATCTTTTGTTTATACTAAAATTGAAAGCTCATGAATGTTCCATTTTAATATATTTTACTGTTTTGAAACAACTGATTTGAATTTGCAGGTTTTAAAATTCTTTAGTTAGAATTTAATTCAACATAGGTTCTGTGTATGAGTGTACATAACTCAGTTAAAGTTTAAAGTAAATTAAGTATGTATGTGTCCTTAGAAAAAGGAACAGTAAAATACACAGCATGTTTTCCTTGAAAACATTGTTTCTTTGGTACTACTGCAACACTCACAATAGAAAAGGCTCCCTCCTCAAGTTGTGGAACATTAACAAGAATATAGGACCCAATCCTATAGTCCTTAAAGCATGAAATACTCCCCAAAACATTCAGTGGATGTTTTGCTTGCATAAGAATTTCTAGATTAGGCCCTGCTTCTGCAAGCCCTTATGTATGTACTTAACTTTATCTGACCACTGAGTAAACAAAGTATGTTTCTGAAAGAGTTTGCAGACTTTTGTGATAAAGACTAAAATAGGTATATAAATAGACAGAATCTGTTTTACAATAGGATACAAAGAAAAAAACTGAAAATGAATTTAAAAAACTAGATAAAATTTTGATATAGTTGAAGCTGGAAGAGGCTGCAAGTGTTGTGAAGGATAGGATTAGAATTTAAGATGATCTGGACAAACTGGAGAAATAGTCTGAAGTGAATAGGATGAAATTCAATACTAGTTCTCTGAGCCTGGCACAGGGAAAAGCATCCCCTGCCCAGCTCTAGCTGTGGTGTTGCTAGAGCTGGGCAGGGGATGCTATCCTCCAGATGGGGCTCAGAAGGCTAGAGCCTGGCAGGGGATGTTTTCCCCTGGCAGGGCTCCTTGGGGCCAGGGCACCCACCCTCCCCACAGTGCAGCTGGGGCATGGGGAGAAGGGATTCCCCTGGCCTGGCTCTGACAGCACTGCTGGAGTGTGGGGAGAAGGGAGTCCCCCTGCTGGGCTCCAGCAGCATTTCCTGGGTGTGAGGAATGCACCCCCAAGCCCAGCTGGAGCTGTGCTGCCATAGCAGAGGGAAGGGACCTCCACATGTTGGGGAGAGGGAGCAGGAGAGAATCCCTTCTCCCCCTGCCCTGGCAGGGCTGCTAGAACTGGGCACATGGGTCCCTCTCCAAGCCTGGCTCGCTCTGTAGAACTGGGTGGAGGGGGCCCCACTCCCCTACCCCCCAGCTAGGTTGCCTTTGGGGCTGCTTGCCCCAGGTGCTGGAGGGCAGATGCCCCCTTCCAGGGTGCCATGCACGCTGGGAGGAAGGTCAAACCAAGTTAATTTGAACTAAGTATTAGTTCGAATTAACAAGGCAACATTGGTTTAGTTCAAACTCATACGTTCCAACTAACCCTTAGGTCAAACTTAAGCTAGGTTTTACAAGTTCAGCCTAGGCTTTTCTTAGTTCAAACTAATGAAAGCAAGTGTGGACATGCACTAATTTAGTTTGAATTAAGCCTCCTTAATTCAAACCCTATGGGAACAAATTAAAAAAAAGGGGGGGGGGGTTGCTTAGTAGTTGGGAGAAAATTGAAGGCCATCATGATAATTTTCAATTACATAAGGTGTTAATGAGAAAGGAGAAAAACTGTTCTCTAACTTCTGAGAATAGGGTAGGAGACACTGGAACTTCAGAATTTCCTTAACTGGAGATTTTTAAGAGCAGACTGGTCAGCCACCCATCAATGATGGTCCAGATCATTGATTTTTCAACTACTGAGCTGCAGTATTCTGTGGGAACTATCCAACTGTGCTGGGAACTTCTGTACAAAAGTAATGAAAATCAATATCAAACAAATAGTTTTATCTCAAACAATACGCTAGTCCAGTGATTCTCAACCAGTGTCTGACACCCCATTATTGTGTCACCACACAGCAATGTGTCACAGAGTGCTGGGGAAATGGCTGGATTTGGCCTGAAGGGAACGGGCTAGTGTGTTTTGCAGAGTCGCAATATGCTGCCAAGTATCTCATGACCCACTGGTCTATCCAACCAAATTCACAACTCATAAAATGTGTGGAAAATCAAGCATCAAATTAAAAGCAAGGTATCAGCCTTTCAATTGTAAAACGTGAACATTCTGCAAGTAGGTGGCCAAAGGGCAAAACTGAGATGTGTATTTTTTTCTGGTGGATTTGAAACAACGCATTTGATTCTTCTTTAGCTTGTTGTGTGCACTACGTTGCAAACTACACTAATAAAACTGTAACCATAGTAAATGTAAGTAAATGACATTTAATGAGCAATTGATTCAGCTGAAAGGAGCGGCTGTGCTGAGGCACTGTTTGTCTCATGGGAGCGCATCGTGTTATCGAAAGGTTGGAACACAATGATCTAGCTCAGTGTTTCCCAACTGGTGTGGCACAACAGGCAGGTCTGCCATTAGTCCTGAGCCGGTGTGCCACAGAATTTTTTTGAAAAACTATTTGAAGAGTGCTGGATTGGTGTATGAATATTGTAAGGGGACTGATAGCCCCTTACTGAGAGTGAATGGGCCTTTTGATTGGCCACTCCCACCTGGAAGCAGGACTCTGAAACAGACAGCCCCAGGGCCAGTGGGAGAGGCCAGTGTCCCAGGATGGCCTGATTGATTGAAAGTGCTCCCTCGCCCCTGGGCTGAAACTGCAGGTTGGACATGCCTGGACAAGCCAGTGTGTGAGTGTGTGTGGGGCCGAGCTAAGGAGGAAGCACTAAGCAGCCAGCAGCTGGGAGCCAGAGGACCCAGGAAGGGAGGCCAGGCTGAGCTGATTTGTGCAGAGGAGACCCACAGCAGCTGGACTAGCAGAAAGCCAAGTGGAGCTGAGCAGACCAGAGCTGGAGGCAGTGACAGAGCCAGAGGTGCCTGAAGCTGGGGCAGGAGGCCAGAGAAGGAGCCCAAGGTGCTGAGCTCATCTGTGCAGCCCCACAGCAGGAGGACCAGAGGAGCCATTCTGAACCCGAGCAGGAGCTGGGAGCCGGAGTTGCAGCCATCTGGAGCTGGGTGTGGTGAGCAGCTGGGGAACAGCGAAAGGGGGCTGACACTGGGAAGAAGGGCCCTGCCCCTGGAGCTTGGGGACGTGTGGCCACAGCTGGAGCCTGCATCTGGCCCCCTGGATCATCCAGTCACAGCCAGGCCTGCGCAGAGGGCTTGCAACGTGGAGGACAGACTGTGAGACTGTTTCTCAGGTCCCAGAGACTCTGTTTGTAGTGCTCCCACGCCAGTGGTGGCACTGGGGGTTTATTGTTCACCTTTTTCCACTTTTTTCATTGGGTTATTCTTTTTTATTTCTGTATGCTTAAATAAATTGTATACAGTGCATATAGTAACTAGTGGGCCAGAAGAGTGGTCAGTACCCCAGAGTGGGGACACCCTAGCCCTGTCCTGAGACCATGATAAAAGTGGGGGGTCGAGCCCCCAGGAATCCTGGGGCCCAGCCTTGTCAGGGTTACAGAGACTCCTCCAAACAGGAGATTGGGAGGTGAACCTTTGAGGTCAGGCAGGCCTTGGGGTAAAGGAAGTGGGAGCAGGGACTCAGATCCTTTTGCTACCCACCTTCACTGGGGTGGTATACAAAGTCTGGGAAGTTCCCCACAAGAGCGGGTCCATCCGCCTGCTTACAATATTCATGAGTTCATTTGGAGACTATATGATGGTCTGCCTCAAAATCATTAAAGGCATCAAGGTGTGCCATAGCAAGCAAGAGGTTGGCAACTACTGATCTAGGTAACTTGCTCCTGCCACATGAAAAGGGCTGGAGCACCCAACCTAGCAAAGGCTCTTCCACCATGGTGATTATATGATAAACTGCTGGGGACTCACAGCCTCTACTTCAAGTCAAACACTCCCTGAAAGGGGAGACTTATATCTGGGATTGAAACACTAGAACTGGGGTCTCAAACTCAAATTACCACAATGGCCACGTGAGGACTAGTATGTTACCCCAATGGCTGCACCACTGAAACCTTTTCATACAATGATACTGTAAATATCAGTAACAATAGCGTTGTTGTGGGCTGCAGGAAACAGCTTTAGGAGCTGCATGTTTGAGCCCCCTGTATTAGAACGACCCAGGTTGTGAGGCCAGTCTGGGCATGAACAGTACAGCAGCTCCCCCTGCCTGGCCATCCCTAGGGTTACCTGATGTCAGCAAAAGGTAGACATGTCCTCTGTTTTACCTTCACGTCCTCTGTCTGGCAGGCATTTTAAAACACGTGCCTGTCTAGCTTTTTACTTACAGGGGTTAAAATATGCTGGAATGCCCCAGCACACCCTCTTTTTAGTGGGAAGCATTCCAGGACTCCCTAAAAACAGAAGACTGTGACATGAAAACTACATTTTCTCCAGGTGTCCTCCAATCTCCTCCTTTCCAGGCTTTGGCATCTGGCAGCCCTAGCCATACCAAACTCTCTTTTCCCGCTTGTTTCTTTCTGCCCCCAACCCACCCGCAAGGCCAGAGGCTACAGAGACCCACAGAAGAGCCCGAGGGGCTTCAAGGACACACCTAGCTCGTCTCTTTCCCTGCCCTGGCCTCCCAATGCCCCAGGCGGCTGCCGCCCGCAAAGGGCAGCGAGGACGGCTGCTGCCTCGCCCGCACGGGGGCGCCGCCAGCGGCACGTTCCATCCCCCGCTCCACGTGGGTGGCGGCGCGCGGCCCTCCCCGAGGCCAAGCCGCGCGGGAAAGAAAAGAGAACGGCGGCAGCCGCAGAGTTCCACGGGGTGGCGGGAAATGAGAAAAGCGAACGGGCGACTCGCGCCCCACTTCCGCCCGGCCCGGCAGCCCCACTAACCACCAACTGCCGCACGGCGTACCACGTGACCGCACACGTCGCCCGCCCGCCACCTCCACCCCCTGCGCGCCTCGTTCTGAGGAATGACGCAGCACGGCGAATCTACGGCGCGCCACTTGTGACCAAGATCATCACAAGCGGAGGCGGACGGCTCCCCCCCGTGCGGTAAGTGAAACCCATCCGACTGCGGCCGTTCGCCTCCTGGGAAGGCTCTCTCCAGCGGGCTGCCTTTCGCAACCCTTTCAGGTGGCTTTTACGGGTGCGTGGGGCTCCCGTTCGGCCCAAATCGGCCCTCTGCTGTTCCTTAGGCTTTTTGGGCCTCTGCGCTGCCGTCGTTTTCTTGCTGTTGTGGGCGGGCGGCCAGGAACTCGTTCAGCAGCCAATCTGGTAGCTAGTCCCGCCTCCAGTACCGTTCAATGTCGCGTGAGTGGCTGTAACCTTGAGGGCGGGAAAACATGATGGATTGTGATTGGCTAGCGCGCGTTGCCATTGAGACGGTGCCTCCCTCCCTCTTCCCAAGGGGAAAACGTTACGGAAGGGCGGGAATGCGCCTGCGGAAGAGGTCCCCGTGCGCTTGGACTGCGCAGGCGTTGGGGGCGTGTGACGGAAAGGCTGGAGTGGGCGGAAGGCTTGCGCTCTGGAACGCGCATGCGCTGAGCTTTACTGCGCCGTGGGTGGTGGCGATGGGGGTTAGGCATGCGCGGGGCGAAGCGCCCGGGGCCTGGCTGAAGGAGTTGCGCGCATGCGCTTAGCGTTCGCTTCCGGTCGGGAGCGCCAGGCCGCGTGGCGTTGCTAGGGGTGCCCGGTTGCTATGGAGTAGGGCTGCTCGGGTTTTCCGGTCATTCTGGTGTCTTGCGGGTCCTGCTGCGGGTTGGGCTCCCGCCCGCCAGCCCTGGGAGGCCGCCCTGCTGCCCTCTGTGTGGGTGTGAGGCGGCCTGGTTGCGTTTGCTGTGCAGGAGCCTGGTCAGTGGACCTTATTGACGGACGCTCACGAGAGACTCAATGCAATTTGAAATTGTGGGTGCCCTGGGTGGCTTGTTTGTTCACCTCCTACCATGCTCCAAAGCTCTGCCCCTTTTTGTCCGCACGTATGGAGTGAATGAAAGCAGTCTCAGTAGGGCACGTGGCTAGGGTTACCAGGTACCAAAGCATGGACAGGGAAGTACAAAAAGGACCCTGGAGGACACATGGAGAAAATGTAGCATTAACGTAATATTCTGTTTTTAGGGGGCCCTGGAACGCTTTCCCCCTAAAAATAGGGTGTTCCAGCATCCTTTAACCCCTGTCACTAAAAAGCCAGACAAAATCATGTATTTTTAAAGTGGCAGCCTGAGGGAGGAGGTGAAGAGAAAAAGGAGGCCATGTCTTCCTGTTGCCTGACGTATGGTAACCCTGCACATGGCTAGGTTGTGTCACTGAAACAACATCAGTTCTTGAAGGAGTGTTTTTGGGTCATTTCTAGTGGTGATGTGTGGGTGACCTTCAAAACTGGCAGTGAGTGTGCAGAAAAGAAATACTGCTGACCCTGAGGATGCAGCTTTATAAGATCTGTTTCGAGAACATTGTCAAGAAATTCAGTTAGCCAGTACAGTGCTGAGAGTGAAATCCCTGAAAATTGCAAGGGAACTTTTTAAAGATACCATAATAGAGGATCAATTTAAATGTATGCCCAAAATTAAAAAAAAAAAAAAAAAGAGCAAGGCTGTTTGGAGGGGGGGCGTGATGTGTGCGGTCAGGGGTGAAGCTGGCAGCAGTCCACTGCTTCTTTCCATGAGGTCTGTCCTTCCAGTCAGGAGGTGGGTTGTGCTATCCACCTCCTGCTCTGTCCTGGCAGGCAGCAAGGAGGCTGGCAGCAGTAGCTTGTCTCTAGCTTGGTCCTAGGGTGAAGCACCAAAGCTCCAGGCCCAGGGCAGTTGTCTCAGTTCACTATTTTAGATCAGTGATTGCTAAAATTTAGCAGGTTGTGACATGTTTGGTGGCATGTCACAGCCCTGCAAGCTGCAGCAGCCACTCTCCTCCCTCAGGCAGAGTCTAGTCGGCTCCCAGGCTCTCTGTGAAACTTACCACTGTGTGGCGACACAGTAATGTGTCTTGGCACCGTGGTTGAGGACCTGTGCTCTAGAGCAGGTGCTGAAGAGGACCAAAGAAAGTACAGCTTTGGCTAAACAGCAAAGTAAAAGATGCAGTGATAAGCAAAAGCATTCTTTATAAAGTGGAAATTAAAGACAGTGAGGAAAATAGAAACAAAACCTCTGGAAAATGACGTGTAAAAATGTAATGCAAAAGAACAAAGAAAAATTGGAAGAAGACATTTTGAGAGACTAAAAAGTAACATTTACTGATTCATTCTTCCCTCTTGTAGCTTACTTTGATTATGAGTCTTTTGGTAAGGCATTGTGTCAATGGCTTTCTGAAAATCTAAATATATATACCAGTGGTTCCCAACCTTTTTCTCTGCCATGATACACCTTGATACCTTCACATTTTTTGAGGCACACAACTATTAAACTCATGAATATTGAGATTAACTTGAATGAATATTCATGAACCATGGCACAGTGGTTTGGCAATGCTGCTGTGTGGGGTAGTAGGGGTAGCAGAGCAGGGGTGGCAATACAGGAGGTCAGGAGTCATGTGCAGTGGCAGGAGTGAGTTTGGGGAGCAGAGTAGGGCAGGCTGGCAGAAGAGGATAAGGACAGCCATGTGGGGAACAGCACAAGGGTGGCAAGAGAGGAGAGAGGAAGGGAGAACAAGAGGGGCTTTGGGGAGTGCAGGGGGAACTTGGGGAGTGGGAAGGTAGGGCAGGGGACCCTGGCACAGCACCCACTTCCCCCTTCTCCACAGTGGCTCCCTGCCAGCCAAGGCAAATCCTCACCCCACTGTGGCTCCCTCCCACCCCAGTGGCTCCTGTCCTCTCCTCCCCCAGCTGCCCTGCTGCCTGTGATGGACCCTCCCATCACTGTAGGGCCCAGAACTAGACCTCCAGCCCCCAGCTACACCCCTAACACACAGCCACCCCACAGCCCCAGCTACACACCTGCTGCTACACATCCACTCCCACCCACCTCTGCCCCCGCCCCCCCCACAGAGCTGCCCTGCACAACCCCCAGCAGCCCTCCCCCCCACCCCTTACCTGGGCTGGTTTACAGGCTGGCTGACACAAGCTGCTCCACCCTGCAGGGGGAGATTCACACACTCCTGGCCTCCCCCAGCTCTCTGCTGGCTGGGCTTAAGGTGGAGTGAGGTTTAAGGTGGAGCCACCAGAACTCTGCATTCTAGCCGCTCATGCTATTTTTAGGGGGGGGCTCTGGAACTCCGCATTTCGGTGCCTTCCTCTGTTTTTAGGGGGGGCTGGAACACTGCCTGCCTAAAAATAGGCCCCGCCCCAACTGTGTTCCAGTGCCATACCCCTTAACCCTTGCCTTTTCTCAGCCTTGCACAGCCCACATGGCTGGGTTGAGCAGCGAGGGAACTTTAACTCCAGCTGTCAGGGATGCTTGTGGCACACTTTGGGTGTTGCTGCGGCACGTTGGTTGGGAACCACTGAGGTATACTGTATCCACTGGATCACCCTGGTCCATGTGCTTGTTGATGCCCTCAGAGAATTCTAGTAGACTGGTGAGATATGATTTCATCTTACATGTCACAAGTTGATTCTTTCCCATCAAATCATGTCCATCCATGTGTCTAATAATGCTGTTGTTTACTGTAATTTCAACTAAGTTACTTGGTAATGAAATTAAGTTTACAAGCTTCTAATTACCTAGGATTGCTTCTGGAGCCTTCTTTAAAAAAGTAGTGTGAAATCTTGTAGAGAAGTTGACTTAAATGATAAATCATATGAAGTTACATGATCTGTCACCTAGAAAGAATGGCTTGGGGTTGGAAATCTCCCTCACATACTCAGCCGTAAAGAACAATGTAAAGAATTCACATAGTTTCTCTGCAATGATTTTATCTTCCTTGAGGGCTCCTTTAGCATTTAGGTCATTTAGTAGCCCCAGATGGTTATTTTTGATTACCTGTTCTGTTCAGCGAAAAATAAATCTGTTA
The DNA here is from genome assembly GCA_007922195.1 of Podocnemis expansa. NCBI lineage: Eukaryota > Metazoa > Chordata > Testudines > Podocnemididae > Podocnemis > Podocnemis expansa. The sequence continues at coordinate 35,933,640 of ML682005.1, forward strand.
GTCTTAAAGTGCCACACGACTCCTTGTTTTTTTTTTTCCACTGTTGGAAGACAAGATACTGGGCTAGATGGACCATTGGTCTGACCTAGGATGGCTGTTCTTTAGCGTGCTTTAATACCCAAATAAGCAATTTTCATTGCCTTTAGTTTCTTCTAAGAAGCCCTTTAAAGTTCAGTACCTTTCTGTTTTGATCCAACTTCACAAGCTTTCACCCCATGGTCATTTAAGACTCTTAAAACATTTCTTTCATTCGGTCTGTAAACACTAACCTTCATTTCAATATGTGGAAGGACGGGTGGGGCGAAACAGAGGGGAAAAGCTCCAAAGGATAACTGATGTGTTTTAGCATCCACGTAATTTTATTGTTTTAAGCCTTGTTGTTCTACTCCCTTATGCCACCTTAGTGTGTTTCTTAATAAGTTTGTAAGAGCTTAGGAGCAGAGTTTTCCTATTTATCTGCAATGTATGAAGCAAATTTGTGATACTTATGGGATAATAAAACCAGAATCCAAATTGCCTTAGATATAGACTGTCTGGACTTTGTGCCATTGAAGGTTGTAGTAGCAGCTTTCCAGCAGCTCAGCTAATGTATATAATTAGAGCAGATTGCTGCTATTCTTATTTTAATAATATAAAGGTGTGGCCTGCAGAGACCAGCATCCAATACTTCATTATAACGTAAGGGATAAGGCTATTGGGGATAACAGAGAATATTTGATGACTGAATTTTCAGCAGGTCACATCTAAATATGAAAAATAAACAATTACTGGTTTATTTTGGTCTTTTCTGTAGTCCCCTGAGCCAGGGTTTCTCAGATCACCTCCCAAAATTCAGATACTAGAATGCGTTAAAGGGTTGCATGGGAGGAAGTTTTGCTCTTGTCCTTGTTTTTGTGTAGGAGCCCTAAGGAAAGTTTTTTTTTGTAGAGTTCACTCTATGCTCATCCCACAGTGTCAGCTCCAGTCACAAGTGGGTAGCTGGGCTTGGCTCGATTTGGCTTCCTCCTCTTTTGCTTGGTGCATATGGTCATAGTACTGATCTGGTTTGCCCTAGCTGCCTCTCCGGCTGTCTATATACTGCCAGATTAGTCCAGACTTAGCAAGCAATTTCTTAATTCGGATTAGGCAAAACTTAGTCTGCACAAGTAAGACCCCTTGCTTAGTCAGGACTAGCCGGCTTAGTTCGAACTAAGGACAGGCAGGACTCGAAGTAATGGCTAGTTTGAACTTTAAAAAGTTCAAAATAAGTTATTAGTTCAGATCAGCCACACATTCTACTTCAAACTAAAAAGATAGTTCAAACTAGGATGTGCAGCTAGTTCAAACTAAAAAGTCGTGGTTAGTCTGAACTAGCCCAAGGCTAATTTGGACCAACCTCAGACTTTTTTAGTTCGGAGTAGCAAGTCTGAACTAAAAAAGTAGATGTAGACATAGCCTCCATCATGATGGGGCTAGCTGATGAGATTTGGAGTGGCACAGTGACTCCAAGGATTGGCTCACGATGCCACTTAAACAAACTTGTGACCCCCATTAGCCACTACCATCAGCCGTGAGGGACAGGAGTAGGGTGACCAGATGTCCTGTTTCTATAGGGGCAGTCCTGATATTCAGGGCTTTGTCTTATATAGGTGTCTATTACCCCCCAAAATAAGGTCACCCTAGGCAGTGTGTTTATTTAATAATTAATACTTACCATGTACTATGTCAATATGTGTATAATATATTGTGGGTAACAGATACTTACTCATTCAAATGTTTTTTTGTAGTATAGCTATTTACTAAGTTATGACAGCCCATTAAAATTTATAAATGAGTCCTAAATCCAAAAAGGTTGGGAACCACTGCCCTAGATTATTCATGGCATGTTACATTCATTGTAAACGTAACATTATAGTCATGCTAGTTTGATTTCATAAATTATTACAACATGGCCATATAATCAGATTGTAGCTCATATATATAAAATATAGTGGTTGTCAGTAATTGTATAATCCATACATTTTTAAAAAAGTCAAATGCACTGATGTGGCATGAGGATGATGGACTGTGACTTTTTCAGTATGTTCAAACATGTCAGTTTTATTAACGGTTTGGGAAATGTAATGCAAGTGACCTATGTTAAAAAGCTGGGCCAAATCTTTACTATCACTCTCGTACAGAAACTGTTCTGTATTTTAATAGCTTCAATCACTTCTAAGTTATTTAAAGTTTTCTTAGTTGAAAACTTAGTTGTGTCTTTTTGTATAGAAATATGACGTACCAGTAGATCATAATGACTGAGTTAATTAGACTGTTTCCTTATAAGTCAATGTGGCTGACTGGGGGGAGGCTGGAGAGGGGAAAGTGTCCATAAAATGTGGTTGAGAGTATGACTGACTGACTGACTGACACACACACACACACATCCCCACCCCCACCCAGTTGTTTCCTGTAATAATTGTACCTTGAACTGTTTGCATATTTGCAGTCTTGTATTTTTGTGTATGCTGTCTTAAAAACTTATTTGTCCATACGAAATGTTGTTGCTATGGGGCAATAACTGAATTTTCTTTGATTTGTGCATTTAAATTTTCAACTATTTTCGTGCATAAATTTATTTTTCATAGAATTTTATTTTCTTCATTTAAAAAACCAAAAAAAAAAGGATGTAGCTGGCGGTCATCCTTTAAAGACCAAGAGGAAAAAACCTTGATTTTCATGAGGTTTTGTTTAATAAAAGATATCACAGCTCACTGTCTGATTCATTCATTGAAACCAAAACATTAGGACATGCACTGAAATCATATTTTGTACATTATTAGTAGTGTTTATCAGAGTGCAGAATATGCTTCAGAAACACAGTACGAAAATGCACACAAAAACAAGATTCAAGCCACCAGAACTACTGAGATCATTTTTCAGTGCTACCTTAGAAAGTTGTCTATCAATTCTGATCTTAATATTATTTGTGTGAAGAGAGGGCAGAGGATGGCATCTTCATTTCATAGTTTACTTACCTTTCTCATCATCAGCTAACCAAACACTTGCACTTGTTTTGGAATGATGTAAAACCATTAATAGTTTACGGAGGCCATTATTACTGTGTGATGGGGGAAAGGTTGAGAGACTTACTGTATTACAAATGCTGCATCAATCAAAATATTTTTGTCATAATGTCACTTTCCACAGGAAATGACTCACAGCAAACAATAAAATGAAAAAAAATGTTTCTTGTATAAAAATGTTTGATAAACATAGATCAACACTGTGTAAGGTTTAATCCTGAAAAGCCCTTGGACAGGCAGCTCTGAAAAATTAATTCCTTCATTTATCCATAGAAGTAGTATGGTGTGGGCAGTGGAATTATAAATTTCTTTGTGTGGTCTGGTTCAATGTAACTCAGCCTCAAACAGGTGGAATCCCTGCTGGGGCAGCATTAGGGTGGTTCATTTTGTAAGACTCTTTGGTGTCTCTGCTAACATCACAAAAGAACATCTGCATGCTCTTCTTTAAGTTTTTTGTAAATCTTAAAGCAGGGCGTAACAAATTAATGGTGCAGTAAGTGCCAACCTGAAAACTAAGGTGCCTCTGTCGCTGAAAAAATTCCACTGCCCAGGAGGCTTGAGGCAGCAGGAGACAGTGCTGCTGAAACTGAGCAGCCCACTCCTTCCTTGCTGCAGTCTTTTGTGTCCCATTGGTTGCTTTTCTTCCTGAGCACATTGTATTGTGGGTAGCCATCCCACAGTGCAACTAGGTGGAGGGGCTTGTGGGGACGCAGTCCTCTAATGATGCAATGCACCCATTCCTCCCCCTCTTCTCTCAAATAAAAGTGTGTAAAGCTTTCAGTGCCTTCTTTCTCTGCTGTAGGCATGGAGAAGCAGAGTACTGCACACAGAGAAAAGGATGAATTCAAAATTTCCTGGGGGTGGGGTGGAGCTTCATGCTGGTTATCTGGCCACTGTGCAATACAGTGAAAAATCAAGAGCGGGAAGAATGAAGCGTTCTGGTATAGATCTTGGAGAGTGATGAAGTTGATTTCCTCTGTTTTCAGGCTACATGGACCTAAATTCAACTTGTAGAACTGACCTCAGCCCTATGTCACTTGCAGGGTGTTGCTAACAGGTCCAATATTAGCTCCGTTTAATTCAAATTTATTTCTCTGGCAGTGGAGATGCAGGTTGCAGAAGGTCAGTGTAATCAGCCTTATGTCAACCTCTGTCAAGGCTTAGTTATCTCTAATTTCTGGTCCATGGAAACTCTATAAGCTGCCTTTTCTCCACAAGGAAATCAGAGTGCTGAGGTGGGAAACTACCACGTTTTTGCTTCGGTGGAATTATTCATCATCTCTAGTGATTCCGACTTTGGTTAGCCCTGTTTCTCCAAATGCTACTTATTCTTTGGAAATCATTAAGGATTTCTGCAGAACTTGCTGAGCTATCTGGAGGACATCTACACCTTCAATATAGGCTCCTACTTACATCTTAACACTACTCAGGTTTTCTGAGATGAACTCTTAACAGGGTTTTGTGTGTTCCAGACTTTTAAAAAACTCAAATCTCCCTATAGCTGTTTTGGTTAAAGGGAAGTCCTTCTAAAGTATACTTAGAATTATCGAAGTCTGCCTGCTACACAGTCTTAGTGGCAATTTAAACCCCAACCCCTAGTGTAGAAATAACTCACCTGTACTCTCACTTGCTTTTTACATAGGTGTGAGAATTAGGAAACCCTAAAAATTACACTAGTGAAATTCAGAATGTGACATGCTATTTTGAAAGATGTATGACATTTCTTCAACAGCTTTGCCAGGTGTGGTTGCAGGGCTGATTATCTTTTGTTCTGTTCCACAAGCCAGACCTTTTCTCTCACTAGTTAGATAATTTGTTTGACTGCTTAGCCAGAATTTATGACCTTACAGGAGAAAGAAGCTGTGCAAACATTGTTGGCTTGTACAGGTTCTTAGTAGAGCCCTGCATGGATACAAATAAGTGGATCTGTATCCAACCTGCATCCACAAGAAATGGGTCCGTGGATATCCGTGTTGTATCCACGGATGCAGATATAATGTGGATATATGCATATTTCCAGGGCTGTAGCTCTGTGCAGATAAAAATATGTGGATCCGTATCCGATCTGCATCCACAAGAAATGGTCCGTGGATATCCTTGTTGTATCCGCAAATGCGGATAAAAGGCAGGTGTCTGTGGATTTGCAGGGCTCTAGTTCAGTGGTTCCCAACCAGTGTGCTGCAGCAACACTCAAAGTGTGCCGTGAGAATCTGGGAGAGCTGGAGTTAGAGCTCCCTCCCTGCTCAGCCTAGCCACATGGGCTGTGCAGGGCTGGCAAAAAGCTAGTAGGGCTGGAAGCCTAAGCACTTTTCACTCTTGTCTCATAAAGGCAAACTATCATTAGGATCTGTGCTTCGACTGAATTGCAGATTTCACCATTATCTGCCCATCACGTTTACATTGACATGCTAAAAAAGCAGGAGCAAACAACAGACAGCACAATAATAGGAATTTTCCCTTGGGCTCAGATTTTAATTCCTCAATGTGACCATTTATTCTGCCATTTTTTAATTTTGTGAAATATTGCCTTTTCCTTTTCTTTTTTACCTGTTCTTTTGCCTTTTCCTTTGACTTTGACAATTTTAGTTTGGCGTTGGTTAGATCAGTTTACCAGGGAAGTGGAATCTTCTCCCATGAAAGCTCATGCAAAAACTAAATCTGTTAGTCTTAAAGTGCCACACAACTCCTTGTTGTTTTTTTACTGGACTAGACTAACACAGCTATCCCTTTGGAAATTGACAAGATCCATATAGGCTGCTACATATAAATACAGTGCTGCCCTTTTAGATAATCATTACAGCTGTGTGTGATGTCTGTGCTGTATCATTTTTTTTGTAAGTTTTTTAGCTTCTTCTGTACTTACTATTTAATATTTGAGAAGGCAAGAGTCTTATACACTTGAGTACTTCAGAGAATTTCACTGAAATTTGGTATTTTTTGTTTATAGCTACACACTAGGAACCTTTTTTTCACTTATTTTTATTTATTTGCATTAAATGTCTAGTGTACATAAATCCAAGCCTATATGAAACATTTGTAAGATTTGACTGCAAAAATTTTAAATGTGGTATTTATTTTTGAGCCTTCATTATTGTTACTGCTTTTTATTAATTAATGCTCATACTTTTTAAAAAAATTAAAATGTTCATTTTAACTTTGTAGTTCAGCATTAGCTCATTTATGTTAAGTGAAAGATGATCAACTTACAAGCTTCATGATGGGAAGATCTTTATAAATATCATACCCAAGAATAATTGACAAGTTCCAGAGGGATAGTCATGTTAGTTCAGTTCAGCAAAACAAAAAAGAAGTCCTGGGGGGTTGTGTGGGGTGGTTAGGGCTGCAGGGGGGACTGGGGACACAGGGAAGGTAGCAGTGGGGGCCAATAGTGAGCCCTTTAGGGGGCCCCACAAAGTAGTTTGTGGCGGGGAAACAGCTACCAGCCTGTGAACCAGCCTGCAAACAGCCAAGGTAAGGGCTTTGAGGGGGAGGCTGGGGGTTGTGGGGGGCAGGGGTTGTGTGTGTAGCAGAGCTGGGTGGGAGTGGATGTGTAGCAGAGGGTGTGTAGCTGAGGTTGTGGGGTGGCTGTTTGGTTGGGGGTGTGTGTAGCTGGGGGGGGGGGTGAGCTGGGGGCTGGAGGGATAGTTCTGGCCCTGCAGTGATGGGAAGATCCATCACAGGCAGCAGGGGGCTGGCAGAGGGGGGAATGGGACCCATTGAGGTTGCAGGGAGCAGCAGTGGGGTGAGGATTTGCCTGGGGTGGCAGGGAGCCACTGTGGAGAAAGGGGGAAGTGGCTGCTGCATCATGCTCCCTGCCCTCCCCCAATGCCACTCCTGTTCTCCCGTCCCCTCTCTTCTCTTGGCACCTTTGTGCTGTTCCCCACATGGCTGCCCTTGTTCTCTTTGGCCACCCCTGCCCAGGAACGGTGCTGCCATTTCTGGCACCCCTCTGCAAGGAGAGCAGGTGCCAGCGCCCCCCTGCAATGCTTACCAGGTTTACTGGGTTGCACTGGCCCTGCCCCTGCCCTGCTCTGCTCCCCACACTCACTCCTGCCACTGCAAATAACTCCTGACCTCCCCTGTCTTGCCATCCCTGCTGTGCTACCCCTACTATCTCACATAGCGGCATTTCCAAACCTCTGTGCCATGGTTCATAAATATTCATATTATTTGAGCTAATTTGAATATTCATGAGTTTTTAATGGTGGTGTGCCTCGAAAAATTTAAAGGTATCAAGGTGTGCCACAGCAGAGAAAAGGTTGGGAACCACTGCGTCTAGTTCTTAGTGTTAAAGGGAAAACATCATTACCTGTCTGTCATATGAGAATTGAACCATGTACCCTGGTTTTGTGTGTGTATCGTGTGTTGTGTCTTAGGTCCAAAGAGGTATTGATTGCTGAATGTTCTGGCTCTTGGGGTAGCGGAGACATGTACATCAAGACACTTTTACTGTTAATCCCCAAACTATCTATAGCAGAGGTGGCCAAACTTGTGGAACTCAAGAGTCACGCAAATTAATTTTTAAACCTTCAAGAGCCGCACTGAGGTATATAGTCATATACTTTTACCTACTAAATTGATTTGCTGACGTTCTTCTGCGAGCCACACTTTTTCATTCAAGAGCCACATGTGGCTCCCGAGCTGCAGTTTGGCCACGCCTGATCTATAGCAAGGTCGACATGCCCTTGCTACATTATTTTCAAGAAGCAGGGTCATGGCATGTTTTATGCTGGACTTTCACTTTAAATTTTTTTTGCAGAAGAATACTTAAAAATATAAATCATAAAGATGATTTTATTAACTCTTAGTTTTATGATATCTGAATGTTATAATAGCTATATATGTGATATTTTTGCTTTATGCAGTGGTTGTATCAAATTTTAACCAAGGTATAATTCAATTTCAATATGAATTTGTGTTTTATGAGTCTTTCTTTTTTTAAATGTACTTTGAATTTTGATATACCTGCAACTTAAGGAAAATTTTACACTTAGGATTTACTAAATAAAATAACCTGACAGTTTGTGTCATGTATCTGAGGGGTCAAATTCTTTTTATGTATTGACAGCTGCCTTTCATAATAGTGAGACATGTCTCTCTTTAAAGGTCATTACACCTGACTTTTTTTCATTCATATCCTGTTAAAGTTCATATGAAATGCACCTGCAATTTCTCAGTGCAATCTTGTGGTAAAGAATAATTTTTGTAGGGAAGTTCCCCAAAGTTAGTCAAGGCATATGTGAAGAGTGATAGTTTGAAAAAAATTTGAAGTTTTCACTTTTTAAACATTTTTCATCTTTTTTAACCATTTTTTATATCATATAATTTGTCTTAGACATTCCCCAATTGTTTTATTCTACTGTCTTTAAAGAGCATTAGTGCCCTTTACTGTTTGTGAAATTTAGTGAGCTAATTTTGAAGGCATTTGTGTCCTGCAGTGGGAGTAAAATCAGTAGTTTTTTATTTTTATCTTTATTAACTTGGTAGAATTCATAAAATTGACTGTGAGCATGTGATGCACAATCCACAGTAGGGTTTCTTTAAAAGTCCACACCAAGGCATAGAGCAGTGGTTCCCAACCTTTTTGGCTGGAGGGCCACAGATATCATTTTTACAATCCTGAGGGCCATCAGTCTCTACCAGCATCCTCCCTCAGCCCCACTACAGCAAGACGGAAGGAGGTCTCAGCTGCCTCCTTGCTGATCTCCTGTCCTCCTGGTTGCAGCAAGGAAACCACAGATGTCCTGTAATCACATGTGCTCCACCTGGGTTCCTAGGCAATGGGGATGGGAAATCAGTGCTTCCTTCTCCTTGGCTCCAGCAGGGTTTCCAGCTCCCATGAATCATAGAATCATAAAATCATAGGGTTGGAAGGGACCTCATAGGTCATCTAGTCCAACCCCCTGCCAGAGGCAGGACCACTCCCACTAAACCATCCCAGTCATGGTTTTGTCCAGCCGGGCCTTAAACACCTCCAAAGATGGAGACTCCACCACCTCCCTTGGCAGCTCATTCCAAGGCTTCACCACTCTCCTAGTAAAAAAGTTTTTTCTAATATCCAGCCTCGACCTTCCTAACCACAACTTGAGACCATTGCTCCTCGTTCTGTCCTCTGTTACTACAGAGAACAGTCGAGCTCCATTTTCCTTGGAGCATCCCTTCAAGTAGTTGAAGGTTGCTATCAAATCCCCCCTCAATCTTCTCTTCTGCAGACTAAATAAGCCTAATGCTTTCAGTCTTTCCTCATCGGGCTTGTGCTCCAGCCCTTTAATCATTTTGGTTTCCCTCCTCTGAACTCTCTCTAGCATGTTCCTGTCCTTTTTGTAGTGGGGACCCCAAAACTGAACACAGTATTCTAGATGTGGCCTCACCAGTGCAGAATAGAGGGGAATGATCACATCCCTTGATCTGCTGGTAACACTTCTTTTGATGCAGCCTAGTATGCCATTGGCCTTTTTGGCAGCAAGAGCACACTGCTGACTCATATCTAGCTTCCCATCCACCATGACCCCCAGGTCCTTTTCTACACTGCTGCTACTTAGCTGAATGTTTCCCAGCCTGTAGCAGTGCATGGGGTTTTTTCATCCCACATGCAGGATTTTACACTTGTCCTTATTGAAGCTCATAAGATTTCTATTGGCCCACTGTTCCAATTTATCTGGGTCTCCCTGAATCCTGTCCTTGCCCAAACAGGAACCCAACAGGAGTGCTTTGTTGTGCTCTCTGTAGAAGCAGGGGAGGGGAGCACTGATCTTCTGTCCCCTTTGTTGCATCAAGAAACCTGCACAGTTCTTGTATTCTATGGCAACACACTCTACCTGGGTCTTTAGGCAGAGCAGCTCCCTTTTGCACCAGTGGGGGAGGAAGGGCGGGCCAGTTTGAAAGACCCTGCAGGCCATGGGTCGGGAACCACTGGTATAGAGAAATTATAGTATCTGAGTCGGGCCTGCTTTTGAATGCAAACTAAGGGCCTGATCTGGCTTGTCTTGTGCCTTATATCTCCCACTGCAATTTTTGTGAGATTTGTGTGTGCAAAGAATGAAAGTTCAGGTCCCAAAATCTAGCTGACATTTATATTACTGAAATGTAAAAGCATCACTGATCATTTCTCACAAATGTAAAAAGAATAGCAAAATGATCATACAATAAACTCTGTTAAATTGGAGTTAAGCTTGTAAATTTTTACCTGTGACTTAAGGGAAAACTAAATGTTTTAAACTACACATTTGAAAACAGGTAAACTGCGTTACCACATTGTGTGTCTTTGGTTTTTCTGTAACGGCTGGTCCACATAAGATGTTAGAGTCATCTACAGCTATCTGCGAGGGGACTTCTATCCCAAGCACTACAGGTGTCCACAGTAGACAGTTAACACATTTGGAAATGCAAGAGTAAGATACCTCACACAACAATCACATTGTCAGCCATATTTCTCTCAGATAACCATACACCTGCACTCTGTCACTGCAGAAAGTATACAATCTGAGCTTCATTTTACTGTTTGCTTTGCACCTGTTGCACATTACATGTGTCATCTCAACCTAATATTCAGTTGAAAGTGGTGTGTTCAAGCTTAATTTATATGATTCACTGTAAAGTAAAATCCTTGGCAAATGATAGGGAACTCGAAAAGTTCTTAATAGCAAAAGCCATATTCTCATGGAGTTCTTCACTGACCACTTCTCATGAATCCCTTGTTTTTTGTTACAGAAGGCGGCAGAGGTGACTCTCTGTTTGCCTTGTCCTCTGCCCCACATCCCTTGTTACATCTGCTTTTTCCACCTGCAGAAGCCAATTCCTGTGGAGTAACAGAAGTGACAGCTCTTTCTTTTCATATTCTATATTATAGATACACCAGATCTGGGTTTTCTGCATTTGTGAAAGAAGAAATTATCTCACACTATGGTAAATTGTTAAATTGATTGTATATTTCTGAGAAGTCAAAATGGGGGAAAAATGATAAACCACCCAGACACATCTTTTTATTTAATACTTTGTTGTTTCAGCACTGTCAGAAGCAAAATGCACTGAATACTAAAAATGGTAGGCTAGCATACATATTCTTTACTGGGCACAGCCTGATAGTTACAAGTCTGAGCTAATTTTTTTTGGATTGAATCCAGTGCTACCCTAATGCCCTACTTCAAAGATATGGCACATAAAAATTTTTTATGGATGTTGTCTTCAAGATCTTTCTGGATTCTCTTCTATTGTTTCTCAGTTTTATTATTATAACAACAGATAATTTGAATTGTATTTGTTTTTTTTTTTTATTGTTCAAATGTTCATTTTAAATTATTTACAAGTTGGAGACCTGAAATTGAGGGGCTGACGAATGCTCAGAAAAAGCACTCCTTAAGCATGTTGTGCTTCATGTTTTGAATTTATAACACAAACCCTAATGAATATCCTCTATTTACTCTTATTTTAGAATTTATGAGTTGCTTTATTTACAACTTTTACCTAAACTGTGAAAGGATATTTTCCTTGTTTAAATGAAAAGAACTGTGCTGTTTAGCAGGTTAAAACTTTTAATTTTTAATAGTAGAAAAGGAAATGTAATAGATAAAGAAAAACCCTATAGTGGACTTTCAGTAATAGGAATATAAATATCCTAATATCAGATCTTTCAACTCTATGTATTTTGAAGATACAACACAGAATTTTAAGTTCTGGCCCAACACATCTTCTACAGGAATCTACAAGGTTGTGCTCTGGTGTCTAAATTGTGTTAAGTTATATGTAATTAATGTATTTTTAAAAGGTAGTATGGCTTCCTTAGCTTTACTTCAGAGATACTCATTTGCTTAACACAAGTGAAGTTTACTTGTTTTTTTCCCCTCTGATTTTGGACAGTAAGAAGGCTTTTACATGTTGTGACTATGGTCTCTGTTACAACAATGTAGACAGATGACTGGTAAAAACAAGACTTCCATTTCATATACCTGTTCTTAAATGTGTATGATTTTTGACTATTTGACAGTTATTTTTAAATAGAAGAAATATAGTAGGATCAGCATTAGTTACTTAGAGTATACTGTATATACATGCAATTTAATCAAAAGGAAAGAAAATATGGAACCTGAATTTCCTCATTAAATGAATGTAACTCTATTTCTGTTAATAGTTACATTAACTTACATCGATGTGACTGAGATCAGAATCTAACCCACAGTATATCATAAACAGAACACTAAATATTTTAAGACAGGGGTCTCAAACACTTAGGCTGCAGGCTGCAAGAGCTGGAATTCAGGGGGTCCCAGCCCCTGGCTGGCTTTACAAGCAGCCCATGCCCTGCTGGCTGGGAGCTGGTAACGGGGCTGCAGCCACCTGTCTTCACCCAGGGTCTTGCTGCTGTCAGCAGTGCTTCCGGGCTGGGCCACACGGGCCTCCTCCTACCCATGGCTGTGCTTCGTCCTGCTCAGGGTAGGGCAGGAGCATTTCGTCCAGGCTCTGGGGTGGACCTTCCTGCCACCAGAGCAGAGCAGCCATCCCAGGGGGGTGGGTATGTGGGGCCAGATTTCTCTGGGCTGGCACCGGCTGTCCCAACACAAGTTGGGCCCCGGCCAAGGCTGGCCCTCACTGAGAGCGTGGCCTCGGCTGGCCGGGGTGTTGGTGGCAGTGGCTTGGGGTCCCTGGTTGCAGCTGGGGTGCCAGCAGCAGCAGCCTTGTCTGGCTTCTGGCCAGATCTGGCTCCCAGCATGCATCTGGGAACTGGGCTATGGCTGCTTGCCTTCTCTCAGGGGTTGGGGTTGCAAGCAGCCCTTTTCATTTTTCTTTCCTTTCTTCTCTTTCTTTCTCATCCTTCCATTTTTCTTTCTTTTCCTTTCCTTCCTTCTTTCTTTCCTTCATTCTCTTCTTTTACAAAAAAAAAACGTTAAAAATTTTATTTTAATCAAAAAGCTTTCTAAAAATTAAATTTCAATTAGAAATTCATACAAATTCAATTAATTAAACCCAAATAATTAATTCTATTTACAAGCACTTTAAATTCAATTAATTTTTAATTTAATTTTAATTAAACAAACCAATGGCCCTGCTGTATGAAAAGGTTTCAGTACTGCCCTTGGGCCAATATCCTAGTTGTCATGTGGCTCTCGTGGTGCTTTGAGTTTGAGACCCCTGTTCTAAGAGATGAGACAAGTGTGGATGGAGCTTTAGCCAGATCTTCTCAACAATTTGATAGTATGAATAAAATAAAACTTGCCTTAGACTAACAGAAAATCAAAATTATCCCTTATTTGCATTATTTTTCATCTGAGTGTTCCGCTGATGACATCTATAGCCTTATTTGTGGTACGCCTTCAGACTCATTTCATGTAAACTGATAGGATTGCAATAGATTGACAAATTAAGTAGGTTGATGAAAGAGAAAAGAAGGGAAAAGTAGGGAAATGTTGACTTACTTCTGAAGTCATTGTTCTACCCTTCCTGCCAGGTCTACGCTTGCCACTGTTTCATTGGCAGTCAAAGGAAGATATGCTAGCTATGTAAAATTAACTTGTGTATCTCTCTTTGACTTTCTAACACCCACTTACCTCTTGTGGCTCCACTGTGCAGAGCTGAGGGGAAATCCTGTCCATCTGAGGTGGAGTTGCTGAGTCAAACTCCAGATTGATTGAGAGGGTCTTCACCACCTGCTCAGTTGAACTGGAGAGATCGCATTGGTGGTGGTGAATTTGCAGCTATCAGTATAGATTTGGCTTCAGTAATCAACACTTCACAGGGCAGCAGTGGCAACCTCTCACAGGAATGCCAGCTAGTCACAGTTTCCCATTTCTAGGTGAAAAAGATTTTGAATTTCCCAGATTGGGGTGGGATGGGGGAGAATAGTCGGCTTGTTTGTTTCTTGCCATTTTGGTTACTGTTGCCTTAGACATTGCTACCCTAAATACATTGTATTTTGGAGTACCTGTTAGAAAGTTCTGTTTTGTAAGAGAACAGATACATTTGTAATCATGGATACATAATGTTAATTAATGGGTTAATTTGTGCTGGCATATCAGGATAGGATTATACTAATATTTGTTGGAAATATTGAACAGTGATGCAGAATTCCATGTGAAGAATCTGTATTTGCTTGGGAACTCAGTAAATATAGCAATGGGTATGGGTGTGGTATAAACACCTACATAAGTTAATCATTTTTTTGAAGACCTAGAGTTATAGACTTTGGATAAAATCCTAGCCCCATTGAAGTTGATTTCAGTGGGACCATCTTTTTCACTCTTCATAAATTCTGTTTCCTGAATCAATGGTACCCGTATTATATTACAGTTTTATTTTTGATAAGTAAAACTGAAGGGATGGGTAAAGAAAACATATCAAATACCTTGTTTGGAACAAAAATGCACTAGGAATTTTGTTTTATGAAAGATGCTGTTTCAAGTGTTGGAATTGTCTAAACAATCAGAATTGCCAAGCATAGGTAATTATATAATTTCACACTTTGCAGCGAAGTCAGACCCTGATTAAGAAGCTGACAGCCTGCGAGAGTCCATTTTTTGACAATAATATCTGTATTCACTAAATTTGTGGTGATTACATCTAAGAGAGGATGCTGAGATTCAGACCATTTACTTTGAATGAGACTCCTCACTGATAAATTGAGAACATTTTATTTCTTAAGACATGAAGACTTTTTATGCATAAATACTTCAGCTGTTTCACACAGCTGTCTTACATTTTGCTGATCCCAGGTCTTCCCACTATCTTGGATTTTACTATCTTTCAGCGTGTTTTGACTATCTATCTATCTGTCTGTCTGTCTGTCTGTCTGTCTTTCTTATTTCTTCTTCCTTGCTGTGCTTTTTCCTGCCTTTTCTTAAATATAAGATCTGGTAATACGAGCCCTAACAGGACAAAAGTATTGTGTAACTCATTTGGGATACTACCAATCCAGGCAGCAAATGCAACCATAAGACAGCCTACATTTAAGTTATTAAATAAATCTAAAGCTATATGCCACTATGTCAGTTCTGTGTTTTCAGCTCACAAGGAGTTACAGGGCAGTGTTTTTGATCAGTTATTATAGGCTGAAAAATATTAGAATTCAATGGTTGTGTTAATTTTTAGAATGCTTATGGGGCTCACTGAGATTCAAATTGAAGTTCTGTTTTTCCGCTTTTTTAATCATTTTGTAAACTGAATAAGCAAGGTAAAGTAAAAAGTAGATGTAGTAAGTTGTCTGGTCATTCTGCCTTATGATAATTTAAAGGAGAACTGTAAAGATGGGTAGTGTAAACTCAGCTTATAAAATAGACTTTTGGTTATTAACTATCCTTATCCTTACTTTTTTTTTCTTTCTTCTGTTTGCATGAGCTGATTTTTCTTAAATGCTTGTTATGTAGAATTCTTGTCAGTTTCAGTCTTAGGACAGGGACAGTCCACCTGCAGCACCCCAGTAGCAGACATTGAGCCTCTCTAAATCACAATTCCATTCCTGCTTTCCTTTTGCTCCTGCTGAGAAGTAACTTGCTGCAGCTCTTGAGCTCCTTTTCCTCTCCTGCCAGCTCAGCTTTGCTACATCAGGACTGTGGGGCAGAACCAAGGCACTTTTCTCTCCCAGACATTTGCTCCAAAGGGGCAAATTAGAGGTGCTCTCTCTCACTTCAATACTTACCCCTTTCATGAGGGGAGAGCTCATATGGTTGTGCAGAGGAGTAGGGTCTTAATGGACAGCTATGTAAGACTTGTCACAATTTAGCATATGTTTGTAACTGTTTGCCTGCCCTTGTCTTACTGTTTATGTTACTGTTCCTTTTGGAATCTACGTTCATATGTATTTATTTATTCATTTCTGATTATTTACCCTGCCTCATTAAATAAAAGCCCTTCTTATGCCCTTCAGTCCTTTCACTGACATTAACTAATACCGCTTTTTGGTTGTCCTTACCTTGTTCTTGCAAGTTTCATCAGGCTCTGAATTTTGACTGACATCCTTGCCCTAAGTTTTACCTTCTAATTTGGAAGCAGGTTTCTTCCTTTTGGAGCCACTTTGGCTGTTGCCTATTTTTGCATTGTTGTATTCAATACCTGCAGATTTTAATGCTTCATCTCATTTTCACATACTCAGTAGGTTTAATTTCTCCAAAGTTTCAGTGTTGTGGATGACTTCAGGGATAAGTAATATGATACAAAAGCTTTCACCTCTAATTTGCCTAAATCTGGCTGGCCCAGGTCAGCGCTAATTGAGAATTGTCACCCAGTGTCTGGTTAGTGACGTGTGTGAAATGAGTTGATGGTCTCGTCCAGTTCTTAGTGGTCAGGTGTTCAAATCATACAAAACACAATCCCATTTAATATTAATCGTGGCTCTCTTGACAGTTTTGGTACGGACATCAGTGGTTGAATGGATGTTGAAACTGAATTATCCTCTGACCACTAGAGGCAAAAACTCACTGGAACAAGGGTGGCGCACTGTTGGTGGAAGGTGATGAAGGGAAATGTTCTGCTCCACAGGTAGTTGGTACTAACCCCAGACTTCTCTTTTGCTGGTATGTTACTTAGGGCAAAATACTGTGCTGTCTTCAGTTCTCGGTTTCAAGCCTCATTTATGTGACGAGCAGTTGTACAAATGAAGTGAGGGTAGTATATAGCCTTTAATTACTGACTTATGTAGATAAGCCTTAAAGATTTTATTCTGCTTGCCCTTTTCTCTTTTCCATACTCCTTCCTTGTCTTCTATCTGGAACAGATTTATTTTTAAAAAATTTGTTAGAAGAAAAGTATACCAACTCTTAGTATAGAGTGAATTTTTACAACTGAGTTATAAATTCCTGAAACTAGAAGGTTTATAGTGGAAATACTGGGGGAAGAGAGAGAGGATGGGGGGGCACGGCTATAATACATGTGTAACCTTTTTTCCCTCTTTTTAGTGAATAGACCGTTTAAACTAAATTAAGTAAAGGATATAAATTCTGTTGTTTCAGTTTTTAATATTTCATGGCTGATTTTATAGATAAAAATTACATTTAACAATAAATATGAAGAAGAATTTATACAGCCTGTTCTAGTTTGATATGGAACAGCAAATCCCATTTCTCTGTAGCTGTAAAGAAAATTCATTATAATGTCTTTGGTTGTAAGAGATGGTTTCATTGTGATTAGTTACACTGATAATAAAACAACCTTTTTACAAATGGCACAAGATACATGGGATCTTGTGTGTCTGCCTTTTAATGGCACTGAATTTGTGCAGTTGCTGTCTTTATTCAGGGACCCTTTTTTCCCTTTTACAATGGGGCACATTTAAAAAAATACAAGTTATTTAAAAATATCGTTAGTGTATTATAACTATTAATTTTTTCTTAAAATAATACATTTCTTTGGAAAAGGTATTGTTAATGTAGCTGGCCAGTCTTAATTGCCTTTGTTGGTGAGCTTTTGTAACTAAATCAGATCACTTTTTTTTAAGAAGGCTATATCTCCTTTGTTCCTTATATCATTCTGTTAATTGTGAATGCTAAATTCAGGGGCCAAATATTGCAATGTGGATACCACAATTTAAGTTTCAAAAGCCATTTAAGACCTCTGATTTTCAAAGATTCTACATCCTTTGATTTCAGTTGGATTTATGGGTTTTCAGACACTTTGAAGTTCAGGCCACTTTTTTTGTTTGCTATTCAAATATGGATTTAGGCACTAAGGTTAGATATCCAGTTGTGAAAATTTTGGCTAGTATTTATAGCTCATGTAGCCATTTTTTTTATTAAATTCAGTTTAAACATGCCTTTAAAATATTTTGTGCACTCTAATTCATTGGGTAAGTTGACCATCTAAAGGGATTGATCTGATAAGATTCTAAACATATTTATATTGTCAGCTGTTTTGGTGACAGCAAATGCTTTACAAAAGTCTTTGATGTAATCTTACATTTTCTAGTATGACAGGAAAATATAACAGTGTCGGATGTTATCATGTTTAGAAAAAATTGGTGTAAATTCTACAGGAGACTATATTACTCTATATTAAAATATATAATGTAAGTATAGTGCAGTATTCCTTTTCTGAGATAGGCTAAAAATGAGACAGCCAGTTACTTGAAATTGAATAATACTGTAGAGATGACAGCGGAGGAAATAGTGAATATGCCATCGAAAGTTTGGATTTAAGAGAAAGTGAATATATGAATTACAGTGTTGAGGAAAGTATGATACTGTGACATGTAAATGGCTTTGAAAACATACAAATACTAAACTTATTATTAGCTTTCCTCTTTGAAGTCTTTTGTGAACAAATCTTTTTGAAGCTAAAGTAATCTGGACTTGGTGGTCTGTTTTTCGATACTGTGTCACTATGCATATTAAACGATACACTTAGTTTTAGATGTTATCTATCTTTGATGGATTACAATGACTCAGACGAAAACTCTTTTAGAACTAGGTAAAGTATTTTTGACGAATGAAATGAAGGGAAATTTTTATGTTAATGACTATAACATAAGGCTGGATACTTTATGGTGTCTGCTGAGCAAGGGGCAGTGTGTAATAGCTCTGCCCCAGAACCCCAGAAAGCAGGCTCTGACAGTCCAAGTCACAGTCACCCTCCCAGTCACTCCAGTGTTCCAGGGAAGAAGTACGCTGCTTGCTGTATATATGGGGTGCTGGTGCAGCTACATTGGCTTCCATAACAAGGGGCAGAGCAAGACTCCACTATTTCTTGCCTTCCTGTGCCTATAGAGCGGGAGCAGGTCTTCAGAACTTGCTTGCTCTCCCATGCTGCAACTTGTGATATGGTTAGCATGCAAGAAAATAAAGGGGGCGGTATGCCCTCTTACTTCCTTGCAGAGATGTGTGGGTCTAGTGATGATCTATATCAGTGGCTCTCAGTCTTTTGTGGGCTGTGAAATGCATAGCAGTGTATTGTGACTCTACAGGACATACTAGCCTGCTCCCACCTGGCCAAACCCAGCTCTTTCCCCAGTTCTCTGTGACATGCTTACGAATGTGTGGTGACACAGTAATGTGTCCCGACACAGTGGTTGAGAACCATTGATCTATTCTGTATGTGTGTGACAAGTTTTCTGTAGGAGCAATTGTATCCAGTTTTGCAAATATCATCTTACATGTATGTAGCTCAGAATGTAATCTACTATCTTACCATTACCATAGCCATGATACTGGAGAAAAAACCTGTATATTATACTTGCCCATCAGAAAAGATTGCTCTCACCAGGTAAACAAAAAACTGGAGTTGTTTTAACTCATTGTTTGCCATGGTATAAGAAGCATTTTTAGTTTCCTAACATTTTTCCTAGAAAGAAAGTGGCAGGTAGTGAAAACAAAATACATGATGCATGGAACAGGGAGCAAATTCAGGCCCAATCCAAGAGGATTCTATGCACAGAAGACTAGTATGGTTCTGTTATGATTATTTGGAGCGGGATATGAGGAACATTTTTCATGTTCTGGGGTGCCCAGCTGCATGGTCTATCTATGTACTGCTGCACAGATGAGATATGGGGAGAGGGACAGAGTGGACCCTCTACTCCAGTGGTTCTCAACTTGTGGCCCAATCAGCACGCAGACCAGTGGGCAATAGGACATCCTCAGAGCCATAGATGCGGAGGCTGAAAACTGCTGCTCCAGTCTCATGCTGAAGTAGCACCTTTAGAGTGGCTTTGTGGTTATTCTGTGACTTGGAGGGAAGATTATTTGCCTTGATCTCTGCTTAGTTCTTTGGCTATGTACTGGGGAGATGATTTGGCAATAAGTTGGTAGTTGAGATGTACAGATACTGTAATCTTATGTAGCTATTATGTAATATACTTAAATAATGAGAAAATTTAGTACAGAATTCCCAGCTATTTACAGAAAGTTAAGAAAGAAGATGACTGTTTTGGATTACAAAAGGAAGCTGCACTATTTCATTCATTTTTGGCTAATAAAGAGTAGTGTTTGTTCCTCAACACACCTGATCCTGCAACTGTACACTGTATACATTCCTGGTACTTAAAGAGAGTTTTATTTGCTGATTGAGTCCCTGATTCAGCAAGGTACTCAAGTATTCTGAACTTTAGGCATATGGGTAATCCCTTTTGAAATTAAGCTCATGCTTAAATACTTTGTTAAAAAAAAGAGTGACTGACTGAGACACAAACATAGGCATGTTAAAACAATTTTGCATGGGAATGGAAGCCTTGTACTGTTCCTGGCCTGTTGACATAGAACATTATGAAGATCATATTAGAGTTAATTTGTAATTATTGAACCTTTACAGTAAAAAAAACAGATAACTTTACCAGACGTTTGGTGACTTATAGTGAAACAAAAGTTTGTTCACTGGGACCCTGAAAGTAAGTAATAATCATTCTGAAGGAGGAAGTCGAACTTTTCACTCAGCCATCAGTAGTTTGTCACCAAGATTTAATCTGAAATTGCAAGAAAGAAATTCTCTATTGCCAGGGAGATGGGAGGACTACAGTGATCTCTTGCAGCTATTGTGGGAAATCATAAAAGAGAAATGTTGTGGCCTGGTGCGTTTCTCTTGTACTGTATGCCAATGATCTTTCAGACACGTATCCCAGAATCACCTAACAGCTGCTTTGTTATTTTGATTGGGTCCTAGCGAATAGTAGAAATTGTGTTTGTTAAGTAAGGAACCTTTTGAAAAGAAGTATAAGGATTAAAAGAAGTTGAAGGCTTCTGTTTCCGCTGTTAATGAAGTCTTTTCAAGGGTTAGTGTGTGTTCTTTTTGGAAAGATTTGAAACAGTATCTCCTCTATTAGATAGATTGAAAACATATTTTAAGTTTTCCAGCTTTCTTAGACAGTGAGATGGCCATTACCTTCGGTCAGGTTCTCTCCATTTTGTGAGTTGCTGGGGTGAGAAATCATGAATGGAAGCAAAGTTTGTAGTTCAGAAAACTTACAGAACTAAATATAAATACATTAAAGAACAATTAAAAAAAGATGAATTCATTGTTCAAAATACTTTGAGTATCCAGAAAAGTAAGGCCACAATTGCATAAATATGTATTTTCATATTTTGATAAATGTAGATCTGTATCAGAAATTTATCAGCTTTTATTTTTGTGAAAGTATTTACTCAAGAAACATGTAAGGTTAAAAAATGTTACTGTTTGAGATATTTCCTTCACAGATGCAGTGCAATGGAGTATTAGCCTTCCTGTGAAAGTGGCCACCAGGTGTCATCAGAATGCTTTTATTTTTATTAATTTGCTTTTGCTCTTTAAAAGTATTTGAACACTTTGTACTTTTACTCAGAAACTTTTTAAAGCTGCTGTAAATATTCTAAAAAGACTATGTCTCTGACTTCAGTGAAAATCTTGTACAGTTTTCTTTCAACTGAGATATTTGAATAGGCTAGGGGGAAAAAATACCTGAATCTTAATAAAACTGTGTCTTTGTATACTTATAAATATGTTAAATATATTTGTTCCTCAAATTGTAACCTGAAAAATGGAAATCTGAACCAATGCTAAGTGATAAAGGCCTACTCTACATTAGAAAAGCTGCTCTCTAGTGATCCCATATAACAAATACATGATTGTGGTCATTACTTTGATGTTTGTATTTCCAAACTAGATAAAACTTATTTTTAATGATGTGAGATATTTTTGTTACTTTATGAAGTCCCCACAGGGCAGAGTTAAGGTTGTTTGGCAGTCCTAACTGTCCACTACCACACTTTATGAGCTTGGATTCCTTTTATGTTTAACCTCTACTTTGAATATAATACTTGCATTTGGGATAAATACAACATTTCTGTAGTGCATTTTACCTTAATAACTTTTAATACACTCCGATTTAACTCCAACTTAGTGTAGTTTTGGCTGGAAATTTATTTAGGAATGTAGATAACTCCCTTTACCATGTTTATGGAGCAATAAGTGGGTAGACAAAGCCTTATATTTCTAATGTAACAAGCAGAAAACTTTTTTGTTCCTTCTCTGTTAATCAGCCCAAAAGTCAGTCTTGAACAATTTTGACCATTGGATGAATCAAGGATTTAGAGCAGTGCCCAGGAACAAAGGAGGGCATGGTATTCTGAGACTTGCCAAAATGATGGGGTTCTTTGCTCACTGCTAGATTTGAAAAGTGAAATCTATTCTGAGGTGTTAAAATCTTCTGCTTGGAAAATCTGTAAGTGCATGGAATCAAGTAAGCCCATTGAATTCAGGCGGTAATAGTAGTTAGCTTTTATCTAGTACTTGTCATCCATAGATCTCAAAGTATGTTAGTAGAAGGGAGATAAGAGTATGGTTTTGCATCTACAATGGGCACACTTGTGCATTCCCTTTCTCATTTTCACCACGTCAGTGTGCCTTCTTAGACTTAGTCAGATTTCTTCAAAATTTCACAATTTAATAAGGAGAAATTTTTCTTATGTTTTTTCTTATAGACTAACAGATTTCTTTGAGCATAAGCTTTTGTGGGCTACAAACCACTTCAACAGATGCAGTCTGTGGGTTGTAGCCCATGAAAGCTTATGCTTGAAGAAATCTGTTGGTCTACAAGGTGCCACAGGTCTCTCGCTGCTTTTGCTATACACAGACTCAAACAGCTACCCCTTTGGAAAAGTTTGTGGTTTTTTTTGTTTTTGTTTTTCAGCCACCTGCTGAGCCATGAATGTGTTCATTTAGCGGGACAGTTTTATGTTGAGACAAGTGTCGCCATCCAGATCAATTTTATTCAGGTTAAGTAAGGGACTAGTATGAAAATTTTTTTCAGTGGTGAAAAGGTTCCAGATTCCTCTGAATCCCATTTGTTTGGATCCATGATTCTGTGGAAAGGAATAATTGGTTAGAATGTACAGAGGTCTTTTTATGGGAAAACAATTTCTTGGATATCAGTACACACACTGCCATACACTATTGATTGAACATTCAGGCTTCAGCTAATTTGCTCATGGGATACTATTTGGGAAAGTCCTGAGCATTGCGATTTAGTATAGAAAAATTAAAGGAAAGGAGAAATGTAATACCTGTGAGTACACTTTCTTCAGATTTTTCTTTATAAATTCAGATTCTTTCCCCTAAAAACTTGGTTTATGCCCCCTCAAGTAAATTAGAATGTATGGAGTATAGAATTATTTACAGGTTTAAGGTTAATTAGTAAGCTAATTGCTTGTCCATTTAATCTTAACTTAAAATTACTGCTTTCTAAATTTCCTCTGGGATTTGGGAAATTACATCTCTCTTTTCATTATGTTATGAAAAATCTCAGCTGCATTGTTGTCTCCATCTACTGGCAGGGAGGAATTATGTGGTGTTATTTGTACTGGCATAGAAAAATCTGAAAAGAGAGACATATGAGGAAAAATATTTCTCCTTTTTTTCATCAAGGGCAAAGCTTCCTTCTCCCCAAATAATTGTTTACTGAGCTTCAGCAGACACAACATCCGTATCATTACATATATGAAAAGTATTGTGGGAAAAGCACAAAAATTTGTGTGATTAGCCTGAAAGAAGTGATGATGGAGATTCAGAAAGTGGCTCTCTTTCTTCTGAGTATTTACTCAGCCAGTTCCTTCACATGGCTGCTGGATGTGCACTTTCAAATGAAGCTTGTAAACCAACAATCCGGATCATTTGTTGTCAAAAATCCTGCAGTGTTTTTGCAAGAGCGGTTACATTTATCATTATATTCTAGTCAAATTTATTAAATTACAAAGATGTAATAGAAAATATGAAAATTTGTTTACATCTGTGCAGTAATGGTGTGATACATGCAGGTGTGCTTTTTGCAGATTCAGGAGATAGGGACTTTGGATTTTTCTCTCATTGCAACAGGTGATTTGACCTCATCTTCCTTTATATTCCTCTCCCCTGTGTTTGAATCTTTACAACTGCTTTGATTTGCTGTTACAGTGTGACCTGATCCCATGACTTACACTTCCCTGTGTTTATTTCTCCCCATTCTGTAAGTTTCCCCATCTTCAAAGCATCTGACAAAGTGAAATTTTCTCCCATGAAAGCTCATGCAATAAATAAATTTGCTAGTTTTTAAGTGCCACAGGACTGCTTGGTGTGTGTGTGTGGTGGTGATTTTCCTTTTTTAATTTTATTTTGAGGATTTTATGTCTGGAATGGGTCCATCTTGTTTTGACATGGAGAGGAGGATCACACTAGGCTGTTGGGAAGGAGGTGTCGTGATGGTTGGTAGTGGGAAGGAGACTTTTAGCTGCTAGACTGGAGATTTTGGCTTCTTTACTGTGGGAGGGGCTTGTGATTTTTGGCAACTGTGTGCTGAGAAGATGTATGTTTCCTCTTTCTGTCCCTTCTGACACTTACTTTACTTGTCTTTCTCCCATTGAAAATAGTGTCCTGTTGTTATCCTTCCCTCCTGGGAATGAACGGTGGCTTTACTGGTAGCATTTTGTCTGTTTCTTTTCTGCAATGCCAGTAGTGTCACCCTCTCTTTCCATCACCATGTGGCATAGGATGTAGAGAAAGAAAAGGAGTGACTAATAAAGCTTCAGAGATAGTATTTAGCCCATTCCTTCTTGAATCTTCATTTTAGCTAGTAGTTCTTAATCAAGGGCAATTCTTTTTTTAATTTGAAGTTACTCATCTTTTTTTATCCTGAAATCTCTACTTCTGGGACAGCTGGATTATGTGTCACCTTCATTGCTAAAGGCTCAGTAACTTAAAGTACTGTGTGAAGGTTGCCAGAAACAAAGGTCAAACTTCAAACTTGAGTGCCCAAGTGTGGGCAACTAAATCTTTATTTAGACACCTAAGTAAAAGTAGCATAGTTTTCAGGGGTGCTAAGTAACTGCAGCTCTCCTTGCACGGTCTGACTTATGGCTAAACTGTATAACCCTTTCTCACATGTTTGAGCACTTGCTCACACAAATAGCCCTATTGAAGCTAGTGATTTTACTCACATAAGTGCTCTCCAGAATGAGTAATGGCTCCACAGTCTGGCTTTAAAGCATGGCCATTTTATTTAGATGCCTAAATGTGAGTTTGATTTAAGTGCCATAACTTTAGGCTTGTCTCTCTCACCAACAAAAGCCAGTCCAGTAAAAAGTATTACCTCACCCACCTTCTCTCTCTAATAATTTTAGGCAGCCCATTGAAAGATGCTGGCCAGTACATTTAATTAGACTGTCTCTACGACATTTCAGATCAGTTGGTTGTTAGCCCGTACCTGGGATATTAGCAAGTTATGTTTGCTTAGTGTGCATACAGAAGACTAATGAAAAATCTTTTCTTTTTTATAGGTACTAATACAGCTAGAGCTGATATTGGAACTGTGCTCTGTACTGCCTTCATGAAAAATGGATACAGAGGAAAACCAGAAGAATGATAAAGTTGATGGGAGGTTGCAAACTGATCTAATACAAGATGCAATGGGAACTATTTCAGCAGAAAATGCTGAATCTGATTCCATATCTAACCAAGAAAAAAGCTTTTTAACGGATCGAGAGCATAGGGGGCTTGAGAAGAAAGGAAAAGAGAATGGCACAAACAAAAGAGCATTATTAGAATCAGCTAGCCTAGACATTACTGAAGATGAGCAACTTGAAAATGAACCTATCTCAAAAAGAAAAAAGCTGAATTTTTCAAAATCTTCAAAAGACCATGAAGACAAATCACTGAAACTAACAGACAGGGAGGAGTCAGTTGCAGAAACAGATAGTATGGTAGATGGCATTGTAAAAGAGGTAGTAGTGACAGACTGTCTCAGTGGTGACACATTTCTTCCAAATTCCTTGTGTCCACATTGTGATTTCAAAGCTGGTGATGCTATTGCAGTGAAAAGTCATTTGGAAAATAAGCATTCACAAGAAGTTCCATCTGCTGTTCCTGAAAGTACCTTCCAAGTGGAAGAAATTAATGTTAGCTGTACAGTTGGCAACATCGACAAAGTTCTTAAATGCAAAATCTGTGATCAGTTTTTTTCCTCTCATCCAGACTTGGAAAAACACATTCAAGAAACTCACTCAAAACAACCTAAAGAGCATATATGTCCGCACTGTAGTTATAAAGCAGAATACAGTTCAGCTTTGCAAATACATGTCAAGCAGGCTCACGGACAATCAAAAATATTTTGCTGTGATTTTTGTGGTTTTCATTGTGATGAGGAGAATCTTCTGCATTCTCATACCCATGGCAAGACACATCTTCGGCATCAACATCTTACTGCACGAGGAAGATTTTTGCAGATATTGACAAAAACATCCTTCCATAAAAATCAGTGTTCAGCAGTCAAAAAGAAGAAAGTGAAAACAAAATCTGGGACCTATAAATCAAAGACAAGGAAAGCTGATTCAAAAGAATTAAAAGCTAGTGAGAATTTGAAGGACCCAAAAGAAAGCTTTTCTAAACGAAGTGATGGCAGTAAACTTCTTGTTGAAATGATAACATCTAAATGTATTTCCAGTGAAAAGCCAGAGACTGTTACAAAGGAAGAAGTGTTTTCTCTCAGTGTGGAAGGATCTCTTGAAGTTCAGGATGAAAAACTAGAAATATCAGGGTCCTCAGAAGAAAATTTGAAGACACAAGAATCTTCTAGACGTAGCCAAAAGAAAATTAGCAATTTAAACACAATAAGGAGATTTGATAGATCAGGACAAAAGAGCAGAATTTTATCATTAAGAACTTCTTTCAGACAAAGTGGCTGTTCTAGATTAAAAAGGCAGGTTAAAAGAAGATATAATTTGTTGGGTATTAGTAGAAGGGGTAAACCCATATCTTATCCAACACATGTGAAGTGTAATTTCAGGACCCAACTAAAACCAAGTGATTTAAAACCCAAACTGTCCAAAGAATTAGAAATAGATGATGGTAATGCTAATGATGATGATAGGCAATATCAGGCTACCTCAGAAATGCAGACTCTTAGTCAAGATAGGACAAATACAAGTTCTCCTACCACTAGAAAAACTGAGGATTATCAAATAAAACCTGTTTCTGAGGACAAAGTTCTATATACTTGCATTTACTGTGGTACTGTTTTTCAGGACACAGAAGGTTTGGAAATACATGTTATAAGACACCATATGAAAGAAAGGCAGTTTCATTGTCAAACATGTAACTATTCCTGTGCAACAAGGGGTGATTTTGAACAACACTGTCAAAGTATTAAACATCAAATGGGGGGTTACAACTTTAATTGTCACCTCTGTTCCTTTATCTGTTTGAATGAAATAAGCCTTGGAACTCACATGCAGGAAGAGCATAACATGGTCCATAATTGTGTTATTTGCAATTCGTATTTTCTGACTGAGAAGGAACTGATAGATCATAAAACAACTGAGAAGCATATTAGTTTATTGACTCAACAAAATACTTCTCAGCCTGTAAACAATGATTTGTCTTTGCAAACTGTAGTTTATACTACTTTGGAATCAAATCATAATCACCAAAAAGTTATAGAGGAAATAGAAGTGACCATTGAGGAGGAGCCTCCAAAGCCCTGCATTATAATTCATGAAAATGAATTAAAGCATTCTGTTTTCAATAAAACCCAATTTCAATGTAAAAAGTGTTTTTATAAAACTAGGTCCTCTACAGTTCTTACAAGACACATAAAACTTCGACATGCACAGGAATATCATTTCCTTTGCAAAGCATGTAACCTTTATTCACTGAGCAAAGAAGGAATGGAAAAGCATATTAAAAGAAGCAAGCACCTTGAAAATGCCAGGAAAAACAATATTGGTTTACGTTTTGAGGAATGTATTGAAAGGGTATGTGTAGATGCAAGCGATGTTAAAAAAGTAATGGAGCCTTCCATTTCTGGGAAAGTAAAGATTGAATTAGATAAAGAAAGCATTCAGGCACCATCTCCTGTTGTGAGTAACACATCAAAACATAACGAATTGGTTCTATCACGTGAAATTACCAAAGACAGTGAGTTAGTTTTGGCCAATGCACCAAAGAGAGGAAGGCCCAAAGGCACTGTTTCAAGGACATGCGCCCATTGTGGTCTTTTGGCCTCAAGTGTTACCAACTTGACTGTACATATTAGAAGAAAGCACAGTCACCAGTACAGTTATTTGTGTAAAGTTTGCAATTATTACACTGTAACAAAAGGTGACATGGAACGTCACTGTGCTACCAAGAAACATAAAGGTCGTGTTGAAATGGAAGCAAATGAAAAACAAAACACAGAAATTGTTGTTTGCCCAGAAGGAGGTAATCTTGAATCCATTAGCAAGAAGATCAGTAGCCCGGTGGATGGTTTGACTGAACATGTTGAAGATGGTAGCCAGTCATCAGATTTAGATACTTCAATCTTAGAAAATCAGGAAGAAAACCCAGGAAACTCCATTGAGGTAGATGATGGCAATGTACTTCAACTCCCAGGTATTCAGTATACTAAGAATATATTAAACGTAAAACAACATATATTTATGGAGCCAAGTAATGTTACTCAAGATGGTGATTCATGTTTTCAGAGAAGAGTTGCAGGTGCAAATGACAATAAATGTGCACACTGCGAGTTTGTTGCTCACTCTTCTTCTTCTCTAGAGCTGCATATAAAACGGAAGCATACTAAAGAATTTGAATACTACTGCATGGCTTGTGACTATTATGCAGTTACTCGCCGTGAGATGACTAGGCATGCAGCAACAGAGAAGCATAAAATTAAAAAACAATCTTATGTTGGTTTTTCCTCTGGAGAGGAAGCAGATACAACAAATATTTCTGCAGAAACCAATGTTATGTCTCAAGAGGGGCATCAACAAGACACAGAAGAATTTCCAACCATTTCAGATGAAACAAATGATATCAGCAGTGTTAAAGCACAGGAAAATCAAATAGTGAAAAGTTTAGCTGGGTGTTCTCTCATAGAAGAAAATATATCTTCAGAGATTTCTAAGCAAGATTGTGTCCACAATGAAACAGAAACTGAGACTGAGTCTAAAGGAGGAGGCGATCCCCTTTGTGAAGTCTTCCAACAAACTTCTCAAAAAGATGGAGTTGTTGAAGTTAGTGAGATGATAACACATAAAGAAGCAGTCAGTTATAATTTGCAGAAGAATGAGCAAGATCCAATCAATTCCAATGGCCATTGCACTATAGAAAATCAAAATGTTTTAAATGACAAAAATGCCCGAAACTTGGATTCGAAAAGAAGTGGAAAATCTTCATTTTCTTCTGAAGAAAAGCTTGAAAAGGAATATAAAAATTTTGAAGTTGTTGAAGAAGAATTGCTAACAGAAAGTACTCCACATGTACCAGACCTTCCAGAAACATGTAAGGTAGCAGAGCAGTCAGATCTTGATGAAAACATTAGAAACACTGTTCAAAATTTACATAGCTTAGAGGGTGACAGAAGCTTCCAAAGGGATTCTACAGTAGAGGAGGAGGAAGCCCTTATGGAGGCAAAACATGGAGCAGAAGTAACTATAAACAACAACATTTGGGAAGCAGATGGCTCAACAGCTGAGGGCATGCAAGGAACTAGTAATGAGGCTTTGGGAACTGTTATCTGTGCAGATGATAAAGGAAAAACAATGCAAAATTTCAGCCAGTTTGATTCTTCTATAGTAAGATTAAAAAGTCATCAAGATGGAGAGTCTGCTGACCTCTCCGATGAAGGACAGGTGTCAAGTGGAATGAAAGTTAATGAGATAACTGTGAAAATGGACAGCTCACAAAGTGGTGGGAAAAAGAAGAAATCTGAAGGAAATCCCTTTGCAGAATCAACACGTATTCGTTGTGATGACTGTGGTTTTTTAGCAGATGGTTTGAGTGGACTAAATGTTCACATAGCCATGAAGCATCCTTCAAAGGAGAAACATTTTCATTGTTTACTCTGTGGAAAATCATTTTACACAGAAAGCAACCTTCACCAGCACTTGGCTAGTGCTGGTCACATGAGAAATGAACAGGCAAGTGTGGAAGAGCTACCTGAAGGAGGTGCAACCTTTAAATGTGTTAAGTGCACTGAGCCCTTTGATTCTGAACAGAATTTGTTTCTTCATATTAAAGAACAACACGAAGAACTACTGCGGGAGGTGAATAAGTACATTGTGGAAGATACTGAGCAAATTAACCGAGAGCGAGAGGAAAATCAAGGCAATGTGTGCAAGTATTGTGGCAAGATGTGCAGAAGTAGCAATTCCATGGCCTTCCTAGCTCACATTCGAACCCATACAGGTATGTAAGCATGAACTTTGCAGCCAATACCTTTCAACAGATGTGAATTATGATCTTTCTTTCATCTCCTTTTGCCATACTTTTGCTGGTTAATCTCTTTTTTTAACATTTCACATTATCCAGGATTCATATAGCCTTCTGAATGTGTGCCACTTCAAAATTATTTACATGATAGAACTATGGTGGTCAAAATACAAGAAACCTGAGTTTCTTGTAAGTTCCTTAAAAGTTCTTAAGTATGGTCACCATAGTGCCATTCAAAAATACAAAATAAAACAGATTTTCCCATTGTTCCAGGCTGTAATCATTAATTCATTCTTATGTCATTACTGTACAGCATTTAGAGTTTTAGAGAACACATTAGCTGTTCTTCATAACTTATTTCTCTTATAGTTGCTTAGTTTCAAAATTGTTTACTTCATTTGAATTAAAAGTTACACTTTCACATTGAATGCTTTAGTGACAGTCATTTGATGCATTATAACTTGATAAAATATATATTAAGCAAAAAATTTTGTCATAGAAAATTGTTATAGAAAATTGGAAATTGATTTTTTTTTTTTAGGAGGTGATAGGTATAGTCATACCTGTGGTATACATGGATATAGCACCTATTTTAATTTATGTGCTGTATCAAACTTTCTATTCTTTTTTTATGTTCATTTTTAAGTGGAAAATTTAAAAACATTTTTGTAGAAAATGCATAAGCTGTAGTTCTAAATTTATGTAAAAATTCACTGCTATGTTTCTATAAACCTGCCATACATTCTTTATTTTAAATAGACAGCTTTTCTAAATCACTGAGCTCTGCTTAGACAAGTGGTGTCTCCATGGTTGAATTTATGAGTGGATTTGAATAATAAATTCACATTTCAATGAACATATTTTCATTAAAACTGTAAGGTTTATTTTACTGTACTTTTAAATAATGGCTTATTATGGAAGCTATAGTTTAAATTCATGCAGTATTTGAAATTTAGTGCATGGTTACAAGCAAGAGAACAAAAAGGTAAGAAACATCATAAAATAATAATAATTCTTGGCTTAAACCTAAAATAGTTTTGTAAGTTGTCCTGGAAGAAGGCAAGGCCTTGCCTGGACAACTTGTTTAAAATGAGCCTAGGGGAGCATAGACCTGGCATTTTAAACATCTTCAAGGATGTTAGTGTAGCTACAGTATGCGTTTTCCCTAACCATTCACATGCTTTCTACTTTCAACATTATTCCTATCCTGTCAATATGGTATTTATGTGAAGTGTTTCAGCAGATATTTAAATTTTGAATATTAAGTTTATGTCTTTAGAGAGAGACAGTCTTGTTCACATGGTCAGAACAGCTGTGTAAGCCCTTAATATGCCCTCTTAAGGCAGATGAAACTGAATAAAACTAAGGGGAAGATGCTAATGGAGCTCTCTTTAGAATTCTTTATGCAACTGTCTGGTCAAGACATGTTGCTTATAATTGATGTGTCCATTACTTGAATTCTCTTGTAATTATAGTCAATAAGTCTTGTAAATGTGTTAAAGCTCACTAAAAGCATACAAATTCAAGAACAGAGTAAGGCTAATAATTTAAAATAATCAATGTAGGCATTTCAGCACTTAATTTCCCTTGTGTGTTGATAGCTGATCATTCTTAATCCATTAAGATTTATTTAGTCGTTTACAATGCAAAATAGGTTTGCACTGGTCACTTGTGCCATTTGAAAATGTCCGCCAGGTTAAGTGCAGAATGTAGTCCATTAGTCTTCCTTGACTATATGTATTAATTGCATTTAAAATCAAGTTAATGTGGATGTGAAAGTGAGGTAACTATCAATATATGACAAAGCAACCCTACTTACATAAGTTACATCATTGATTGTAACATTTAGTAAAAGTTAGCATACTTTTTAACATCTTGTGCAGGTCTGATCACCAAGTCTATTTTTATTGTGCTTTGGATTGGTACTATACATACAAAACAGCAGACTTGTCGGTATTGAATCAAGTCTGTCATTTCATTTTGCAAGTCATTTTCGGGTGCTGGGGGGGGGGGGGGGAGATACAGACAGGTTTTAAGCTGTGCTTTCTTTCTCAAAGCACCTTAGAATGAATAGCTTTTCTGGTATTTTCCTTATGCACATGAAATAGTAATGTTGGGACTTTTATTAATAGTTCACTGGAAGAGAACTTACCCTTCCAAATCTTGTTTTCGCATTTGTGATTTATTGTGTGTTTTATATAACATCTTCTTTCCATCTTTATCACAATAAAAACATCTGATAAGAAATAAATGATTTTTGGCAATCAAGAGTGGTGTCACGAGGAAGAAACCTACAGTACTGTACTGTATATTCTGGCTTGGTCAAACTTAGCAGGCAAACAAGTACAGTATGCTTATCTCACCTGCACTACTTAAGGTCAGATGTATCAATTGAACTGAGTATCTGGTTATTTTCCTATTTCTTTTTTCTCTTCTTGGTAAATCTTACTTCAGAAACACATCCCTCTATACACACAATATTGAAAACCCTGTATTTTATACTGCTTGGAATGATGGAGGGGGAGGGGGGAACTGGGGTGGGATAGAAAAATACTACTGATCATTCCAAATAGTAGAAAATCGAGGGTTTTGAAAATGCCTCAAATTAATTCCAAGTGATTTCCAGAGAGCAAATGAGTAAGGAGGTTATGCCCAGAGAGGAGATAACAAGCAAGTCCATCACATGTTGACAAGTGAAAATGAGGAAGTGGAAAAGAAAGGAAAAGCCATAGTAGAGGTGGAAGACTTTTTAACTTATAATTCAAGGAGGTCCTATAATCTTAATTAACATTCAGAATTTCTGAAGTAAAATCACCTGCAGCCATGTCCTCTTTGCTTAGGATTTCATCAAATTTCTTAAGCTTATTATGGGAAGGCAATTCAGCATTCAGCTGAGAGATCATTGTTTAAAAAAAGAAAAAAAAAGCCCAAGTACTGTAGAAAGTGTGGCATTGATCACTCATTAGGTGATACTCATCACTACATTTTAATGCTGAACCAGTGATCAGTATGGTACTAGTGAATACTTCGGTGCTGAAAATAACATTTTTGGAGGTTTAAAACTGAGGCTTTGAATATTTTGTGCTGCTGAAGAAATGTGGTGCCTTTCACCAGAATGAGGTTTATTAACTACAGTGTTCTGGTGAGATTTCAACGCAAATTATTATATTCTGCCTTCTTATATTCTCTGT
Source organism: Podocnemis expansa (assembly GCA_007922195.1). NCBI lineage: Eukaryota > Metazoa > Chordata > Testudines > Podocnemididae > Podocnemis > Podocnemis expansa. Next base: position 35,966,983 of record ML682005.1, read on the forward strand.
AGTTTCAATTTCATTTTCATTTACCTTTTAAAGTACACTGTTGCTATCATACAATAGCTGCTCTGTTTCCACATCACAGGTTGTGGGTGATGTGATCCTTCTATTTATTAAAGCTCATTGGTTGGAAAAGTGTGGTAAATGATGGTACAGCTACTGTTTTGAAATTAAAATCTAAATGTAAAATCAGTGAACATTGTATCACATTTCACAAAACAAGAAGTGGTGAGATAATACAAATGAGGCCAAGACTGGGCAAAAATATTGGTTTAAGTACCCATTTAAAAAATAGCAAAAGCAGCAAGAGTCCTGTGGCACCATATAGACTGACAGATTTCTTCGAGCATAAGCTTTCGTGGGCTGCAACCCATTTTGCCAGATGCAGCTTATGCTCGAAGAAATCTGTTAGTCTATAAGGTGCCACAGGACTCTTGTTGCTTTTGCTATACTCAGACTAACATGGCTACGCCTCTGAAACATTTAAAAAATGCAGTATTTCCCTCCATTGATTTAACTTCATGAAAGGAACGTCTATATGTTAGGTATAAAACATATATGTATAGGTTTGTTTTACCCAGAAGAGGTTTTGGACCAAATTTGATGTCACCATGTTAAAGGGACTTGTACTGTTTTTGTTTCAGATAATAAGCACTGGCTATAGCCTGCCAGTACTTGAATTTTCATGGCATTTAAATGGAGATGTTAACAGACACTCAGCTCTGTATACTTGAAAAAAATTGTCAAGGCCTCAGTGATTTTTGGATGAGAGCAGTCAACAGAAAAACATTTTTGTATTGTCAGCACACTGTAGCAGGGAACACTACGACCGGACTGAACTGTAGTTTTTCACAAAGGAGTCATATAAATTGAAAACAGCAAAGGTCTTGTGCAGAGCCCTGCGGGACACCTGCGGTAACAGAAAGAAGAACAAATTTACAGTTTAATCAGTGTGAGAGAAAAACCAAAAGAACTCAGGGTTGAATCCACAGGATATTTTAATTCTGTGAAATAAAATGGCACTATAACTACTGGTAGAGTGTTTTTTTTTTTTTTTTTTTTTTTTTTTATCATATCTGGCTGTAGTCTTGATATTATTAATTGTGTCATTAGTCTTGAAGCTCATAATTTAGAACATCATATTTAATGTTTTTTATTTAACGTGAAGGTAAATTGACTCTGTTCAAATTTATTTTATTTGCATGGGTTCCTTTATAAAATGCAGTGTTGATTTGGAATGTCACCAAATTAATGTTTAATTTAGTTTTATCAGGATCATTTAAATAAACTGGGGTTTTTCACTGTGATTGATAGAATGTGATTGCTGTTAGCTGCAGTCTCAACGTGCTTTTGACATTTAAACATATAAAGCTGACTAGATATAACCATTCAGGTGCTAAATATGTTTTACATCTACTTCTAACAGTAGAAATGGAAGTATTAAGAGATCTGGCTTCATTGTCATTGAACTGTGAAATATTCAACCTTGTCTGCCCGTGCTTCGTACTGTTGACTTTTTTATTTCTGTTAGAAGATTAAAATTAAATGCTTCATTTTTTGTCAGCTTTTGGGAATTAAATTGGAATTTAAGACTCTAAAATTTTTTACTAAGATCCTCAATTTCAACAAAGTATTCTTGGAGAATATTCTATTTTCAAGGGCACAGCACAAAGGTTCATTGATCAAGTATGATATACTGTAACATTTTCTTATCAGAGCTCTTCATGGATATTTATTAAAGATCACATATTTCATATTATGCTTAACTTTATTGGAAGACACTTCACAAAACATACTAAACATAATTTGAAGAATCTCTGAGCATGTTGTACTTAATTTTAAATGCGATTTTTGTGATTTTTGGTTTATCGATTTTTAAGGATTTACAGATTAGAAAACTGGAAAATGTTACAGCATGCTTTATAAAATTGTCACTACTTAGTAGCCCAAGAATGGACATCTACCACATTTAACTGTTACACTGCAATAGTAATGTAACTTTCTCACCTTGACTGGGAGTCAGTGTTTAATTAAGACATGTTATTTCTGTACAGACGTTTTCATGGTCTGATATGTTACGAAAGAATAGATCATTCTTTCTTGATTGGAAAAATAGTTTTATAGTGGTTTGGTGTACAGTTGCCACTTAATAATAAAGTTTGTTCCAGAAATAAATAAGTAAAATGTCAATGCTTCTGGTTTGCAGAGCAAGCATAAATTCTTGATCATAAAACAGTCATAAAGGCATAATATTTTATCCACTATACATTGCGTGTCATTACAGTAGCAAGGTGATGAACCATTGTCTATGACAGAAGAAATCTGAAATGCAAAGGTTGGTGTGAAATGTGTTCAAAGTCAGAGAAATATAGAAAAATCAAATATATTGTTCATACATACATACTTTAAAAACAAATAAAGTTTTAAGTTTACTTATTTCAACCAAACTTATGGCCATTTATTGAATTTGAGCCATTTTGAAAATGTGTAAAGGTCTAGAACAACTTTCATTACCTCATTTAAATGATATCTTCCTAGTATATTGTCTTCTGATTTTAATGATCTTTATAAAAAGTAAATGATTATTAAAAGTTCAGTATGAAAGTAGTTTCAGTGAGCTTAAGGAATGTCATTTCAGTCAACTTAAGGAAACCCTCCTTAATGGGAAATCTATGTTATATGCTCTCTCTGTATCCCTGGAGTGATAAATAAATTTATGTAGTAGATATTTCTAGGCAAAATTCTTAAACAAGTTAAATGTGGGATTTTTGTAATGGTTATTTTTTTTTTTCAAGGAATTTTTATTTCTTTAACCATGGGTAATATATTATTCTAATTCAACTCATATCTTATGCTAAATTTTACTTAGGATCAAAGCCATTCAAGTGCAAGATATGCCACTTTGCAACAGCTCAGCTCGGAGATGCCAGAAACCATGTCAAGAGGCACCTTGGGATGAGGGAATACAAGTGTCATGTCTGTGGGTGAGTAAATGAAACAGTTTCTGCGATGGTTAACCAGGAGAAGAATGCAGGATATGCATTGTTTCAGAATTCAAAACTGTGATGTGAGCAAGAGTGGCTAAAATTATGCATGCATATCCTCCTTTCCATTGTTATGGTAAATTCCTTAAATACAGTTATGACATTCTTTTCCCACTTCTAATCCTGCACTGAAGATGAGCAATTTTATGGGCTACAAGGTCAATTTGAACCTGTAATCTGTAAATTGACTAAATTATAGGATGTTCATTCACATTGCCAGGGAGAACTGTAAATTCCATTTAAAGACATAAAAAATATATAATACAGACTTTACTCTGTGTGTATGTGGTGTGTTCCTTCCCCTCCCCCCCAACACTGTTATAATTTTAGTTCCATTAACAGATCTGTGGGCTACATTAGGGATTTCATTCCTTAGGAAAACAAAACAGAACACTGACTTTCAGACAACTGCATAAAAAAATATCGCATTCGTAAGACCGTTTTTAAAAAATGGAAGCATTTAATGGATATTTGTGTTCTTACTTGTTACAAAGATTCCTGTTTTTCTTTCTTTCTTAATGGTTATTTCTTCAGAAGGATCATTCGTAATGTTTAATTGTCCTTCAAATGTGTTGCATTTAATAGAAGGCATTGAGATTCCTTAATGCAAAACTAATTAATTTAGCAGAAATGTTTAAAAGGTTTTAAAATGCCATGGCATATATGGTACTTCATAGGACATTCAAAGTTGGATTTTAATGCCCTACATCTGATTAAAAATATATTTTAATGTTATTTTGTGAGAGAAATTAACTAATATAGGCATGATATAAAAACATTTTATGCAAACCTGTGTAACCTGCTGTAGAGGTCTTCTGGCTAATGTGAGTACAGCACAGGTTCCGTTAGGTAATGCACTGCACACATGAACAGTATGGTGTGATGTTAGGGATGTTATTCAGCAGGAGGTTCTTATAGTCAACATTTGTAATACATATTAATTGCAGGACAAAGTGAGTTTCACATGTCAAAAGACAAATGATTCTTTGGCTGAAGATGCAGCTGAATGATTTTTCACAAATTTAGTTATCTGTTTTCAGATAGTTTTGTAAGGAATGTTACTAGATATTTTGGGTGATTTTATTCAGTTGGGGGAATTGATGGTTGAGTTATTTAATATGAAGTAAATTTATATGAAGTTTGTCCTTAAATTCACAGAAGGATGACTGTTGTGAATCAAGTGCAACATAGGGCAATTTAATAGAGCTCTATTTCAGGGATTTTAGAAATTCTGTTAATAGTTTTTACCCTATAAAGTATCTTTTGTGTGAAAGATAATTAACGAGACCATGTGCACAAAAATTTCAGAGAACAAAGCTTAGACTTTAAAGTAAAGTAGTCAACAAACTTTATAATTTCACACTTCAACATTCCATTGATTCACATTGAAAAGTAAGTATATTATATAATTATCACATCAACAGAGAAATAGCTTCTGTAATCACCAAATCGTTAAATTTGTATCTCCTGCAGAGAGGAAATGAATTTAAGAGAGTTGGGCACATTTTCTGATATCAAAAACTCAGACCTACTTAGTATTGGTGTGGTACTAATATATTCTTAGAATCTGCAACAGAAAGCATATAACTATCAAGAGCAAAACATATTTGTGCGACTTAAACTATGGAATTAAATCTATTATTCACTTTGCTATGCTAATTGTTTACTACATGCTGTTGAAATGTCATACTGGTAGCCAAATAGCTATATATTTATATTGTTCCATAGAGTTATGCCACTAATCTTCATTTACAACATGGATCTGTGAATTTTATATATAATAAAACAATGAGCCAGAGAGACAGCCTCCACCGCTACCACTCTCTGTGCACAAAAATCTGGTTTAGTCCTTTTGCAGTTTAAATAATCATCATATTTTCTTGATATGCACCACAAATATGTTTTAACAGTTATATATTAACATTGGTTTAATTGGCAAAGACATTTTTACTCTGAAGCTAACAATCCTGAAGAACTAAAATAGATTTGTAGAATAAGGAATGACCAGTATAGTTTGAACTGTAGACCAAACAATGAATATGCCATCTTTTAATGTGGAAGAAGAAAAAAAAAATATAATAATAGTATAATAGCTTGTGCTGTATTTCTGCCATTTTAATTGAAAGGACTGGAGAGTACATAGGTTAAAAAATAAAGTAGCAACATAAAAAGATTGCTAGGATTGGCTATCGTATTAGTGGCACTGTAGAGCATTGCTACATTAACACCACTGACAATGTCAATTCATTATCATTGATGGCTAAATAATCTTAGAAATGCTCAGTGGACCTATTAGTTCCTGAACATAAGCAGCTCATGCTGCATTTCTTCATTAGCTTTAATTGCTATAAATTTTACCTTTTTGAAAATCATGCTTTAAGAGGTGAAGTGATCTTTCAGGAACATTAACTCTGTAGTTTTGTCACAAACAGAAGGTCCTGCACTATGTTTTCTTTTTTGCAGTAGTTAACATTCTATCTTCTGACTTTTGGATTCATAGGAATAAGCCCTCTGCTATCTGTGAGGATAAATTGTATTTCAGATGCTGTTGAACCTGTTGAGGCACCTTTTAAGGTGAAATGTCAGTGCTAGGTTATGGCTTATTGTAGTCTCAAGCTATCACTTGACTGTTTGGAAGGACAATTTCCTTATGGATCAGAAACTAAAGTATTTTTGTAAAAATAAATATTCAAAACTAGTGCTGTTTTTTTGTTTTTTTTTTAGTTTTGTCTAAACACTGCAGTTGCTCAGAATATATGCTGTGTGTCACATAAATATAATTTACTGAGCTATAGAAAAACTAGAATCATTTTCTGTTTTGTTTTTTAATACAAGTATAGTTCCCCCCCCCCCAACTGCATTGCAGAAACTCTTCAACAGAGAAATTGGACACCACTAATAATTTAACATTGAAATAAACTGTCTGCTATGCATTTCCTTGTCAGGAGATATGTGGTGATTGTTTTCATCTGCCCATGTCTATGATGGGAAAGTATATTCATTATTTGAGAGGGTAAAAGTATTTTCTAAGAAGTCAGTTGCTACATATTTAAATTTCAATTTTCAAAAGTCCTGGCTATTAATATGCCTCTGAGACACTTGAGTTAATTTAGCAAATCTTAGTGGACCTCAGCATTTAGCATTTTTGTTTAATTTGCCCAGTGATGTGCTTATGTTGTTTGTGTGCTTTTTGAATCATATGCCTCAGTTAGACCAAGAAAAATATGTTGTTCTTGTACTTTAGATTTTGAACAGAATTTACAGGCAATTTATGTATCTTTTCTGTGACCTTTACTTTCAAAAACAGATTTTTTGTAAATTTAATTTTTTTTTTTTTTTTTTTTTTGATATAGTGGTGTGTTTCATGCTTCTGTTTTTCTTTTGCTTGCTTGTTTTCACTGTTGCTTTTTAGTAATTATCTGGTAAGGAAAATGGGCATCAGGTGAGTTTGTGTGGGGATATTTTCAACCTCGAAAACATGCAGATAGGGTTATTTGAGTATACACAAACACAGTTAAAAGGACATCTGTATTATTATCTTCATATTGTCATCATTCTGATTCCAGATATAATACAGTGCTTTAAGAAGCTACAGTGTATATTTGCATAGACAATTTTTGTCTTGATTTTCTCGAAGTTTTGCTCAGATTTCCCTTTTTTGTGGTGTTTATTTCCTTCACGCTCCTCACTCCCAGAAATGTTTTGAAACTCCTTTTCTTATTTGACTTTGGAAACACGATTAGATGTACTGCTGAATAAGCTACTTGTTAAATTCTTTTCAAAGACTAGTATTAGTAAACTTTGCAAAGAGTTTTTTTAAAATGCCCAAAGAGAAAAATAACTTCAGTATATATCTTGACATCATCACTGATACTATAGGTAGTCTGATGGTCTGAGAATCTATATGAAGTTCAATTTTTTCATGATAGTGGTTGATTCAAAATCATCTGAGGAAAATATTTGCAACTAAAGCAGATGTGTTAATCTATTTACATGTTTATTAATGGAACTCAATTTTGACCTGTCCACTGATACCAGGCACTCTGCAAAAAAAAAAAAAAAAAAAAGGCTTTTCTCATTAATTCCTGATTTTTGAGTGGGTATTTTTAGCATCAATTTTTAGCAGTACTTATTATATGCTTGCATTTAGTCTTGGTTATAGCATGTTTATTTTTAAACTTATTCATAGGAACAGAGAAAATGTACACTGGGTTTTCAGGGGTGCCTTAATTTACTATAAATTTAACTCCTTGTTCTTGTGTGCATTAAGAAACCTTAAATAGAAAGTTGCAACTCCAGTAAAACTATTTTTGTGTGGTATTACCTAGTTTTGTACATTAGAAGGGATCTCTGTGTAGATGATTATAATGTCACTTTCTGACCTTTGCAGCTTGAATAATTGTAAATCATTGCTTCATAACGTGTCAGAGAATGTCTGTACTAGGCAATTAAATGGCAGAATATAATAGACCAAATTATTGCCTGTCATGTTTTCAACAACACAGTTAGTATTTGAGTTACACTTAATCATTACGTGCATTAGCAACTTCATTGGAATCCAGCTTCAGGCTGAGCATGAAATACATTACATTATTTAAACCTCTAATGGTAGAAGTCATTTATTTGTGTTGAAGTGTACAACATGCAGAGTTTCATAAAGCAAGGAACACTTGAGAGCTTAATTTATCCAAATCAAAGTCTAAATGCAGATAAACAGAAGTGGCAAAAATTAGTAATTTTTATAGACTGGAAATATTTAAAAATACATGGTTGTGGGTAATTGTAGGCAGCAGGAATAAATTAAAATCACTATTTTTAGTCAGTTCAAAGAACTAAAGCTGTTGTGTATCTAAATCATCAAATACGCCATGGAATTGCATTTTTGACTGAACAATTAATTACATATATCATATCTACAGATGTATTAAAAAAAAGTTTGGTTCAGCTATTTTTGGTTAAAGATTTGTGTGTATTAGAAAGACAACCTTTTTGGATCTAAGTGTTCCTGAACTTCCATGTCCAAATTCTGCAGTTTGGACCGATCATGTGTTTTTGCTTTAATAAAGAAAATGAGATAAGATATATCACAATACATTTTAAATACATTAATATGACAGTGCTAGAGAGTTACTTGGAGTAAGATACTTTGTATATTATATGTGTTTCTGATTTTTGTTGTGTTATAACTTCCTTTTTGATTTGTAAATTTATCATCTAGCATGTAATTTCTATTCTTTCAATTTGACTATATAAAATTCAAATAATTTACTTATATTCACAATAGCCCCCAGCATTTCCTGAACAGATGATGAAGGTACACACACTGTTATATTTTGCATAAGAACATCTTGATTTCTTTGATAGTTTGCTTGGGATTGATCTGAAGTTAAAGCATATTGTCTATTTAATAAGGAAGACAATAAAATTTAGTGAGAGTGTTCTCTAGTTAAAGACTTGGCAGCATGCTTTGACAATGTCCAGTCTCTGGCTCTGCTGGAAGAAGAGCAGGAGATGCTGGATATGCTTTAATTGGGCCACAACTTTTGTTATTAACTGTGTGGGAGTACTTGGAAGATGACTCCATGATTATTTCAGTTTTTAACTGGGGGACTTTCATGAACTCCCCCCCCCCCCCTTTTCATCCTTGTCCCCAACCAACCCATTTGCTGAGATGTTGCCATCTGCCTCACCTCCTGAATTAAGATTAAAAAGGATGATAAAGAATGGGGGATTAGCTCCCTGCTGATTCATCTATAGAAGTCCAACAACCCCAAAGGATTCCATTTCATAGACGTCCAAGAAAGCTGTGACTACTGCAGTGCCCACAGTGGGTCCTGACCAAACCTGGTATTTTCGTCACTTTCAATGGTGTGAATATGGGAGCAGCTCCTCTTGGTCTGGGTAGAAGAGGGCTTCTCCCACCCAGCTTGCATTAGTCTACCCTCCTCGTTCTCCTGGGAGTGTATGAGTCAGTATCCTCATGCTGACCTCCTCTGTATCTGTAGCAATTATAGAAACACAGAAACTGGAGGGGACCACGAGAGCACATTGAGTCCAGTCCCCTGGACTCCTGGTAGGATCAATTACCTTTTAAATTATCTCTGACAGGTATTTGTCTAACCTGCTCTTAAAACCTTCCAGTGATGGAGATTCCACAAACTATAGGCAACTTATTCTTGTGGTTAATTACCCCGACAGTTAGGAATTTTTTCTTAATGTCCAACCTAAATCTCCCTTGTTGTAATTTAGCCCCATTGCTGCTGCTTCTGTTATCGGCGAGTAAGGCAATAATTTTTCTGCCACTTCCTGATAACAACCTTTTAGATACTTGAAAACTGTTATCATGTCCCCTTTGTCTTCTCTTTTGCAGACTAAGCAAACCCAGCTCTTTCAATCTTCCCTCATAAGTCAGGTGTTCCAGACCTTTATTCATTCATGTTTCCCTTCTCTGGATTTTCTCTAATTTCTCCACAACTTTCCTGAAATGAGGCTCCCAGAACTGGACACAATACTCCAAAGGGATAGCCGTGTTAGTCTAGTCCAGCAAAAAAAACCCAAGGAGTCGTGTGGCACTTAAAGACTAACAGATTTATTTTTCACATGAGCCTTCATGAGAGAAAATCCCACTTTGTCAGATGCTTCGAAGATGGGTGAACTTACAGAATGGAATGAAAATAAATGCAAGGGGGTGTAAAACATAGGAACAGGTCGTACAGTAACAGCAAATCAGAGCAGTTGTTAGGTTCAAACCGTGGGAAGCCTGAAGTGAAATTACCTTATGTGATGGGAAAAGAACCCATAGTCTCGATTCAGTCCTGCTTTCACATAATTTAATTTGCATATTTGAATTAATATGCAAATTAAATTATGTGAAAGCAGGATTGAATCGAGACTATGGGTTCTTTTCCCGTTAGAAAAGGTAATTTGACTTCAGGCTTCCCACGGTTTGAACCTAACAACTGCTCTGATTTGCTGTTACTGTACGACCTGTTCCTATGTTTTACACCCCCTTGCATTTATTTTCATTCCATTCTGTAAGTTCACCCATCTTCGAAGCATCTGACAAAGTGGGATTTTCTCTCATGAAGGCTCATGTGAAAAATAAATCTGTTAGTCTTTAAGTGCCACACGACTCCTATTTTTTTTTTCACAATACTCCAGTTGAGGCCTAATCAGGGTGTAGTAGATCCGAAGAATTGCTACTTGTGTCTATCTTACAAGTCTCCTATTAAAACATCCCAGAATGGTGCTTGCTGTTTTTGCAACAGTGTTACACTGTTGACTCATATTTAGCTTGTGGTCCACCGTGACACCCAGATCCCTTTCCATAGTACTCCTTCCTAGACAGCTGTTGCCCATTTTGTATGCGTACAACGCATTGCTCTTTCCTATGTTGAATACTTCGCATTTGTCTTTATTGAATTTCATTCTATGTACCTCAGACCATTTCACCAGTTTGTCCAAATCTTTTTGAATTGTGATCCTGTCCTCCAAAGCACTTGCAACCACTACAACTTGGTATCATCCATAAAATTTATGAGTCTATTTTTTATTTCATCATCTAAATCATTGATGCGAATATTGAAGAGAACGAAACCCCAAACCAATCCTTGTGCAATCCTGCTTGTTATGCCCATTCAGTGTGGGTGTGAACTACTCTCTGATAACTATTCTGTGGGAGCAGTCATCCAACTAATTTTGGACCCATCTTATAGTACCTTCATCTAGATCAGGGGTGGCCAGAGTTTTGGAATTCAAGAGCCACACAAGTTGATTATAAAACCTTCAAGAGTTGTACTGAGGCATATAGCCGTATGGTTTTACCTACTCCAAAATTACCAAGTTTAAAATTCATTGCACACTTTAATTTTATTGTAAAAAGAGGGCAAATATTGATCCTGCTAATGTCAGATTCTAATAATTACTTAAGGTTACCATGAAAACTAGGTTTATACAGTAAAAATTTAGCTGTCATTCGATGTAGAAGACTGCAGGCTAGTGGTGAGTTGTTTTTTTTCTTTTTTTTTTTTTTAAATCCCGACGACGCCACCGCTTCTCCCTGCCATCCCTGACCGTTCTGCTGTTTCTCCCTCCTGTCCCTGACCCCCTCCCGAACCTCCAGGCCCTGATGTTCATTTCCTGAGGCCAACACCCAGAGCCCGTTTACCTGGCTGCTCCATTGGCTAGGCACAGGCCTGGGCTCCCCCTGCCCCAGCATACTCAGGGCAGGAGATTTAAAATGCCTAGGCTGGGGCTGCTTTCCTAAATTGATTTGCTGATATTCTTCCAGGAGCCAGAATTTTTCCTTCAAGAGCTGCATGCAGCTCCCAAGCTGCAGTTTGGCCACACCTGATCTAGATTGTACTTCCCTAGTTTGTTAATGAGAAAGTGATGCGAGACCATACCAAAAGCCTTACTAATTGTCTAGATATACCACATCTAGCACTTCCCCTCTTTCCATGAGGCTGTTTGGTTGGTTCGACACAGTTAGTACTTGGCAAATCCATGCTGACTATCACTTACCACCTTATTCTCTTCTAGATGTTTGCTCATTGATTCCTTAATTATTTGCTCCATTATTTTTCCGATACAGAGAATAAGCTGACTAGTCTAATTCCCTGGGTTGTCCTTATTCCTTTTTTGAAAATATATATGGGCGCTATATTTGTTCTTTTCTAGTCCTCTGGAATGTCTCCAGGCTTCCATGATTTTTCAAAGATCATAGCCAATAGCTCAGATATCTCCTGAGTCAGCTCTTTGAATATTATATTTTGCATATCATCCGGCTCTGGTGACTTGAAGACATGTGTGTCTAACCTGTCTAGGTAATTTTTAATTTGTTCTTTCTCTGTTTTTAGCTTCTGATTCTATTCCATTTTTACCACCCTATCCTATGTCAGGCATCTAATCACCGCAAAGCTCAGCAAACACCAAACCAAAGAAATCATTTAGCTCCTCTGACATTTCCACATTTACTGTGCCTCTACCCTTAACAAGTATAGCCCTTACCTGGTAAGGCAAGTGAGTGCCCCTGCTCTTTTAACATATGGTGTGGTTAGTTTGCAAGTGGGGCAATGAAGTCAAGACCAACTTTCCTATGTAATAGTTCAGTTTGAAAATGTACTTTTATCAATTAGGTACTGTAATTGAATTATTATATGGCGTTAGTTGAAGTAGTAGTATTGTACTT